>CM059569.1:65953884-67153884 GCA_030386875.1 Morinoia aosen
CCTGAGGGGTGGAAGTGTCGGAAAGAATAAAGCGCGAATTGTGCAGTGAAATAAGCTCAGTACGTTTTTGGTCTGATAGCGTTACAGTTTTGCGGTACATCAAAAGCGAAACGAGCCTTTTCATGAGATTCGTGAGCAACAAAGTTTCCTTTATTAGAAACTTTTCTTCGGCACAAGACTGGTGCTATATTAATACAAAAGAAAATCCCGCTGATATAATCAGCAGAGGTGCGGATACTGCCGCACTCATGAATTCCTCCCTGTGGAACAAAGGCCCTCGATTCCTCTACGACTTGACCTTATCCGCACCAGAGCAGAACTATGACCAAACCTTACCTCCAGGCGACGCCGAGCTGCAGCCGGAAGCGAGGGCATTGGCCACCAGCATCAATTCCTGCGAAACTCCGTTGGATAAATTAATGGAATCGACGTCAAATTGGTACAAACTAAAAATTCGCGTCGCCACATTCCTGCTTCTCAAGAAATTCATGCAGCACATGGCGGTAACAACTCCGAAAATAACTGTTAGTGAACTGAAAAAAGCTGAAATCGCTATTTTGAAATATGTCCCAGAAAAATTTTATCCATCAATTTTAGAAAGCCTAAAGAAAAATCGAACTCTCGCAAGAAAAGAACCTTTGAATAAACTCACCCCATTCCTCGACGATGATGGATTGATGGGAGTTGGAGGAAGAATAAATAATTCAGCACGGGCGTATTCGGCGTTACTGAACGAACAGCCAGTTCGTATGAACTCAGAGGAACTATCAACGCTGATGTGCGAAGTCGAGGCGATCTTGAACAACCGCCCTCTCACGGAGATGTCGAGCGACCCTTCGGACTCGGCGCCTCTGATGCCTAACCACCTGCTGCTGCTTAATGCTGGAGTTACGTACCCTCCAGGCCTCTTCAACCGTGCAGATATTTACGCAAAGCGAAGGTGGAAGCAAGTTCAATTCCTAGCCGATCTGTTTTGGTCCCGGTGGAAGGAGCAGTACTTAGTCTTGCTGCTTGAGCGCCAGAAGTGGTGCACGGAAAGAGCATCTCATCAAAAGGGAGCCCTCGTCCTTGTAGTAGACTACCAGCTGCCTCGTAATCAGTGGCCGTTGGGTCGAATAACTAGGGTTTTTCCCGACAATAATTCTAACGTTAGAAAGGCGGAAATAAAAATTTCTTCTAATAAAGATTCCACCTTGTGTACTATGGGTTCAACTCTCATTGAGCGCCCAATTTCTAAATTAATTTTGTTGCGTTCTGTCGAAGATTTGTAACTGTATGTGTACAGTAGAGTTATGATGTAATCTTAAGGTTAAATTTGAGGTTGATCGAAACCCAAATTTAGGGGCTGGTGTTGGCGCCGTCCATGCTTCTTAAAAAATAGTTGAAAGAATTATCCCAGCGTGCTAATGCTAGATAAATTTTCTAGGCGCCAGATGCGTGACAATCGGCCAGCGTGTAGTTCACTATTGAATTGTCTTTGTTTATTTCTAAGTACATTGGATTTGATTATACTAAGACATATATTGATAACATATGCATATTCATTCATTTTTGTTACCGTCTCATTTAGTTTTATTCTTTATCTCTCCAGACACCTCGCAATTCCTCAATATTTTGAAACTTGCCAATGTCATTGCTATTATCATTGCTTGCTATTACTGTGCTACCGTTAAAAGGACTGTGATGTTTGTTCATGTTCCCTGAATAAATCACGAGAGCACCCAATGGGCTAGTATCAATTTAATGAACCGTGTGGTAAAGGGAAGTTTATTCCCCTATAATATCGTAGGCCAGAAAGAGAGCCTACAATTTTATTAGAGTTACATTTAAATTCTTAGGGATACACGTTTATTGCGTTGAAATGGGCGAAATCCTCCAATTAAAATTGACAGCCAGTGTGGTTAAATTCCGTTCTACCACTCCGGCAAGGTCGAAGGGAAAGCCAGCTTGGAAAGGTAGGTTCGTAGCTTTTGGTCCGAAAGGCAGGTTCAGAGCGTGAGTTGAAGGATTAGGTGAGACAGTAGTAGCGTCAAAGTGGCAGGACACTGTCACGCAGGGAGCTAGGCCGCAGAAGGTAGACTGCCGCGCCTTCGAAGAGATTCTCTGGAATCCTCTCAACACCATGGAATGGAACGGATGGGCCACCAACACTCAGCACCAGCTGGAGGATAATTAAAAAAAAAATGAACGAAAAACTCGAAAACTCCAAAACAAACGAGACGAACTAAACGAAGGAGATTGAGTGCTAATTTCAACAGTAGCCTAATAACAAATGTTTCAATTTTAACTTCCTAAGTTCAATCCCTCAATGGAGCAGACTGATGACAATCAAGGGGAAGAACCGGAGCTGCGACGACAAGAAGTACTGTAGGAACGAAATAACTTCGTATATTAGAACAAGGACTAACGACCAATACCAAAAGCTGACGAAACAAATGAACAAGTTCTAAGAACTTCACGAAATACGTTAATAAGACTGATTTACAATAAATAAAAAACTACAATACACACCTGAGCTTATAAATGGCACTCAGTGTAGGAACTTTTAGGCGAAGAATCAATTATTGAGAAATTTAAGTAGAAATTAGTAGTAGGGAAGTGACCTTGGCGTGAAAGATAGGAAGTATAGTAAGGCTTCAAATGCGTTAGAAATGAGGTAAATAAGTACCGGTCGATACCAGGTCGCTTGTGCAACCTAGAAACTAGCAGAACCACGCTCTTTCTAAGTTAATATTTAAGGTTACCGAAGTGACTAGTTAAAGGCCAACTGGCCGAGTTAATTGCCAAGAATACTTAGAAAATTTAAGCAAAAAGTAACCAACATAAATTGAAGAAAAAAATCATTCACACAAACAAAAAAATCGTTAAAACAAACACAGGAAGAATTTTTAGAAAAATTAATTGCCCCAGTTCCAGCCAAGTCCAGCCTCCTCCATCACCGTCCCGTCTCAAGAGGCGGAGAACGCAGCGTATGCCACGAGCCCACGACGCAGCCCGACGCTCCACAGAACCCCATCCAACGAAGGCCCCGAACAAGCCTCCTCCAAGCCAATACACGATCCTCACACTGACTGCATTAAAAAACCATGGTAACCTTCCACGGTAAGTACGTGAAGGAAGTTCAAAGTATTCTAAGGAGTTTCAAAAGGATTCTAAGGAGTTCAAAAGTATTCTCCTAAAACCTCCTGCCACATCGACCCACCTCAGCTGCGACCCGACCGGAACAGCCAACCTCTGACTCGCAGAACAACGCTCCCGACAGACGCATACAAGACGTACAATATTGAGGAATTATTTCCGATAAAAGTTAGCTATTGATTTTATTGTTTAAATATTCATTGCACTATATTTTTGGCATACCTTGAATACTACCACCATAAAAAGTTTAGTATGGTTTTTGAAGAAAATCTAGTCGCACAAAAAATACAGAAGCCCTTCGGAAAAATTGCAGCTTTGTAAATTTCGTTTTTCGTAAACAGACATTCACAGGCATAGAAATAGGTTTTTAAAGTTTTTGTGCTTCTAGATTGAAAATAATCATTATTAAAATACTGCAATCAAGACTTTACACAGCAAGTTGTATATCTCATGCCATCTTTTGGTAATAGGATATTTTAGCGATTTTATTAGTCACAATGGTTTTCTATTGAGAATCGTAGATTCTAGTCTTAATAAGCCATCAATATTTTCCCTCGCAGCCAATTCTTACTGCTGGCAGAGAATAATTATTTTTTAGATTTCAGTTTTCGGTATTCTGTCAGAGAAACTTGAAAATGACCTCAATTATTTTCAGTCAAAGTATTTGACACAAATTTCTATTGAAATACGGTTAACTAGTACATGGAAGATAGCGTCATATTCCAACTATATACAGACTATTTCCTTAGGTGTGATCTCCCCTTTGCTCTACAACTGCGTATAGGTCCGCTAAGTGTGCGTTTGAGTGAGCGGGTACGTAGACTCAAGCATTCGACCCCTCGGTGTTGACGTTGCAGAGCATACTCGCACGAGTTTAGGATCAGAGGATCAATAATAATTTTTAAACTTTTCTTACTGCCGTCCGTTCATTTACACATAGGTGTGTCCTACCACCTCAATTTTTGATTTTAGTTATTTTCTTTATATCTCATTCCCTAAACCTTTGCACCCTAGAATCTTTAGTCATTTTAAACGATAAACCTATTTTAAGTGACGTATAATCAGCTGTCTTACAATAGAAAGTACGGGTTTTGTTGTTCCCATTATTTCGGATGTATTTCTTATTGTGATGTTTTGTTTACATTTGTATGCACTTTCACTTTAACTTGACTTGAATTCTTCAGTTCTCTGATAATCGTGGATCGGACGAAAAAGTTGTCAATGACCGTATTAGTCAAAACGTTATTCCTTTTCATTTTCCCTGACTGACTCAATTTAATGAGATGTTATGATGTATGCGCGATTTTTATGGAACGTGGAATAAAAGAATTGAAGAAAAACCAAACATTCATGTATCTCAACATCTAGTATAACTGAGAATATGGAGTAATTGTCGATCAATGTCCAAATTTCTATAATCACTGCGTGAGCAAAGTTATCATCGCTTATATCAATATTTCGAAATCAGTTGATTGAGTTATGCCTGAGAGGCCTCGCTCTCAGAAGGCTTGCCAGAAGAACGACAGAACTGCAGTTTAATTCTGATGTGTCAGAAGGGATTCGGCTTTTTTGAGAAAATAATTTCACTTTGTATCATACTGATTTTGTTCTCAAGATTATATAACCAATGAGTTTCCAAAAAAACTATCTTGATAACAGATAAACTCTCCTTTCACAAATGATAAACTTGTAAGGGCAAGATTTTATATAAACATCCTTTTCAACAAACACTAATGGGTAGAATATGAATCATGAGCTACTGCATGAACACGCTTTCGAATGCAATTATGTTTTAACGCGTTGTAAGTTTGACTATGTGTGCGATTACATTATGATCATATACAATAACTAGAACCAGAAGCAAAGAACCATATTAAAAATAGATGAAAAAGTGCATGATGTTCTTCAGGGCAGGGACGTTTACTCTTCGATTACAGTTTAAAATTGATGAGTTATCGAGTTCTGCTGGATGCAGTGAAATTATGGTAACTGAATTTTATGATTCACAAGAGCTGCTCACTGCAGATTTTGTTGTTAAATTTAGTTTAAATTTACATACGTCGGAGCCAATTTTTCCCAGTGCGATAAAATATGAACTATTAAATATGTAAGGGGCTGTTCAGTAAAATGCGATTGTAACTACCCATAAGAAGAGTGAGGACTATTCGTCGATTACAAAAAGATTGGATGTCGTCGTGAAACAGTGTGGAAAATTGCGAAGTCTAAAGATGCAGGAACAATTTTCAATAGACTATACTAAAGCAGAATTCTCTCTGTTCGGACATTGCAACTCATCAAGAACAGGCAAGAAAAGCTGAAAAAAAAATCTTCGTCGCTCAGCTGGAAAATTGGCCGCAGATGCAAAGGTAAGACAGACTTCAATAACTCGACTCCCGAAGAGGAATTACAATGGCTTCTCAAGCAAAATGCAGAAAATATACAAGCTAACAGCCGCTTGGGTAAGCACGAGCCTCGACAGATGCAGACATTTCTCGACCTACTGACCTGCGAAAGATCGACCTCCTGTCTGTTCATTTTTTAGTAACAAAAACATTAGACGTTGAAGTTTCAAACATCAGAATGAAAGAGTTCGCGGAAGGCATGGGTCAGGGGAGTAAGAAGAGTACTGTAAATCGACGTCAAACTTCACTGATTTGATGGTCTCGGCTGCAATCTCCGATACCGGAAGGTCTGCTTTCGTGTTTGTTCTTTCGCTATGATTAGCAGTCAGCGTTACATTCCCAGCCTCTTTGCATCAGAACCTCTCCCGTGGGCTCGCGTACTTCTTGATGGAGGATCTTAGACTCTTCAACAAAAATCCGTTCCATCACACGGCTTCAAAATGACCCAAAGTTGGATTCAGAAACACGTTCCGGCTCTCATTTGTAATGAAGGTTAGATCCTGAGGATTCAAGATCTAAGCCAGATTGATTTTTTGTGCTGTCCAAGTCAGAGAGCAAGCTCTGCAGCTTTCCTTCTGCATCGCTTATGATCAGGTGGCTATTACCTGATCGTTAAGTTTTCGGGTACTGGGCCGAAACTGAGTCGAAGCGTGACTCGTTATGAAAAGTGAGCTAGACTTTTTCCAATTAATTTTCATCACTTTTGTGTCATTTGATGCCCAAATTTTCATAAAAATTACATTTCTTTTTGATTTCTTTCTCGCTAAGAAAACTTAAAAATATGATGATCATAATGAAGTTTATTTTTCAGGGTCTGATTCATTGGAGAATTCATTCAATGTCATTTAATATTTCGGTCTTGCTTGGTGATGCTATGTTGCAGAGGTCGTATAACGATCGTTTATTATAATTATTGCAGATCAGTTCCGACAGTCAACACAAGCTAGTATGTATAAAACATACATTTTTGATCGATGAACGTTCTCTGCCATTGGCAACACATTGATTGGAAATTCATTCTTACTGTTGTCAATTATTCTATAAAGTCAACGGGTGTTGTGCTCTTCATGCGAAATTTAGTCAATAAAAAAGGTAACTCGCATTCTGACATCTGTTACAAATTATTTATGCCGCACAAGCTGGTCGTTGAAAAAGAAGTAATATGTTGCTCCTCTATAGCGACTTTAGTTTCACAGATGTAGACTAATTGTGGGCACCGAAATGAGTTTAGATCCTACGGGCCCACGACGAGAGTCAGAATTGGTTTTAGTGTTAAAAAACAAACAAGTGTCAACTAATGAAATGAATCCATAGAAGAAGATATACTATGTACTTTACATAATTCACCGCAAGGGCTAAGAGGAAAACTGATTTGCTAAACCTATTTGACAGGTTCTGAAAATTAATTCTCCTTCCGGACATGACCTGTCGGTAGAATAATTTGTTTCTTTAGTCTCTTTGAAATGAGACCGAATAACAATGTAATTACTTGTTCATGATGACCCTCCCTATTTTCGGTCATTATAATTACCTTCTATAGCTAAATTTTCTTATCATTAATTTGTTTTAAAATTTGACTCATTGGGAAAACAGTCGTTTTTCACTGCCCTATGAAATTTGATTATAATACCCCCTTCATACCTGGATGCATGAGTGGAGCCACAGTAGTTATATTATTTTTCCATCACACCACCGATGATCCGTAGATCTCAAAGAGATAATTTAAAAAAATAGTTGAATGTTCAAAAAATGAAATTTTCATGTAATCAATGCCTAACCTGGCTAACTTATTGCTTATACTACCTAACTACGTCTAATTCTTGTATGCGTCCAGAAAATCAATCATATTTTAGCCCACATACTACACTTCAAGGGCTAAAGGAAGCGTTTGAATTACCGAAAAAAAATGTTTTTCTTCAATGTTTCCGCACTATCATCATTTCGTTCGGTATAAGAACATTTGCATTCCTAGTGAAATTGCAATTTAAAAAATTCAAGGTTGAATTCCAGTCGCACAAAGCCCCAAGGAATGGCACGTTACACTGTTATTCACCGGGGGAGTTTTTCCAAGTCCTCCATGGCATTACAATAGAAGAAAGAACCCATTCAACAAGCCTTTGATTACTGTCCTACTCAGCATGTCATATGTTATCATGTCGAGTGCACTGTGTTGAATAAAATAATACCAAGTACTGTAACTTACAATAACTGCAATGATATGCTCGGTAAATTTGTAAATGAAAAGAAGCAAAACTAGTCAATAGCGAGCGATAACTTCTTTCATGAAGATTAATCACGAGGGCCCAATGCAAGATAGTAAAGCTAATGAATCGAATTATATTTAACATCGATCTTTTAATGTTTGTTCGGATTCTTGTGTATATATTTTGCTTAATTTTTGTTCGTAAGCGGTTTTACTTAGTTAGGGTGAGCTACATGACTTGAGCTATTCTAGAATTCATGGCTAAATCATTTGTTGATAAAGCAAAGATAAAATTATAAAATTAAAAAATAATAAAAAACAAGTGATTAAAGTCAATTTATTTCTAGTTACATGACTGCAGCTAATAGGGCAAAAGATTTTTCAAACAGAGAAGCTGTGGTGCAACTGTTCCATCACTCCCCAACTAAACATTATTGCAGTCCATCACTCCCCTGCATCACAGAAGCGTAAGAGATCAGTTAAGTACAGAATATCTTCAACCAAGGAAAAAGATTTCTCCTCGCTTTCACCATCGCTTACAGTCGTTAAACGTTGTAGCAGAAGTCCGGACGAAGCCTAGTCTATCGCAATTTCGGGTTGCAAAGCTGTCTAGTGAGACCATGAGCTACGGGGCAGGAGCATGATAATGTTATCCCAGAGGATCTGCCCGGCTGAGCGCCATGCATGTATTAGCTTTGACGGACCTGAGCCTTTCTGAAAACATTCCGGCAGCCTCCTCTACAGGGCTTCGATTTGAATGCTTCGTTCAGCTCTACAATAGATAGAGCATTGTAAAAGTTGGTCTTTCTGAACGGACGGAATTACAAGTTTTAAATTGCTCTTTAATTGTTGTGACGGTTTATCGAAATTTTTCCGACAGAATGCATCGATTCTTCAGAATGAGAATCTCTTTCTTCAACAGAACAGCCGTCAGCACGAGAAAATAATATCCATTATTATTGTCTAGTATTAGTCGATGCTTAAGATGTAATTGAAATAAGTTTGGCATTCACGGACTAAGCAAAAAAGTCTCAAAGAAAACGAGACACTCCAGTGATTTTAAACCATAGTCAGTTTCTTTTTATCCTTACCGTAAAGTATCAGAGAAAGAAGGCATGAATGTTAGTCGAGTGTCTTTCAATTTTTCTGATCTTGTATTTTGTTTCAATTATTTTGATATATTTGCTCCAGCGTTTAAGATTATGCTCGCAAATTATCGCACTTATCTTTTAGTCGTTGTTTCTGCTCTATTAACTTGGAAATTTGTTCCGAATCACGATGCGATGTTCACTAACAATGCTTCGAGAGCATTACAATTTCAGACCAGTCATACACCGATGATGAAAGAGTTGAGAACCACATGACGAAGAGAACTGCATAATTGTATGAATAGATCTGGGGCGGAAATTTGTCCCATCCAACAACTTGAAATTAGAAGTTGACAGTGAATATTGTTGTTAATATTGTACAAAAAACAATTCCCGCGACACCATTCAGATTCAAGGCTGATTTATTTCAGTATCTAACTCAATAGATGCATTCAAATTGTATAAAATCTCACTCATATATATGATTTGAAATTCGAATAACATGGGAGTCGCTTTTATTCTGTTAGACTGCATTACTAATTGCAATTTAAACCACCGCATAAATGAAAAACTTGATTGACTATACTTGAGTACTTGAAACATCATAAATAACGCGCATATGGTGTTCCAAAACATTTTCGCTTGAAATAAAAGAGTTCAAGTGTAACTGAGACTTCAAGAAAAAACCATCGTGACTTTGTAAACGGCAATTTCAAGCCCTCGTAATTTCCTCTTGCCCTTCTTTTTTTTCCTCCGTGTGTATTTCTTTCATTTATTACGAAAGAAACCATTAAATTTTCAATAACTCTATCCGCCTAAATTTGTATAAGCCATCAAAATAGCTCGCAACAGGCGTACCATTGTTAGAAAAATACTATGTACCGATATTTTTATAGCATTATTTTAGAAAATGCATCCATGAAACAGTTCAACACTAAAAAGTATTGATCGGCTGTGAGACAGGTATAAAATTTGCGATAACGTCGAGTCGGGATGTCCGGTTTGGTTGAGTTATTCAAGTTAAAATATCGTGGAATACTACACGCGTTTATAGTTTGTGAAGTTATGAGAGCGTTATACCTTTCACAATGCTAGAATTCTAACTTAGATCTTCGAAGAGTGTATTTGAAGAAAACAGCTGATGAAATCACTTCCACTCGTCATTGTTAACACTGTAAACAGTTTCAAGCTATTCGTCTTTGAAAAACAGGAAAGGAGTAAGTGGGTGATCAATTCAAGTCAACATGCAGAACACGTTCGAGGGATACCAAAACTTTCAGAATTTTCACAATGAATAGTTCAATCTGAACGAATGTCGTGTAATCATGTCTAACCAAGTTTTTTTTCCTCAGTTTCGGTAGTATTTTTTAAACATCCAGTGAGGAGAAAGAATTATTCTGCCAGCACATAAATTACATAAACTGCTAGTTTCTGGAAAAAAATCGCACACTTACTTTCAGCCAATATAAACTTTATAACCAGCATCACTGAGCGTCGAAAGCATAATATTTCTTTGTAGAACAGAACAACTGAATCAATCATATAATTCACGGTGATATGTTGTGCGTACACCTGAAACGAGTTTTAAATTTGTGATTTCTATTATTTTCGATAGCTAAATATGCTAGAAAATCTTATGAAAAAACTTAAAGTGCAAATGATGTACATAAAGTTCGCCGAATATATCAGGGTTAGTTTTACGTGAGAAACCTGTATGAAAACACCCTAAATGCCGATACACAGCGAATTATTAAAAGATGTGTGAGGGCTATTGCAAATGACCTATTGGAATCTTATTAAGAACCTAAACATCCTATCGTGCACTGCAGGTGACATTATGAAAAAATGAAGATGACTGGGACCAATGAAATTTTTTCAAGATATGAAGTCCTCCGAAAGATTTAAATACAAATTTCGCCAGAAATGCTACGTAACGCTAAATCTAATTCGTTTTGGCAAAATACGAACTGCAAAAAGATCCTATATATAAGGGTGCTGTTACGCATGTCTGTAGGAACAAGATGTAATTAACTTCAACAGTGAGAACTCATATTATGATCGATCTTCGCAAGACCCCAGTGATTATGAAAGCACTTTTAAAACCAAAATAGTAATTTGCAGAGGAGTATTGGAAGCACGACGCTGATTTTTTTAACAATATTTAAGATCTGATTTAATAAGACAGAGTTTTATGATAAAAATTAACAGTGATATATGTATATATATATATAGGGAGCATGATTGTATAAGGTACAAGTGAATTAGATATCATTGTACAAACTATGGGTGACGCTCTTTTTCTTTCTTTCGTTGGTGTTTATTGTAGCTTCGAAGAGGTCTCCAGATGCAGCTCCACGACTGAGCGTACATTTCCATCGTCATAGCTGGACCTAGATTTAACAGAATGAAAAAGACATTCAGCAAGGTGCATTTGGTAGCTATCCCCATTTAAAGGTTGTATAAATTCATTTGTATTCAACTTATTTTATTTTTCTCCTCACTTCATTTTATTTGTACTTTCACCACAATAGTCATGCAGGACAATACTTGAAATGTAGGTAAGTAACTATGCCATGCCCTAACTTGTGTCACACATGAGTATACCTGTGTGACGCTCAATACCAGGGTTGCAGAGTTGGCGACTCCGACTCCAACTTTCCAGAATTTGACAACTGCGACTCCGACACTACCCTTTCAAAATTTAGCGACTCCAACACCGACTCCACTTATTCACAATTTTCAAGATGAATTAAGATCCTAACCGATAGCAAAAATTAAACTGATTGAAAGCTGCAACTGCAAATAAAAAACCATCAACTAAATATTGAACAAACTTCTTTCCGTGTCCAAATGCTTTTCTCAATACATGTTTTCATAAATCGTACCTAAATTTTATGTAAGCGATACAAATATTTTATTCTTCAGTCTAGTTTCTTAACGTTAAATTTTTTTATGAATCATCCTAGTATTGTGTCAAATAAATGCTCCCAAATAGGAACTTTCTTCCCTTCAGATACATTTTCCACGTCACTGTGCTTTTGGAAATTTAAATTTTTCCTAAACTGGTGAATATATGTTTAAAGCATTAATTGTGTCAGACCATATAGGCTGGAAGTCATCCTTTGTTTTCATTTTATGAAGTATACTAGGGTTACAATTACAATATATGTCAAATGAAATTCGTATTCAGCTGGAAATTATTATTTTCTGTCGAGCTTTCGAAATTTTAAACAAATTTCGTTTTCAGGACAAGAGACTGAAGTTTTTGGAAGCAAAGTTATGGTCAAAGCAGGTATACTGGATACAAGGGAAAGATATTACATATAAGATAAACGAAAGCGGACATCGGTGGAACATGCAGTAGTCACAGTAATTATTTCAGTAGTGGTTTATAAACATCCGGAATTTAGAGATATCTATTGTAGGAGTTTGAATTAGTTGTGGAATAGAATGCTTCTCAGTATCTTCTTTCTTTCTTGTTGGAATTTTGAGATATAATTTAATAATTTTGAAAATCTATTTAGTGACCCGTGTCCCGAACATGTTAGTAAACTAAAGAATTAATTTGCTATTTTTCCACATTTTGGCAATGTTCATTGACACGGATTTTTAAATTCCTGCAAGTTTCACCGATATACACTTATTAACAATTTTTACAACCTAATTTGTACACTACATCGCAACGGTCTTCAGGTGCTTGTTTGTCTTTAATTTTTGATAAATTTCTTCCTATCAGGTTAATTGACTTCTTTGCTATTTGCACATTGAATGGCCGGAGTATCCTGTTGACACGTTCAGACCTGCCTTTTACATAAGGGGCACTAAAATAGCTAATTTTGGGGTTCTAATTTTGGCTAATATTTTATCGCGGATTTTTTAGTTCTCTGATTGATTATTTAATCATTTTTCCTTGGTATCCGTTTTATTGTAGCTACTATTTAATAAATTTTAGTTCATTTTCGACTTAATCATTACTACACAATTGCAAGGCTCTACTAACTAGGGAATCAACAACGCTACGTTTTTATTTATTAGGATGGTTTGAAGAGGAATCGAGGTATCGTCCGGTATGGGTTGGTTTTCTGTAAATTCCAAAACTGAGGGAGTTGTCTTCCATTCTTGTAATTTTTAAGTCCAAAAAAGCGATAGAATTATTTTGTTCCTTTTCGATCGTGAATTAAATGTTAGCGTTAATTTAGTTTAGCTAGTTGTTTAAATCATCGACGGTGTTTTTGGGAACTATTGCAAACACATCGTCAACGTATCTTTTCCAAAACATAATTTAGCTACTGGAAAGCTCAAAGATCTCATTTTCAATGTTTTACATTGTAGCCTCGGCAATTGCTACGGACACGCTACTTCCCATTGGTGTGCCTTTAATTTGTTTATAAATTTTCTTATTTTGCTAGAAGACTGTCGACGATAAACATAGTTGAACTAAACTTAATATATCATCTTTGGACAATTCAGTGTTGTTTTTCCACTCATCAGTTTCGTTGAGAAGTCGTTCCACGCTTGTTAGGGACAATTCTTGAGGGATGGAGGTGAAGAGAGCTTTCACGTCGAAAGAAACCATCATGCAATATTCAGGGACGATGAGGTCTTAGGCTGCTTCCTTCATTTGTAAGGAATTTTTTAACTTTTGCTCAGCTCTGTTTGTTAATGGGTTTATAATTGAAGATAAAAATTTAGATAGCTCATGTGTGGGTGATGCACAAAAAGATACAATGGGTCTAATGGGATATCCCTCCTTATGCAGCTTGATCAGGCCATAAAATCGAGGGATTGTTGCTGAGCTGGAGTAAAGTTTCCGGTATAGTTCGGGAGTAATTTTTTTCCTATCTTTGAGGAGTTTTAGTTTTTAATTTACTTGGTTTTTTAGTTGCTGAATTGGGTTGCTCTAAATTTCCACGTACGTTAGATTGTCGGAGAGATGATTTTAGATTTTTTATTAAAAAATTAAAAAAAACAACTAAAAAACCAAGTAAATTAAAAACTAAAACTCCTCAAAGAAAGGAAAAAAATTACTCCCGAACTATACCGGAAACTTTACTCCAGCTCAGCAACAATCCCTCGATTTTATGGCCTGATCAAGCTGCATAAGGAGGGATATCCCATTAGACCCATTGTATCTTTTTGTGCATCACCCACACATGAGCTATCTAAATTTTTATCTTCTATTATAAACCCATTAACAAACAGAGCTGAGCAAAAGTTCAAAAATTCCTTACAAATGAAGGAAGCAGCCTAAGACCTCATCGTCCCTGAATATTGCATGATGGTTTCTTTCGACGTGAAAGCTCTCTTCACCTCCATCTCTCAAGAATTGGCCCTAACAAGCGTGGAACGACTTCTCAACGAAACTGACGAGTGGAAAAACAACACTTAATTGTCCAAGATGATATATTAAGTTTAGTTCAACTATGTTTATCGTCGACAGTCTTCTAGCAAAATAAGAAAATTTATTAACAAATTAAAGGCACACCAATGGGAAGTAGCGTGTCCGTAGCAATTGCCGAGGCTACAATGTAAAACATTGAAAATGAGATCTTTGAGCACTCCAGTAGCTAAATTATGTTTTGGAAAAGATACGTTGACGATGTGTTTGCAATAGTTCCCAAAAACACCGTCGATGATTTAAACAACTAGCTAAACTAAATTAACGCTAACATTTAATTCACGATCGAAAAGGAACAAAATAATTCTATCGCTTTTTTGGACTTAAAAATTACAAGAATGGAAGACAACTCTCTCAGTTTTGGAATTTACAGAAAACCAACCCATACCGGACGATACCTCGATTCCTCTTCAAGCCATCCTAATAAATAAAAACGTAGCGTTGTTGATTCCCTAGTTAGTAGAGCCTTGCAATTGTGTAGTAATGATTAAGTCGAAAATGAGCTAAAATTTATTAAATAGTAGCTACAATAAAACGGATACCAAGAAAAAATGATCAAATAATCAATCAGAAAACTAAAAAATCCGCGATAAAATATTAGCCAAAATTAGAACCCCAAAATTAGCTATTTTAGTGCCCCTTATGTAAAAGGCATGTCTGAACGTGTCAACAGGATACTCCGGCCATTCAATGTGCAAATAGCAAAGAAGTCAATTAACCTGATAGGAAGAAATTTATCAAAAATTAAAGACAAACAAGCACCTGAAGACCGTTGCGATGTAGTGTACAAATTAGGTTGTAAAAATTGTTAATAAGTGTATATCGGTGAAACTTGCAGGAATTTAAAAATCCGTGTCAATGAACATTGCCAAAATGTGGAAAAATAGCAAATTAATTCTTTAGTTTACCAACATGTTCGGGACACGGGTCACTAAATAGATTTTCAGAATTATTAAATTATATCTCAAAATTCCAACAAGAAAGAAAGAAGATACTGAGAAGCATTCTATTCCACAACTAATTCAAACTCCTACAATAGATATCTCTAAATTCCGGATGTTTATAAACCACTACTGAAATAATTACTGTGACTACTGCATGTTCCACCGATGTCCGCTTTCGTTTATCTTATATGTAATATCTTTCCCTTGTATCCAGGATACCTGCTTTGACCATAACTTTGCTTCCAAAAACTTCAGTCTCTTGTCCTGAAAACGAAATTGTTTAAAATTTCGAAAGCTCGACAGAAAATAATAATTTCCAGCTCAATACGAATTTCATTTGACAACAATGGAACCTGGATGTCCGCTATTTCAACTAATAATTACAATATAATATTATTATCATTAATTCACTCGTACCGTCAGAACCGGCGTTCATTCGCTGCCAAAAAATACCGATTTTTCGTACATTGGCCCACCTTACCCCTTCCATCCCTAATAATCGTTACCTAACCTGTTCCAACCAGTCCCAACCCACCCTAATCTATTATTGCAATACGTTACCTATTTCAATTTATCCTAACCAAATGTACAGTGTCTTTCAGATAGATCTGTACAATTTTCCTTGCTTTATTTGAATACTTTTGAAAATAGGAAAAAGTACTAATACACTTTGAAAATTTGACAGTTATAGACAAGGAGGTTTAAGAATGGAGACGGCATCAGCGCTCTAAAGTGAAGTCAATTTTTCGGGAGCTGTAGGGTATACGGGCACACACACGGAGATGGGGCTCAGTGCGTGTTCAGACATTCAGCGTGACAGGGTGCCGCTATCCACGCTGCGGTCAAGGTCGAGTTTCCTCAATATGAGTTTCTTTATCATTCAGCGAGGATGCAATTGAAATATATGCCTAAGAAAAAAACGTATAGCACAGAGTAGCGCAAGTCTGCCATTTAACATCGCGGTCTTCAGTCGCTGATGATGGAGGTGGTGCTACCCCTCCACTGCAACACCACTTCCACACAGGGACCTAATGCCGGGTGGGCGGGGCTTGAGACGACAGATGTGGCTTCACTCGCTTGACTGGCAAAAGATAGCGATGCCGGTTCCATGTATCCAACTTCCTTGGTTATAGAGCAGAACGTAGGAACATAAGAATTGACCGTGTTTAGCCAAGATGACGGCTTCTACATAGTTTCATAAGCTGGATAAGGCGGAGATAACCCCTACCGTTTCTAAACTTTACGGCCTTTTTGATGTCTTCTTAAGGGCTATGATGCTTTTGTGATGATGTGCACAAGCTTTGGTTTCAATTTGCAACCGAAAATAGATATCGAACATTTTCAGGTCAGCGTAGTCAAAAGACCAAGTTATAGGACGAGTCTTGCACCAAACATCGCAAGCCGGACTTCTTGAGCAAGTCTAGTTGAGCTCGCCTTGGGCGAGAGTCAAGTCGTGTAGGAGCATAAACTTTTTATGTATTATTTCTGTTTACAGGGTGTTGTAGAATGATTCATCTTTTACTTTTTCGTTATTGGTGAACAAGTGCGTCACCCTCACTCGAACCCACACAGAGGGTAATAATACAAGCGGGTTTCTTCTAGGTAATCGTGAGTTGAACGTCAGTGCTCGAAGAGGCATCAAGCGATCGTTACCTCTACTAATAGCTCTATCAACTGCAAAAATCTTTTCATGAGAAAACTTGATAATTGACCCGTTGTTCTTGAATCAGTTTAAAACTCCTTTCACCCCTCCAAACTAACTTCTATGATCTTATTAGTTTGTATATGCTCTTTCTCTTGTGCAATACTGGCTAGGCACGGTCTGTGATCGCTCTGTGAATTATTGTGATACTGAAGTGTGCTGAACAGCTTTTTCACAGCCAATGTCGATAATGACGCGGTTGAATTAGTCTTGACGCTTCATTTGAGGCTGATCAGAAAGCGAGGTTTGCAAACTTTACTCTTTTTGGCTTATGAGTGGCTTTGTAATGATTGCAGATTCATTCATACAAATGCTTACAAGCATCGTAAACTGTCTGCTTAAGAAACAGGAATAATTTATGCTATAAAGGCTGACCTTCGGCAAGCTCGATGAAGTTCACAGATAGCTGAACTACAAACCTTAAGTGACCTAATCTATACCAACCTCTCCTACATCAACTGAATTTATCCTAACCTAATCTATCCAAATTTAACCTAATCGGTCGGATCTAACCTACCCTAATCTAAAAGAAACCCTCACTGACTAAACATCATACATCTACGCAAAGATCTCCTGATACGAGAACATGGCAATAACCGGCGAAAAGTGCGGAATAGAAATAATTTTGCTCAGGCAGGAGCTTCATTTTGATCATGATGAAAGCGTTGTATAGGTACAGGATATCCAGCCCTTATTTAATTTTTGAGAGAACAATTCTTTTCTTCGAGGGAAATGATAGCCATTCATGACTGTTCCATGTAATATCGGGTCAGCTATTATGATCCTACACGTAGTTCACCTCGTTTTGTATTCAACATACGTCACGGTTTTCTGCCATAATATTTCCTGTTCTCGAGTGCATGCGACAAACGAACGGAATGACGCGTTGACAGACGGACGGAGAGACGGAGCACCGTCGAACGGACGGATGGATGGATGGAGGGATGGATGAACGGATATATGATCAAAAAGACGAATGGAAACACGGGCGAACAAACGTATACTGACAGGACGACGGGACAGACAAGATGAATGAGACACACGGAATGGTCTCTCACATTGATTGTTAAATTACTAATTCTAGAGAATTGAAACGCATACTGACTTCAGTAGTGCATCATTTAATATTTTCATCTGAAGACATAACTTTTTTTATTCTATATTCACCAAAAACAAGCAGAAAAACGAACTACCTTTTCATCTTTTGGGTTCGCATGGTCAGCTTACTGGAACAGAGACCCAGTTTAGATGACTTCCCGTGGCTCAATTTCCCAAATTCTAAAGAAGCTTCTAGAAGCCACGTGGCGACACTTTGGCCTGACTTGGACTAAATGGGTCGAGCGATCAGTTAAGCGTCCACTGGAAATAAATCGATCTAAAAAAGTTATGGACTGGCTTGGCCCAGCAAACTAGGCCGCGTCTTGGAACTTTTTGACGGAAAAATTTTTTCCAAGTACTAGCCAAAGTAGGAAAAATTAGGTAGAGCGGTATGTCAGCAGACAGAGAAATTACCGGAAAATCCGTACTGATGTCTGACTAGGTTCCTTAAATTATGATTAATTCAATTTCTAATAACTGGCCTTGATTGAAAACAACACACAGCAGGTGTTGTCACAATTTAACAATCATGCATTACTGTTTTGTCTCGATTATTATCCGAAAGCCGCTTCATTCACTCAGTGCTGAGGCGCCCGAAGTAATATCACCGCTTTAAACTCGGTAAGGTTTCACTTTGTGACCTTCTAGCTCATGAAAGCAAGTGTCTCTGAAGACCATTATGAAACTGAAAAGATGTTAGAATGCCGAAATCCCAAAGGAAAAATTTGACCAAGCGACCCCCTCAGAGTAGTGAAGAAGCTTTCAGAAAATGAAAAGCTCAAGCTTTGCTCAGAGACCAACGATGCTAACTGTTCTCTAGTTGTGATGTCTTTGTCTTTGTTTGTTGGGCATCGCAGCCAAGTTCGTACACCTTGGTTGGACGCAAGACGCTGTTGTCGGTGTTAAGGATCGCTGTCAAAACGCAAATCGAAAACGAAAAAATCAGAGCGTCAAGCTGTGAAAGCGGGTTAGTACATAAGAGTGGGTTCTTTTGATCTTCATAACAATTTTATTTTTCAGCTTAAATGCATAACGTTGCTTATCCCAAATTACTAATTTACAATAACGGTGAATTTGATCACAACATGCTGTCTTCGTTAGACTCGAACGTGCTCACAGTAAAATGCTAGCGCCACTTCACTACTGCTGGCTAATTTTCGGTAAAGACAATAAATGAAGCATTTCTGACTATATATAACACATCGGTTAATTTAAATCAATACCCATGCCTGAAAATTTATCTTATATGAAATGAAACTATATTTTCGTAATTTCTTTCTCTTTACCACTCAAATTAAAATAAAGCGATTTTCTTGGCTCTTTTATTCATCGTTAAATTTCTTGCATTCCCATAAATAATTCCCTGTTATTTATTGTTATATTCATCCACAATGAAACCAAAATGACTTTATGATAACCTGCACAGATGCTAGTGACTATCGCCTCGTTGCACGAAAAATGCAACTTGCAGCATTTTGGTGCGACAGACAAATGATGGTAGGAGTCGTATCGCCTCAGTGGGCGGTGAGCTAGCCAACACAATGCTATTCCTAAGGGACTACAAATTAACCGTGCGATTTTGCGAGGCGTCGCACCAGTCGCATCGCCTCAGTGGGCGGGCGGCCTTAGGTTGTACAAACGACTTCGGTATTACGCAGTGCGGCAGTGTGGATATTCAACACGCTGCGTGACTGAGATTAAAAATCAACCAATTAAATCATAAATGACAAAATGTTTAATTTACTCATTCACCGCGTTTCCGTAGTACTGTTATTAACGGTTGGTTTAGTTAGGTTGTAAGAAGCAGAGTAGGGAGTAGTCTTTAATGCTCGAATTCATTTTATCCTTTCTAATAAATATGAAAAATACAATTGCCTAAGACATTTCACATCGTATGATAACAAGTTTTTTTTTGGTAAGATCGCGTAACAGATACAATGTCTTTTTTTTATACCGGTGCGTGAATTAGCGATTTACCAATTGGTCCAATACGCGGCGCAATACGCCCAATGCGCGGGAAACGTGTAGAAAGGTTATGCTTCTCAAAAAAAGTGCGTGGGTTGTCATTATTGTTTTACGTTGGCTAAGGCATTCCTAAGATAAAGAAAATTATGTCATCCTGACCTCAAGATTGAACATCGAACATTAATTATTTTGAACCATGAGTGAACGATTATTCATGCGTCGTTTATTCAAAATGAATATGTCAGAATATTTGCAGCATATTGAATAAGGAAAGTTTTTCCAAAATTATTAGTCAAGGTTATTGACGCTGTTTAGTAAGAGAATGAAATGAATACTGTGTGCATAATAACAAAAATAAATTCAGTTTTCTCTTGAATAATTTGTAAGGTAATGTACCCTTGGTAAAACCCTTTTTCCCTCCCTCAAAGGTACTGAGCGCACTCGTGAAAAATGATTCTCATCCTCCAGCTGAGGTTTTCAGCGCAGACTCGAGCGTTGTGACAAGTTGCCTCACTTCTTGTAAATCTTCCCTGTGCGAGGGAAGAAAAACGTGATAGCTTGAGGAACTTGAAATATTGGCTTTGTCTGAGGAGGTTTGGTTTGTTAATAGTGATGCAAATACATTCAAATAGTTTCAAATTTTAACATTTTATATACACTTAATTTGCGTTGGGTGTTCCTTTATGCATATTTTATGTATGGAATCCAAAACTGTCCAAATAGTTTTGAAAATTCTTGAGAAGCTATTTTATGTTCTCAAGTAACCAAGTCAGTTCTGATTCAGTGCGTAACTCTCGATCTTCTAGAAACGTTTCCTTTTTAGACTGAGGCAGTATATTCCAAGCAGAGAAGCTCTAAGAAAGTGCCTTGTGGTTTTGAACACGTATTGTGTTATGTCATTACTTCACCTACTTTAGCTCCTCAAAGTATCCCATTTATGTCAGTAGTGAAATTTATCAATTTCAGAAGAACAGGTAACAAGTGTTCTCGTTTTTGCTGCATTTGTGAATAATTTGAGAACTAAATTCAATAAGGAACTATTGGGATGAAGGTGGGACTTGAGGCCTCTCAGTGTACAAGTAATTTATTTGAGAAGTTAATTACGGGTTTAAGAATAATCGTTCAGTTTTATCTCTCATTATCGTGGGAACTCAAATCTTTCCAACGCGTGCAACATTCAACAAATTTCACAATGTCATTAAGAAAAAATTATTTCAATCCTGATTGACCGCCGAAAAGCAATGCCATGGAGAAAAATTACCACGACTACTTTTCGTTGACGTTCCGTTGTAACTGGACATACCGGTTCTAACTTTAAAATCCTCACTCTAAATGTCTGTTGAATAATTTGAACCTCTGGTTTTTTATTCATTATCAGCATGGAGCATTACGCAGAGCGTCAAGGTGCTGAACGACAACTCGAATCATTCTTTGTTATTATACATCAAGTTTTGATGTTTAGTCCCTTATTATGAAAGTTCAATATCGAAAGGATAAAAAATATTTTAAAAACGCAAGAAAACACTATTAAGTACTGTGTATAAATGCAGAATGCTAGTTGGGAGTGCAACAAGCTATTTTGCAACAGAACGAGTGATATAATGCTCTGATTCAAATGTTAAGAACTGAAATGCACACGGGTAAAGATTCATCTATGTTCCAGAGCCTTCTTATCTCAGATAAGTAGCCACTAATGGCTTACACTTTGATCAGGACAGCTAACGCACCCGCTCTGCAACATCGCCCTGAGAGTTGGACCTCCTCAGAAATTTTGCTAATGGGGCCCAGTAGAATTCCACTCATGCACCGCCGTGTCACCATGTTGAGCCGACATCCGTCCTGTCCAAAATTCTCTCTGCTCAAATTCCAGCGGAAAACCCGGAAGCGAGTCCAGGTTGCGTTAGTGCTGCGTCAAATATCAGGCGTTCACAAACAATCTTCACTCTCTTCTACCGAGAGCAAACACTCTTACTTTTTTTCTACGCAACACCTCCTGGAACCCCTCCTTTCAACCAAACATCGGTCTTCTCCTCACAGTATTTACCCTCACTTCTAATTTCATCGCTCAATTTATCATTCTCTCAACATGACTGAATCACCTGAACACGCTGCAGTCAATTTTCATTCAATTTCCCAATTACATATGAGCGACCCTTAGTACCACTCATTTTACACTCCACCTAGACGTGTCAGATCTACCATGCCGCTTCATTATTTCATCTCAGACACATTCAGCTTCCGCCTCTCTCTGCTCCATTCACTGCAGTGGGCCCAACCAGACTATAGGACAGCCTTCTCTTTGCAGCAATACACAGTCCTTCACATTTCACAATTTCTTTAGAGTTCCCTGAGTCTGATGACCCTTTTAACTCCACAATTTACCTCTTCACTCCATCTTCCATTGGTTGTAATGCATATCCTCAAGTATTCAAACGAATTCACTTCTTCCTCTTGGCTCGTCATATCACCACTCAATCAATCCTCTCATATGTTTTTCTTGAACACCTCATTTCCTTACTATTCCGCACTAAACGTTTAACTTTTTTCTTTCACCCAAATTGTCATATTCTGCACCTGGTATTTCTATTTTCACATTTCAATCTACTACTGTGGTTGTACCATCAGCAAACAACGGCTGATTCAACTCATATACTTATCCAACTGCTTCTCAATAACAAACTGCTCCCCACTTTTTATTATCATTTAGGATTTACATCTCTCACAATAACATCCATATACATTACATGCAGACATTAAACGACCATGGGGATGTAACACATCCTTGTCTCATGCCCACGTACCCCCATGCTAGTCACTTGCTTTATTGCCCATCTCTGTACTCTCAACCATCCGCATGAAATTCTTGATCGCTCTCAGTAACCTACCACCCATTCTAATTACTGTTAATACATACCACGATTCTAATCTATCCACTCCATCCAACAAGGTACCTTCTTTACGATCTCTTTCACTTTCTATATTTCATTCAAGACTTTTTAATTTACTTCAATTTTCAATTTACCTTTCTACCGCTGTTCCGATCAACAAAATCATCCTTTGAGCAGTTTTTACAACCCTCTTTACGTCGATATTTCTTTTTTTATACTCATTATACAAACTCTACTACTTCTTTCTATAATATTCTTCGTACACTGCATTTTTTTCCTAATTGTCTCATGTGCTATATCGTGTCACAATTCACACCGCATTCTTTTTCCTCAACCTCCATAACAATTTTCTGGCCAAAAACTTCCCTGATGTTTGTCAGGGATGGGGTTTTTGATATGTCCCCAAACTCACTGAACAAGGGGAAGTGCGGACCGTTTAGCAGTCCTGGCCGTAGTTGGATCAGCTCTGCGGCTAATTTTTGAGAACCTCTGACGGTTGTAAATATCACCTCTCCAGCCTTGCTTCGGCTGTAATAATTTTCAGTTCACCGCTAGTTGGCCGGAGGTAAGGTTTTCAATAAGATAGTCGTATTGGAGCGTTAGTTCAGTTATCTTCACGAAGATCTCACATTTAGAAACGCAAATTACCAGAGATTCTATAGGAGAATTCTCTCCAATCATTCCAGCGCGAATCACCGGACAGATAAGGTGACTGGTATTGTGGATACCTAGTCTTTATAACACCGATTTAAATAATTTAGATTCTTTGGCAAAATATAAATAGAGTACAACTATTCCACAAGTAGGATGTTTTGCTCGCTACACAGAAATCTATGACACACACATTACTCATATTTTATAATTCTTAAACTACTTAAAATTAGTCATCTCGAAAACGGAACATCTAAGCGCTTGGTGGGGAATCGGTTTCCCCCATTGCTCTGGCCAAAAACTTCCATGATGTTATACTGTATATCACAGTTTGCAGCTCTACAATAGATTAATTCACTCTCTTCATCCCCTTCCACGCTACTTTTTAAATCCTCATATTACACTTTTAACTTTCGAATCTATTCCCACTCCGTAAAATCATTCAACTTCCACACTTTCGCCATGTTTCGAACACTGACTTCTTTGTGGAGCTCTCCATCTATAGAGTCCATTAGAACCGCTTCTTCCACGAGAAAATGAGCTGACACTTCTTTTCCCCCACTCGTCAACGCATGCTCGCCTACATTTCATTTCTTTTCTCATTTACACTTAATTAATACATAAATTCTTTATTAAACAATCTTCTAACTACCACTCTTATCCACAAATATTTGGACCATACCTTTCTTTTTAAACAACCCACCTTCAACCGTCAGCTCATTCTCAATGCAAATCACCAGCTGCTGCTGCTCGTCTCTCTCACTCCTACCGAGCATCCCATGAACGCAGTATGCACTGAGCCTTCCATCTGTATATTACTGACACATTTTCCCCTAAACCACTCGCGCATTCTAATCAATGGTTCCACAAATTATGTCTTTCTTGTTCTCTTCACTATCTAGCCTATACACCTGAAAAAACATCCACATTTTTCTCACCAACTTAGTTTACACTCACGTTAACTTTGATGATAACTCCTTCAACTCCACCGAACAGTTCCCCAATTTAATCAAACGTAGTGCTAGATCTTCTCTTGCGATGTTTTTTACTCTTAACTTTTTGCTTCTCACCCACCCAAGAACATAATCATCCTTCCTTTTTTTCATCATAGTCTCATTCAAAACATAAGCATTCAACTTCCGCATTTCAGACATTATTCAAATCTCACTTTTTTGTCAACACACTACATTCACGCTCGTTGAAACTAAGAGGAGTGCTCTTCTCTCCCAACTTATATATTAGCAGGGTAAAGAATATATAATAAAGAGAATGGATTTTTAGCCCCCTTACCCTGTACAGGTTGTAGTCGTCTTTATCTACATGCTGGATTAACACGGACGGTATCCTTTTAATAGCGAACGGAAGGAGCTTTATGTCACACAATCAAGCCGCCTCGTCAGAGGGAAAGTGATAAAACCTAAAATAACTTCCCTGAAGGATATGAAATGGCTGTCCTTGTGGCTGCTGTGTAAATAAAGTTTGTTAGGAGTAGGCTGTAAAAATAAAATTTGTTTACGCTACCGCAAAAATGGAACAATAAAGCAGCGCAATAAATATATAAAACTCAACGTACGAGTGACAGCAAGGCCATGCCGATCGAGGAATGAGCTGCAGGCTCAAAGTTTTGTGAAACACTTACTCTATGGTCGCGCACGTATTGAAATGCAAGCAGAAATAAAAACGCATGTGCCATTGGCGGGTCAATGCAGTTAAGTCAATGAAATTTTCACGGTGAAAGTTGCTAAGTTAATTAATTATCTGTAATCTGGTATGTTTAACCTATAAGGTTCACCGGTTTCGTATTTCGTGATAGACCTATTCTGATTATTATTTTTTATTTCTAAGTGAGCCCACACTGATGACAGCAATGATCCATCTTAAGTTTTCGAGCGAGAGAACGCAGAACGAGAAGCTGAATCACGTTCTTAACAACCCTGAAAACATATATTCAACTAGTCTGCGTTAAAAATCCTCCATGCTTATAATCGAAAGTTGATCTTTGGCTATATTTCTTTTGGCTTTTCAAACATTGAGGGCATAGTGGCCGCCGTATGGTCTCTGCGAGAGAGGTGGACCTAAATTAAAAAAGAAAGCACGTGAAAATTAATTTCCTACTTGAGTTACACGCTATTGTAACTGTTCCTACCTGAATATACTTTTGCTTCATATATTTCCTCGGAACGAATATTAACGTGCAATCAAGCCTCTTATTCCCCACTGCTTCAGGCCTGCGTGAGTTGCATAAAAAGGCGCAAGTTTAATTCCGAAGGCAAACTTGGCTGAGCGCCCTCCCGGCTGTTTTTGAGATAAGTGAGCTTTGCTGGCCTCACACTACAACCTCTCCGCATGCAAACCCTTGCATCCTGCTGCTGACAATACGAAATAATGTAATGCTCGAAGCTAAGAAAATATAAACAAACATGGAGAAAATTTAGTACATAATTTCGCACAGTACAGGTGCCAAGTATATTCATGAGAACAAAAAAAGACACTATGTACTGTATACAGATTAGGAAAAATCTTTGGAAATATTTTGGATGGATTTGAAATTTTTAGTGTCAGTGTAGTATTAAAAACTAAAACATTACCGACCTGGATCACTCAAGGAAATTATGACTGTTTGCAATCACACATCGAAAGCTTGTTAGCTGTAAATTAATTTACATACAATAGAATCTTATATGGCATTACGGTTGCTTAAGCAGAGAAATATGAAAGCGATGGTTGTCATTATATCAATCTTGTAATTAATTTTTGGAGGACACTACCGGACATTTGTTTCTAAATGCAAGTAAGGTCATTCTGTATCTTTAATCCATTCCAGACACAATAGCGGTAGTATATAACATAAATGAAAATGGAAGTGTTTTTTTTAGGTCTCAAGTCTGAAGAAATAAATTCAAATGAACTCCAAAAATGTTTAATCTCTTGAAAAACATTATGCGTACTAATATAACAGACTGAATAGTTTACTAGTCCCGCCAAAATTGACGACAGGAACTGTTATCCCTCCTGGCTTCAGTTCTTTGATTGATGTATACGTTTGAAACCTTCACAGTACTTCAGTTTTTAGAAGGAGATACAAAATTCTTCTCTGCCATGAGCGATTTAAATTCCTCTCAAAATCTGATTCATCTTTTCTCTAAAAGTTTTCTAGCACGAATGAGATTTTGCAGACGTGAATTCAAAATCTCTCCTAGTAGAAATAGTTGAAGTGCGTATTTGTGCTATGGAACTGAGCAGAGGAGGCAACAAATGTATTAAACAACTAAATAAGGAAATTAATGCTTTACCTGATAAATGAAGGAACAAATATGACCCTATAGGTACATGTTCTTGATACCAAAACCGTAGGAAAAAATGTCAAAATGATAGATGAGATTTCAAGCCCGTATACAAGCAGGGATCATCAGTCGGTTAAATCTGACGAGACTTAAAGCAATCACGCTCAATTAATGACAGACATTTTTTTTAATGGACAAGACAGCTGAAATTTACGTGATTGGATCAGACGGGTAAATAATAATTTTAATCGTTGAAATACGAGCATCAATCAAGAGATAAATACCAGATATATTCAACAGTTTTCAGCACTTACAAGTATACCTGGTAATATGAACGCTTTTAATTTATCTGCTCCAAAATTTTTCAATGTCAAAAACTTGAATGAAAGTTTTATTATTTTCTTCAATATTTACGTGAAGAAGATGTCATGAAAACAAGTCCTTATCTGTATCTAATGCGTAATGTGTGGCACAAGTATATTTTAATGTAGCGTATATTAAAAAAAATTCATATTCATTGCATCTGATATGTACGATATACTCTGCATTTAAGAAATCTTTTATGGATTTACGCAAGTTTACATAAATTTTTCGTGCTTTTAATATAGAAAACGACACAACTTGACATAAAACTCGTTTGCACATAATATGATTGTTGATGGCGGTATGTTTTTTTACGATAGCGAATATGCTACAATCTCATCGGCTTACCTGCCAATACATATTAAGATCATTATCCATCTTGTAATTAGAAGTAAAACTCCTGTGCACACTCATCTAAAGCTTTCTAAAATAAGATTAGCATCGTAAGGCAGAAAAATAATTCAACTATTGATGACAATGAAAATAGGAAGAGTTCCTCAGTGGAATGTTTAATACACGAAATTGACTATTTACCAAAGATTTTCCTGGAACCGAATTCCATTAATCGGACAGTAACTCACCTTCTGTTAACGTAACTCGTGGACAGAAATATGAATGTTTACTTCCAGTAATGTTTCTAATGACTCAACAATAAACCAACTTTATTCTAAAAAACTCTCTGAGTCAGTAAAACTATTATTGGCAATCACAGTTTCATATTTTTAAATGTGCACAATTTACACTAATCCTCATAAATTTTAACCGATGTCTCTAAGATCTAAAAACACAACTTTTACACAGCGTAGGTTTACGTAACTTTTCCATTCCCTTTGTTCAAGCAGTTCATAAATTCCATGGCCTTTGGAATGGCCACAAGTTTAAATCCTGTCCATTACAGAGTAATAGGGTGATATTTTTATCCTACTTTAGCCTTCTTTGTCTTCACCCGCCCGCTGCTCGCCAGCGCCAGACCAGGAGGTCGAGTCCAATCATTTGAGCTCTGGATGCAGGTTACTCTACGTCGATTTGCCTCGCCTGACTTGCTCCGAATTTATTTCAAACTTATTGCTGGACTTTTGGATGTCCAAACTCGTTTTAAAACTGCTGGCGATCACGGCTTTTTAGATTGGGTCATGTTTGGAATAGTGCTCTAGAGATGCTCCTATGTTACATTAATCACCAGAGTAGATAGTCAATATGATCATGCAGCAGTTTTTAGAGTTCTCAGTTTGATGAAGCACAAAGGCGCTCGCACTTGAGGCAGATTAGAGTAACGGAATAACGGTAAGTACGAAATATTGTCCATGAAATTTGTTTGTACTGAATTTTTATTCCGTAATTCCGTTTGAATCACAGTTTCTGGTAGGAACGAATTTTACTCAACTTATTTACCAGTGTACACGGCCTGTCAAAAATGATACGGTTTGATATTTTCTTTGAATAAATCTTCCAGATGTGGATGACAAACAAATATGTCCATCCTGATAGAACCCGCAATTAAAACATTCTTGTTTTTTTCTGCACTGGTGAAGCTCGTGCGACAGATACGGTCATATATTAAGCATCTTTAAGAGTGTTCACTTAGAGAAGTTTTAACCAAGTATGCAACAACTGTGTATTGTTATATAGTAGATAATTAGTGATAAAAAATTGAGAGAGAGATGTGAGAGCATTCCATAAAATTCCCAAATCTTCTTTTCTACCCAATAGTTTATATCCTTTAGCCTATTTTTACACCGGTAAAGCGATTATTTCTTCGGATTCTAGAGAAAACTGCTTACCTAAATTTTCATTTCTGATATTTTAACAAGATACAATTGATATGATTCTTTTAGTATCTGAATCTGCTTCTATCAATGTTCAAATCCAATCATCTTAAGTGAACGCTCTTCACCGTAAACAGTAAAACCAAGACGACAATGTATGTAGGAAAAGAAGCAACAAGCTCTCTCAGACTCAGCGAGAGTTTAGAGGCCATTTAGGCCACGTCACAATGGACTTCGTACTACATTGATGCTCGGACACAAACTTCGAAGTTGTAACGAGATCGTTTCCGGTTGCACGAGTTATGGGCGTATTATGCGAGATTCTCCGCCTCACTAAAACGCATTGTTGCTTTGAACTTCTTCTGATGCCAGGCGCTTGGAGCTAAGCCCGTATGATAGCCTGGCTCCTTCCAACTTCACTGGAAGATCGCTTTTTTGTTTAGGACGATGTTTTAGAAGATTCGCTCTCAAAGAACCATAATTCGATTTTGGGTGACCGAGCAAAGAGCTGTGGAAGTAGCTCGATATTCCCTTATTGTACCTTTATTCAGTGTCACGTTGCATTGTGGAATTTCAGAGTAAAGTTACTCAACAGATTTGATAGTTCATTTTGTGACTCTTCTGACGAAAAATTGATATCTGCAATAAAGTGTTCAAAAAAGAAAAGATAGCTCATTACAGGCGGAAGTAACGCGAGCCATTTACCGCAGCTGTGAAACTCCTGTTCTCTCATATTGTATAGAATTTAAGGGAATCTTTGTAGTTCAATAAATCATTTTGGTAGTCATGTTGGACTTGCAATGAAACTGTCAGTGTGTGAATTTTTCATAATTAGAATCTACGAGAGTATAGGGTCCACCCTAATCATGGCAACCAAGTTTTTTTTTTAATTTTTCAATGAAAAAGGCGGAGTTTATGATTTACTAAGTGGTCGTAAAGGTCAAAAATTGTTAATACAAATCAATAACAAGTATTCAATCTGGACTCCTCTATTTATAATGACAGACTTCAATTTACTTCAGAAAGTTTCACACGAAGCACTTCTAATTGAAACAAAGCTCGTTCTTTACGCAGATTAAAATTCAAGGTATTAGGTGAATCATGAGGAGTTTTACAGACCTTACACTCCAAGATAGACCACAGAGAAAAGTTTGCAGATTAAAATCCGGGTTCTTCGAGATCCATTTTTCTTCGCAGATGAATGCTGGAACGTGCACCTGAACCCAACGTTGAGTGAGTCGAGCGTTGCCTCTGACTCTGCGTAAAGCGATGAATTGCAGCAGTCTTGTTTAGGGTTCCAAGGTGCACCACCGAAGTGTTCACGTGTCCAGGAAAAGTTTTACATCCAATAAGTCTGAAATGTAACGCTGGCTGTAAAGTTTGACTCCTGAAGGAACAGAAAGAGGAGTCCTCCTGGTGGGAGTGCTTTAACTGCTGTTCAGACAGTTAAAGGCTCTGGATTCTGGCGTCGTTTCATTTTAGTGTCTTTCACTGATCATTCTTTACTCTAAACTATGTCATACTGGGGGCTTAGACATCAAATAATATCAAATTTTTCATAAAATTTTTCATTAAAGTTTTCTCACACGCGGGAACCTAATTGGGAAGCGTGCCATCTTCTGAGATGTTGCGAATATGTCAATACTGTCAAAACTCTTACGTTCATGAGCAGTCGAACGTTCGTGCTTTTTGTGCATTTTATGAGGACATACCTTCAGAACTTTTTTCAAGAATCAACGTAATAAAGTCTGACTAACTCCTGCTTCTGTGACCAATTTTGTAGCAGAGCGGCAAGGATTTCGTCGCAATTTCTTTCGCGTGTTTTTGATGAGACGTTGGGTACGGGCAGACAGTTTGCTGCTCTGGCCTGGTCGATTATATGTTTAATCAGTCTCCATAAATAATTATTCAAAGACGAATTTACAGCTATTTAGCAACGCACGAAATACTCTCGGCGTGCACACTCTGAGGGGTGCAATTATTGCGCTGATATCAATAACCAATGAAATGTTTAGTTTTGATAAATTTTTCCTTCAATAATCTGAAATGCTTTAGACATAATTAGGTTCGATAATTTTCGCTGAATTACGGGTTGTCATAATTATGGCAGACCGTGTTTATGAAACAACCTAGCTAATAGAACTTTGCTGTTTCAAGGATTGCATGTTAACTGGGTAGTTTCTTATAAATAACTTTAGCACAATAATTTTTCCATGGTTCGAATGCTATTAAGTCCTAAAACACATCATTTAATGTGTTTTTAAAAATACCTGTTGTGTAGGGCAAATAATTTTTTTAAATAGCTACTGATTAAAATATATATTATATTTTATCCAACGTTATAGTCCCTGCCAATTCAATATGATCTTAAAGAAATGAATGCCAATTAATAATCGCTTTTTCATTTCTACATGTCCTTCAAATTATAACCTATTCCAGAAGATGAAATCCCGGATCTGGACAGGAGAGCTTTTTCAAATCCCTTGCCGGATATTACCTTCCAATGATCGTGCCTATATATATAACTCAGCAAAAAGAACAGCAGAAATTCTGGATTTAAATTCCTGAGTGTCTTCTTCAGCCGGGACTCGGCTCAAGGCTGCTTGTGGCGTGCGGCAGAGAGGAGAAAACGCCCGAACTGAATTCATTGACGTTCCATGGCTTCTCTGAATATTCCATTGCTTCAAAAATGCGGACTTTGTTCTGCCGTCTTCCACTTTTCAAATTGCGAGGGAAGGAATTCCGAGAATTGGATTCCCCGTAGTTTCGTGTTATAAATTTGCCGAGGTGCTCTGTTTATTGTTGGCTAAGTTTTTCTCAAGTCAAAAGCCGTTGATCACTACGTTCTTAAATTTCCTTAGTGCTTAATTTCTTGTGTATGCATCGACATCTAGCAACAACAAGTGATTTCGCATGGTTGTTTACTCGTAAATGGAAGAACTTTGAGGGATCAACAAATCATTATTTGTGCGACAAACTGTTTCAATGCCTCTGTATCGATGACTCAAATGATAAGCAGATTGCTCACGGTTAGAGTTACGAAGTATTTCTGTATAAATTGTTGACTGCATGATTCCTCTCACTATGTACTGAATTTGCACTGAATTTCTTGGATGCCTATGAAAAAGAAAAGATAAAGATGATAAAGCACACCTCAAAGCCATTACGAACATTGACCGATTTTGGAGGAAGGATATTGCAAATATCTAAATGTGCTTCTTATTTTCAAATATCACGGTATGAACAATAATTATTTAATATTTTTCTGCATTTAAAATGAGGAATGTTGAGAGAATAATGTAACATAAAATTCACTAGCTATAGTCAAATTGTATGATGTTTTTTTTGTTGGTTGCAAAAAAATCTGAGGAAACATTATCTCTGATGCAACTTTTTTAGGGAGTTTAATTTGGGAAAGAAAAGTTTAAAATGCCTGTTTTTCTCACAGGCAGAAAAATTTATTTGTTATGAATTATTCTAGCTTTTTAATTAAAAAAATGTTTACCCATGCAATATTATTCAGTATGAACTAATTTCAGTCTGAAATAGAGTTTTTAAAAATAAAATTGTGCAGTCTAATTGGCAAACGATATTAGAATGCGCAATAAGTGATGTGTAGTCATCCATCTACGTTGTCATCGCGTTTGGATGCGAAAAACTAATGTTCGAATGTATTCGATGTATCAATAGTTTAAGTTTCGTTCAAGATTTGTTATACCAGAGAGCGGCACTGCGAGAATTAATTTGAAAAGATCAGTAACAAGTGCTTCTTCATATAGTACGCGATTTCAGACGCACTATATGATCTCAATTTACATGTGGATTATTTTTATTCATCACGAGTACTATGATTCGTTAATATAATGGTTCATTATTTATATCAAGCAAAAAATAAAAAAATAAAAGATTTGATTATTTAAGAAATATATCATACGTACAATTTTATTTTTATAAATACCTTATTAATTTGCAGTATTAAGAACTGTTTGGCTGACATTTGAACGTTTATTTCCTCATAATAAAGTGCTGAGGATCTGAAAGATTTATTTTATTTTGATATAACAGTACCTCTGCTATCCTACTCACGTTCCCGCACGCTGAAGTAGCACAACGATAGACGTTGATTTGCCCTAATCGCCTTGAAGCGATGTGTTTTTTCTGCATTGTGAATCAATTGTACGACTGAAGCTGCTAATGATTTGATGAATGTTTTTTAAGCCATGTATCCACGAATTGAGCTGCGTTCAATGACACAAATCGTAGCGAAATGCAGTATATAAACAAATCATGAGTCAAGTCTTTAAAGAGACTCGCATATTATGTTCGTTTGGTGGCAAAATAACATAACTGTTCTGATATTAGACAAGGTTGGCTGACAGCTGGCACAGTGCTCGCTTTGAACATTTTGGCAGACGAAAATATTTGAGGAAGTGTGATTACTCTTTGTAGCAGTTCAGGGCACGTTTTTCGAAGCTGCATACTTTGAAAAATAAGGTTAATTGAAACTGAACCCACAAAATATCGGTTTCGAAACATGAAACATCATAAATAAATAATTATTGGTACACTAAAGATTGAGAAGAGTTACATATTAAGGAAGTTTCAATTTTTGGCTTACATTTGGATCTACAACGAATAAATCGCATCTTCTAAATTCTACCTCAGTATAAAGAGATCAATTTCAGGGTAAATAAAATTTCCCTGTAACCGTAAATAAAATTTGGGTCAAGAAGCATTAGTAGAAAGTGAAAAAATACGATTTGAAAGAAATTGTGTAAACCTAACACTCATTGGTAGTTATTGCAAATATATATTTATACTGAGGAGCGTAATTTGAAGGCAGAATCAAAGCTCAAATTTCCCGTTTCATACATTCATATCTATCTAATTGAATGTCAAGCAACAGCAGTATATTTCAAAACCTTTAATACTTATTTTGTTTTATTGCTCTCAGATAAGAATTTCAGTTTTATAACACATTTTCTGCACGTGCCGACTCAGTGTGCATGTTACAAGAATACTTAGCAAAAATTTCGTGTAATTTTTGGACGAGGAATTAAATGAAGACTTAAACTTTTATTTTCACCCCAGGGTATTCTGAATCCTTTTTTTTTTGCTCAATGCGTCGGTGGAGCAGGAAAATATAGCAAACATTCACGGTCATTGCTTTTTGTTTTGCTGAATTCATCGCAGACAATCCTATATGATAATTTTTTTGAAAATATTAAGTTTTTATAACATTGAATTTACATTCATTTAAAGTTTAAATGCTGGTGCTTAAACTTGATGTTCAGAATGATAAAATAAAAATTTTAAACTACGCAGAGCCGAGCACAACTTCCATCTTTATGTAACTAAGGTCCCGTATGTTTTGGCTGTGAAAAAAAAACAAGCCGAGCAAAGAACAGCTTCCACGCTGTTTCTTCATTTATCCTAGTGCAAACTTCTTCAATGTTAAAAATTAACACGGAAAGTATCGAAATTAAGAGTTCGTTTGATGTAGAACTGCAAAGTTAAAACAATATTTCCCTTAACGTCCACAAAATATGGATGGAAGAGAGGAGCGTAAAATATTTAAAAAAGAATTTAAAGAGAATGAACCATTTACGTCTTTAGCATGTATTGTAGGAGACCGCATTTCTTTGTGCGATATAATTACAAGTCCGGTGATGCCTCATTTGATGGTAGCATCACTATGAAAAAAGGAGATAATCTTGGCTCTAGTGTTTTCAATAATGGGAAGAAAGAGGCTGAATCATGAGAACACACTTTGCGTAAAGGCTGCGTTAGAAGATAGTGTGTCAACATGAACGTACTGGTATTTGTGCATGAAAATTGAGAATTGGTTAATGCAAATGTGCTTAGTTGGGGCGTATGGGCGATGGGTGTCTAAAGAGGCAACCTGAGAACAATGGGGACAACTCAAGAATGCGCCACTTGGCTCATTCAGTCACTCTTTGCTATTCTAATCTATAATTGAGGAAGTCCAGGCTCATCACGCATTTATTTGTTAGTTTTGAGCATCACATTTATTTTGAAGTGTCGGTGCGTGCTAGCAGAATGAATTTGTTTTCCTAAAAACGTCAAACTTTTTGTTACTTTCAATGCATCCTCATTGAGCTTCTGCCTAGCGCCGGAAAATGAATGATATTTATTGTTATGTCCTTTCTTGTGATTAAATTAGTGGTTGTCTTTCATATCACTTGACCCGACATTCAGTATTCGTTTGTCTATTTTTTACCACGTCTGGAAATAAATAAATAAAACACCGATGAAAATATATGTTCACCCCAGATAAAAATGCGCAACAGCCGTAGTCAGTTATACTCGTGCAGCTTCATCAAGCTTGGGTGGAATTAACACGAGCGCTGGCGCTGCTTTTGGTGCACTTTTTAACGAGTAAGGATTTCTTCTCGAGACTTACTGGTGAAAATATCGCAGGATTACCCTCGAGATTGAAAGTATTATTTTTACTCCATTCATACTGAAATAGCGGCAAATTGCTCATGCTTTCGGGTATAAAATAATAAGATTAAAATGAAGATGAGATGAACAGTGCTGTCCATCTGTGAGAGTGATCGTGAATAAATTGATGCAAATGTTAAAGGTGACTTTAATTTTTGCAGTTCGAATTTAGGCAAAGTGAAACAGTGCTTGGATACACGAACGAACGATCCAACAGATCATATCATGCCAAAATATAGTACAATCATCCTGCTTCCCGTTATACTACGGGGCGCTTAATTCCTAGCAGCTTTCAAACTCGCTCGAGCTTTAATTTATCAATCCGGAAATTCCAACGGCGTAGAAGTTCAGACCAACGGGAAAAAAGTAAATCTTTGTCCCGAGATCGATTCATTCAAGCAGAACAATAGAGCGTCTCATCTCCCTTTCATGTTTGAGAATGCGTGGAATAGAAGCAGGGCATTTTCTGCTTCTTTGGACGAAATTAACGTGAGGTAGGATGAGTTTTGATTTTGCTCACAACAGATACGCCTTTTTCGTGAAGAAACTGGGAATGCAAGTTTGGACAAGTTTGGAGGAATTTTTAATAATTACGAGGGTATTCTTATAACGTGAGTTGCAGACAGGGCATACAAACTTTTTCATGGGTACTGGCATACACAATTCATCGACGTAACTTGTGATTGTGCGTGGTACTTGATTATTTCGGAGTTAAGTAGACATATTTTATGACATCTGAACGTAACTGACATATACCTAATAGAGTTGTCTATATAACGAAAAATCAGTGCAACTACTGTAGAATTGAGACTAACCAGCTAAAGACTGACAGAGTCAGTTTTTTACCTATCGCTCCTGAGTTCGGAAATATTAAGGTAATATCGGAGTAATTTACTGCTAATAATTTCCTTTTTATAAAGTTAAAGAAACGTCCCTGTAGTGCAGTTGCAGAGCGAGTTTCGTGGCCAATCCCATGGAGAGCCTGATATAAGATGGTCAGGTTTTACGCTCATGGCTATCGAGCTGCAAAATTTCGTTGTGCCTGACTATATAAATCCCTCTATCATACTTGTATATTTCTCTAATTTCATTAACTATAATGCCTCAATTTGGTTTCAACTCTCGTTTAACAGTTTGATATTCGCATTACCCCACCCTTACTGGAATTAATGCTGAAAACACCGGCCCACCACTTATTGACCACACTACACTATATTACATTTTAATATTGACCATGTTACACTATGTTAAATTTTATTATTGACCACATTACGCCACTTTTTGACCACGACCCAATAATCGCCTCATCTTCTAAGTTTTAAGACAGATGACGGTTCACAAACATACCTGAAAAACTTTCATAAATATTTTTTCTGGATTTTGCAACACATTTTTTTAGATTGAATGTCCCATTATTTTGCGTGCCATTTATAGAGGACATTATCTCTAACTGTTTTCAATTAATTTTCGTAAAATAGCTTTCGGCTAAATTTCTCATTTTTGCCTCATTGCGTTAATTTTTTTGAAGATTGGTTGTTGATCAGATTCTCATTTAATTGATACACCGAAAATTATTGCACAGAACGTTGAACTCCTTGATTAAGCCTAATTTTGATTACTTCTTCTTCCCACGCATGGTATGCACTTTCTGGATCGTGGAATTTTCACTTGATGTTCAACACTCGAGCGTCTTCCTTGCTTCTGATTTCGGTCGTTTGAGGGCATCCATCTTCCGCTGAATATGTTGCGAGCGTTCGGAGAAAACTGAAGACGGAGATGTCGTTTTGAAGATCAAAATTTACCCTTTGCGAATAACTGTCACTCTAAAATTCAATGAAACTAAAATTACATTCCAACCTTAAAATGAAAATTGAATTTATTTCCTAAAATAATTTAGGGCTTCAAATTCAGCATATCTGTTGAAGGTGACGTTCGTCTATGGAAATTCAGTGACGATTTAGTGAACTAATGTCACGAGAGCGTAAATTTGAAAAAAATATAATTTCTTCCCTGCACTTCAGTTTGTCAAAGTAAGACGAAAAGTCATTGATAATAGGTACGATAAAATTTTGAACAACGAGTGTGAACAAACGAGAATGTTTGTATGAAAAATATAACATATTGAAGAAAAGAGACATCTGCGGAGAAAAGAAATAGATGAAGCTTTGCTGAAGCACAAAAAATCTCTTGCAACAAGCATTGGAGGCTGTGCTGATAGCAGCCTGAGCGGATCTCGTGTAACTCGCTAGGTGTACCTGTGAGAACCAGTGATATTTTTACACCTTTTTGGGCAGGACGTATCGATTTTTCCCTTCCATAAGGAAGCGAAGCTCCGAAAAGATATTCTTCTGCAATAGTCTCCTGTACGGGCGTTCATGTAAAATTTTGTTCTGAGAATGAAATAATGGAGCACCACCATGTATGATTTCAAAATCACAGTTATTATAACAACGATACTTATTGGTTGGTTGTCTCAACCTGAACATTTATGATATTTTGTGTCATGTACGATAGTAAATTTTTAGGGAAAACAAGAATTTACAGCTTGATTCATTACCACACGTGGGGTGGAGAACAAAAAAAGGAATGGGGAACAGTTGAAGCGTGAGCTCTTGGCATTTCACTGAATGATAAAGTGAATAGAATTAGTACAGCATATAAAAATTTTATAAGCAAGAACTAAAACTAATGATTTTTCATAGAATTACTGCTTTGAGCCGAAATTCGTTACATCAGCATTGAAATCCTAGACAAACAGGTTTTTTAATCTTTCCTTAATTGTTTGCGAGGAATGCAGGAGAAAGAAAAAATCATGGCCAGAGTTCGTATTTTAGAAAAAATTGCTTCTATGTTTGCTCCAGGTTCCATCTTGTGTTAAAAAAAACGATTTAATGAAACACCAGAATTACGCTTTTCTTGCCTTTTGGTATACATACTAACGCCCTGGAGTTGGAACCAAAACAAAAGACAATCTATGATGCCCACGGTGTCAGTGTTTACCTGACAATCGTTACGAGATTGAAAGGATAATTTTGTAGCAGCTGGTGAGTTCCGAGAATACGTCCACTGCTACCCCTTCGCACCTACTCGTTGGTAGACAAATAGAAGATCTTGCTGCAATAAGAACCGACATTGGATAGATAATTGCTCATAAGCTGAGAGAAACATTTTTTTTTAACATCATGAAAGTAAAGCACCCTTTTTCATACTTCTCCAAACTGAAAATCGGTTTTCATTTAACCTCGAGATTTTGAATGATGTTTCCCATTACATTTTACTGGATTTAAAATCTTTTATCACCTCACTTCAGAGTGTGTTATCTAGCATCGTATTGCAGTACTGGTGAACATGACTGTTGATTAGAATGGCATAAATTCTACATGAAAAATTTTTCAATATTAGCTCAAAAGAAACACTGAAAAGTTTAGCTACATCAGTTCACAATAATAAGTATGTTTAAATCTGGTAATTACTTTGTCTTTGAAGCTTTGTTTATCCGTGTTACCCATGTCCTAGCCCCTATTACAAAATATCCATTCAGGAAATTTCACAATTTGGTAGTATGCCACGCTACAAAATGCCGTGTAGATGAACGTCTTTCTCTTTGGAACGAAATGACCAGCCTTCCGACACTGATGTATTACAGGTATTTAGTGACCCGCTCAAAAGACAGAAACATAACGACCTCATTAGCCCTGAATGCTTCGCGTGAAAGGGACTGAAATGGGCCCCAGTGATAAATATAAAAAATCGCCCTCTGAATTTATTCTTTCATGCACTTTTTTGGCAACCGCGTGTTTTGAATTTCGTTAGGAGATACTGTAGTACAGATCGAGAAGATTTCAACAGTGAGTTAAATTTTGTTGGAGGAATGTATAAAAGGGTTAGAAAAGGGCTTGAAGAGGAATTGCATAGAAATGATCTTTGAAACAGAACTAGAACTAAGAATTGCACCATATTACATTTATAATTTACTAAACGAATATTGGCATTAAACAAACCAACTGCGAATGTAGAAAGTGTGTAAAATCAAATTTTGGTCTCACTTATTATTAGCACACTCAATATATTATATAATACACTAGCGTATGGAAATGCAAAAATCATTCCCTACTTTTCTAACTGGACCCATAATGGAGTCTGATCTTGTATCTTTCATCTACGTAGGCGAGGTCTGAATTATTGCTCCGAATGAAGTGGCAATCTGAATGACACGGCGCAATTGCACTACAGAAAGTAACTGAGGTGTACATCATGTGAGTGAGCGGAACATCTAACTGGAAAAAAGTCTTGAACTTTAATTATCAACCAGTCCGTTATAAATCGCACGAATTCTCTGACTGATACTTCCTTTCTCGCCAACTATTTTTCCCTCTTTTTGCTCGATTTTGCCTATGCAGCAATCATTGTCCCTCTTATAGGCACACCGATTTCGATGCAGTTAATTTGATTCATCTAAGTAAGAAGACAGTTTTTTACCACCACACTCACATCGATATTTTGGGCATGGCAGGTAAAAGATTTATAGGTCTGGACCTTGATGTAGGATTAATGTGCCTTTCCAACGAGACAGTCTACTGCTATCGTGTCCGACTGCCTTTATGTTTTCATTGAGTTTAAATATGTTCCATCTCCGGTAAATTGACTGAACGTGGCCTCCGTATGAACCTGGCACCTGCAAATGAAGTGAGGCACAGGCTTGCGACTGTATGTTGATTTGAATAAGTTTTACATGTTTCATTAAAGACCTTTGAACCAATGTCAGAAAAGAAATTACAAAATTCAGTGTCAGTTACTAAGGGGTCTTCAAAATTTCTTTTGCGTTCTGAATATTTGGTTGCCTGTCTAATGATTTCCTACGTTTTTCACCTGACCCAATTTTTGGTCGTTAATAGTTCGTGGTGTATTAGCTTTTTCATTGTTTTTTGTGATTATATTTCGAATTATTTCCCTGATGTTTATATCTTTTTTCGGAAAGAACTATCTGATCAATTTTTTGCACTCACGTGAATAAGTTTTTTGTTCTCCATAGTAATTTAATTTCTTCGTTCATCCAAACAGCGCAGACAAAGGCTGCGGATTCATCAACGTCGCTCTCGCAGGCCGTTACATTTCTTAGCAAAAAGTTCTTATTTTCTCGAAAATCTTATTCTCCTAGTTCCTGAGTATAATTCAGAATAGTATTTAGGGTAAAGTATTGTACAGCGTATGTTGTGATTGGATCTTATCAATCAAGAATGATGTTACAGAATACTTTTGTTCAGTTATATTGAAATGTTGAGGTGTTGCGTACTAGCCAACAATTGGGATTGTTAGCATTTATGATTGTTTTCGATTCGGATTCGAGCATTTTTTCAAACTTCTTACTGTTAATGCAGGAAAGCTTGCGTTAGTTATTGCTCAAGCAAAGATAATTTTTTTTAAAGATCTTTTGTTTGTGTCGAGCATACCTAATTTCAAGGCAATGTTATTGTCAGGTTACCTACTTGATGCTGACCTACTTACATATTTCAGCGTACTCTAGCCTGATTTTGTGACCATCGTTGAATTTGTATGTACTTTTCATTATTTCTGATGCATAGTGAATTCCAACGATCCAATATCCTTTAGTAGAATAATCTAATCACCAATTTCTCTATGTAGCTTCAAAATTTATCACCAAACAATTTCTATGCCAGTTCATTTTGCAAAAAAGAAAAACTTTGTTCAGCTTAAGAAATGTAGCTAATGTAAGAAACAAATCAGTACATACTAAATCAAATGAAAACAAAGATTAATTCGATCGTAACTTTGATTCAGTCAAGTTTTTTTAACCCTTAAACGTGAAATAAAGTCGAGCCTGTCTCACATCATTTTACGACGGGACAATATCAAAGAACATTACAGTGGATTTGAAAATTCTGCCACAAATTAATTTGGAAATTTAAAGAATAATTACTTTACGGCTAAATTTTACGATTACATAAATGATATTAAACAAACTTGGGGTCTACTCAATTCTGTTCATAAAAATGAATGATGCGGTAAGAAAAATTGAAATCCCGTTCAAGAAAGTGAAACTTTTAGCAACGAAAAGGCCAAAGCAAAATTTTCCGACAAGTTTTTGTTAACATAAGCGAAAATATATCTGATTAAATAACGGTAATCGAACCGTTATAATATTATTATTATTATCTCTCATTAGAATATAGTGATTAAATAATTGTTAAAAACTTTTGAACAGCTTTTGTCCCTGCAATTTTTAGTGAATTATTAGAAACTTATGTTCCAAACATATGAAAGTCTGTCATGATGCTGCTTACGGGTAATGTTAATGTTTGACCATCTTTTTCTTTTCGTAAATAAAAGTGCCAGCGCTTTTAGCCTTTTTGCCCTAAAAGTGGATTTTAAAATCCCCTTCCATTCCAGCTTATGGAATTAACTACTTTTTACCGAATTTGTACCCTGTGTTCTTGTAATGTTCTATTGAGTGGAAGTTCGTAAATCCTGATCAAAACGGACACAAAACCTGACAAAGTGTCGGTCTAATAACAGTGACTGCATGAATGTCAGAATGAGAAAAAATTTAAAGCGTAGAGGCCTAAAGAGTTAGTCTATACAAAATGTTACCGATTTGTAGATAATATGGATAGATAAAAGATAATTGACTCAGATTATTAGTATTTATCATTCTACTTGGCGTTGATTTTTCTTTCAGAGAGTAATGGAGAAATTCATGAAGAATTATATGGAATAACATTTTTTTAGTTTCCCAAATTGCAATTGTTGTAGATTTTCTTGTTCATAAAATGAATAGTCCTTTGAAGTTCCTCCTTGAGAAAGCGCAATGTTGAGTTGAACCTCACATCATTAAATTCTACTTCGCCAAATCTAGATCTGGTGCGGGAAGAGTTTTGAAATGTGCTTTTTCTTGACTAATTTATGAGAAAATAAGTTGAAGACAACTTCAGCCCACGATTATTTTCTGAGCAATATTACTTAAGGACAATTTATCGCCGATTAACAGGTTGTGAGGCTAATATTTAAAACCTCCACAATGAATTGAAAAGTATACTAGTATTCAGAACAACTTCAGATATTTAAATAGACTGACGCTTTTACACAAGTAGGAACAATGGGCTGAATATCAACATCTGGAAAGAGAACCATTGAGTTTAAAATTCTGCAATCCGAGCAAATACAATAAAGTACATATGTGAAAGACAACAGTAACTGGTATTTTCATGTTTCTCTTTTGTGTCCTTAATAAAACATCATTTACGGTATGTTTATCATATGCTTGCAGGAAAAGTTTTAATGCCCTTGAAAATTGCATAATCCATCACAGGCATGGAGTAAATGATGCCAGTATATGAATGATATACATGTGGTCCAACCATTGTCAGCTTAAGAATAGCCAACACATTACTCTTGACAGTGATATTAATAACTTCATAAAGGCTATTTAAAACCAACCAACTTCATATAAAGTCACTTGAGTCAAAACTCCTGATAATAAAATAAACGGCCAAATATAAATATTGCATCAACTTATTAGAACAGTTTAAGTTATAGTTTTGAAGAAATAAGAACTTCATAATACTTGATGTCTCGTTAGCGACGAATGGTAATCAACTTAATATGTCCTGTCTTATAGCAGTCCTTGGCGAGTTTTTGCAGAAATCTTTGCATTCCTATCCAGAAACCTTTTTTGTTCGAAACTATCAAGTAGAGCCTAAACTATTATTATTTCTAGCTTTAGATAGTGAAATGAATCTGAACTGTACTACGGCCGAGGTGTTTGCGCAGATGCGTATTTAAATAAGTTATTTATCATGACTATGACTCTTATTTATTGCTCAAATGCGGTAAATTGTTTTTGGGATAGAATACTATCGATGTCTCTGTGATTGCTCTACTATACTTCTTAATAACATTTCATAACACCTTTAATTGTCACCTGACGGCGGAGAACCGAACTTCTCCTTTCTCTAGTTTTATATTCATTGAAATAAACTATCTTTCTTAACCCGTCGCCACGTCCTGGACTCTTAGAAGGTCGGCAAAGCTAGCACATGTTTCACATCAGCAAACCTAAGGTTGCCATATATGGTCTTAAGCGTCTCGTTGAGCGCTATTCATTGGTGTAGGGTAAAATTAGGTGGGAGGAACAGGGAAGGAGAGGTATCAAGCTCAAATCTGTATGGATTCTTTTGCTCTGTCTGGAGTGTAGCTTCCGGCGCTGCACAACCTCTTAGAAGGCCAGCAGTGTAGCTGAGGCATACCAGCACAAACTCTGCCTCTAAGAAGGTCGCCATCATTTTTATTTTCTTTTGTTTTTTGTTCCAAAAATGGGAGTCCAAATCCACAGATTTACTCCTACGCAAAAAATAATACCACCATTGTATTCGGGAGAAAAAGCTCTATGCATATCAAACTCTTTACAAACAATGAAACTGCTTGATAACAGCCTATACACAAAATGAACTAAAAATTAAAAAACTGTGTTTTACATATAGTGCACATAACTCCGGAACTATTGGACCTGAAAAAAAATTTACATACCACAAGATTCAGCAACTCAGACTCTATGAAAATGCATCATAAAAAAACATAAAAGTGCAATAAATAAAAAATGGCCAGTGATTTTCTGATTTCTGTTTTTTTGTATTTTACTTAATAAAAACTCGAATTTCGTAGATTTTCATTGGGGTAACAGTATTTTTTCCCCGCTGACAGAAAGAGCAACTCTCTCTCTTTACAATGAACCCCTAATGAAACTTCTAACATGATTAATGAATGTACAGTAAGTTGCACAGTTGACCCATTTTCTTCAAACCTCTTGGTAGGTCGATCATGTGGAGACGGGTTAACATTTGCGAGGTGTACTTACTATTTCAGAATTCGATGCTCTCTCCGATATGAGATCAATTTAGCGATTACAGAAAATATTATATCGTCTTCTTGTTACCTCAAATTTAGGTTGAAGAAAATTTAATTATGAGTAGAACATGGAAAAAATACAAGGGACACTTATCGCTTAATTGTAATTGAGACAGATGGTCAAATAATTATTTTCCTCGTCTGTCCCTGGAAAGTAAAACGTTTGGCATGCATCCACAAAGCCAAGTGTGTTTCCTCACAACAGTAACCAGCTGCCCGTAAGGGATTCAGGAACCCTAGTTTTATTTTTTATATGCACTCGAAATGAAAAAATAAATTCTGTTGGCACTAAGTTTGAAAACTTGCTTGTCGTCGGGACTTCTGCCCGAAAAACTTTTACCTACGTTTAAAGGGAGTAAGTAAACTGCAAAATGAATAAAAGATATGTGTGAAATGACTTTAAGTTTTTTACGATGATATTTCTTAGTTTCAGTGTCTCAATTTTAGGTAGCGTGAAATGTAAATAAGGTCAAAACCCCTTGGAAGTAAGTGTATTTTCATTTTTATTTCATTTAAGCTGATATTTGACGTAGATTTCGATGTCGTCAGGTCGAGACAACAGTGTCTAATTTTAACTCTAGATTAGACGTGACAAAAACAGGTCAACTGAGAGTTGGAAGCGGTCTACGTACGTAACCATGGTTGTCGTAGCTGATTGCTTACAATCATATCTGTTTTTCCAATCTTGAAACTAAGCTTAGATGAAAAAATAAGTGCACACAATTTATTACGTATGTTTTAGCAGTAAAGTGTGTATGCTGGAAAAATATGAACGTGGAAATATTTTCAAACAGTTTTCACCCTATGTTTTATTATGCTCATCGAAGGTTCTGAGGTATTTGCTTGAATGTAAAATATCAGAGAAATAAAAATACGGCTAGGACAAGATGGTGAAACACTAAGAGTTATTTATCACAAATAATGAAATTGTCGAAAAAAAATTTCAGCTGATTGGTAAAAGTGAGCATTCACTTCCTGATATAATAATTATACCAAATAAAACGGAGCTTTCCTTCGGAAAAAATATTGCACTTGTTGTACTGATTCATATAAAAGTGACACACAATCCATCCCAGTCTCCTCAGCCAGGAGTTCATAAAACATTCCGTCAAGCTTGGAAGAAAAGGCTTCTAATGACACACAGACGCAAGAACAGAAGTTATTCCAATACTACCGAGAAATTGCTCCTTGAGCTATTCTCGGATTTCTTGGAAAAAATTAAAAACAAAATCAAAGGATTCTAGATTTCTATTCGTATTTATACGTGAAAAAACGTTTTTTTCACATTCTTATTTGTTATCATAAATGAAGGTTATTCTGACAGTATTCTGTTCTTTTTGAATAATGTTTCTTCAGCAATATTTCGAAAAATACAAATTTTTCTGCACATGTTGTGTCACATTATCTGTTACGAAAAACGTATGGTAACTTTGACGAATTTTCTTTAGCCATGTAAGTCGTCGATCGATGTTGTGGCTTTGTATGGTACGTCGGACAACGAAAAGTTTGATGTCTATTAGTCGCCGAGTGCAGCGACAGAATGTGTGCGCTGTGATGCCGGACATTCGAATGTGTCATTTAATTAAGTGTTTTCCCAACGACTGATGAGGGAATTTATACAAACTCATAGTAATCTATTTCCTACTGTTGAGCTAAAGCCCCATTTACGGGTAGAAACTGCAAGACTGTAGGATTGAATCTAATGAGAAGCTCTGTTGTGCAATATAATGCTTGAACATTTGTGTATTTAAAAATGAATTTTTGATTACGTTTAAGATGTGTATTTAAACACGAAATTGAGCCTTTAAATACCATGTAATTAATTTATTTGAAATAATTTTTCACATAAGTACAACGCTTGGAACGAGTTTGATCGTCCAAGTACGACATTTGGAATGCGTTTGAATGTGTTCGTAACGAAACACTCTTTGGTCACGCTCACAGCCTTATAAGCAGTTAAAGGAACAGTTTTCGTGAAAATTAGTTGCAATTTCTGCGATGCTTTCTATTGCTCGTTGTATGCGGTAGCTATTGTTAAGATGGCCTGTAAAAGTTCTATTTCATGGTCCTCACCCTTTTCAAACTCCAACGATAAAGAAAGATACTAGTGCACTCCGTTTTTGATGGGAAATATTTAAAAATAATAACTAATCCAGCGTTAAACTCAAATGTGAGAGTAGGGTCTGCGGTTAGCGTTTGCATCCCGGGTTCCTGGATTATTTGGGGCTGAATTTTCCGATCCGGGAATTCCTTTTTTCCGGGGAATTCCAGGTATTCTAAATAGTATGCACATTTCAAGATATGAGTGAGAAAATAACTTGAAATCGTGCTTTTTAATATGATCAATCAATTTGAGAGCTCAAGACAGGACTTTAGCGTTTCAAAATTATTGAAGTTTATATCACTACGCAGTGTAGTCTACACTATCTCATAATAGTGTTGAACTATTGCACCAGAATATATTTTGTGGTTTGGTTTTGCAGGTAATAAAGAATAGACTGTGATAGATACGATGGCAGCGGCTGACGTTGTAAAAACTAAAGCTTTTGTGTGGCGATACTATGTTAAAGATGCAACTGGAGAAAGTGCGAAGTGTATACAGTGCGGCAAGAGTTTACATTGCAAAGGCCTACCAGTGGCTTGTTAGGTCACCTAAAGAGCAAACACAACATAGTGAAGCCTGAAACTGTAGACTCAGTTGCGTCAACTAGTAGCTAAGAAAAAATAATTCGTATTGTAACAAAGCGCCCTTATGCAAGGGAGAGCAGAAGTGAATGCACTAAACCTCAACAAACAAAAATAACAAGTTGTGAAGAACTACCTCAACACATTTGACTTGACAGCTGCTTCGAAGCTGAAAAGATTAATTAAGACAAAGACAAAGTTTCCAAATTTAATTATATTAGTCGCCTCTCAACGCCGAGGAAGAATCTTAATATTAGCAGGGCAATTAGATCGTAACCGAACTCAATACGGCTATTAGCCAACTCATAATAGTTTTAAAAAGGACAAATTCGTCTTCAAAAATAGACTGCAAAAATAGACTGCAAGCAGGCGCAGGAACGAGGAGTCTGGAGGAGCTCTCCGCTTCAGGGCTGAGGGCGCCAGCTTTTAAACGGACGTCACGGGTAATCAACTAAACTTCAACATGCGAGCTTGTCACCAGCACTTCAGGAAGGCAGAACTCGGGGGCAAACTGACGCTACTAGAAGGAAGCAGGCACGGCAACAACGCTAGAACCCGGGCCGCGACCAACGCCTCCAGTCCCTTCACAGCTGTATGCAAAAATGAAGAAATGTACACAAGAAGATAATAAAATGAAGAAGTATTTTTACGCAGCGCAATACAAATAATTTAAAAAGGATTTAGCAGCGAACGGTTAACGTATATCACCTTGTTACGGCAACTGCCGTCGCACAAGATGGCTCAATTAGCTAATAAGGTTGCGAAGCATGAAGTGCGCAGGGCGACGCAGCGCCAGCGAGATACTGGAAAAAATAGGTACCGGGTAAGAAAAGAGTTTATCTTCTTGATAAAGGTGCACAAAGATAGTAAGCTTCAGTAATCGGAAAATATTAGAGACATGAAAACCAACCTGAAGAATTTATCCTCCAGTGCGCGTAGCGACTGTTAGACGAGGGCAGTAAAGACGATATAGGAGTCGCAGTACAGATTTAGTGGTAATGGAGGCAGAAGCCCAATAATAGGTAATAGATAATAGGTAATAGGTAATAGGTAATAGCAATAGTAGGTAATAGCAAAAGTTTAATAGAGACAGCGGTTCACTGCGATAGGGTAAAGGTTGCCCCGCTTTTAGAGCAGCGAACCCGCCTTTTAGAGGAAAGTTAATTGCGGTTTGAATTCCGCCTTAATCATGCAATTGTTTAGGGAAAAAAAGGACCTAAATTGTATACATTCACACACGCAATCAAACCATGGACTTATTGAGCATGCAGAAAGAAGGGTAGGAAGCGCTAGGCCTGCGACCTTCGCCAAACTCCACGCCACGAGCCGAGCGTGCCCCCGACGTGCCGACGTATAACAGATGACTCCGACCAAGACGCAGTCAGAGCCCGACACAAGCAGCCTGGCTACCTGTTTACCTGACACCACACCTTATTATGCGCTGCTGCTGCGCGACCTCACCTGCCACGCAACACCAGCAGTTTACACTACAGAAAAGTACGCTACGAAGGAATCTATGGGGAATTTTCCCCCACAAAGTTTCGTTAAGGTACATCAAAGTACTCCGGAAGAACGAGTGACCAAGCTTGTAGCAGTTGATGCTAGTCAGTAAATGCAGTTATAAAGAGTGAATTCAGTAGAGAATTCTTCTCAGGTAAAGGATTTTCGATCCCTAAATCGTCAAATACGTTGATAGGCATGGGCATCAAATTACAATAGCATAAATGTAAAAATATAAAGAAATACCGGGCTCCCGGGAATTCTCTGGGTTGTCTTTTATCCCGGGATTCCGGGATTTTTATTTTGTCCCTGGATTGCAAACCCTATTTGCAGTCAAACGATCTCAGCCTTCATGAACAGTGCAATGAATCTTTACTCACATATTGAGACCTTTATTGTACTGTTCTAAGTCAGATAATTGTTTAGTGTGTGAGCAACTCGGTGTATAAACAAATTTACTTTATAAAAGTTTGTTTTTATTTCTTTTTAACTGACAACTGTTTGCTATTGGTCACAAAATGAATGCACGGTGGATATTTTAATATAAGTCCAGTCGTTCACACAGTACAACCAATAATAATTTATGTTTATAAAACTATTGGCTTTTATTGAAAGATTTATGATATTTCTGTCACTTGTCATCGCCGAAATTAAGTCATCGCCGAAATTAATGGTAGCTCATTTATTTTTTTCTGTTTGACTGATCTTTTATCTGCAAACAATTACGAGGTGAATATTGTGTTTTCGGGCCGAATTTAATTCTCGTTTTGTAATAAAATAATATTCATGTTGAACGTGAGTTGCAGCCCCGTTTTGATCTGTAATGAAATTAGCAGTGTTTCAAGGGTAAAAATAGCTCTGGTAGGTGATTCAGATTTTTAAAATTCTATAATTATAAAATCGATATAGTTCAGGAGTAACACTCTTGCTTCGAAAAAGAGCCGTCACTGCTTCAACTCTTGGAGTCGGCGATGGTTTCTGGGGCAGGCAAATAGAAAATTATGACGCAGCTCTGGTGTGAATGACTGGGCAGAGCGTCATGACTGGGATTCTCGACCTCTAGTGCCATTTCAGAATATCCCCGACGTACATGGATAATTTGCTTTGATACCGACATGTTTGATTTATGAAGTTTATAGTGATAAAAATACCATAATAAAATATTCCCGCTTGTAGAAAATATTTGGTACTTACAAGTTTGAAATTCCAAGAAAGATTAGTTTCAAAGAAAATGCAGGTTAATATGATCATATATTTCATGCATTACTGTAATACTACAAATTGATTATGGATAAATATTTAAAGAAAATTATTGCGCTCCTTAATGCCGATCAGTGCCAGAATACTTACTCTTTACTTTCCGATTTTTTATTCAATCTCCTGAGAGCTTTCTCAACTTGGGAAATTCCTCTTTTTCCGAGCTACATATCTTACGAATGCGAAAACCTGTTAGTGTCCCTCCGTCAGCTAAAATAATGTTATATTGATTGGAGGGAAGTAAAGAAAACGATTTTAAACTTTAATTGCTGCAATTCATTTTTAACCACCGAGTTTTTGCTACTCGAAATGGCTAGTGGCATTAATTATGAAGCAAAATCTTCTAAGCGCTCCCGCAAATTCTATCATCAGTGATCCTCTTAATGCCAAATTTTGGTCCAACATTTTCAATCGTACTGTTTCAGCGAGCGAGCTTAGCTCATCCAATAAAGCCAATAATACTGCTCTTCGTTTATAATTGGTTAAATCTTTCGAGCGCCGGCCATGCGAGTACTTTGCAAAGGCATTATCGGGATTTATCAATTATATTTAACCAATGTGAGTGTTCAAGAAGAATTTTATACACAATCAAGTAAGATTCTCATACAATTAATGCACCAAATAATCTTATTTACCTCGATAATCAAATTTTAGTTCAGCACACTTTACTGTACCATTTATTGTGCAAAACCACTTGATCGCCTACAGTTTTCTGCTTGTGCACCAATTATTTCCATCCGGACGAAATCCGATGATTTCCATCCGGCGTATCTGCTTTTGCACCAATTATTTCCATCCGGAAGGAGTATTTTTTTATACTATGAAGTTATTTATGTTGTTGATAATTTTATTATGTATAAACGTGCACTATATTCTCTGTAAAGATAGCTTAAATCAGAGAAAATACAATTGAAGCAGCTCATTATGTGTACAATTCCGTAAGTACTCGTTTGAATTAATAGTTTTTCGATGCGTTAACGACTAAATAAGACAATTTTTAGATGTAATCCAAGCTTTCGGCGAGAATATAAGTACTACTCTCGGCGAGGATAAGTTCTACTCGTCATTAGCGACCGATATGTATTTTCGAATACTACGTATAGCTTCTGTAGGCATTAAGTCAATGGGAAATTTTAGTTTTTATGTGGAAAGAAGCAAAAAATTTGAAATTTGACGCTCAGGAAGAACATTCAATGATTTGAGAAAGAAGTTGCTCCGGCGCATTAAGAAGTTAATTAATTTTTATGAGTGGTTTCAACTGTTGAATGATTCTATGATTTCTCTTGAGTTTTAATTTTTTTTATTCGAGAACAGACACTACCAGCGTGCCTCCTTGTGTAGACATAGGAAAATCTATCTATCTCCCAAGGAGCCCTAACTCCCAAATATATGTCGAAAATAATCCCCTTGATTGAACCTACCTGGAACCTTCTCGTGAAATGCATCAGGAAGGAAAGTACCTAAATTATGTCTGCATGGATATACTGTGTTTGATAAAATTCTGTCACGCCTCGTCATCCATCGGGTGCTTATGAAAATAATGCAAGACAGTAGAGGTAAGATGTCAAAAGACTGAACTGGTGTTTTTGTCGATAAAATGAAAAATAGTAATTGAATGTAAAATGATATTATATACACTTCTTTCATTCTTTTTCAATAGTGATTTATAAACTGCAGAGGTTGAGCCAAAGTTTTTAGATAATAATAATAATATTGTTAACCCTTCTGCTTAAGGGAAACGAACGGTTTTTCCTTATGACATTTAAAAAATTAATACAAAAATACTTTAAGCACGAAATAAGCTTAGAGGTATTCACAACATGTTTAGAACATTCGAATGGATGTTCAGAGCCCAAAATTTTTAGATTCACCCATACCCACCCTCCCCCCCCTTCCTCAAAGAGAAATTTCTAAAAAAATGATATTTCTCAGCCCATATTGTACATAGAGAAGATTAGTTTTTTTGTTCAATTCATGATGAACTGGTATACAAAATTGAGATCCAGTTTTTTGATATCGCTTAAAAAAAATTTAAGAAGTGTTTGAACATTATATATTTACTTTTAGTTATTACTTTACATGGCAATAAAAATTTTTTATAATCAACTTATCTAAAAACTACCTCTCCGATTTATAGAATTCACCTTGATCTTTACGATGCAAAAAAATCTCCTCCATAAGTGAAAAACTGTATGAGAAATATTTCACAAAAAATGGAACACCCATTTCTCAAAACAAGTTTTTTTGCTGTGCGGCTCAATTTCTCCTACACTTTATCACTTATGAATGAGGTATTTTTTGCATCGTAAAGATCAAGGCGAGTACTATAAATCTTAGTAGTAATTTTCGGATAAGTTTAATATAAAATTATTTATTCCCATATAATGAAAAAAATGAAAATTATTTTACTCTCCAAATAAAATTCAAACATTTCTTAAGTTTTATTTCGAACCGATATAAAAAACTGGATCTAAAGTTTTTAGATCAGTTCATTTTGAATCGAAAAACAAAAAATTAATCGTCTCTATGTACAATATTGGCTGAGATATATCGCTTTTTAGGAATTTCCCTCTGAGGGGGAGGGGGGTTTGGGTAAATTCCAAAAATTTTAGGGCTCTGAACGTCCATTCGAATGTTCTGAACATGTTGTGAATAACTCCGAGCTTATTTCGCTCCTAAAGCATTTTTCTATTATTCTTTGAAATTTCATTAGGAGAAATCGTTCGTTTCCCTTAAAATTCTACACAGTCTTGTTTTAATTATTCGGGCGCTAGTGTCCTGTAGAACTGTACGGTGCACAGACACTTGACACAGTACAGCGCCGAGATTATAGCCATAAAATGATTTATCTTGCAAGGTAAATGAAGCACATTCAATATACGAGTATCTTGGTTCGTCAGAGTAAACTTAGTTTTAAAAGAAAAGTATTTACTATAGTCTATTAATTCAATTAATGTATTTATCATTTGGTTTTTAAAAAATGGAAAAAATATTTGCCAAAATGTGTTTAAATGCATTTGAATGAAGTATTCAACATTTACTATTTAAAACATATAATTTATTTAGGGGGCTATCACTGATGCGAAGAAACGACAAAGAAGACAACATTGGACGTGAGCTGTGATTGCATCTGAATGTGAAAATCGATGTACTTTTATGATAACGATGAACGAAATTTTTTTTTGCTCTTGCGTATTAACCCTGAATAACTTAAGCAACGGAAGTTATTTGAATTAATTTTCTTTGAATTAAGTTACTGAATAATTCATCTCCGTTATAACAGCTGTTCTAGAAGTTGTGCGGTTAATATTGAACAAATATTAATCTTCAAAATGCCACTATGTATCAAGCGAAGGGATTTTCATTTTTTAGTGGAGAAAACATTAGTCTTCAAGTTCTCATCATATTCTTAAATTAGTTCTTCAAGTTTTAATAAAAAATATTCAATTTAAGCATCAGTCCGAAATATCTAACACTATTCGAAAATATTTAATTAATTCATCATTTATTTCGATAGCTACATTCATTGTATCAGACCATTTAAAAAACAAGATGTCTATTTTTAAATTTTCATAACCTAATTTTCAGTCCCTACATTCATCTTCTACTGCAACATTCAGAATAATATTCAACATATCAGTATGTGTCGTTCCTTTAGGGAGTATGCAGAAAAGTGATTCTTCATTTTATTTCAAAAAAAGCATCTAACGCAAGTGCAAATAAAGAGAAGAAGAATCACAGTAATTATGTCCTGTTAACGAGGCAGAATAGAGTTTTATAACATGAAGTTACGTTTCTAATATCACATAGCAGAAAATGCCATTTCGGTCAATGCCTCTTCACAAAAAATCCTTCAGTTCCACCATCAGCCTTGTCCAGCCAGCTAAGGCCTACCTGCAATTTGATTCTGCCCAGTCAGCGGCGTGAATCTATGCAAGCTTTGTTTTATTTGTTTCAATATTAAACTTGAAGAAAACTTCATTGCCTTGAAATTCAAATTTCAAAAAACTCGTTACTATCAATGTGGAGTTATTTTTACGCTTTTAATGTCTTGAATGACGCATTTACTGTATTATTACGCATGTTGGGGTGTCAAAATGCGTAGGCTTTCCGGCTAGGAAACTCGCTATTCGTGCGAAAATTAAAAAATAAATTTCCTACTAAATTTCTGAGTTCATACTACAGCGTTCACAAAATTTTTTAAAACCTAAGCTAAGAAGTTGAAATATATTACTAATGGGTATTTTTGAATTCATGCAAGAATAAAAATGAAAATATTACTTCTCAGTTTTGTTATTTGCTTTAAATTTTATGCGCGCGAAGGAATAAGTGCTGCAATATCACTTACTGTAATAAAAATGAATGAATATTTTTTATTATTGTGAAAGGCTTCACCAGTATGCAGCGAATCAAATTCACAAAAAAATTCTTTATATTTGTGTGTTCGCGTTGGGATTTTCGCCGAGACGTTCCAACTTAAAATAAAACTTTTATATTCATTTCATACGAGAATTAGAACTCAAATGACTAATGGATCATTTAAGCACATTTTCACTCTGAAAAATGGAACTTTTAAAGTGTAAACTCATAAATGGTAATTTAATTTAATTCGTTAATTGCAATACTTACTTCAATTTTTTATTCCTTCAAAACGTATCTAATGACTTCTCAGGAATAAAACATGGAGAAGAGTGTGGTACTTCTATGTCGAACACAATAGATGCGATATGCAGCGATGGTTTTGGTTTCACCCATACACGTCGTGGTCATGATCGAACCCATTTTTAAGGTGGTTAATATTTTGCTGTTGTTCTGGAACTATGTACCTTTACGACGTCAATTCATTTGACGAGGGAGTGCAGCCATTGTTATTTCTAAAACTATTCGAATACTTTTATTTAAAGGTGTCTCAGTATTATTGACTGATTAAAATTACGCTGATTTGAACTAGAACTTTATAAAAACGGATTTCTTATAGAAACATGGAATGGGTTGAATAATGAAATAGAGCAATTAATTAAGATTTATTTGAATGAAATTTTTATTTGTTGAATATTAATGAAAGAAAAGTACTGATTTAATGTCATTGTTATTAATTCAACAAAACTCTCGACAAAAATCATCACTCATTCGATTATTTCATTCAAATTCCTACCAATTTCCTCTCGACAAATACAGGGTGTTTTAGAACAAGAGATGCAAAATTGAACATCGAGTAGAAAATTACCAAATATAGACTTTTTCTTCTATGAAATTTTGCTAAAAAAAATTCGGGTCTATGAGATATTAGCTGTTTATTGTTTTAAAGAATGAAATTTAAAGACACAAATTCTCGCAATATTTATTTAAATTTACTCTACAAAAATATTTCAAAACGTATTCCGCCTACGTCAATGCACTTTTCAAATCTTTGCCTTGAGGACTGCCGGATATCAGGAAACATTTCTGGCATTTTTGAAATCTCACCAGTAGTCACTACAATTATTCTGGCCACGAGATCTTCCTCAGACTAAATAGGTGAAGCATAACATAAATCTTCTTGCTGAAACTTATTTGCCAAATATCACTCAAACAAAATTTTATTGTTGTAAATTGTCATATAGAAGAAGTTTTATTAGCGTAAATTCGAAATAAATATTGCGAGTAATTGTGTAATAAAATTTCATCCTCTAAAATAATAAACAACCAATATCTCAAAAACCCGATTTTTTTAAACAAATTTATTGAAAAAATGTTTATTTGGCCATTTTCTACTTGTGTGCAATTTTGTACCTCCTGCTCTGAAACACCCTGTACGCACATAAGTCCGAGAAGCAAGAGTGAGGTAAATGTGTTTCATTTCGAGTACCGTATACTTAAGCACTGCGTGTCATAACTGGGCTGTGTGTGCCATGCTACGCTCAAAGGTGTATCTTACCATATCTACGACACTTATTTATGTGTTGGCTTCGTGACAAGTGTATAAAACAATAATGTGTATCATAAGTGGCTCTAATGTTTACACAGTGAAATTACTTTTGGCTATCTACGGAACACGAAAATAAGCGTGAAATCCTCATGGAACCCGACGGTGAAAAGTAATAATTACAAAACACCAAAAACTGAAGGGATATTGAACCCAAAAAACGATGCTACATCGACTTCAAACAATGCAATAATTGAACGACAATCGAAAAAGGAAGTGAAACTAAAATAAAGGTAACCTAATATATAAAATGAGATTGGGTGCGCCTCACAGCCCCAGAAACCTGTCCCGACTATTCTGACCGATAGATGTCAGGTCTTTTGTATTCGTGTAATTGAATATAAATATTTCACTAAATATAATTACAGTGCATGCACTAACCGTGAAAAATGACGGTATCATTCTTCAAGCCCCTGATGAAACAAATTCTACCAGTTATTGTAACCGCTCGAATTTTTTTTGTATCATATTGTTTTTAGCATTCAGATGAGGACCAATATTTTTGGCAGCGATCAAGCACTCTCGAAACTAGGGTTTGAAAAAGGAATTTGATCATTTTTTGTAGTTGTTTATTCTTCAATGACATCGTTGTCCGAATAGATCTGCTTCTCTCGTTATCTAATTCACCTTGAAACTTCTAGTGTCCCCATGCAAAAGCCACAAGACTGGTAGAATTAAATATCACTTGAAATACTGCTAACTCAAGTAAGGGAAACTGCAGCTCCGTCATATAATGCACCCACAGCGAACACTAACATACGTTTACCGATTCAAAACAAAAACTGGCTTTTATCTAGTTCGGGAAATAACACTCAGCAGTTAATATGGCTACCATCATGAGAGAACTTGAAAAAAATTTATCCCGTGGTCGAACTCCCTTGTATCGAAAAATCCAATGTTCAACCGCATCAGCGAGAACTTTCAGGTCAATAGATTCGGTGTTCTACTAGCAATGCTATGAAATGCGATCATATTTTTAGTGCAAGTTCACGTTTGCTTAATTTTTTAGCCAATATTTAGAAACCGAAAATTGTTTAATTTTTGTTTTTCTGGACGTTTTTTGCTTGGCATGTGCATTTTGAATCTCTTCATACTAATTTTTTTGACGAAAGCAGGTTGGAAAATTTTATTTTTTGCCCCCTGCCCGAAGTGGGATGGTCGTAGATTTTAGGCAAAATGAATGTAACTGCATAGAAATTCCAATTCATGAGGTTTAGACGAGTCTTGTGGGGCGTTATAGGGATGAAAATGTAATAGCACTTACAACATTACGGCGGAGAAATGTACTTCCATTAATTATCACTGTACTACAACGGTAACTCATGTTTTATTTGAACTCAACCGTACCTAGATTTTCCGGGTTGAATACTGGAGCTTGAATAACAGAAGCACTGACTGACTTCAAAAGCATATAAGTCCTTGATGTTTGGTCGGGAATTGCGTGGCTTTGCTAACCACACACACCACCCAGCCATCGTTCATGTTTGCCCTCAGTTCTGTGCTGCCATTGCGAGCGAGGCCTCATTGGGCGATGAGTTTCTTTCCTGTAATAGACAGTAATGTACTTTGCCAAATGATATCATGATGGTTGCTTCCATTGCATACCTTTTTATAAATGCTGCGCGGCTGAAATGCCCTTCACCTATGTATTTTGCACGTAAACTTGGTTTTCCTTCTAAGCATTATCTCGAAGTTTTGACACTCTGCTAAGCACCATGCGTAACTTGAGGAAAGTTACGCAACAACTAACAGTGGGAAAATTAACAAGCGCGTCCTTGGAGAAACTTGAGGACAAACATATGGCCGGAAGTGCGTTGTCTGCGATGTGAAGCAGGACGGCGAGTCACGTGGCCACGATTCTCTTCCCTACGAAGTTATGCGAGTTGCTGGATACTCCCAAGAAGTGCGTCCATCATGTACGAAAAACAGTAAGAAGTTAAGAGAGAATAAATATTTGTAGCATGGCTTCTAAACACAACTCATATTTACAAGCCAGTCTGCAAAGAGGAGGGAGAAAAATTTACGCTTTCTTCCTTATTTATTTTTTCAAGAAGTCGTTTGATTACGATTCAGAATTGAAATTAAGCACTTATAGTATTTTGATCTCAGCTTAATTCCTAAAGCCATTCGAGCTTAAATGTAAAAATGAACCTGATGAACCTGATGAAAATAACCCTTATGAATGAACCTAAACAATGAATATCAGAAGAAACTTCAATTTTCGAAAAACTTATGAATTTCTTTGCGATTGTCACAAATCGTTTCAAATGTGAATGAATATCTTACAAAATCGATTATTTAAGAATGTTTCGTAAAGGACTTGAATTATTATGCACGCTTCAGTTCTCAAGTCTCTATCAGCAAAGAAGAAACAAAGTAGTCACAAACATCGTAATTTACATGATTTCCAGTAAAATTTTGAACAAGGGTTCGGTGGAAAAACTCTTGATTTTTTTATTTCCCTCAACAATTAGCTGAGGGGAAACTTTTCAATTGGCTTTATCTTTGGATTACTTCTTGATGGAGAAATTGCTTAGGTGCTGCACGTGTACCTCATATTGCCTCATTTTTTAGTCCAAAGCACTCATGGTGACACTCTACGACTAACATCGCTCGTATTACAGTAAGGAAAATCTTTAGTTTTTTAACTAATCAATGCGAAGTGAACGGCTGATAGAATCACGTGTTATGTGTCCTAGGTAAGAGCCAGAATTGAGCGGGCGTGGCCAAAGAGTACAATTTACCATATGAGAGGACATCTCAACGTCGAGGTAAAAAGCACATTCTTTAGCAAATCGCCGCTTGCAGTCGTTGAAATTATATGAATGAGGGAAAAGTATGAAAAGTCCGCGACAAAAAATCTAATATTTTGAGTGTTTGTACAGCGAACGATATTATTATTTGTTCAGTTTTCGGCTTCGTACATTTCACTCTACGAAATGGGATAAATATTTTGAGTGAAAGAAATAATATAGAAATAAAGGAACGTGAAATTTCAAGAAGTCAATCAGTGTAATGAGGAACTCAGCGTTACTCCGGTCTTATTTCAAGCATTAATTCTCTACAGTGTTTGTTCTTTTCTCTGGGAAAATTCCAGAAAAGAATACATTTCTGCAAATGCCATTAATTACATATTGCTTTTGTAGCTAGTGGAAACAAATATCAACAAATTAATTCTATGGATTACGCTGTAGAGGTTAGTGAACAAATCTGATAATTCAGTATCTGATAACCAGGATAACATCAAATGAGGATTTTCTACTCTATAGGAGTGTAAGCAAGATATCCAAGAGGTAAAACACAACACTTATCTTGTGCCGTCACACTAGATGCATGTAACTCACGTCAAATTATTTCGCTTTTCACATTGCTTTAGTATAACAATCATTGAAAGTAATTTTCTTGGAATAATTTTTCGATTACGAGGTATTTGTCCAGTGAAAACTTGTGACTAGAAGGGTTTTCTCCCACCTTTTTGCATGTGAAGATCTTCACAACAATTGCATTCTGAAATAAATCACAGAGTAAGCGCATTCTTTGAAGAGAAATTGAATGCATTTTTCAGGGAGCACCATACGTATACATATGAATCGTTAGAATCTCGCTATCTGCGACGATTTTTTTGGAAAAACGAACAATATCGCTGAGGCTCCAGCAGCAGTCAGAGAGAGTTTAATGAAAGTGAAGACAGCAAAAATTTTCAGGCGAATTTGATTAGAGGTGATGTTGTCACTGAAAGCCTTCAAGGCGCAATACATCGAGTGACCCATGGGGCTGTTTCACATCTTTCAACTATTGTCAAGCCTTCAGCTGTTTGCAACAAAATAAGACGAATTATGAGTTTACTCTTATAAGCAGACAAAAAAACAGAAAGGGTTCCTGTTTGCCACTTGCATGAGTTTTGAGTAACTCTTTGCCGTATATTAGTTTGCCAACGAACCCATATATTTGTTTCTTATTGACTTTTAAGAAATGAAATAGCTCAGGAAATCCATGTGTCCAGATTTTGATTAAAGTTTTGTCGTAGAATATCTAGTTAAACATTTTTTCAAACAAAAATCCATACGAACACACATGTAATCGGTGAAATTTTTTAGTAACCGGGATTTTGCCAGCTCTCGAACGCATTTATTTGTTATAAATTTTTTTTTCCACTGTTTACAAGCAAAGAGGAATGTAATTAAAGTTGTGTAGTGTGAGGTTTATGATTTCAAGTGATCGAATGAAGTTCATCTGCTTAAAAATATCAAAAGCGAGTAATGTATTATGTTAATTACATTCAAAATACAGAATAAATAAAGACTTACGGTGAGATCAAACTCTTTGTCAATAATTACACAAGTTTTCAATTTCAATAAACTGGTAAACCTATAATAACCATTTTCATTACTTCGATTTAATTCAAGATTCATATGCAAATTTCATTTACATAATATCGAAACAAAATTACAACATGCTTTTTACTAAAATATATTTCCTGATCTCAACGTTACGGCCTACACCTGTAGTCATCATAAGGGAAGAGTTTTCCTATATAATGACCTAAAATCTAAAAAGCTCTAATACGAGATAAGGCAATGGAATTTGGTCGCGCAGTACCAATGCCCAAAAAGCATAAGTTGACTAGAAAAAAGGAAAAATTGTCTACGACTGGCTAGGGAATTTCCTCATCTTATCACGGTGAGGGCAAAACACCGTCGGTAACGAACAGGCACAGATCATGACACTCAGCAACAACGAAAAAACAGGAATGCTTCGATTTAGTTTCAAAGGACTTGAAGATTCATTGTACATCAGGCTTATAAACACATTACTGTTCGCACAAGCAATTGATATTGCTTCTGGTTTTTACTGATCGATTACACAGGCATATGCATGAATAATTGGACGTGTTTCAACATAGTTGCAGTGGGAGGAATATTGATTTGGTGTGGTACGCCAGAGTGTTCACTCATGATACCGGGAGAACACCCATGCTGTTTACACATGCATCGAGGCCTCATGGGGTTTCCCACGTCTAGAGCGTTACAGCTACCCTCAGTAACGCAGAACAGATACACCACCCTACTTTGTGATCCGTCAGACTGTTTGCAACGAGTTGAAGAGACAGAGAACATTAATTTTGATAGGGCTTAGTAGTAACAATACTCATATCACTATTTGGTTTTACATGAATTTTTATCACTGGTTGGATTGTCTTAATATAATTGTAAATGCTGAATGGTTAATGAGCTGTAAGTGACATTCAATTTTACCTGAATTGGCGTGGGTGTTACAATGTATTCATATTGACTCAGATACTAGTATAGTTTTCTGAAGACTTGTTGCGGATCATCGTTCTTGGCAAAGTCATATTTATTTCATTCCCTACAACTAGGTATGTATAATTTCTCCTTGAAAACAGCCAATATCTCTCTTCACAGGATTTTCAATGAGAGCTCTCTTGAATACTAGCACAATTGAATGGAAAAAGTTAAGTATGAGCTCAATGACAAATATTTCGAACGGCTTAGAGGGAAGTAAAAACTCACAGAATTGGTCCGTCGAACAGTAGAAAAATGTGCTTTAACGAATTATCCTTTACCTTATTTCCGACCTCCGGTCGAGTGTACGTGCGTTTGGACATTACCGAAAGAAGAATTTAATCTAATCCAGCTAGACTGCCTTCCCCCAACCGTAAGCCATGGCCGGAGTTCTGTGATGATCTGGGGTGTTATTTCTTGGAAATCCGCTGGGCTATTGATTTCTTTTCATCGAAGAATAAACAGCCAAGAATATTTATGAATTTTGGGCGACCAAGTTCATCCTGTAGTTCAAGCACTGTTTTCGTAGGGGAACTCCATTTTGCAAGATGATAATGTCCGAGTCCATACATGTAGAATTGTTTAAGAAAGGCACGAGGAACATTCTGATGAAGTCGAATATCTCATCTGTCCACCACAATACCCAGACCACAACATTATTGATCATTTATGGTCGGTTTTAGAGAATAAGTAAGAAGTCGATTTCCACCGTCGTCGTCTCTAGAAGAACTGGAGGGTATTATAACTGAAGATTGGGCTAAAATGCTTTTGGAAACAATTTCACAATTTCTGTGAAACAATTCCCACGAGAATTGAGGCTGTAATTACCTCAAAAGGTGTATCCACACCATATTAAAATATAATTTGTTGATTTTCCTAAGTGCTTCCATTATTTTGTCCAAACCCTGCTTGTGCAAATAGTTTTGTGGTTCCTTGCTGATTTTTTGCTTTAACTTTCATTTTTAACTATGTGCCCTTTAGGCGTAACATTGTTGTCTACCTTTAGGCTCAATTACATTTAGGCATTAAGCCATTTGTGTGTTTTGTTAGATTTTAGGTCCTTGTATCCAGAAATTAATTTTCTGAGTATGGCTGCGGCTGTGGGCCAAACCATTGAGCTTAAGAAAATATTTTACTGAAGACCGTTCCGTCATTTTCTAGAAAAATTGTGGTCATGGGAGTTACAGCTGAATCGAACTTTAAATTTCGCATAATAAAGAAAACAGCTGAATTTTACATAAAATCAAATGCTGATTGATCTTTCCATGAAAAACATGCCAGTGGATGAATAGAAGGAGTCTAATAAAATCATTTGCATATTCATCACAAAAATAACTACTAGCTTCTAGTCGTTAATTTTATTAAAACTAAATTATAACGTGCGTCGTTGTAGAAATTTTTTCCGCGTGTTATTTCATTATTCCTTTGATTACATGAACCATTCGTCACGCAATCATTCCAGAAAACAAATACCATTTCCTTGCACCGCCAAAAAACAAATAAAATTTCTTTGCACCGAGCATATCACGAAAAATACGAAAATAATATTACCATTACACTTGCATAAGCCCAGAAAGAAAATGCACAGGCAAAGCTTGGGGAAATGGACCTTCTTCGCCGTCCGTGGGGCATGATAAACTTGCCGGCAGCTCGTTCAGCCCGCAGGGAAATGCGGCTGTTGCGTCTGCTCTCGGACATCCGATAGCTGGCTCTGGCATTCTAGCAGAGACCGCAACCTTATTCTCCGTGGTGAAGAATGGAAGCTTACTATATTTTAGCAAATGAACAAGATTCGATGCAACACAACGCGGAAAAATAGATGTGGAAGTTTTTCACCTTAATTTCTCTTCGATTAGTTGAGGAAGAAGAATTAAAGGTTGGAAATTTTGTGTTGATTAATAACAATTCACCCAAGGGACGATACTTCAAGCAAAATTTTTCTATACATAAGGTTTGATGCGCATTCAAAAATTTGCAGTTAATGTGAAAATAGTTGCAATAGATTTTGTACCAATTTTTGAATGGCAAATAAACACAATCACCAAAGCTCCAAAGATATTATGCAAACAGTTTTAAAATTTATGCACCAACTGAACACGAAGATCTATTCAAAAATGTTCGATGAGGATGTTTCGTCGGTGCTCGTGTTCGAACTTATGTTGCTCTATTTGTTTTTTTCTTGTATTATTCTCCTTGCGTTAAATTTTACAATGGACTTCACTATAACTGAAAGAAAAATTGTTCATCTGTCATTAGCTGCCGGATTTTTCCCATAATGAAGAAAAAACAAAATTCACCGACTAATAGCAAAATTGATCTCATTGCCGATAAATATGAAGTAAATATTGATTTCACAATGTAGAATGTTTCTTCTGAAGGTCTCACAGACACGAATAAAATTCGTTAACAGTTTAATAATTTCACGTACAAAGTTGATTGCGCTTGCTCTCACAGTGAAGCACGATGACACTGAGCTCAGCATCAACAGGCAACTTAGAATTATATCTGTCGTCGATTCACAGCTTCATTGCATGGTGCAATTAAGTGCAAGCAACTCTAAGAATCTGACTGCATTCAGAGTTCTGTTTAATTAGGGAGAACCCTACACACGTCTAATGATTGCTAAGGGACTAATTCCAAAGAGCAAGAATTAGAAGCACGCATAAACTAAACTAACTAAGAGCAAGAGCACGCATAAACTAAGATCATTTCACCAACTATATCCAGGAGATATACACAATGCTTTACGTGACTCTAGTAGCTCCAACAATATGATCATGACAATGTGTGATCTATTGTTAGCATTTGTTGCTGAATACATGAGTATGGCTTTCAATGTTTAATTTGAAGTATACTAAGAATAACTGATTCAAATAAGAAACATGTTATAATTTTCGGTGAAGAAGCAAGTGTTTCTTCCTTCAAAATTTCATGCTTTAAATAAAATGTGAATGCTTTCTCGATTTAATGAATGAACTTCACAGTCCTTCGTTATGAAAAACTTCCATAGAAAATTCAACCAAAAATTTGGAATTTCTTCAATAGATAGCGGAGATAAGTTTCATAATTACCTGGAAATAATTTCATCAGAAAGTATGCGCTAATTTTCCCCGTATGTAAAAAAGAGCAGATCAGCTTCGTGTAATACTAAATTTACACGCTGCCGCACACTTGATTCACCAAAATTGGATCCAGTAAATACGACGCCAGTCAATTCAGGAATTTTATCATGAATAAGCTATTGCTGAAATGCCTGAATCCGAATGCATCAAACCCTTCTCGAACGTCTTATGGAGTGAAACACGATTTCCATGTTACATTAATCCAGAAACAAAAGAAGTGATTTCATGGAATGACTTCGTTGTGAAATATTTAATGACCAATTTATATATATATATATATATATAAATTTTTGGAAAATATTCTTGGTAAAATACGTTTCAGAAATAGGTTGCATCGACTGGGTAGCATGGATAAATTTTATATTTTGGCCAATGTTAGTTTTCAAAGCAAGTAGCTGAATTTTAATCAATGTTGTAACTAAAAGCAGGGTATAGACGGTAACAACTAAACATGCCAAACAACCTAGCTGCCAAACAAGATTTATGGAATACTATTAGTATGCTATCGACTACTAGTGATCCGTTGGGTCATGCCGCTTCTACATTTGATTTTCCAACCTAGAAATTGGTTGATGGTCATTCTTTCAATGGTAAAATGGTAAAATAATAATAATGGAAGACCTTTCAACAAAGTTTGCGCTATAGTCAGTGGCAAATATATATCGTAAAATTTACATTTGCATTAGACCTTCAGCACTGTTCAATTGGTAGCGTTAGATTGTTCAAGTTGAATTGACATTATGGAATTTTTCACCCCATTTATCAGTGAATGGTTTATACATCTTTCAAATGAATTGAGGAAAGTTAAATTTGCCATGTAATGTTACTGAAAGCTAGTTCTACAATCATTTTCTCTTCCGTTACTGAACAGTAAGTGTTAACTTCCACCCTGTGTTTTACTGAAAGTTGAGCGTCTACGGTGACACTCAACGAAGAGTGATAATAAGACTTATAAATGTTCTATGACCACAAGTAACCGGTTGGGTAAGATTATATAAAAGAGTTACTTAAGCAACTGAGGCCCTCCAGGGCCAAGTAATTTTTTAATTGTTTTTAATCGTGAAATTGGTTGTTCATTACTCGGTTTATGGGGGTAAAATAATTTAAAATCAAAATAACGATATATTTTGAAATTACTCATCAACGAAAGAGAAAAAAACGTTTGTAGCATATAATTTGTTGCAAACCGGCCCCACAATACAGCGTGTGCGATTAACATGCTAATCTGATCGAGAAAACTGCAAAATTCTTCTTACTGTACACTATAGTGAATGACGTGAAACATGTGAGATATGAAAATGAGGCTGAATTTTCCCCGTCTTGTGTCTGAAAGCAGGGTATTGAATTTTATCTTTATTTAAACTTGGACCGTGACAACTAAGTATGCCTATAAAGATGTTAACTGCCACGCCTAAGTTTTATAAGTACGCTAACCGCAAATAAATAAATTACCACTACACCTTTTTCACTTCAAACTAAGCCAAGTCAAATTCAAATTTATCAAACCCTAAGTTGAGGTAAAAATTTACATTATCACTTGTTACTTTAAGCTTTTTTGTGTTAAATATGTATCTATTTGGCGTGATGAGCAAGAAAAACGTTTTTCCTTTCAGCAAGGAATACAGAAAATTTCTGCAATATAAAAACAAGCTGACGTAAAAAGTGGTAAGTATCCAGCATCAAGAGGCAGAGTGAAATTCAGATCGTTGAGCGGAGAAACAGATAGAAGTCAATTATAAAAACATCGTGTTATACTACACATGAAAGTTGTTTGTGGGGAAAATTCCAAACAGATTCGTTCCTGGTACACTTTGATTGCTGTACTATTAATGTAAACTGCTGGTGCTGCGTGGCAGGTGAGGTCGTGGAGCAGCAGCACATATTTGAATCAGTGGTGTCAGGTAAACAGGTAGCCAAGCTCTTTTGTTTCGGGCTCAAGCAGCGTCTCGGTCGGAGTCATCTGTTACGTCGGCACGTCGGGGGCAAGCTCGGCTCGTGGCGTGGAGTTTGGCGACGGTTGCAAGCCTAACGATTGCAACCCTTCTTCCTGCATGTTCAATAAGTCCATGGTTGGACTGTGTGTGTGAATGTGTAAATTTTAGGTTCTCTTGCATTAATTGCATGATTAAGGTGCGTTTCAAACCGCAATTAACTGTCCTCAAAAAAGGCGTGTTCGCTGCTCTAAAAGGGGTCAACTTTACCCTGTCGCAGTGAACCGCCGTCTTTATTAAACTATTACGATTAACTACTATTACCCATTACCTATTTTCTATAAATTACCATTGGGCTTCTGCCTTTATTACTATTGCAACTGTACTGCGACTCCTTTATCGCCTTTACTCCCATCGTCTAATAGTCGCTACGTGCACTGGAGGATAAAATTTTTCAGGTTGGTGTTCGTGTCTGTAATATTTGCCGATACTGAAACTTAATCTTCGTTCACATTTATCAAAATCATTGACTTTGTTCTACCCCTGAACCTATTTTTTCAGAATCTTTCAGAATATCTTTTTCAGAATGGCGCTGCGTCGCACTGCGCACTTCGTGCTTCTTAACCTTTAATAGCGAATTGAGCCATCTTGTGGGACTGCAGTACCCGAATCTAGGTAGATTACCATGACCGTTAACTGCTACATTCATTCTAAATTCTTTGAATAGCTCTGCTCAATAACCTTTCTTTGTTCAAACATTTTGTGTACATTTCTACAATTTTATATACAGCTCTGAGAAGACTGGAGGCGTTGGGTCGCGGTTTTTGCTGCTCTTGCCCTGGTGGCAGCGCTGTGCCGTGCCGGCTTCAGTCGAGTAGCGTCAGTTTGGCGCTAACAGTTCTTTTGTCATCCTGAAGTGCTAAGGACAAGCTGGCACATAGAAGTTCAGTTGATGCAACGTTTCGTCACTATAAGCTGGCGCTGTTTGCCCTGAAACCGGTAGCTCCTCCCGAGTCCTCGTTCCTGCGCCTGTCCTGTGGACCGTCGTTGCATGACACCCCTTATTTTGAACCCTTAAAATTATATGCGTGTTTTAACCTAAATAAATAAATAAATAAATAAATAAATTAGATACTTCAGGACGAATTTGTCCTTTTTAAACTAATTTTCTGAGTTGGCGACTAGCTGTTTTGCGTTTGGTTACGTACCTATTGCCTTGTTAATTTAAGATTCTTCCTTGGAGTTGAGGCGGCTAATAAAATTAAATTTGGAACCTTTGTGTCCATGTCTTTATCGATCTTTTCAGCTTCGAAGCAGCTGTTGAATCAAATGTGTTGAGGTAGTTCCTCACATGTTTCACAATTCTAAATTAATAGCACCATGCATCCATTCCAATATTTATGTTCAAAGGTAATTTTATGTTACACATACACATTGTAGTATCGAGTTTTTGACAAATGACACGATCTTCGACAGAAGAGGTAGGAAAAGGTTCATCATCTAGAACTCGAACAAATTAAGTGAATCAGCTCAGCAACCTAGTTCCTCATATGCTTATAGGAACCACCGAAGAAATCGGCGAACCTTCGGCAAACATCTCCAATTGATCGCTAACAACTGAACTATGTAGTTCTGCAAAACTGGAAGTTGGACAAAGCCAATACTATTTTTCGAAAAAGAAAAAAATGTTCTCAATAATTACCACCCAATCAGTCTGACGTCTGCCATCAGTAAAATGATTGAAAGGTAGCTCAAACTCTTATAAAAAGCATCTTTAGACTAAAAATTCATTGCAAAATAAAGTTCCAGGAAAAACGCAGCCGTTTTACAAACCCACTTGACTTTTAAGAGAAGTTAAGCGAATCTTCGATGGTATGAAAGCCTTAGACCTCATATGTTGACTTTCAGATAGTTATCTATAATGTTCGCCAGGAAAGGCTAGTGGTCGGAATGAAAGCTCATGGTGATCACGGTAACTACTCTTCATGAAAACGGAACTAGTTTACTAATCGCACTCAAAGATGAGCGATTCAGGATTAGTTCAGTGACTGTAGATACGTGTGGAGCCAAGGGTTTCCCTATTGAGGGTTTTAGGATGGCTACTTTTCATCATCAATTTCGACGACCTTGACTTCTGAGTCATTAGTAAAACAAACCAATGCGCGGATGACGCGAAAGTTTGACACGGACGTTTCTCACCAAGCGACAGAAAAATACAATTCAGGTAGATCTGAACAGCACTCTCCAATAGGCTAAACCCCTGGCAAATTGGCTTTAACTTCGAAAAATGATCGGTAATGTCCATTAGAAGCAATGATCAGGACTTCCTATGTTCCATGGATGTATGAAACTCTTTTTAATAGCAGTAGACCAAAAAAAGATATTTTCGGATTATTATCACTAAAACCCTCAAGTATAGCCAACAAGTAGAGAAATTCGGTAAGGATGCGAACAAATTTCTCGGATTCACAAAAAGAAAATTTGATTACGTACGGGTTTAGGGACGGGCTATCGTGACTTTTTTCATAATACTTCTCAATTTTGGGTCAAGGATTCTTGAGGCGACACCCAACAAGGTTCTACGACGTTTGATCTTTCTTTTACAAGAAGGATAAAATCATTGCCGGATTTATCAATAAATTGTAAAGAAGTAAAGAAAACAAGTGTATAAAGAAGGTGTTACTTGAAACCAAAGGTTAGGGTTCCGTGTCAAAGCCTATACAGGAGATCAGTGTCAGACTCACGGCCTCCCGCTTTAGCTAGCGAGGTGACGCGCCCTAATTAACTAAACGAATTGCTTGCTTTCTAAGGGAAGCTCACGCACGTAATGAACTCATGATAAAATCGTGTATGATCACGAAGTTTTATAACAGAAAAACGGCTTAAAAAGTATTTTTCAATGTTTGAGATGAGATCTTAAGGCCATAAAAAGTTGTCTTTACATTCTCAGACTCGCTTCATACATATCGAGACAATGTTTTCGTAAAATAATGATTGCTGTAGTTGAACTAAAATGATTGAGAAATTAATAACTCGTTGAACTTAAATGTTTGACGGAAAAAAATAATGACTCCCTCACACTAGTGCAACCTCATTTCGGATATGTAGTGCAACTTTGGTCTCCTACCCTAACACAAAATGCCAACTAATGGTTAAACTTCATACGTGAATAATAAAAATATTTCCCACATCTCTGTAACCTTTGCTGCAATCGACGTCTTCTATTGACAATTCATTCGTTCCAACCAGAAGGACTTTCCTATACTGTGCACGTAGTCTGAACTGTAAATAACGGCTGGAAATAAGTAAGAATGAATTTCAGGATCAACATTTTTTCATTTCTTATTGCCAGAATCTGGACAGAGCTCCCAAAGAATGTTACTGCTCTCACAATGCATGCGTTCAAAATCGTTTTAACCATTATTGAATTAGCTCTCCGTCAGTTAATTAATTACATTCATTAACCAGGATTCGGTGGGGATTTAAACATGATAACCTAAGTAATAGTCATTATAAGAAACCGCATTTCTACGTGCAATATATTTGCGATCCCATCGGCTGTGCATCACCGGACTGCAGTAGCAACATGGCCGGACAAAATGTGATCTCCTCTTCCAAATGCTTTCAAATACTCTCAAAACATGTACTTAGTGTACCTGTCGTGATTAGGGATATTGTGTACTGGTGGTTGCGTAGAAAAACTAATGGCTGTAAAAGATTTAATTTTGTGGCTGTGCTTGATTTGTGTCTGACGTACGGAACGAGACTTGGGGCAACCCTAGAATGAGTCCATTAACTGTTTCCTGTTGGCATTTTATGTACTTTTCTATTCTGCTCAGCTAAGGTATGCTCCGCTATTTTTACTCCGCTCGCTCCAGTACCCATTCTGTTCCGCTAACCTTTGCTCCCTGTGCACTGTTTTGCTCTGCTACCCTTTGCCCCGTACTGATTACAGAGCAGAGTCAATGCAACAGGTGTGCAAGCTAACATTATTGCGGTTAATTTAAGGCAAGTATTGGCAATATTTGCTGAAAGCGTTGTAACTTTTATTAAAGAAACAAAAAATGATTTCGTCTGTTGATTTTCGGTCAGGAAACTATGTTGTGAACTATAAAAAATAATTCTCATCGAAGCAAATTCCTGTTTGGCTCCGCCTTATTTCCATAATCTCTATTTCGGAATTTTATTCACTCAAAATGGATATCCGAGAATTTTTTAGATAACGATATTCTATTATTGCTATGACCCCATCATATTTGCTCAATAATTTCATATATAAGATTAACAACCCAAATGCTTTTAAGAACACCTGTATACGAATGTTTGGATGAATCGATTTGCGCATCAAATGAGACGAGCTCAGCGCGGCGGGGCAGAATAAAAAGCTTTTTTTAAATGGCTGTTGATCAAAATTAATACATGAATGTTAGAGTAGGCTTATATTCAGTATGAGGTGCGCAACATCACATCCGAGTTACCCCTCCGTCTAACTATGAGCCGATTTTCCTATCGTTTTGAAATGCACACAGGGAATTATTTTATGAAAAATTTTGTATTAATTAATTTTGAAATTAAATGCTTCATTTCGGCACGGTTAAAATTCTTTGGTTTGCAGTGAAATTTTTATCAAAAATTTCCGTATTACCTTTGTAAAGATATTCTTCGGGTTACTATTTGAACAGAAATAATACTGTAAATGATTCATTTGCAAATGGAACAATTTGTGGGATGACGAAAATATCTAATAGGAATTGCTTATGAATTTTTTTTAAATATTTTTTCATAATATAAAATTTCAGGAATAGTGATATTTATTCATAGACCTTTTGACTTTCGGAATAAATAACAGAATGTGAGTGCAGGCTTCCAGTCAGTAGCCTCATTTAAGGTTTGCTTCTCAGCTCAAAACCAATTCTGCGTCGTTGTAAAGAAAGTTTTACAGCTCAAAGCTTGAGAGCTTTACCAACCGACACAAGTAGTTAGATGCTCCGAAGTTTTCACTTTGAGCTCACAGAAGCAAAAATAATAATAAATGAAAGAAGACTAAGCAAATACTGAAAGTTTTTTTATGCTATCTGGTTTGGTATTTATTGGGTATTGGATATTAATATTGGAATATGATAACAAGACATAATTCTACATACGGCAGCGTTGATCTTGTGCACTTCCTTTTTTTAATGTGAGAATGAGCATTCAAAGTTGATGATCAAAAAAGTTTTTTTTTCAAAATTCTTGTCTTAGTCGTAATTAGTAGACTGTAAGGCGGAGCTGCAATGCCATTGGCGTACTCGAAGGAAGTGAGTGCTTTGCTTAAAAAATAACGATGTTTTTGAATCAACACGTTTCAATTGGCGCTCTACCCAATTGGGTGCATGGCCTATTGAAAATGAAATTTTTCAAAATCAATTCAGTGAGCATGTGTGAACAAGGTTCTCCGCCAACTGAGAAATAAATAAACACAATAGTTCTACGCTATACAATTAGAAAACACTGATAATAACCACACAAATCAGGCGAATAACGAAGAAAACTTAGCAGACATTGCTGTCGCAACGGTTGTATGGTTGTCCGCCTCGGCACTGGTTTCTTTATCAAGTTACTACCTGCCAGCAACGACGCATAGCAGAAAACCGGTCACTTGATTCTGACGAACAGTGACGACATTCCGTAGAAATCGATGTTGCGCGTTCAGAATCTTCATGGATCACCGAAGAAAATATAATTGACCAGGGGCGAAGTCCAGCCCATTCCTCAGCGATATACATTAGTTATGGTGAAACATCGTAATTGAAAAATAATGCATTGTTTTACAATTTTTTTTCGCATATATCGTATTAGAACGAATAAGACTCGTCGCAAACATTTAGTACTGAAGCTCATTCATTTTTTATGATGACTTCTCATGGTATTTGAGGTAACACTATGTACAATCCCGCAGTAAATTAGTCGGAGGAGATCCACTTACCCCTCATTTATGAACATAAAATTCTGTGTAAATAGGAATTCAATTTAAATTAGATTGGAGCACTCCTGCCAGTTTAAAAAATGAAAATGATAATAAAGACAGCTGATTTGAAAATTATTTTAATACATGAACGTTTCGACTTCAGGCTCAAGCCATTATCAACGCCTGTAGGAACGAATTGAAATACAGAAAATACAACATGACTGAAAGACAAAAAAACACAACTCAAAAAAGGGAGAGATTTTACTGCGATTGTGTTTCTGTTCCTCCCTCTTTTTTCCCCTTCCTTTTGAACATCATCCTATTTCCTCTAATTCAATTTGAGTTCGAGGTTTCTGGGGCAGTCATAAATTTTCAGTTCACTGTGTGTGAAGTTCTACTCGTGCATTCGCAAGTAGCCGTGGGATATCGAGCATTTTTTGGCAAAATTTTCTTTATAGGTTTTATATACATTCTTTAGTTAGGTTATTGAAGATTATTATGTGATTTTTTGAAATTAAAGTTCATTGTAATATTTAGAACACATTTCGGGTTTGTTAAGTCATTCAGATTCAGTGTTGAGTAAATTGTATTTAGACTTACCATATCGTACTTAGGGTGACGACAATACACGGACTGTGGGTAAAAATATATATAAAACAGATCTCTTCAAAACACAATTAAATTGCTGTAAAACAGAGTCCTAACCAAATTTAAACAACCTGTATTCAAGTGCTGTTTATAATATGCAAAATTTTCTCTATTTAAACAATAGGAAAGTATCAAAGTTTGCACCATGAATAACTACACGCATTGAAACACCTGTTGAACAGTGTGCAAAAATTTAAATATCAATTTACTACGAGCATTAACAAAGGTAGTCAGATTCACAAAAAATTTCCCTAGTATTAAAAGAGTGAAATGCGGAAGTTCTCCTGTCACATACTCGTAATTATCCGTCACCTGTCACCTACTCGTAAATGGTGAACGATTTACCCAAGTTCGCCGCTTGTCACCGTGTCACACTCAAAAGGGCTAAAGTTGGATAAAAATATTTTACACATGGTATGATTTACTGCAGCTTAACAGCGAGAAATTAATTTTTGTAAAAACACTTTGACATGGAGTTGAAATTTCTCTGTTCGTTTATTTGAGCAAAAACTTCTACGCGCAGATGTCGAGCATAGTGGATGGTCAACATTTGTGCAGGGTAAGTAGAACAATTGAGTGTACTATATTGTTGTAAGATATAGAGAGTCATCTACACCAGTGTAAATGATCACTTCTCTTTTCCCCACTCCACTGATATTGTTGACTAATTTTTACACATTTCTGTTCATTAGAAAAATAAATAGATTCTCCTTGAACCATTTCTTGACCACTTGACCGTGAGCATTTTGATAATCATTTTAGGAGCATTTGGGATGGGATAATTTTTCTCGCTGTTGAGATTAATTTTGAAACTGAATCATTGTTAACATTGTTTTCCTACGAGTTTCAATTCAAGTGTTGATACAAACTGCATCATCCAGCATTTCATTGCAATTAGTCTACTACTTCTAATTTAGTTCATTTGCTTTCAAGAAGACTTTCTTTTCCTCACTGCTAACCGCAATATGTACAGAACCACCACAATTAGAGGATTTTATCAGTGGAAGTTTTATTGTTTCTAGAATAATTGTATCAGGCAAATTATACATGGTGTTCAGTTAATTAAACGATTTTTGCATAGTCTGACAATACCGTGAAGCTCTCGAAACTTCACTACTCTTCTCACCTCGCACATATGTTACTTCCTTGCTTTGGTTCTCAAAAATGCAAGTTTTCTACGCTTTTATCTCACTAATGGTAACCGATATGATTATGGTTCATTTTTAAAGTTTTCAATTTAGATCCATATTTGCATCCTAATAAAAGCTAAAAAATCAATTTAATTTTTATATTCGTGTAGAAATCAAAATGCTTAAAAAAAAACACTTTATTATCCCTTTACGAACAAGTTTACTCATATTCACGTGACAGTTCGATGGCATGTTAGGTAAAAGTTTGATAGACTTAATAAATTTTAATAGTCTTATTTGCCAAGCTGAATATATCTACGGAAGAGTCATGGATGGGAAATTTTACGAGAAATATAAACAGTTAACTTACTATGTAGATGAAGCAGCTGCTCCTTTTTTTTCTTGTTTCCATTTTATAAATATGATTTACGCACATTCGTTGAGATTTCCTCAATTTTATCTCCATCAAAAAAAAAAAAGTTATGGGAACGCAACTGCATGTGAGCAAATTTAGAAAATAACTTTTGGAAAATATCATTTTTCGTTGCCATAGTAGGTAAAGATTATCAAAATTGTTTTGTACGATAAAATGACGAGCAGAACAAACTTGGAGTAGCAGCTGAAAAATTATCTCCCTATTAAGAGGAAAAGAAAAGTTGAGCTAAAACTAAAATTTACAAGAAAGGATCAATAATTTACCTCCACCACACAGACAATAACACTTTCAAGCAGACTTCCGCAACATCGTATAGGTAATTTTGTGTACTTCTGAGTATAAAGGACCAAAAGATAATATGGTGTCGAAGAATGAGAAATTATCGTTTACTATTTCCTACATCCAAGATTAAAATATTTTCCAAAAACATGCAAATAAGAAGTTAACAACAATTACTTATGTTCTTTACAGTATATTTCTTTACCAAAATATTAGGAAAAACTAATTTTTTTATCAGTTTACACAAAGAGAAGTCAAACTTTCACTTCCATTCGAATTTTTTGCACATCCAGTGTTTTAATCATTGTTTACATTCCTCTTAATAGACTGAAAGTGAGACTCAAAACATTCTCACTAGAGCCTAATTTTAGAACATATTGGAACTGTATGAAAAATCTGGCAGAAATAATAGGTAAATTCATGGTGAAGAGGGCAAAAGCAGTACATTAACATACCCTGTTAAGGCGGGTTATATGGCGTGAACCAATTATAGTGGTCTGTTTGTTTCCTATTGAAACACAAGTAAGCTTACGTTTTATTATATTTTTATATACCCAACGTCAACTTTTGACTGAAATTTTCATCTCTAATAATTTCTTAGCTAATGAATTGCTTTAAGCGAGCTAACTTCTCACAAATCGTGAAAACTGTTAGAGTACATTTTGAAAATCATTAACATTCATCCAACATTGATCGATATAAATTTGTGTACGGGTTATTGGCATGAATAGTTTTCTAAATGCAGGTTGTCTTGTGTTTGAACAGAATAAAGGATAAATCTTTAAATAGGCTCAACTTCACAACTGTACGGCACGTGGAGTTTCAGAGGTCATCAGTATTTCATCATTTCTCTGAATGACCATTATGGTTCTTCACAGTCAGACCTGAACATAATGAACTTCAACGGCCAGCTCATTGAATCCTAAAATTGAAAAATATTTGGAAGATTTTGCCGTTCAAGTAGATATTTTGTAACAATGCAATTTTTCAATCAGAGGAATTATGTTTTAAATTTAAACGGAATTATCTGTAAATTTTGCATTACGTAAAACAATTTCTGGTGTAATAATGGTTGTGCCATAGCAGTGAATTGAAAAATAACCAATTTAGAAATATCTCAGCAAAGCGACGATACAAGCCACACCTACAGCTTTTTAACTTTAATTTAAAAAAGCTCAAGTTCAATTTAAAAAAGATAAAGTTTAATTTAAAAAAACTCAAGTTCAATTTAAAAAAGCTCAAGTTTAATTTAAAAAAGGTAAAGTTCAATTTAAAAAAGCTCAAGTTTAATTTAAAAAAGTTCAAGGTCAATTTGAAAAAACTCAAGTTTAATTTAAAAAGCTCAAGTTCAATTTAAAAAAGATCAAGTTTAATTTAAAATTCCATCATTGATACTTCCCAGCTTGAGAATAAAACCTCTTACAGAACACCTCTTACAGAACACCTCTTACAGAACAGTATCTCCTACAGAACAGATCTGCGCCTTCTCGAATCTTTGTATATTTACAAAATGAAACCTGCTCTCAACGACACTTAAAGTGCTTTCCCGCTTCATGTTGCCAATACGTAATTCAGTTTTTCCATTATCTTTTACATATTTTTTACCGTTGTTTGTGTTTTTTCAAAGCTTAGATTTTGTATATATACTACTTTAGTGCTTTAATTTCTCTTATTTGGTTTCGTTTTACATAAATTTTCTTGCCAAAGATGGACAGTTAGTCCGAAACGTTCAGTTTTATTTGATCATTTTTAATAAAAATGACTTTACGTGTAGCGAATTTCCCCTTGCTTTTTGTTGAAAAAGTCTCAAGCAAGCTATATTTAAAAAAGATGAATTTCAGTTTTGAAAAGCTTATGTTTCTAAAATATCATACTTATGTAATAATAAGATAATTGAAGTTTATTCATGAAAATGCATATTTATTCAAAATTACAGGCACTGAAAATAGAGTAAATCGAATATCAGACAAACCAAGCTGCTGTAATTTTGTACTCAATTTGACATTCTTTAAGTTTTAACCATGAATCATTTGCTAAACAGGTCATCGGTACTTATATCTATTGATAAAAATGATGGAAATGAACTTTATGTCATAAGTAACTGTGGGACAATTAGCATTCTGCACTGACTGAAAATTTGAAGCTCAGTAATGTTCAATTTTTCAGTCAGTGCAGTTTGCTAATTGTCCTACAGTTACTTATTACATGAAGTTTATTCGCATCATTTTTGTCAATAGATAAAAGTACCGATGACCTGTTTAGCAAATGATTCATGGTTAAAACTTAAAGAATGACAAGTTGAGTACAAAATTACAACAGCTTGGTTTGTCTGATATTCGATTTACTCTATTTTCAGTGCCAGTACTTTTGAATAAATATACATTATCATGAATAAACTTCAATTATCTTATTATTACATAAGTATGCAATTATAGAAACATAAGCTTTTCAACATTGAACTTGATCTTTTTTTAATTATAGTCTGCTTGAGACTTTTTAAATTAAACTTGATCTTTTTTAAATTAAACTTGAGCTTTTTTAAATTAAACTTGGGCTTTTTAAAATTAAACTTGACCTTTTTTAAATTGAATTTGACCTATTTTAAATTAAACTTGAGCTTTTTTAAATTAAACTTGACCTTTTTTAAATTGAACTTGACCTATTTCAAATTAAACTTGATCTTTTTTAAATTAAACTTGAGCTTTTTAAAATTAAACTTGATCTTTTTTAAATTAAACTTGATCTTTTTTAAATTAAACTTGACCTTTTTTAAATTGAATTTGACCTATTTTAAATTAAACTTGGGCTTTTTAAAATTAAACTTGACCTTTTCTAAATTAAACTTGACCTTTTTTAAATTGAATTTGGCCTATTTTAAATTAAACTTGAGCTTTTTTAAATTAAACTTGGGCTTTTTTAAATTAAACTTGACCTTTTTAAAATTAAACTTGACCTTTTTTAAATTGAATTTGACCTATTTTAAATTAAACTTGACCTTTTTTAAATTGAACTTGAGCTTTTTTAAATTGAACTTGAGCTTTTTCAAATTGAACTTGAGCTTTTTTTAAATTAAAGGGAAAAAGCTGTAGTAAAGCACTTAGGCATGAAAGCTCATTGAAAAGTTCAAGCAAAGCGTTTTCACATTTAATTTAGTTTGATTTCAATTTTACTAAAGAATAAGGTAATGTTTTACATAATTCAAAACATGCGAAACAAAATTAGTCATTATTTCCTTTATGGTGAAATATGCAGCACAGATTGACCAACAGGAGATTCTGCTTAATTTTTTAGGTTTTGTTCTATAGAATTCATTGTATCACCTCGTTCTAATTTTATGTTTGAGCTCAGAGTTTCCAACTAATTAATGTACACCCAACCTGAATCGTTACCAACTCAAACAATTTTTATTAAGTTCAAAGCTAAATCATTTCCTGAGTCGTGATGAAATAGCAATATCTACATGAAAATGGTCAATTTTGAACCTATTTCTTTTGGATGCAAGCAGACCCATTTTGGCTAAAAAGATCATGATAAATACTTCGAGTAACAAAATCCTTCATCTGCGTTTTTCAATGCTAATACGGGTCTATCGGGTACTAAAAACATTAATCGCTCATTAAATCTGTACAACATTCACAATGAAAAAAAAATAACTGACCAAAAACATGGTGAATCCTAAAAAAACAACTGAGAGCACCACCGCGTATTAACGGATGGTTTTCTTATGCATGGATGGATCCTAAATTGCAAAAGGCTAACTTCGAGGCTAAATTCGTAGGTTTGGATTGTCTGCTTTTAAAAACAAGTCCTTTCTGCAACTCCGTTCCCTATTGACGAATTGTGTGGTTTGGATATAATAATGTCTGCGCGAAAGGAGATTCCTTTGGTTTCTACGCACCTGAAAACTTGGAGCTCAGCGCTGCAAATGCAAGACTGATTGCAGTTCTCACTCGTACATTATACTGATGCATTACAAATTTGCGTAGGATTACACCTAGAGTTTTCAATCATATGAAGCTTGAACCAATTTTTCAAACGTTTTTCAAGAAAAGACGTCGATTTATTCGCAGAAAGAAATTTTCATCATCCATGAGAAATTTGTTTGATGTTTCTTTAAATCCGTGTGGGTTCCCATGAATTTTAATTGGGAGGATGACCATAATATGTGAGCATTAGTATCATTTCTTTCATGGTAAACTAGTTGTTTTAACTTTTTCGATATAAAAGCTAAGAAATACTCTTTGAGTTATTATTTTACAGTGAAGCAACTCAAAAAACATGGTTCTTTTCGATTAGAAAAAATATGTTGCGATAACATTAGGAAAAATCTATGAATATACGATACTATTCTAGAAGATTTTTTTCTAGAAGAAGTTCATCCGTAATCCAGTAAATGTTCCTTATCGAAAACACCCTTCGAGAAATTGAGAATTTATTTTTTGACGTTGAAACCCGCCCGATTAGAATAGAGATTTCATGCAAAATTTCAAATTCATGGGTTCATCTAACTTTCCCATGCCAGGGATTAAAATATCGACACAACTGTTTGCTTTTATATTAATAAAATGTACATATGTGTGTTAAAATGTACTTTTATCCTAAGAAATACAGCGATCGAAGGCATTGTACGCATGTGAGTGCAGTTATCCTTTTTATAAGTTCTAAGTATACACAGCACAAAAATACTGGTATATTTACCTTCATACTGGATCTTTTTTGGTGTAGGAGTGTGATCGGTTCAGATTTTGCAGCCGATTTTAAAAAAAATAACTGCAGAGTTCGGTACTGGTCTTACAAACTTTTCATGCCGTCGATGGCGTGAAAAAAAAAGATTCGCCGAAGTTCGATTTCGATTCCAACACCAACAATTTAATCGGTAATAATTTTTAAACATCGATAATCCTTGTAAAAATCGAATTCAACGTCATCAGTTTTTTCTGATTGTGTAACGAGTCAATTTCACCGACTTTATGGATGTTTAACCATGTTTTCAAAATTAGTACTCATTCAATTTTTGAAAAAACTACCTTTAAACGCTAACTTTACACCTACAATACCAGTGATTGCTGCAATAGAATGTGTATTCAGAATGTTCCATGACACAAGAAATTGTATATAGAAAACTGAAAGATTCAAAATTGGAAATTCTCGAACCTCCGGTATGCAAAAACGACGCCTGGGAAATTGAAGCCTAATCTGCCGATCTATGGAGAAAGTTTTGAGGTTTTAGTTTCGTAGATAAGTGCCGCTCTCTGCGAGACACGGGCTCTGGTGGGAATCAACAAAACATGAGGTGTAATCGATATGATGTTTTCCCACATACTGACCAAGTACAAATTTGAGTGAAAAGTTATTCGCGACACTAATAAATATGAAATTTGGAATCCAGGCTCAAAAAGGACACATTTACACTTAGCTTTTTACAACTTCTCCGTTTTTTGGTTACCTGATTCCGATTTTACCTAGAACAATATGGCGTGAGTTCTTAATAACATTTTAACATAAAATATACACGCTTCATTTTCGCAAGAGCGTTCCATAATTTTTCTCAAAGATTTCAAGGTAAAAATTTCTCTATTTGCACTCGTTTTATCCTCCCCAGTATATGTGGCAAGGCCGCTAAAACTTCCCCAGCCATCCCACACCTGAAACTCGTGCCTTTGTGAGGCGGTTTCGTCAATATGACTTCAACGATGTTATCTAGACTGATTTTTTTAAACCAATCGCGTGGTCCTCAAGCCTTTTCTTCACTAGTTTCTAAAGTATTTCATTTCGCTATTCCTTTAAATGGCCAAGAACACTTTGGCAATAAGGTTTACTTTAATTAATTGGAGACATCATAAGTGTGATAGACATTTGCTTAATGACAATGTAATCAACATAATGAACCTCACTCTCTGAATTCCCTGATAACCAGCGCGCCTGCTTCTTTGTCCAGTTCAGTGACTCAAGCCAACGTTCAGCCATTTTCATCTGGTTAAAATTGTTCAAACTCAGAACGAGTTTCTTAACCATGGAGCAAATTATTTGTATACAATAAACAAAAATTCTGCTGAAGGCTTTTAGCCACTAATGAGAATTTTTTCAATTTATCTTGATTGCCTGCAATTTTTCCCGGAATAATGCATAAACGAAGCACCCAGAAAAACTATTTGTTCTAGAACACACATCTCAATTTGAAATAGCTCATTAGTTATGTTCTTTTCTCGAGTTAATCGGTGCAGATGCTCAAAAAATATTAAATTCATGCTTCCGTATTGTTAAAAACATTGCTCTCTAAGGAATATTCCTGAAAAATTGTTGCGTGAAAATCATTTTGGGCAATTAAAATGAGTTAACAAGCTCATAATTGAAATCAGCGTGGAATTTTGGAATAAGTGGTTCATTATAGATTGTCTTCAAAAGTATTTGGCATCACAGTTTGAAAATTTTGTGGGAAAAGAATTTAAAAAGTTAACATCATCTTTTCAAAATCGGGTGTGGTTCACTTGTAAGTTGCAATAGCGTCGGGAAAATATTCATACTCGTATATGATAGTCAGATATAGCAAACTGCAATGAAGTCACAAGCAGTCGTTTCAAGACGCAGGGTGAAAAATTTACGAGACGATCTTTATTTCATTCTTTGGTGCAATATTAAAATTTCACTGACCTCTCGCTTTGCTTCGAATAGCATTCCGCGAAACTACCGTCAGACCATCTTCAATATATTTTTTATCCGTAAATCATCTACACCATTTATGAAAATACCGCATTTTCTTGTGCGTAATGTTCTATTTGACTGGAGGAAAAAATTAACAAATTTGTATGTTTCTTTTCATTCGCTTTCCAATCCCTCAGAATGAAAATGTCAAAGAATTCTCAACTTTCATTTTGTAAATTACAATCGAAATGACAGCATCATCCAATAAGAAATTTGCACATTCAATAAATTTTTCGTCATAAGCATTTTAATCACATATTTTATTAGAACGAGGGTAATGATATCTACGTGAAATTTCAATGTTCTGGTAAACGGCCTCGTAATTCGACAATTCGACGGGGCAATGAACGATGCAGCTGCGAGTGGAGCAGAAGCGAAGCACCGCAAATGCGCGCAGAGTCGATTGTGATTGGTTCAAGATTTGATCCACTTCACCCACTCACGTCTGATGAGCGCCTTGTACATCTCGGTTTTAAAAGAAGGCATTGGCGAGATTGTTTCACCTAGTCAGCCTACGAAAATACACGGACAGTGAATTTGCGCGAGCTTGGGTCACCTATTTATTTCTCGTAAGTACTAAAGAATGCATCCATCACAGGACAGAGCATTCCGGATTTTTTTTTTTACTTTTTGGTAATGACAGTTGCGGGTATTCAGCTTGTTATTCTCGGTATTATTATTTTTGTTATGCAGAAAAACAATACCATTGAGCTTCATTGATCACAATGATAATGTTTGTCGGTGTGAATTGAAAACTAAGCCATTACCATTTTAAGGTGTTCACATTATAGGAAACTCTTCAAAGTTGTACGTAGGTTTTGGTTATTTCCTGCATGTGAGAGATTTCCTATTTGTTTCCTAGATACAGGAGAATCAGAAACTGAAAGCAATTAGTGTACGTAGCTTATGACTATTCAGCGTCATTGTGAAGTTGGAGCTTGTAATTAATGGGGATGACGCAGCATAGAAACTGTGGAAAAATTAGATGATTGAAAGTTAAAAAAGTTTATTAATGCGTCCGAGAAATACCTAACACGACAGAAAGAAACTTTATTGTTCTTTAGCGGAGCAACTCTTCGTGTGAAGTTTCAACGTTATCTTCCTCAGAAGTCCACCGAGAAGAACCCACTAATTCAGCTAGAAAACATTTCGAAAGAGGGTTTCAGATTTCCAATTAAATTGAATTATGGGGCACAGAATAAAGTCTGACTTAACCTTTGCTGACGGACACTGTCCTCACTCAGTAACAACTCAGCTTGTATCGGAAAAAATTTCTCATTGAAACAATCTCTAATAAAGGCACAGGAAACAGAGACCAATATGTAAAGTTCATTGAAGAGAACAGAAGGAACCTATAAAAACGTATCAATGAATAAATCCATCAATGAAAAAGTCTTTAATCATGCGTCTTATTTCGGATCATTTCTAATGTGGCATGAATACAAATTCACCTATTCAACGAAAAGTGTGAAATAAGGAAATCAACAATTTTCCCATCTCCAGTGCCTTGACAAATTGTCATTTAGGAAGCATTCATCGAAAGGACGTCAACTACAGTGCGTTTTCCAAAATGTATCGCGGAAATCCCATTGTTTTTATTTCGATTTTAGGAATAGATTAAATTGGCCAAGTTTGAGAAATTTCAGCCCGTGACTAATAGCATAAACAGCACAATGGGTAGTATTGCAGTGGCAGCTAATTCAGGATGCTCCCAAGACATTACAAATGCACTCCCTCAAATAGGCGCCTGCTAAAACATATAACATACATTGAAATGATAACATTTTAATATGAGGAGGATCAATGACCGAATAGGTGAAACAGTAAAAGGATGAGGTGTATTTGTCGTGGCATCAATATTTCGTGCGTGCGTGATGACGGTTCGATATAAGAATCTAAGACTCACACATCAATATTCCCGATTACACACCGAATCGTTATGACGGGGTCGAAATTATTGTCGGTAGCCATTCATGCATTGTAATTTAAGGCGTATGCTCAACGTCTATGTTTTTTATTAATGTAATAAATACAGAAAGCCACAGCAATAGCTCGGCTTGATGGTTTAAGGAGACAAATAAAAATCTTTCAATGTCGGTAGATTTTGCAAACATCTATTATAGCGGTTCTACGTCCAGCCTTTTATTGTTTCTTTGAATTAATTCCAGTAGCGTAAATCTTTTTATGTTTTCGATCAGTTCTACGTAAATCTGACGTAAGAAACAAATCAGTGAAGTGAAATATTGTACAGACTTAATCAATCGCCAAAATTTCACGAACCAACGAGTATTACCTAACATCTCAAAGTCTTTTAAATAAAGCCATAACGAACAATCCACAAGTAATACTCAGGTCAGATGATTTACCACACTTTCTCGATCACCAGATGATAGGGTGTTGGACCAATGCTGCTTACCGAAGCAAAAGTTTCGTCGTATAACATACGGCATGAGAATATTCTGCTCCCCTGAACATTTCAGAGAAAAAATATTCTATAAGTGAAGTGAATTTTAAAGCATCTATGATGTCAATTTGCAAGTTTAGCTCTTCAACGACAATTTTGTGACAACTCTAAGTAAATTTCCATCCTACCCTACGAGCAAAGTTAAGTCATTACATGCTGATTGGAGATAAAATTGAAGAGTTGAGCAAATGAGCAATAAATAAGCAAATAAATAACCGGCTCGAATACAAACGAAATGCCTGAAACAGTATTCTCCGAAACTGATACAAACATTCCGAAAAGATCCAACGTAAAAAGGTCCGTAATGTAAAACAAGAACTCTTCTGAAAGGAACAGTAGACAGCAAAACTATGTTAAAAATGAACGTCGGAAATCATGACAGAAGCTTTTCAATACACAGAGTGTTCAGGTAACGGATATATGATTAAAGAAAAATGAGATTTTACAGCTTACTATTATTCCAAACATCAAAGGAAATTTCATTACAAAGTACATGCGAGAGACTACGCCAAAAATACAAATGAATATAAATTTAAAGGCAGTGATGTTTCTCATCCCGAGTCCGTAACTCGCAGCAACGTAAGCAGCAGCAACCTAAGAGTTGAAGCAAGGTGGCGATTCAGTTCCAACTCCATAGTACGTTAGACGAAAATAAATCATCTAAAGTTCAGCAACTGGTTGGACTGTGGCTGCATGGGCTTGCCCCGAGAACCCCAGTCTGCGGGCCGACTGACGAACTCACTGAAAAATATACCGAAAACAAATGTGATACATACTACGAGTAGAAACGTACACAAATTAATGACTATTGGCAAGGCTAAAACTTCAAAACTAAAAGATAAACAAAGCTCTGTTAAGTATTGACACCACAACGTACCTCCGCCTCAACTGGTGACAGCTGAAGCTATGAAATGCCGGCAGACTTCTCTGACTATTATAATACGAAAAGTAGCATTCAGCAAATATTGTCTTTACCGTAAATACCAGTAGCGAAGATTGGGTTCGAAAATAAAAACAAGCTGCAGCTCAGTAACGGGAGACATAAATGAAAAAAATTCAAGCCCGTAAACCCATTTTTAATACTTAAGGCTTTCCATTCCCTCGACACAGCGAGAGGCAGAACGCAGAAGTGATTTAGGCAACGCTTATTTCCATCAGCACTTTCCAAAAACGGTTGGAGGAAAGTTTCTGATGAAGTGTCAAAGCTCATCCCAAACAAGCTCAAAGTTGAAAATCCGAGCAATGCACAATTCTCTGGTCACAGAAACACATAAAAACGAAGACCACTCAATATACCAGAGATACTCAGTATTTGATACTCACAAGAAAGAACAAAAGTGCTTAACAACGAGGGTATTAGCCTTCGGCATGTTAAATGATGCAAAAATTCTTACATGGTTTTGATCCTAGCCTAATTCCGGTGTCATCAATTGAAAATTAAATTACAGATCAATCAGTCCGTAACCTTTTATGTGAAAAATGTAAGAAAAGCAACAGATCAGCTCACACTTGGATGAAAAACACTCACTTCATAGCGTCCTGAACACTTCAAAGAGAAACACCAGCAATCAAGATGCATTGCATAACATCACCGAATAAAATATACATTGACTTAGATGAATAATGTAACTTTTTTACTGCAGCTTAATCCAAAATTTAGAAGAATGTTTGTATTTAATCGATACAATAGTTACCAGTTGCTTCTATTAGCACTCGCTATCTGTAAGGTAGATTCTAAATCCCCTCTTCGAAGAATTTAGGGTCTTTTGTTAGTGATGAATATTTCGATTAAACTTTTCACGTCTTCATCAGAATCACACCTTTTACCATTCAATGAATTCTGCAGTAACCGAAACAAATGAAAATCAGAGGAAGCTAAATCTGGAGAGCATGGAGAGTAAGGCAAAGCCTCTCATCCAAGCTGAAGCTGCTTCTGCCGAGTAGTCAAAGCAGTGTGCAGCCTTGCGTTGTCATTGAGGAAAACAAAGCCTTTACTCGTACATATGAGCAATCCCGGCCGTTTATGACGAAAAGCTGCGCTTAAATATTCCAGTGACTTACAGTACACCTCTGAATTGATTATCCTGTTCAAAGAAAGAAATTCAAAGAAGATCGAACCTTCATGGGCTCGACTTCAAGCAAAAATGTTAGAACTGTTCTCCTTTGCGGCTTATAAGAAAATGGAAACGATTTTTAGGTCAGAAAGATGACATTGCAAACATAAGATACTTTTTTGCCTACCCAATTTGAACTAAAAACGCTTCATAGGCTTTAGCTGTCGCGCGGTTTTATCGATGTTACAATTATTGATTCAGAAGTCAGCTAGTATAATTCGTTTTCAACTAAAGAAATCTTTTTGAAATAACGTATTTAATAAAGTCGTTATTGTAAGGTAGCAGAATCAGGAATCTTATATCATTGCAAAATATCTGCCGACTGAATACTAAGACGATTACATTCCTGAAATGTTCTACGACCGGCAAGTATTAATTATTAAGCGGAAATACCTAGGAATTTTCAGTAAATAAAATTAATGCCCTGGTTCACTGATTTGAAAAGAGATTAATTGCTACTTCGGCGGCTTTCGTTTGTGTAGGTACTCAAAACATAACTAAATAAACGTAATCTAGCGGTTGGGCTTTCTGAACCTTTGTGCTCACCTCCTCTCGTGTATAGTACTATGAGACACTATTGATACTTATTTCATGATGAATAACAGATTATTTGTTTCTTATGGGTGAACCTGCATGACGTATTATGCCTTTTACAAATTATGATGGCCAATTTTTTTACAGCCTGAAAATCACTTTTGGCGGTATTCACAGGACAACATAGCTTTGAATTAGTCATGCGGCAAGCGCATCAACTCCGATTAGTTCACGCCATATTTTTAGGATCAAATCACCAGCAATAAAACATACTTTTGTAATGTAAACCCCGCCATTTATTTTGACTCGCTATAATTTCAAGAACATCGGCCATTTCTGGACAATCGTGCTGGCACACGTGAAGGCTGTGTCCTTCACTGCTTTTCAGTATCAATTTTTTTCCTGTTTTCTATTTCATCAGCTTAGCAGAGTACTTCAATTTTTTTAAAATTTATCGTATTTATTGAGGCTGGAGAGAGTGCATGTTTAGTGTTCTGTTTTGTTGAATAAGCCTGTTGTTGATTCAGCCTGTGTCATAGATATTAGTATCCTCATTCGTGTATTTTTTGTTTACCCATTGTAATTAGATTTCATTCCCTCTTAAGATACGAATTCTGAAATCCAATGTGTCCCACTTTCGGTATCTATATAAAAAAATTCTTATTTTTTTAACTTCAACAGCAACCAAAATAGCAATCATGTTTTTCTATCTCACGATCAACGGTTAGACGTATGAATTCTATCGAAATAAGCTTCAGTCAAAGAATCATCCATCACAAGACTTAAGTTTTCTCTCATAGGAATAAAAGTCACAAAGAAAAAATTTAAATTTCCTCAGTAAAAATATAGCAACAGCTAAAGGGAAACTGATGAGGTGCACACAGGAAGGCCTGTAGACGCAGTCTCACGTGAGATCGATGTCGGAGAATAACGGCTACGTATCAAAATTTAAAAATTTTGCGTTAACAATAGCACATAAAAAATGCAACGCTTAAAGCAAGCTAAAAATTAGCATGTCAGCAAGAAAAACAAAAGAACACGAATTGCAAATTTAAACTATGAACGAGACATAACTTACGATCATTATTGAGCGGTCTCTGAAGCTATAAGCACATTCGATTAGCGACATAGAGGAAATGTGATAATCTAGAAAGTCGTACAAATTATACTCCATAATTGCTACCACAGAAAAACTAGTCTGAGCTGCGCGTCACAGACACCCTGACATTTTAATTTATCTCTACGTCACTTAGCGACGTACGTTGTTGAGTGAGACCCACTCGACATAATGAATCTCGAGCTGACAGAAAGATTGTACAAAATAATTCGCAATTTTTCTATTCAGAATGGGTTCTAGTGTTTAGTATTTTTATGATGATTTTCTCGTCAAATCAGAGTCCCAGCTCTATTCAAAAGAGTTTCCGAACTCTTCTGACCTAACTTTCTCTTTTTGCAGATTCCAGGATATTTCGGTTTCAAGTTAGTGTCTAAGACAGTTTCGTAAAATTCCTAATCGTCGCTTCTATTCCGCGAGATTCATTACTCAATCTTGCTAAAATGCATTCTAATTTTTATGAAAAATTACAGGCTCTTATCGAAATATCTTGTTTAATACAATAATTCAGAATAAGTCAAACTACTGCCCTATATAATGAGACTTAAAAGTAAGACAATTTTAAGGAAATTAATCAAATATAACAGGAAAACATTTTGGAGTCCAGCGCCATCATCAGTTCAAAAGTGTAAATGATTATGTCTGAAGTAAAAGAAACAAGAAAAATGTTGGACAGTTATTAAAAGTTATCACGAATAAAAAATGTGCCAAAAGAAAAATAGAGTTGACAAGATTGCTATCTAGTTACTATTTGCAACGGGTATGAACTGTCAGTATTGTTAAAGGCCGGTTTTTGTTCGTAAATATGTAACGACTGTAAAATTCTAAGGTCATAAGAAGTTGAGGATCTTCGTTTTTGAAGTCGGTAGAAGATTTCAGTACGTTGCACTTTCGGTGTGGTTACGTACTACAAAGTGAGAGGTGGGTGCTAATTGAGTTCCATCATGGAAGCTTCTGGCCCGATGCTATGCCATTCTGATATAAAAATTCCGTGACGGCATGCCAAAGTACGATGATGTGCACTGCACACACCTGCATGAATAAACCAGAGAGATTCGCATGTCAACCGGAAGCGAATCCTTGTACCGGAAAAGAAGCTTCATTGATATTATTAAGAGCGACGCGTGAATGAAAGTTTTGAAAGTATTTTTCTCTCAAAAATTTAAATTCACGTGACAATTTCTGAGATGGTTCTCCAAAAATAATAAAATAGTTAGCCGTATAGGTGCCCTGTGTTAATTTCTTCAATAGCTTGTGAGGCGTAGTGCTTCGAAAAAATTCTCTCGATTTGCGAATTGATGACACCCGAAGGAAAACCCTTAGCTGTAAAATACTTGCGTTAAAATTTTAAATACCCTTTAAAGTTGCGTCTCTTATTCTTAGAAACTTCTGGGAGAGTTCGTTACATTTACAGTACTGCACTAAATAGAATAACAACGCCACTTATACGTCGTAAGAGAAGTGTTCGTCTACAGCTACTCGTTGCTTTTGTTTACAGTATCATACAATGTAGTTTACCTAATATCGTAATCTGAACGTCCTAACATCGTTATACGCTTTTACCTGCCTAAAAATTTGAGGCACTCATATTTCTAGTTGTTCTTGCCAATGTCTACTTGATCAAGAATAAGAAACATTGTTCCAGAACACAGAGCTCCGATACGACGTTTCAAAGTTGACGATATTACGCGGCACCGTTTCACAAAATATTGCTATACACACTAGCCAGGATTCCATCGTCCAATGCAACATTTTAACATTACATCATCTAGCAATACAACTACAAATGTACTATGCTTCCTTATAATCTCTGCTATAAATTACGTTGAAAACTTTCAACAATTACAGTTGAGAGTGTTATGAATTTTTCTTATCAATACAATTCGTGTATGAGACATATACCTAGTCCACACTTTGTTCACATAACAATACATGATATACTTTTAAAAAATATGTTGAAATGTGGGTATTCGAACCGGCCTCGGACGCCTTATTATTTTATGGAAATATACACGCGTAGGCGAGTACATAAGCATCATAATTCTCAACGTTACACTGCATCTTGTCCTCGTACGTTAAACTGCGCTCAGCTATTGAACCTAGCTTAGAAAGCTACTTATACGTACATACATATTGTGCTGCGTGTTAGCTGCGGCAGTACGTAGCTCATATCCAGCTATTGGGCCTGGATGTTGAATAGCTATTTCGTCTTCGTGGTCTGCTTGCACAAGTCAAGAATGATACATCTACAGCTACTAGATACTTTCAATTGTAGTATCCTATTCAGTGTAGTTTTTCTAACATTGGAATCAAAATTTAATAATAGCATGATTCATCCCTTCGAAATGGACAACAATATTATTCATCTTTTTTATTGAAGCTTATGTGCACGCTACATGTTCAGTGTACTGGATGATTTAATAGACTCGTACGTTTCCTGTTTTAATTTTAGTAAATATTTGCTATTACTATGTAACTCTCTTTAAAAAAATTCAATAACGTTTTTCTAACATGGCTCTGTATAGTTAAACATGACATTAAAAAGCCTGACAAACTTCTGTTGTTTAAATAGCATTAATTTTTTTTCAATACTCTGAAAAGGAGTAAAATATCAGTAAGGTCCAAAATATACAGTTCAATACTAATCTTGAACTATTCAAGAAACTGCATGCGACCTAAGCGTGTCAACATTCACATGAAATAATAAAAAGAGTGAGGCATAGGTACACATAATTTGTTTGGAATGATAACGAAAAGTATTTATTGTTATTGTGAAAAAGTTGTGTAGCAATAAAAGTATTTATTATTATTTTTACATATTTTGACAGCTTTAATTTGATCTCAATCTTCAAAAAAATTATCAGCATCAGTAGCAAACAAAAGTCTTACATGATATACAAATGTGTATTTCAAATCGGAGGAAAGTTTTACCACGCTGTGCAAAAATTCAAGGAAAATTCCGAAAAATTTCAAGACGTAAAATCATTCTATAAATCCCGACTTTAATCACGCAGAAAATATACTTTGCATCGGTCATAAAATTCACAAATTTTAGAGTGATACTAAGTTCGATGATTTTATAGCGTTCGTAAAAAGTTCATCGAAAGAAGTATGTTCTTGGGATTTTCAGATACTGGCAGAAAGTCCGTAAAAAGAAGAATTTAGAATTTAGAATAGCGTGGGTGCATTTCTGTCAGCACTAAAGTTGGAATGGTTTTTGAATGCAATTTGAAAGGTCGGAAGTGGAGAAAAGTTCAACGGCATTTGAAAGAAGCAAATGAAGACCAGCTGTAAAGAAGTATTGTTAATTTTTCGATTAACGCAGATCATCATCACTCTCTTTAAAAAAAATATCTCAGGACTGTGACTGACTCTAAGTTTTCGGTGATTTTGTCTTTTCTAATAAGAATTATTATTTACTCTGATCACTCAAAGTTTCGACTTTGATGATTTGGCCAATAATTTATTTAACATAGACTTTAATGTCACTATCGTAGGGAGGAAAATTCGGGTATTCTAATCTTGTACCACTGACCCAAGGAATAGCTGCCAAAAATTCATTAAAGACCTGTAATACGTTTATATTCTGATATTCTGTCACGACAACTATTGTACATATTGAAACCTTTGTAGAAATTGTAATCCTCACGTGGCTCACAAGACGTCACAGTGATAACGAAATTAAAGTTTTATCTTTTTCATTGATTAAAATATTTCAGACAAAGAAACAAGCAATGTTTGAAATCTTTCAAGTTTGACAAAAATACTTATGTACACAGCAATATGAATTATTCTTAAATAGCCAACCTCGAAGCTTTGTGCCTAGCATGACCATGGCGCTTATCCTTGGCAATGAAGTCGAATTAAAGCAATTTCGGCGGTCATCCCTCTGCAATGGAAAAATATTTTTCCACTCTATGAGGCAGTTCTCCAAAGATTTGCTTACAGGCTGACAGACACATTTCAATGTTTAGAAAAAATTATTTCTATTTAGTTAATGAAAAAATATTCTTGATCAGTTATCCCTACGTTCATGGGTGGGATTTCATTATTTGTCTGCTCATGTTGCGAGAAAAACAGTAGCAAGTCTATTCATAGGTAAACTAATACAGTTATATTCCATTTGATAACATTTCGGTAAATGCGAGAAGGGATAGTACTTTCCGAAAATTTCTGGAGTGCTTCATACCCCATATGCTTCAACTTGCTCATTAACCTCACAAACACGCGGCGCCAGCTCTACGTTTTGTCTTAAAGACCATGTTATAACTACTGAGATGCGATTTTTCCACCAAAATATATTTTCACAATTATTGCTGTGAAACAGTTTCAATGTAGTTAACACTAACACTTGAAGATTTGAAAGTTATGGCGAATGTTGTCAATAAGCAGGATAGATTTCTCCGCTCCTACATTTCAAGGGATGAAGATGAAAACGAAAAAAATATGTATTTCTGCGTTTTCTGGTTCGATAGGGTGTTGAATGGGCAAGTGTATAAGCGCTCTGCATTTTAGCCAGAAGCACGAACGGTTCAAAGGATCTTTTTCAAGTTCCGGTAAAAAAACGTCTTCAGAATGAAGAGTTTGAATCGACATCGGAAGCTACAATTTCCACGGACGGTCCCCGAACAATCCTTGAGGACCAAGAATAGTATAATGTAAGGGTTATCTACCGTAAAACTGACATCGTCTGTGTGGCTGAAGAGCCAGGAAAAAAATTGGAAAGGTCATAATAAGGAGCGATAATTTTTACACAGAACTTGAATCCTTAAAAAAGTAAAAATCTGAGAAGAAAAGTTACCACAGTATGTCGGTCAGGTTTTTATAAGCAGGTTTTCCTCGTTATACCGAAAAATACTTTGGCCGTTGGAATACGAGCTGAAGTGCTGGTTGATATTAATTTTTCCCTGCTATGAAGAACATAAAGACAATGAAAAACTTATATTTGATAGATTCCTAAATCAATTTATGAGTTGTCATTCTTCAAAGCCTAAATCCGAAATTGTGCTGGATATTTTTCACAGGGAGCTTTTTACTTTCTAATATCCGTCCCGTACATAATGTTAAATGAGGTTGTGAAGAGTGTTTTGAGCACAGGAAGCAACACTTTTCTATCATATGATAATTTTTTAGTAAAGTAACCTATCAGAAGCCGAATTCGTGTTTCGTCTCGACTTGTTTTTAAATATTGTGATATTTGAATATTATTTGGCACTTCCACAGTTACGACATGAAATTGTTAGCAAACATTACTTTCCATAATCGCGTAATAATTATTATTATTGACAAAAAATGCAATCTCAGTGCAATTTTTAACTTGCAATTTTTTTCTAGGCAGGCCCCAGATTCATAAAATTTACAGATCATGAAAACGATTTTGAAATTGAAAAAAAATTAGTAGGGTAGCAAAGAAGTTTACAATTTGAGGACTCAAGCAATGAACGTTACTTAAATTCCCAGCGTTTGTGTAAATCGATATTTCTAGGATCATTTAATTCACTGGACATGTGGTTGATATACATAGGAGGCGTTCTGTTAAGCTGAACCTAGTTAGCGACGATCTAACGCTCGAATACAACCACATCGATGAAATCAGCTCAATCCAGCTTTTTCTTTCGTTATCGGAAAGCATGGCTAAATATTGACATGATATGAAAGACTAATTTCCGAAATCTTCAGATCAATAGTATTTTAAATTATGTTTTGACATTAATTACAGATATTGAAGTTTTATGAGAGTGGCTTCTATTAAAAAAAATGATTATGGTAACTTGTCTTTCATTGTCTGCTTCTTTTTGTGCTGATAATGCTCTTTTGAAATATGCGTTTCAGGTAATGATATTCGTCTCTTTCTTGATGGAATTAGAAGTCATTTTTGTGCGTTTCGCTGCAAAAAGCTTTCACGTACTTCGTGTACGAAGTACTAGTACGAAACGCTTAATCGATGTGTAAGAGCGCAACCAATATACTGAAATAGTTTCGGAATGCTATCTAGTATGAACAAAAATATTAAAATAAAATCGTAGAAAATAGGTAAGGAAAATATGTTTTTCACAAGCTAATTAAACACGCGATACGCCAGTACGAGACTAGAATAGTTCGTTTGGAGTTTTGGATCTTCGCAGTAATCTCAAAGGAAGGGTAAATGTGAGTAATTTTTCGTCTCATCAGACAACGAAGTTATTAATCGGTATATACCATTTTTGAAAATAGTTCAGCACGTGCAGGGACACGATATCTTCTGGAATTTTATGATTAAATATTGTACCAAACCTTTTAACCACACATAGTTAGCATTTGTTGATGCAACTAGTGTCAGTTCAAAAGATCAGATTGAATTTTTTATCTTTGCTCAAGATTTCTTAAGCAAAATTTTCACCCCCTCATTCAACAAGCGTCCAGTTCTTTTCTCCGTGTACAGTTTAAAAAATATATACTTTCTTCTAGGGAGTAGCCTCTGAAACAGCCTCTTTTTATAGTTGATTATTGAAAAAAAGAAAAATTCTATGAATAAATGAATGGGGAGAGCAAGAGTACATAAAAATACGGAGCACAAGCACACCTTCTCGTTAAAAAAATTGTAACTGTGCGTAGGGGTTTCACGTATTCTTCGTATGAAATAATTCCGAGAACTGAAAATTACTAGCAAGATATATATATAAAATACTGTAGTACATCGGACAACTATACCCTTGTCAATAGTAAAGAAATATTTCGGTGATGGGCTCGGAGTTCTGAGAGCTCCGATGACTTCAACTACCTCTGTTGAAGTACTGCCTTCAATCAAGGAGATTAGAATATCACTTCCAGTAATCTAGGCTACCAACCTCTTGATTAGGTTGTGCACTATCATCTCGGTGCCTAAATATCATCGGACTTGGCGTTGCTCACTGCTCCTTCGACACGATCATGAATCACATGTTATATTGGATGATTGATCGTAAAAACTCACCGTCGAGGAGTCTATCAGTAGGTTTGCTCCCTTCGAGAATAGTGAATAAACCTTCGAGGTGGTCCAGTCTCAAATAGTAAAATGCAGTGAAGGAGCAATCGCAGGCGAAACTTTAGTGGCAAAATGTTATGGCTGATAAAATGAGTGCGAGTTAAATATAATCTGAAAAGCACTATATGTTTAATGCGTTGTCTTAGTTCAGGACATCAAGTAAAACGTAAATAAAAAAAATAAAAAATGAGTTTAATTCTGATTGAATCGGGGGTCTCTATTCTATGTTTTTGGTTATCAGAAAATTTGTTTTAAACTCTGGGTAGGGTTCAAACCTTGAAATTCCACTTGATAACTGTGACCTAACCCATAATTTATGAATACATCTCGTGGAATTTGAAACGTCTCATAGTGTCGAATTACTGAATTAACCATAATAAATTTTTACAGAAGTAAATTATTGGAGAAATTATGTAGATTAGTTGCTCTGAAATGATTTTTACAACATTATTTGCGATTGATCATGCTCTTCTAACAAGCCCCATAAAGTGTATGACAAATACTCGTCGAGGCTTTAAATAAAAAGAATTGTGATATGGATGAAAATCCTCGAAGTAACCTATGGTGTGAATCGAAGAAACCTTTGTCTTTGTAAGTGTAAATTTTATAAATTGTGCAGAGATGTACTACTACAAAAACTGGTCAGAGGATTTTTTTTGCACAAAACAGTATGACGGTTGTGTTTGATACGCTTTTGCAGGAACCTCAGGGTGGGAATCCCTAATTAACATCCAAAATAACGCAAAAATATCTTTCGATCTGCTCGCGCATGACAAGCGTTCACTCTACATCTATACGCAGGAGGCATCAGAAGCAGGGATGCAACTAGACGTACGCAATATTCTACGGTCTGAATTTACCTCTCGCAATAATTTACGAGCCGAGGGAGCTGACCCTCGAGGTCCCAATATTGGTGAGCGGTTTGCCTTGCTAATGGAAGCCCTACGCTTGACCGGTGAGAGCAGATAAGCCTAATGTATTATAGTGCAGGGGGACACTCTAGAGTGAGACGGTTCGCACTAATATTAATAGCAGATAAGTCAGTGAAAACATCACTGCGGTTTCCTAAACTCTCATTTGCCTAACCTATACTTTTATTACCTCACTTCTCTTAATCTACCTGATCCTAAACACACCTATCTTGGCCAATCCTAAGTACACCTATGTTTGCCTATCCTAACTTATCTCAGCCTAATTCACAATTTTTTGCGTACTCCTACTTATCAGCGGTTAACCAGGAGGCTACTTGGGAGATAAAATGTTTTTTAGTTCTCACCCGTTAATTTATAATCAAATATGAGAAAATATTAGCCTAAACGTATTAAATCATACATTTAATTATACATATTATCCCAATAATGCGTGTGAATTTTCCCCACTGCAATAACTAAAAGTGTGAAACAGCAGGGAAGGAAGGAGAAGGGAAAGATTGAAGAAAGGTGCAAACAAATTCCAATGGTTAATTGTGTCACGAAAATTTTTCAAATTTTACATACTTATTTTACATGTTTACACACGGTGCGAATGAAAAAGAAGTGTACTTTTTTAACATTGTTAAAGATAATTCAATGTTCGCCTCAAAACTTGTAAAAAGTCGTTCAAGTTTGGCTTGAAACCTGAGAGTGAGTGAATTAGAAAAGAAGGAGGGTAACTATTGGTTGAGAAATTAGGAATATAGGTTGAATGGAAATTACTGCATTACCATGTACAAACATTTTTTTCATAAATTTGCATTAGCTACTTATTTGAAATTTCCATTTTTATTTTCCCTTGAATTATTATCCGGATTCTAATTACCGGTGCAGTTTTAAGGAGAAACTCATCACTGATTTTTGTTAACGTCCCTCATGCACAATGTACATACAAATGAAATAGCACGAACCGAAATTGGGCGAAAACTCTACGCACGAAAAAACTCAGCAACAAAAATACACAACTATATCAATGATAAGATGCGACTGGGCACAAAGCATCATATCTAATCCAAGTGTTCATGATACAGATTTTTTTCAACGGCTGGTATGAATTTGGGCCGATGATATTTGTTGACACTTCGATCATTTTCTGCGGAATAAGTCGCACGATTCGTGCATAAGTAGGTACTGTACTGTGGGTTGGAGAAAAGCTTCACTAATTATATAGTTAGTTTATGCCTGCCTCCTTGTTTGGTTAGCAATTTTGTTCGCATGGTTCAGAGAATGGATAATTTAATCCAACAAAATGATTTCTAGTTTTATGTATCTGTATTGCAATACTTCGTGTAAATGATTGACATTAGTTTGTAAGTTTATGATAGTACATATTTAAGGAATGTTCGATGAGATTGTCGAAAAGTTATTTATCATGATAAATTTTAAAAAAATAACAATCATTTTCGAGAGCGTTAGTTCCCTCTTACTTCAGAACACTTATGCTAGGGGATTTTCATAATGCTTCTGACCTACCAGTAGTCACTAACTCAATCTCTATAAAATCCAGCTTGTTCCTTCTTCAGTTCCTTAGTTAGTTAGTTTCTCAGTCCGTCCGATATGCTTTTGTCCGAGTTTGCGGTATCATGGATACCGAATTCCTCAGTGTAACATTAAAAGATGGCTTTTTCATGTGATAATATGTTTGACACGTCTTCATCAAGATAGGCTCGGTTAGGATAGGTATGGTTTGGTCAGGATAGGTTAGGATAGGATAGTTTAGAATATGTCATATTAGGATATGTTAGGTTTGCATATTAAGTTAGCACAGGTTAGGTTAACATAGGTTAGGTTAGGATAGGTTAGGTTAGCATAGGTTGGGTAATTTTTGATGGAATTTTTTTCACAGGTCCACCTTGCATAATTAACGATGACATTGTCCATGGAATTTACACGGGTCCTGCTAGCTTTCATAAATATCCAATTAATGCTGAATGGAGGGACAACCGTGATAATGTTTGCTATTTTCAAAATTTATAACCACATTTGACTTCAAATTTGAGTTGAATAATGAACTTTAGTTTAACTAATTGCGGTCAAAGTGTTAAGCTCTTTCAGTTGACGAAGAACTCAGCGAGTTAAAATTAAAATAAATAATGAAACACAGAAAACTAGGAAATGGAAGTAGAAAGCCCTTACTGGGTTTCGTACGCAAAAGGCCTGTAAAGATTCCAACGGAGTTCAGGTGATGCTACCAGTATTCGAGCAATGTTTGTAAGTTTTCTTACCTTATAAAACCCGTTATGTGTTTAATTATGTATTTAATTATATATTCGTTTGGTGTCCGCTTCTTAAGAAACATAGGTTGTGTGAGTTTGCGGTATCATGAATACCGAATTCTTCAGTGTAGCATTAAAGGATGGCCTTTTCACCCATTGAAATATATGACATTTTATCAGGATAGTTTCTGTTAGGATAGAATAGGTAAGCTTAGATTAGGATAGACTAGGTTAGCACAGGTTAGGTAATATTGACGGTTTTTTTCACGGGTCCACCTAGCTTTAACGATGACACTGTCCGTGGAATTTCCACTGGTCCTGCTACTACTTAATAATATCCTTGTTTTTTTTTGTTTGGAGTCCGTTTCTTCGATTTCTCTGTCTCTCTCATAAGGCTAGTTATAATGACCGTATCTGGGATACGATCCGAGTTCCACCCGTGCGCAAATACAAGAATATTTTTTATCACGGGTGCTGTTAGGATGGATATACTCGTATTTGTTTGTCGTCCACATCTGGAAAATTTGTTAAGAAAGTTAGTGGATGCCCTCATTTTTGACGGGCCTTGCACACTAGATGCTCATTAGTATTTAGGAGGGGTGTTGATACATTCCGGGGTAGACTATGTACATTTGCTATTTTTGGCTACACCAATCACCTCAGACGGTGAGTCTTTTCAATATGAGTAGTAAAACTGAATTTTGGATAATGTAAACAAAAACTTGTTTGTTTACCAATACAAAATAGACATACATAGAGGCGTACCGGTGGAATTGCAAATGAGATTTCGTTCCCAGCGACTTATTTCTTCACGATAAAAAACACTATTTCTTAGTTTTTTATGAATAAAGACTGATATTTAAAAAAATTAGCAATAGCTGCAAATATCAACGTCGTCATTAGCGAAAGTCAAAACGATGTTTAAATATTTACCCGGCAGTTTAATCTTCGTGCAATCTAGTTTTCACTTACGAAAAATGGATTGTCACAAATAAAGTCCAGTTTTTAAGAGAAAAATTCGATTCATCGTGGATAAAATTTCTTTAACCATAAACGAATGTTAAATCGAATTATCGAAAAAGCTATTCAATTTGTCAGAGAAGAGAAACGATTATGCATTAAAAACCCAAAATTTTCTTTAAATGATGTCAGAAACCTCACGTCTAGATTTGAGCCGTTTGAATTGATATTTGGTTTGCCATTAAAAAGCTAATTTGTCCTGAATGAGATTTCATTCGTCTCAATTGAAATATAACAACACAGTTATGGAATTTCATTTGTCATAAATGACCAAACGCTATTTCTGATGTATATGTTTCTATCGAAAATTTCCATGAGCATTTTATACTTAGACGCATTCACTATTTAACCACCATCACTCCAGTAACTTTTAATTAACATATTTTTTAAAAAGACCAAAAATACGTAATCATTGAATAAGAAATACATTTGAGCGTTGTATTATTACGCTCAAAAAACATATTTATACCATTGGCTAAGAAGATGTCATTACCATATTTCTTTCTAATACACTTGAGGGACTTTTCATCATTTTTTATTGATAAACTGCTTCGTATGAGCTTCTTTAAGAATTGAAGATTGTCCAAACTATATAGTGTTACGTGAATATGTTTCTCTGACCAATCAATGAATGAAGGACCTATATTGCTTATCAAAAAGGATTTTCTTGCGTGGTAATCGATGCATGGTCCTGCTCAGCCACGTTGAAAATTTGGTGAATAATCTGGGATTGGTGGTATATGATATTAATTTGGTTAATTCTGGATAATCCCTCTGCCAGTATTTCATAAAGTGTATGCATTTCTTGCTCCTGAGTTGAACACTGCGCTTTTCTCTGAACCGCAATAGCTGAACCATCGGCTCAAACAGTCTGTTTCTCTCGAAGGGGATCGATAAAAAACTTTGATATGATTGAGATGATATGAGGAGGGGCAAACGCACATATGTAGTAGCCCTGCGATTTCGTTGTTCTAGAATACTTCTTGCGTAGAACGAGCGGCAGCCGCTCAGTCCATCACCAGTGTTGGATTTTCTGTTACCTGCGCTAGATTCTTCTAAATGGATTTTTTGATCAATGCTTCGCATATTGGCGCATTAAAGAACCAAGTCCTCACTGAAAATCACATCATTTTAATTAAAGCTTCTTGTCGCTCCAATGCTAGGTCAGTGCGAACGTTTCTACCCAGTTGAAAATCAGCGCAGTGTTTTTGGCAGTTTCTTGACGTTTTTGGGGGAGGTTAGGGGCGCCGCAGCGCAGTGGCAGCGCAGTGAAGCGGTCGCTACGTCCGTTTTAGGGACGACTATCTCTGCTGAGGCTGTCGACGGCACTCGCGTGGACGTCTGCTTAGATCTGCCTAGAACTGCTAAAGGCCGCTAGTGGCCACGACTCAAACGTTCAATAAAAATTGCTCCACACAATCAAATCATCTGCTAAGAAATGCTCTAAATTTGTATGCAGTTATTTGTTAGTTCTTGGCAGATAAAAAAGACTGTGTGGAGCATTTTAAGGTCTTCGAGACTATATGAAGTGGCTCACATAATTTAATAAATTTAAAATCATTTAAAAATAGCTTTGCAATGACAGATGTTTGGAAGCAACAGATTAATCTCAGAATAATCCCTTATTCGCCAAACTACGACAGTTGACTTTCTTTGCAGGAAGACTATGGAAAATGTAGTTTCTTCTCCCAAAATGCTCCCTTACTTCCCTTTCAAGGCAAGTTGTCTCTTTGGACTAATTACTGAAAAAGAAGGATAAAGGATACGCATTCGACTTTTTAATATCAGTTCGCTAGCGAAGATTCTCTTTATGGTCCCTTTTAAAAAACAGTAAAAACAGTAATTTATTTCTTTTTGCAAAAAAAACGCGTACACACGTGAGCTACTGCATAACACAACAAATACACGTAAAATTCCATGTGAAATATTGTGTTAATCAGCTAGGTAATCAGAATGATGCTGGGATTTTGAAATACAATACAAAAAAAAACTTCAGGGCTAACTAAAGTAAATGCATGGGCGTACCATCAGCGTAAGCACTCCGAGCTAGGGGGGAGGGTGCAATTGGCCTAACACTTGAAAGAAAATACTGACATTTTGGATAAGTATTGTATACTGGATCCAACATCACATGCTCTGATTGACAGTATGCTATTTAAAACCCCGGGAAAAAAATTCCCGGACCGGGAAATTTTAAATTTCCCCATAAATTTAAAATAAATATACCTCATGTAATAATTTGAACCAACCCTGAACTCGTTCACCACACTGAGGAAAATATCGATTGCGAGTTACTGGACACTAGTGCTAGCAAAGGTAGTTCCTGCTTGTAGTATGCAGAAAAATTACCCTAATGACTGTATGGATAACTAAAAAATCCAGGGTTTTGAGTTATGACGTCTTTGTCGAAAACGAGCGATACGTACGGATTAAATTTGTTATATCGTGGTTTTTCATCACGATATTAGGATTAGTAATTGTAGCTGCAAACTACAGTATCGGTAACTGTAACTACCGATCTGAAGCGTTAACTTCAGGAGTTGGAAAAGGAAACTCTTAGCTAGGTTCCTATTCTTGTACTGAGTCATCCATACACCGACTCTGCTTATAAGCTATAGCGCTCGGAAGTTAAACAATGCTCTTCCGGTGCATACCAATGCGATGCGCCCCCAAGGCACAGCTTCCGGCGGAGGTCCCATAAAGACATCTGTCCTGAACGCGATATGGCATCCGGCAAGACGCGCAAACCTCATCTCCGGAAATCCCATAAACACAACGATGCCTACTTCACAATATAACAACTTCCCTCCCTTTAGATGAATATATATGACAAAAAGAAAACGAAGAGCTCAGCAACGTATTCGCATTACAGGTTTAGTTACTCTACTTGATCTACGAGGTTAATTTTGCACAGGGGAACTGCTAACAGGCTAAGCAGGAGTCTCTGTTTCCCCACTGCGGATAGATCCCAAACTACTGTGCAACAACTGATTTGAATGTCTCTTCAAGATTACATTTAATGCTAATATTTGAACATGAAAGACATTAACAGCCACTTTACTAACAATAATTCCCTTCAGCCACTTGGGACCATTTCTAAAATTCAGAGCAAGAACATGATCACCGACATCAAATTGAGTTACATACATAGGCTTAGACCTGGACACAGAATATTTAGGATGAACTCTATCTCTAGAAGTGACATATTTACGATTGTTTAGCGCAACAGAGGGAGCAATTTTTGTGACAGTTTGAGGAATACAATGTGATTGAGATAACGCGTAATTAGTTTGTACATCAGAGAAATTATGAACAGAGTTACCGTCACAAGTATCGTTCCTAGGGTTTTGTAGAATAACTTCGTTCTACTGCTGTAGAGGCTTACTTGAACTCTTCATTGACACATCTTCTCTTCCGACGTAGCCCTGACAACCGCTCCTTTCCGGCTGCCCTATGTAAGTGCGAGCTGCGTCAAATTCGTCTCGTGTAGCTCCCCTTCGTATAACAGGAGAAGGTCGTGCTGCAGTCGTAGATTTGCAAACTTTAGAAATGTGGCCTAGTGCAGTGTGGCAGTGAGGACGTCTGCACTCACTGCAGTGAGTGCAGTGAGGCAGTGAGGACGTCTGTGTCTTTGCTCCGAAACAAAGGGCCCAACTGGTTAATGATCATGCATTTCTAACCAAAAAAGAGTGCCCACTCAGACCATGAGAATCCAAGAATAAATTTTATCTAACCAAATTAAAAAAATCGAACAAAAAGTGTGATATTCCATCAGAACAAGCACTCAACCCTTGCTTCTTTTTGAGAGTGTCTCCCTTCTCACAAGATGGCGACAAGCCCAACCAAGGACAACAACAGCGAGGGTATGCTGGAGCTTGACTATCCAGACGTACAAGGCCGGCCAAAACAGACTAAGCAAGTAGTTTCCATCCTAATTGATCTCTTCAAATCAGTAATGAAGAAATTTCAAAGCGAAATTAGTGACTTGAAAACGATGATTGAAACACTAACGAAGAAAGAATCAAATCAAAATGCAAGGATTGAAGAACAAGATAAGAAAATAAATGCCATAGTCTCTCGTCTAGAGCCACTCGAACGGAAAGAAGAACGTGAAGAATAGGAGAACAAAAAACGCACTTTGGTTATATCAGGGGAACTGCCGCAATCACGTCCTGAAGAAAATTGCATAGAAACTGTGTGCCAGATCCTGAAGGACCAACTCAAAATCAACCTGAGTAACTCTGACATCACCACAGCGAGTAGATTGGGAAAAAAAACCTCCACCCGGAAACGTCGATAGGAGAAACATTTCTTTTGAGCTACGAAAATACGAAAAGAAGCAAGAAATTCTGACAGCCTGCCGTGTTACAAAACAGGAACAACTCTACGTGAATGAATACTTAGTACCTTCGCGAGCAAGTATAATGTACACTCTGAGATTGGCCAAACGAAAATTTCCGGAACAAATAGGACCCGCAAGAAGTTTTGATGGCAATATCAACGTCTTCTCTCCAAAGATACCTGGCCAAGTAACTCTGAGATCTCTAACCATCAATACACCTGAAGAACTAGACAAGTACTTGCTGCAACATGTCGGCAAGTCCTCAGAGGAAATTATTCGTGATTAGTATTATTTTAGACTGACGTATTGAGTTTAATATTATTTTGATATCTGTCCACATGTTTTCTTCTTGATTTTTGATTGAATTACCTTCACCTCTTCAAGGCATCCACGTCGACCTTACAGCCTTGTTTTGCTGCTTACTAAATTGTTTTTCAATTTCTTTCTTTCTCTTTTTTATCGAATGCTCATACCGAACTTGCTGTTCAGACTTAACTCGTGTATGTGTTTCTGAATCTGGAAACAATTTAGATAGTCAAGATTTTTTAAATTCCATAAATAACTCCACTGTCACTTCGTTTTTAAATCCATCTCGTCCTTGCTACATCTTATAAGTGTTATATGCGGAAACCACTGGTACGACAACCTTGTAACTACATTATTTGCCATTTATGATCCCTAATGTTCCTGCTCATGGACTGAATTTGCGCTCTCCTTATGAAATCATACTAGGTTTTAAACAATTTAGACTAATAATCTGTGTGTTTTTAGTTTCTCTTTTTTTTTAGTTTAATTCTAAGTAGGAATGCCCTTATTTTTACCTTGATCCTGTAGTTTTTATCATTTTTATTTTTACGTTACATTTTACTTACTGTCTCTTTAATGCTAATGACTGACCATGTTGACATATTCGACAATATTGATCCAGATCTCAATCATTTGAATAGACTGCACCCAAACCTAAATGAAACTGGAAACTGTAAATACCTAAATATTAAAAAATTCAATGAATCGATGAGGAAGACCTGTAACGATTTTTCTCTATTATGTTGGAACTGTAGATCCATTTATCCGAAAATAGATGAAATATCTTGTACTATCACTGAGCTGAACAGCAATTTTGATGTTCTCAGTTTCACCGAAAGTTGGCTAGACGACTCATCTAAAGACCTGATTCAAATTCAAAACTATTATAGCCATCATTCACTCCGTAGTAACCAACGTGGTGGTGGCATCAGTACGTACATATCTAAACATATATCTTCGAGAGTCATTTTAAGTGCAACTATGAATCGTGAACATATTGAGACCTTATTTATAGAACTAACGAAAAATGGTAAACGGATTATGCTTGGGACAGTATAATATAGACCCCCAACAGCTTGTAACGTCTCTTTCCTCAACGAGCTTCAAAGCATTATATCTCAGTTCAACAAGTCTCTATATAATGACATTATAATCTGCGGGGATTTCAACTACGATCTTCTACAATATGATAGCTGTGAGCAAATCTCAAACTTCATAAATGTTTTTCAGTCTAGCTCCTTCCTTCCAATCTTCACGAAACCTACACGTGTTGCTTCTGAATCGGCTACGTTACTCGATAATATTTTTATGTTAGATCCGACTGATTTTCTTCCGGAATAATAATTTCTGACTTATCTGACCATTTCCCGGTGTTGCTCATCAAGAAAAATGTCTATAATCCTTGTTCCAGCCCACAGGCTGATACTTATTCATTTCGTTGTGTAAACGAATACAACTTGGGAACAATGCGAACTGTTCTAGAAGAATTAATGCCATCATTAGACGTCTATGAACGGGACAATAATGCTATTAACATTGATGAAGCAATACTAAATTTAACTGAAATTATAACGACCGCATATAACCAGTGCTGTCCAATAATCACCCGCACAATTACGCCGAAAAATAGACAAAAGCCCTGGATTACTGAAGATATCGTGATCAATATAAAGAAACGTCAAGCGTACCTAGCATTACTATACGAAGAGCGAATATCTAAAGTAACGTACAACAGATTCAGGAATCATGTGACAAATCAAATACGAACCTCAAAACGAGACTACTTCACGCGCAAATTTACTGAATACAAAACTGATATTAAAAAAACTTGGCGCCTGCTTAATTCATGCTATAAACCGAATAATAATACTACGAAAACAATTGAGTCCTTCGTTCACGAAAATGTAAAATACCTCGAGAAAAAAGATATTGCAACTGTGTTTAACAACTTTTTTGTAAACATAGGAAAAAATATAGCCGATAGTGTCTTCAGTGAACCCAGAGACCACTTACAATACATGGACCATGTCCGTGAACCTAACTCTTTCTTTTTCACGCCAACTAATCCCTCCGATGTAATTACGTACATAAACAACTTGAAAGATAAATCAAGTGGATTGAAAATTTTTTCGGCTAAAGTTCTTAAGGCTATAGCTGGTATAATAGCACCGTGCATATCTTATATTATCAACCAATCCCTTTCTCAAGGTATCTTCCCCAACTCTTTCAAAATTGCGAGAGTCACCCCTATTTTTAAAAATGGTGATAAAAACTGCGTTAACAATTATAGACCTATCTCTGTACTACCAATTATTAGCAAAACATTCGAGAAAATTGTGTATAAAAAGTGTATTCGTATTTTGAACAAAAATCTTTCCTCTACGACAAACAATACGGTTTTCGTTCTAAGAAATCTACGACACAAGCTGTATTAAATCATTTGCAATACCTTTATTCTAATATAGATGAAGGAAAGCTTGTTCTCTCCGTATTTCTTGACTTTCGAAAAGCATTCGATTGTGTGGACCATAACGTATTACTCTCGAAACTACATTGTTATGGCATTCGAGGGGCTGCCCATGATTGGTTTAGATCATACTTAGCAAATCGGAAACAATACGTTGTCATTGACGACGCAAAATCAGACCCACAGACAATTAGCCATGAGGTTCCACAAGGATCTGTCCTTGGGCCTCTCCTATTTCTAATTTTTATCAATGATATCATTAAATCTACATCATTGGTTCCCAACCTAGGGGTAAATTACCCCCTGGGGGTAATTTATCAATTTTTAGGGGGTAATGGAGGGGTGATAGAAAAATGTCAAGAATTCAGAAAATCAAGTAAGCATTGGTATTAAGATTAATGTTAACTTGGTCTTAGTATTTTAAGTTGTAAAGTAAACCTATTATAAGTAAGTAACAAAGCTAAACCAAATAACAATAAATATCAAAAACTAATATACAGTATTAGAAAAGAAAAAAATACATAGCTAAGTGTGTGGTAACCGAAAAGTATTTTCACAAGTATGCTTCAAGACACAAGTCAAATAGAGCCTGGAAGTTGTTGGTATCAGTCTCAACAACGTATCTGTGCGAGAAAAGGCTCTCAACTGTGCTGGGGATGAAAACAAGAAAGAGGACTCGCTTGAATGTTGCAAACGATGCCAGGCTGGCACTTTCAACCACGAAGCCAAGAATTCCACAACTAGCTTCAAATATGCAACTCCAACCATTTCACTGATGCTCATGACATCTTTGGTAAGTCATTAGAGATGCAAAATGTACTAATACAATATAGAAAAGAAAATATCTCTAGTGCTTTAGTTTAGCCATATATATATTATTGTTGATAACATTTTGTGAATGGGGTAACATGCTTAATGTGGCATGCTAAATTGGGTAACAAGCTGAAAAAGGTTGGAAACCACTGATCTACATCATTCTTCAAATTCATACTTTTTGCCGATGACAGTACCCTTTCTGCGGTCCTTCCAGACCAAAATCCCGCTAGGATGGCGGAGCGTATAAATAATGAACTTCATAAGGTTTCATTGTGGCTTAAAGCTAATAAAATAAGCCTTAATATCGATAAAACAAAATATATTACATTCTCATACAAGAAAAATATATCTCTCCCACGCATTCAAATTGGCGAAGGTGAAATCGAAGAAACCAACTCAAGTAAATTCCTCTGCATCATAATAGACAAACATCTAACCTTTAAAGAGCACATCGCTCATTTTAGTTCTAAATTATCAAAATCTATCGGAATCCTAAATAAAGTTAAGAATTTCCTGCCTGAAACAGCCTTACAAATGCTCTACCGAACGCTCATTTCACCATACTTGCAATACGGAATAGAAGCATGGCACGGAACTGATAAAAATAAAACCAACAAAATTTTTACCCTGCAAAAAAGAGCCATAAGAGCGATAAAGAATCTAGAATATAATGCTCACACAAATGACTCATTCAAAAATTTACGAATACTTAAGCTCTCGGATCTCTACAAAATCTCCATTTGCAATTTCATTTACAAAACATTAACAAATGATGGCGACAATAGCCTAAAACAACTATTAACTACGCAAACTGGTCATCACGACCATTTAACCCGAAATAGAAGTAAATTCATGCTTCCTTATTACTCAAAGGCTCGGTCACAACACAGTATCCTCTTCGTTGGAACTAAAACTTGGAACTCAATACCTGCGGAGATCCGTGAAAGTAATTCTTATAAGGTATTCAAAAAAAGTCTTGAGTCTCACTTCCTATCAGATTACTAGTCGTGTAAGATCACAGAGTCAAACCTTGTCCCCTACATAACTGGTCCTAATAATGTAATTCGCCTTGATTAATTTCGCCGATCTTCAGTCTGTTCTTGAATCGTTTGTCGAATATACTGTTAAATCTAGTCCATATGAACTATATTGTGAAATGAAGTATCTAATTTCGAGTTACTTATCTCATTGATCAGTCTAATGCGTCTCTAGTTTAAGTGAATTAGGATAAACATTATTGTACTCCTAAGACTAACCTTGATGGTAGGATGCCCTAGAAGTCACTGAACTTATTCGGGCCCACAGGTAGCTATACTCAAATTTGACCATTGTACTAGACTTGAGAAACATTTTATCTCTGTATCTCCTGTGGTAAATAAATTGTTTAAATTTTTTAAATGCCAATACTACTATTACTCCTATGTGCGGATTAAATACTGTTAAAACGTTTAAATACCGCAGTTTATTAATGCCTGTTTTTGACCGAGGCCTTTACTGCTGCGAATGACGAAGGCCAACGGAGGACTATCTGCTTCAATTCGACTGTAGACAATTACTGCTGAGGTCTTCCGAATAACGCTATTCGAATTAACTCTCCTTAATTTTGTCTTCGGTAAACTGCTGGAATTCGTCTTGAAACTACGATCATTGCGAAAAACTGCCAAAATTCTTCCGCGTAACTGCGCTAATTTTCAACTGGGTACGAAGCTGATACACTGAGGAAAAATAAAGGACATTTTTGATACACAGGGGTGTGTCACACGTTTTTCAAAATACCGATAAACAATTGTGTGTTATATACGTGCTATAACACACTTTGTTGAGTCGTGTGACGTACTTGGGGGTATGTGACACCCAAAGGGGGGTCTATGGCACATGCGATTTGATGAGCTCGGTTTTCGTGCGACGTCTCATCTATCGCATCGCCTCAGTGGGCGGGCGGCCTAAAGGGGTCCTTCTATGCCGCAGACCCGCTCTCTTCCTTATATCAGTCACTCATTGGTTATTGACAGCAAAATAAGACTGTCGAAAAACGCCATTGTTCACACTAACAAAAGTATACGAAAAAGATTGAAGATGTGTTTCTCTGTTATCCATGTAAAATCGTGATAATTTATGTAGATTGAATGTGTCTTCTTACATAACCGGTTATTGGTATGTTTGTATTTTCGTTACCATCCAGCTCTGTTTGCGGTAGAAATAAAAGAGCTACACAAATTACGAGCCTTGGTGGGCAGCCGGATTCTCCACAAATCACACAAAATGGAAAACATTGATTGAGATAGAATGATTCAAATTAGGTACCACTAATTTTCAGCCATGTTGGTAAATCAATGGCTTCCCAAAGTATTAATTACAGTTAACGGTATGGAGGTAGCGATAGCAATAAAACATTTTTGGTCTTAGTTTTTGTGAGAAAACAACTATCATTATAAAAATTAATGTGAGACTCTCTCGCTATAACAAATGCAATCTTAAGAGAGACAAGAGAAGAGACCATTTAGAAGAGACCATGCACATGGTGTGTTCCCACACACGATCGCATGCGCATGGAAGCACTAAGTGGAGAATGAAGAGTATGAAGAAAAGACAAAGAAGAGAGCGAAAAAGGCGTGAATATTGAAAGAAGTACAGGGGCCTCAGAAGATAGAAGTCCCGAAAGCCTCTCAATAGCTGAGGTAACAAATCAGTATCACCTCTATGGGCGTCAGTCCTGATATCATAGGGTACACAAATTAATTAACCAAAACCTATGGAGTATCTCATGTCTTTCGAAGGGGTTGCAAATGAGTATCGTTGACCCCCTTAGAGGCATAAAATGGACTCAAAAGGCATGAGATCTACATGCCTGGATTAAGCTCCAATATATTCTCCATGATTTATCCAGCTGAATAACTTCATGAAGCATACTATGTCTCACGCAGATTGAATAGTATAATTTATGTAAGCTGTTCAATGTGAAAAAGTTAAGTCTTTCTCATAGACTCCATACAAAATGAGTATTTAAAAAAGCCAACCATTTCCCTCTGAATGACAGAAGCCCTAAAGTCAAAGTCTAGTTACAGTATATGTTTAGCTTCTATAGTTACCTTGACAAAACCACAGCCGTACACTGCTGTGGGTAAGCCAATCTCAGAGACTATCTCAAATTAATTTAGAGCATATCTGAAAAAGAAATAATAATTATCTTATTTTACGTCGTTGATAATTTAAATTAAACACTCCTCATGTTATAATTTGAACCGACCCTGAACTCGTTCAACACACTGAGGAAAATATTAATTGCGAGTTACTGGACACTAGTGCTAGCGAAAGTCGTTCCTGCTTTTAGTATGCAGAAAAATTACGCGTACAGCAGACCACTAATGCCCCTACCTTTTGACGGTGTATGGCTATTTTGTGGATATGTTCTCCATAGATGAGTAAAACGGATGATAGCGTCTCACATTTTGTAATAAGAGCATGATGCAGAATCACAAAAAAATGCCTTCTGTCAATCATGTGAACGTTAACACCATTACCAAATACCAAGGTTTTCAAACAGTTTAAAAAATGGTTTACAAATGGTGAAATAGTATTATAACTAAAAAAATCGTTTTATTACTCCATCTCCGAGTACAACATATACGATGTTTCGTATTCAGAAATCTAATTATGGAAAGCGTCACTACATATCGTTGAAACATCTGATAGACAAATTACTTGATTTTAGTGTTTTTCCCAACTGAAATCAACATATCAATAAGAGTATAAAGTGGTAAAAGATGCGTTGGGAAAAGTTTGTACCCAAATTGAAATTATTGAAATATTTAAAAACAGAGAAGGCAACGTTAATGAATATTTTTTTTTAAATAACTGTTGAAAGGTGCACCAATAAATACCACTTATAATACTTTGAAATCACTTCGTTTAGGCGTGATCCGAGTTAAATTGATTCCAAAATAAAAATCCACTGATGCAAGATGATATGCGACGGAAGCCAGCCTGAACCCTGCTAGCATCTTATAAGTAGAGAATAACAATATGAATACAATTCTGTGTATTGGGCTCAAAATTAACATTTGTTACATTAATAAAGAACAACACTTATGTAAATGCATCAGTAATTTTTTACTTACATCATATTGACTTGAAAAATAATTGCCGAGACATTGTTGCTTTGGATATGTCTAATAAAGAGTTTAAATTGTTTTGCTGAGACTTTTTGAGTAGCACGTAGTTTATTAATGACTAATGCACACGGGTTGTCACAATGACAGGATTAGATATCGGATCAACTGAGGTTTAACAGGGCGACTCTGAATCTGCTGGGTTAATACACAAAAAACTGTGGAGTTGATGAAGCTTGTATCAGCTCATCTCACACCTTGGGCTAGTGGGTGTTACACACGGACAGACAGACGGACGGACGCGCCTCTTATTATAGCGCAGATAAAGAAAGATGACCAACCTTTACTGTGGTAGTAATTGAGAACTCAAGATAAAATTTAATCTCCAAGAAGTATTTGAAAAGGGCAATACAGAGTGTGATACAGTAATACTTTTCCATGACTCAAATAAGTTACAGGCAGGCGTAAAAAACCCTTTGAGAATGTTGCAAGGTGTTGAACCTCACCACCCATTAGCGCTTGGTGATAATCGGTGAACTGCAACGGAATAATTAACTTAGAAATTTACGAGAAAAATGTGAGAAGTGCGGTTGAGAGTAGATAAAATGAACTTAATAAACGAATGAATCTGCTATAAAAAGAATTAATGTACACAAATGTATTTTCGTGTGTCCATCGTGTTTGACCCGCTCTGATCGAAGTACTTGATAAGCGTATCTTTGATACTGGATTCACAAATTGAGGGGAATGAATATTATCATGAAACTTGGTTCATTTAGGGATATATGAATTGGCTTGATCCTCTTGTGTGAAAGATGGCTTGATCGATTAAAAATTCATGAATGATTGAGGCTGTGCTATAGCTATGCTGATCACACACTTTGAGCTGACCGAATAAATAGAGAGTAAAGTGATTTTCTTTATTTCTTTCCCTATTAAATGATTCACTTGATACATCGATCAGTATTGAATGCTTTCATTTTTAAATCGATGCGTTCAATGGTTAAATCTAAGCACTCGATAAAGCAAAACATTACAGCTCAGCGCAAAACATTGGTTACAGCTCAGCGCTCGATAAAGCAAAACATTCTGATGTTTTTATTCACTAACAATTACATTTCTATTGTCATTGAGTTTTTTCGCCTTCGTGATAAGTTGAAAAATAATTTTATATCGATAGCCCGAAATTTAACTCGCTGTGTAAATTTGTGTAACGTAAACAGCGACTGTGTGTGTGTGAGAAAAAATATTAGACACTAGCAGGACCCGTGGAAATTCCTCGGACAGTGCCGTTGTTACGCTAGGTAGATTCGGTCATCATAGCTTTACCAATTCCAACAAAACCTTTCCTCACCTAACCCATCACAACATATTCTAACCTATCCTATCCTATCCTAACCGTACCGTTCTTGATAGCATGTCAAACATACTGTAAAAAAACCGTGGACCAAAGACGAAATTTCGTCAACATTATCTAACCTATCCTAACCAAACATATCTTAACCTATCCTAACCATGACAAATCCTATTCTATTCTTACCCAACCTATCCTAACCTAACATATCTCAATCTATCCTATCCTAACCTAACCTATCCTAACCTAACTTACCCAATGTCGTCATTCAGCTAAATGAACTTTTGAAAAAATTTGGTAAACATTACCTAACCAATTCGAACGTAACATATTCTAACCTAACCTACCCTTACCTAACATATTCGAAACAATCCTATTCTAACCTATAGCAACCGAACCGATCCTGATAATATGTTAATAAACGTAAAAAAAAACCGTGAACCAGTGAAAAAATTCTATCTACATTACCTAACCTATACAGAGTGTGAAACAGTAATACAGAGTGTGATACAGTAATACTTTTCCATGACTCAAATAAGTTACAGGCGTAAAAAACCCTTTGAGAATGTTGCAAGGTGTTGAACCTCACCACCCATTAGCGCTTGGTGATAATCGGTGAACTGCAACGGAATAATTAACTTAGAAATATACGTGAAAAATGTGAGAAGTGCGGTTGAGAGTAGATAAAATGAACTTAATAAACGAATGAATCTGCTATAAAAGATGAAGATGAATCTGCAATAAAAAGAATTAATGTACACAAATGTATTTTCGTGTGTCCACCTAACCTACCCTAACCAAACCGATCCTGATAACATGTCAAACATGAAAAACCGTGGACCCGTGAAAAAATTCCAACAATACCTAACCTATGCTAACCTAACCCTTTGCTGCTCCCCGTCCATATTTTGCTTTATTTGCCGAAATAAATTTCTCTGACGATCAGGTACTGTGCTCGTTGTTCCTCATCCATATTTTGCCATCTTTGTTAGGATAAATTCCTTTGCTGCTCACGATACGAGATTGTTGCTCCTCGTTCATATTTTGCCTTCTTTACTGAAATAAATTTCTCTGCCGCTCAAGGTACCAAGTTTGCTGCTCCTCGTTCATATTTCCACGTATGATATGTTTTCTTCGACTGTCTCGCTGAAGGGACTGTTCATGTTGTACATCATTCATTGCAGCTCGTCTCACTTGCTGACGTTGCATGTCCCTTTCAAAGATTTCCTGCCGTTGTTCATTCCTTATTCGCTACCGGTAGAGTCTCATTCTATCGCAAGTAGCTTCCAATCTTCGCTCCATTGCGTGGCTCTAAGGCTATAATAATTATCACTTAAACATGAAGAAAAGGTACTGTCTTAGGGATGCCTGAAGATCGTCAGTTGATCGATAAAGGCCGTTATTTCTCAGGTTGGTTACTCCATTGGAATCTTCCTGGTATTTCAAGGATAGCAGAGAAGTCAGTTTGCTGACTGATATTTATGAAGTCGAGGTTGGTCAACAATTTTTCTGTTGCTACGATAAACTTCCAATAATTTTCAAAATTTCAGATGGCTGCGTTGCGAAGTAGCAAAACTTGCGAAAAAGCGATTGAACTAACAAGCTAACGAAATTTTGAAATCCGTGACAGAAGTACGTTTCGCAAGTATCTGTGATACGCGAGCACAGTTTATTCAAGGGAAGAATTATTTTCCCTCCGTAGTACAGAGGCACCAGTCGAACCATCCTGGCGATGGCCTAACAGCGATCTCTTAATGTAACACTCAGGAATTCGGTATCCATGATACCGCTAGCTCGGATGAGAGCGTAACGGACGGACTAACTAAGGGAGGAACAACCAGAATATTATATAGATTGTTTACGCTGAAACTAAAGCTTAGGTAACGTCTGAGTTATCTTTAAAATCTAAATGGTTTCATAAGGTATCTATATTTACCTCAGGATATTTAGTGAACAGCTGCACTTCTTTAAAAATATCCCAGATGCACCAGGCTGTTCCAACTCTTTCGGCATCCTCGGCAATATCTACACGTCGTACTTTTAACACACTATGTAGTGAAAATAACTGGTTTGTTACTTTCAATTCAATATAGTTGTGTACGGCTCTTACTCAGCCTGAGGTCTATCACTCGAGTGTCTTGTCAACTCTTGCATATCGAACAGATGCTTTATTTTACCCGAAGAATATGAAAATCATTGTACTTCCGAAATAATAACCACAATTCGACCGTACTTCTAAAAATTCACATTAATAAAATCCCATTTGTTGATAAGCAATAAAGGGTCAAATATATGTACATATACAGTCGTATAACATTACATGATGGACTCTAACCAAATCGACAAAACGGACTTTAAGCTAGAGAATCGAGCTCACTTTGAAATCCCTGAAGAGGCAGAATTAATAGTTGGTTTGTTAATCAGTGAGGCGCGCCAGAAGTTGAAATAATTTTTCTCAAGTAATTCGAAGTCGGAGACTTGGAGTCAGACTGACGTCAAGACCTGATAACCGAGAGCAGTAATTAGAGTTTGATGCTCACAAATGAACTCTACACCCATGGAAGTTTAGATGAATAAGAGAGACTGAAATATATTTCAATGAGAAGCTTACGCTGTTTAATTACCGAGCTAGTCATAATCATCTGCTAACATTCAAATTTAAAAAGTACTTAAAGTGTTGTAAAATTCACAGTACGAGCACATAAGGAGAAATTAATTGTTTAATGCGCTTGTACGACAATTTGAAATGTTTGAAATTATTTCAAGGTGAATGGTTAGATGCTCATAATAGAGTTTCACATGGGAGCAAGAGTTAGTGTAACTGCACAAAAGCCTGCCGAAAAATATTGGAGGAATTTACCGTGGTTATTAAGATTCATGACGTGCAGTAAGAGTAACATCGTCATAACTTCTACGCCACTTTTGTTAAGAAGCTGAGACTTATTGAAAACGCAGAGGCGTACAGCAGTATTTTCTCGCACAACAATATTTTCGAACGGAAGAGTTTCAAATTGTCTTTGGAAACGTACATAATCTGAATTTTCATCAGCCATCAGACAATCTTTTGTTTGCTCAAGTTCAATGAGATGATTTTTTTTACATTCATTCCATATATTAGTGGATAGTTCAAGTGATTCGGAATAATTTCATGGTGATCATCATTTTTATCCGAAAAAAAGCGTTTTGGAAATATAATTTTTGGTATCCAGCTGATGTTAGAATTAAACTGAGCAAGTTTCATATTCAGGGTATCATCAAAATGCCTCTTTAAATCGGATTTTTTGAAATATTTTGAAGAATTTCCATAGGGATTATTATTAGCTGCTTACCATTCGTTATGGTATTATCTAACTGTACGGCATATTCCCATAAAGCTGAAAACTGACAAGAAACTGTATACATCGAGCAAAACATCATTAGTTGGGAGTGCGTGGGCGTCTTCAGAGATTTTAACGCTTTTGTGCTTCGAACATGTCCTTGAATTTGTATTTGAGCGAGCTTCTCACGATTAGAATAGAACATGGCAACCAAAACGAGTCAGGTGCCAAGGACCCTTTCTCGGGTTGATGTCAAGTTCGTATGCCCTCCGAAATCTATCACGCACATGCACCAAAGGAACACATTTACGTAAGGCATAATTTTTTTCACACAAACATAGTTACGTTTATGTTGACAAAATACTTCTTAACGCTGCCGTTACGCAAGTAGCGTCCCTTGATTTGACTATTTTGTTTTATACTATTAGCAATATTGGAGACGAGGGTGCCTCTTTTTTTCACACCATACTAACACTAGTGTCCGCTGGTGAAATACTTATGAAATCGTAAATATATCACTTTATCAAGTGCTACCCTCTAAATTACAATGCAATTTTTTCCCTAAATCAACCTGACATTCCGGTTAACCCTCGCACTCTATAAAACAAGCGATTTCCCTACCCATAAATGGTGCGGACGATTTTACAGCGTAGTTACCGCGCTGGCATAGAATACATGATTTGAAAGCTGCTTCTTTGCTTCGATAATATTGAATAAAAAGAAATTTAAGGGACGGCCTGTCTTCAAATTTGTTCTTACTAATATCGCGGCTTTTCCTCAGTGTCGGAAAACTCTTTTGGGTAAAATCATTAAAGTCGTTAAGGTATATGAAAGTCTTTATTCACTGACCTCCCGATCTTCTTTGTTCAAGAGGTATAAGTTTAGTCAGTTGGAGACGTCGCTCGTAGTGGAGCGTGCAGAATTCCGGAATGATTTTCTCAGTCTTAACTCTGAATTTTCTCCATTTTGTTGATATCTCGTCTGAGGGTAGGAAACCAGAGTTGCTTTGAGTCAAGATATGGTCGGACTTGAGCCTGATAGAAGGTTAGTGTAAAGTCATTCGACTTTAATTTAAAGTTTCTCGTTATAAAACAGAAAATTTTACTCGCATTCTCAACGCATTTTGCTACTTGAGATCTTTGGTGACAATGATGACAAGATCTCTTCAACAGTCTACTGCTCCTTTTGAAGGTTCATTCAAAATTCATAGGAAGTACCGATTATTACTTCTATTCGGCATGACTGGGAATTTTTCGATGTTAAGACTTTTTCCACAGGTATGGTACATTGAGGAAGACAGTTCAGGTCTAGAATAATAATTCTATTCTCTCTAAAAGTCCACTGTCAAAGTTTCGTGTCATCAGCGAATTGAAAAATTTTACGGATGATTCCGAGTTCAAGGTTGCTGATGTAGATGATGAGCAGTGAACTTGAATCGCTCACTTCAAGAATCCATGAAGCAGCTAGCGTCCAGTCAATAAATTACTGCTGCATAGATACTTTTTGAGTGCGACCCATGACTTTTTGGATTTAGGCTATCAGGAGTGAAGATATTTTGAGTTCTAAGTCTTTTGCATGGTCGAAGATTTGGTTGAATTTTATAAAGAAATCAAGTAGATATGTGAGACAGTAGCGTTTTTCTTGAAGCCTGCGTTTAGTGTCTGCTGTCAAATTTTGGACTTGAAGCTGTTTTGTTTATCATGCTCTGAGCAAACTCTCCATCGTTTCACTGATAACAGATGTAGGCAGATAGGATGTTACCTGAGGCTGGGTACCTGTTTGCGCCCTTTTTTGAAAATTGGTTAGAGATTTGTCAACTCCCAGTCCTGCAGAACTATCACCGTTGTCAAAAATGTCAGCCAAGGGTTTGCTGACAACTTCGACTGTTTCTTCTCGTATTCGGGAGCTAGGCCATCACGTTAGGTTGATTTTTGTGGTTTTAAATTTTTTTCACAGAGATTTGAAATAGGCTGCTGGACGTTCGAAACATAAAGTAGTGAGATTCCTGTCAAATCAGGGTCAGGGAACTCTGAGCTAAAATACACAATTGAGATTTGCGCTTCGCATTTCTAATCTGTTTAGAATTGACTGCCTAAATTGGTCAAAAGACCATTGGGATCTCTTTAGGATCTATTTTCGTAAGAATATTCACAGAACCCTATTGAAATTCTGAGCCTTTTACAGAACGTTTTCAGGCAGTTATAAGCCAAGAGATAGTCGTTTTCAAGCAGTAAATTAGCCCTTTTCAGTGCAAATGTCACTTATTTCAAGCCCTGTTAAACGGCTATTTCTGGGCATCGAAACGGATAAGGCAACGGCCATTTTGGGCTTCTCAACTACTTGAACGAGGTTAGAGGTTGTCGAAAAAGGCTTGAAAACGACTTTAAACGACCCGAATGAGCCCGAAAACAGCCATTGACTTGACCTATAAAAGGCCATTTGAATGAAGGGCCCTTTTCAAGCCCTAATAGGCCAAGTATAGGTAGGAGTCTGTTTGAAGTCGTGATTTTTGGCCCTTTTTTGCCGTTTTTGACGACTAATTTACTACCTGAAATGAGCGATAATTTTAAGTTGGGAAATATTATGGTGTTATGTCTCATGTTGCAATTTTGACTTTTTTCACTTTGTATGTCTGATATCGCGTTTGACGGCTGTGCTGTCATTGATGCGTTCATGGCCCTGACTTCTAATGTGCTCAAATAATTACCATAAGCATTAATCGAATGTTACATTATAGAACAGTACTGAAACAAATGAGGAGCACCTGAATTTCTAGGGTTCTCGTTTATTTTAACTGTATATTTTAGAGCTGAAGGGGCCAGTTCGTTGTGCGCTGAGAAAGCACATCTGCAAATGCGTTTCTGGGACGGACGATCATCTTTGTATGGTAGCCTTTTCTGACGCGGTGGGAGTTTCCTCTATAGCTTGTGGAATTGCATTGGTTCTGAAGTTGCAGGGAGTAAGGATGAGAACGAGTGTTATAAGCAGGTAACTTTACAGTTTCCTCGTGTCCTCGAACAACGTTTGACCTCTCATTCTCTCGAACAACGATCGAAACAACTGCGAGCTGATTCAATTAGCATTCTGTTTGCAGCACTTTTTCCTGCAGCTGTTCTGACCATACGTCCTTTTTGTCTGATACCACATGCAATCTTTTTTACTAATTGTTGCTTTTTGTTACTAACTGTTGATAAAAGAACAGATTTTGAGTGTGAGTAGTCAACTGTGTGGATATGGTAAGCGCAGAGGGCAGTATTCTAAAACCTTGACTATGCAGGTTTACCAATCCGGTAGTTAGCATTTCCTTGGTGAATTATTCCCCAGTACTGCACCGGAACGCCCTACGGAGGAGTATAAGCCGTTATTAACTTAGAAAGCGTACGGGTTGAACAAATGTGAAGAGTCATAATAGGATTTCTATATTCTTGTTTTGCGTACGTTTATGTTGATCCGGAGCTACTAATGTTTTCTCTGTTTTGTTGTAGGCTGCGTCAGGGGAGAGTTGCCGATGTTCTCCCTCCCTCTTTCTAGCAACGTTCTCTACTGAATAGGAATGGGCTTTGTGGCACTATATCTCTTCCTCGTTTACTTAATTTAGGGCTCAATAAATTAATTCTTTACTGTCGATTTTAGACTCAGAAGTTTGGATAGGGAAAGGCGGTTTCAAACAAGATTGGATCTTGTTACAGTAAGTAATTTCTGAGTTTGAGCAGTAATTACTCAGTGTTAGCGCCAATTTCTGAGAGTGGCCAGCAATTTATCAGTGTGTGCATTCATTCATCAGCAATGGAAAGTAGCGATTTCAGAGGGTGAGCAACCATGATTTCAAAATGTGAGCAGCCAGTGATTGTAAGAGTGAGCTTTCAAACGATCAGGGGTGTAGAGAAGTCCGTTCGCATCAATTTTGATTTTGATTTTTATTTGCGCGGTCCAGGGTGCGCGACTGAGACTGAGGAACAAGTTTACCTCCAAAGTTCTGATAGAACTAACAGGGTGCAGTCATTCAACCCAAGTTCGGGAGAGCAGCAGAGTTACAGATGTGCTGCAGGGTGGGGTCTTTTGCTGCACCCAGAGTGCAAGACACTTGAGTGTAGCACAACGCGTTCCTGGCTGAGAAGCAGAACACTCTATGCCTTGTACATCATTATACACTTCGGTGCTCTCATGTGTTGAGAGCTGTTTGATGGTTATTGATGAGCAGTACTATGATATTATGTTTAGTATTGATGTTCATTGGATGTTCATGCACAAAGGAAAATTTATATATGTATGGCAAGTTTTTCTCTACTTTGTAGGTCATACATGTTTAGAGTTTAATAATGATACGGAATATTAACCTATGAGTAAAATAATGATTATATTTCAGCTGAACCGGCATAAAAAATCGCTGGACTACAAACAAGTACGGATTACTTCTGCAGAAGATCATGGTGCCTGTGTAAATGAGTCTGTACTTGGCAAACTTGAACTTTTCTCCACTGTTCATACGTTCACAACTAAGGGATAATCATTTTTCCTAAAATTTGAGGTTTCCCAAGTCTTCGAAGTATGGAAGCTTTTGGACGAAAGTCAGACAAGGACAGAAGCATTGAGCTAGTAATGAGTATGAGATACTGGGCGAGGAGAGGTTATGGTTACGATTAACCAAACAAGAAGGAAACTGAGAGCAAAAATTAATGGTACCACAGTAATGGAGGGTGAGATAAATTAAATGAATCTGGACAACCGAGGACATAGCTCTCTGCAGTTAGCTTTAAGCCTATTATCTCTGGATTACGTGAAACGAAATTTGCATTAAAATAGACACAGTCAAACTCTGATTTACAGAATTAAAACTATCATATGATCTAGAATAAGTAATTTTTAAATTAACTCACACACACTTGGTATTTTGCTTGAACTTGTGATAAGTTACATACTCTAGCACGCGAAGGGAAAACTTCATATTAGAGTTGGGAAGTAAGATGAGCTCTCATTTCGGCGATCGTTGATTCATGATGAGAGCTACAGGATTAGAACCAGTTAGCGCAGAAACAAAAGTTCCCTCCATGACCTCATTGTAGAGAACAGTTTAAATGAGTATTTTCAATCAACCCCAGCATAACTGTGATCGTCTAATCTGAGAAAACTTTTTATTTATACAAATTTTTGTTCAGCACAATTTTATTGCTAGATTTGTGCGCTTACTTAGTTATTTCTGAATAGTTCAACAGGTTTACGCAAAATTATTTTCTAGTTCTTGAATACGTTTTGAATAAGAAGTTTCTTGGTACCATTTCCGTTTATTTTTCAACATCCTGTAACTCACCCATTCATGGTAGGATGGATGGTAGCAATACGGCTCAGGCCGTGAATGGCTGAGTTGGTCGTCTTAACTTCGGTTCGGTTTCCGATGTCCTTCAATGGTTGGAACTTTTTCTGTGTTCTAGGATCCTCTCGTTCACGGAAACTGAACACTATGGCCACCCAATTAAAAGTTGGTGCAGTGTTACAACCCCATCGCCGAATCGAAGCTGTGTTATAACGGATGCGAATTGTGGGGCGTAGAGAACGAGGGTGTTATGACAACTTTTACTTCAGCGTTCTAGCACGGATTACTTTGGCTCGACCGCGCATTGATGGGAATTCTAGTGAGGAGCTCAGCACTGCGGTTTTATCCAGCGGCGAGAGTCAAACAGCTATTTGAGAGATTCCCATATTATGCAAAACTGACGTGAGACACTGGTCTCAAGACAGAACGAGTTGCTGTGCTCTGTATGCAGTGGAGTTCACTGAGAGAGTAATATAAAATTGAAAATAATTGTAAAGGTGCAACAAAATTGCGCAAAATAGTGGTAAGCATACTGCGCCGCAATACTGTCTAGGTACTCCAGTAAAAATGCCCAACTTAATAGTTCAATGCACCGCCATTGTTTGCGAAGTAACTAGCTAAAGAATTTTTTAAAATTGAATGCTGCTTATAGAGAAACAATGTGAATTAAGATCCGAAATTTCGACCAGAAATTGAATGTGGGGCATAATCTAGCAATTAAGCTACTTCCTTCATGCGCAAAAAGAATTCGTCGCCTTTCAATAACGCCGAAAAACCAATATAAATTACGCGGAGCATTTCCTCTTCATTTATGTAAAAATTAATCTCAAGCGTTATGGTCTCAGCCCATCACCAGGCCATTTCCTAACTTCTATGGTAACTCAGCATTGTGTGATACAATTAGCACTGCTTTTCTTTCTTTCAGCTCGTAATCTGATATGCAGACAATAATCAAGTTCTGTTCTGTTTCAACCTTGAGTTGTTGCATCTCTTTTCTTATTGAGCTCGATGGAATTTCAAACTTTGTACTTTGATCATTCCTGATGGATTAGTAAACATTTATACGGTTAATCTAGATGCCATAAATTGACAGATCGTCTTTCTCTTTCTCGTCACTGGCTAAAAATTATGCTGCAGAGAAGGCGGACAAGTCTATTGAGAAACATGTATGTTTTTATGGAAAACTTAGTCGAGAAAAAATTGCAATATAAACGCCATTGATTGGCTGCTCGAAAAAGAGAGATGAAAAATCATTTTCCCAATTTTTTTTCTTGCAGACTTTAAACGATAATTTTATATCGCCATACTTGAAATGACATAGAGATGGAAAGATAAACAGACATATTTTAACGGTTGAAAGTGAATATCAACTGACAAAAAAAAAATATTTTCACCTGAACTAGGAATTTAAAAATGTATCCCGTTAAAAGTTGCAAAAAATATTAATAAAATATAGACCGCAATTGTTTTCCTACCTTCCCCGATCTACACATTTTAAATAGTGTAATGAGCAAAACTTGTTTGAGTTTTTGAATTAAAATTTTAAGCCCAAGATGAAATGCCGTTGTACTTTAATACCCTATTAAAAATTAAGGAAGTAGCATGGTTGATTAAAGGAGACAGCGGTGAATTGAAGGAGTATTAAGCAAACCGAGGCCTCTTCCCTTCTGACTCTTCCAGGGCGCGACTCATAAGCGCGATGCGAGCAAGTTTTCCCATGCTGCTACCAGAGGCCACCTGGGCAGATGGCCTCTAGGTGAGACGCCTGCCATCTTTCTCGAGAGAAATGACGGTTGCCATCTTTCGCGTCAGTTTTGAAGTTGGTGTTGTGCGTGACAGATGTCTGGATCGTGTCTCTATTATTTAAAACGTTTCAAGTAGTGTTAGAGTGCATATCAGTGCGAGTGTGTATTACGTGAGGGTGTCAGGAGAAACAAGAGGTGGAAGAGACGTAGAATACTGGTATGTAGAGGCATTATTTCAGGAGCATGAACGGAGCAAGGACCCCACTGCTAGTTTCACCACCTCGATCAATTGATATTTATGACGATTCATCGTTGTGGTGGGGCTGGTAGTGAAGGCAAAACCTCAATGTGAGCAATGTAAAAACAACAAAATCTGGAAACCAAACTTGAATTTTCCCTCGTCAGTCTTCAGCAACCTTTGAATTGAAGGACCTTCTTGAAGGTGATCAACGATGTATTTAGATACATATTTGTGTGTGTGTGTGTAGGGGGGGGGGTGGGTTTGGGTGTGGGGGTAGGGGTGTGGGGAGGGTTTGTGTGTGGGGATAGGTGGGGGAGTGTGTGTATATGAATAGCCGGTGTAATTAAGCTCGGGCAAGGTAAAGTCATTTTATTTTCCTTTCTAATTTTAGGAATGCAACATGAAAAATCTGCTGGACGACAATTTTTTTTGTTATATATATAGCTACGAGTATATTCTTTCAACGACCCTAGGGTATTGTTGCTATATTCTTTTCAAGGTATATTTTTATTGTTCCCTGCAGGCTTTCGCCTCCAAGGCTGCGTACAGCTGATTTCCCATTATTACACATTCAACTGTTGACGCTTCTCAACCAAATATAGCCAGTTGCCCATTAATTACCTCAGTTATTGCGTTGCGAAAACTTCAAGCCTGAGTTATACGTCACAAACATGTCCCATTAATGTCAGCTTAATAATGAACACGCGCCGTCGAAATTTTCTGCAAATTAGTAGCAGTGTATTTACTTTACATACTTTGGTACATTTTTATTGTGCTATCAACCGTGTTTGTCATGGTGAATGGATTAATCGCGCAAGAACTAAGGTAATTCAAGGGCAAACTGGTTATAATCGGTTTGAGCAGTGTGACGGTTGGAAAGTGTGACTAATGGGAAATCAGCTGTGCGCAGCCGTTTTTTTGAAATTAAATTAAGAGGTGGCCATCCTGGGCCCTCATGATTCTCCGATGGTGAATAGGAGAAACTGGTCGCGCCTTGGGAGCGCGACGGTAGTGCTCCATGGTGAGCCAGCGTGGCCACCGGTTGGGACAGAGGTGCAGGGGCGCCTATAAAGTGGACACTTCGAATCCGAATCAAAGGAGAAACATGGATGCAACAACCAAGTAGTAATGCGAGCGCTCCCAGGAATCGCCGATGCCACTCTTATAATTTTTAATAGGGTAGGAAGTTCATTACTCAGAATCAAGCCTTGTACAAATATGGAATGTTGACGAAAATAATAACTGTATTATACTAAGCAGTTGATCCTATGATGATTGTCAGTGGTTTGGGAAAAGTTCCAGTAACGTAACAATATTTTTAAAATTCATATTTTACTTAAGAAAACATTAATGAAACCTAAAATGTCAATCAATTCAATCTGAATTCCACTATGAATAAATGTTTCAGGAAAAGCACTTTAGCAATATTGATGACGTTCAATTACAATTTTGCGATGCAGTCATGATATACTAATTTGGCATTTTATATACATTTATATATATTCAGCAGAATTGTTTTACAAAATAGCAATTACAAAATTATTCGAAGAAATGGACATTCAAATGCATAAATGAAAAAAAATAATTACTTCGTCTTTCATGATATACTTAATTTTTCATCTAATTATTTTCTGTTCGACTGACATTTAAATGACTCCTAAGTTAGAACATGTCGAATTAAAGTTATATATTCAACATTGATATACTCTATTTGGTCAAATCGCACGAACTCCACAACGATTCACTCTTAGCACCAACAAATATAAAGTAGACATCGTAAATAAATTACTTCATGATCTGGTATCGGAAAAAATAATATGTACTTTATAAATCTGTGGAACAATATACAAACTTATGATTGATGTAAAACCAGATTTGACGAATGTAAAAACTTGACCGAAGTCCATAAACGATGCCATGAATTTATATCAATTTAAAAATGTGTCAAAAATAAAATTTGAAGATGAAAATTTAGATGGCTTGCCACGTGTGAAAACAGACAATACAATTTGATGAACCAACTTGTGTAGGACGTTTTATATGTCACACGAGAAAAACATTAATGTGTGATGTGCTGTATAATTCTGCTAAAAAAGTATATAATTAAATGCAAGTTTTAGTTTAGTGATAAATGCAAGATTAAACTTAGGGAACTTTTTGGTCTTCTAGGATATATTACGCACTTAAGAAATGCAAAACTACTTCAATAAGAAAACGAAAGTATACAAAATATTTTGATTGAAGTAGTATCTGGTACAAGAATTTCTAGGCGCTTTTAGGAATAAAACAAAGTATGAAACAATGTCGTAAATTTTATATGCAAATTTTAGTTTTATAATGCTCATAGAAATAATATAACACAAAATGGTTAAGCGGACAACAGATATATCAGTATGTCTCCAGATGGAAGGATCACATCAGCAGTAAATAACCAATAAAATTCAATGCTGAAACACTATGTTCAGGAAAATAACTAAATTGACACCTGGACTTGAAATAAATTAATCAAACTATTTTTGGAAAATGATTTCCTAAAATAATATATCATAAGATCATTATGTAAAGAATAGTTGCCTGCTCAAAAATAAAACTATTTGAACGAATGAAAAGTCTTCATTGATGAGGAAATTGATCATTAACTGAGAACATAGGTGTTATGAAGGTAATATTCTATCAAAAAGTTCATATGAAAACAAAATGAATTCGACGTAGTTTGAATATGTAAGGTAAGATGCTACTTCTCTTAATATAATTAACGCTCCAATGACTGGAAAAAAGTCGGTCTGGTACCAGTGTTCAAAAAATGTCAACTCGAGCTTACTGAAGTGACCGATAAAATTTTGAGTTAATTATACTAGATTTCCAAAAAATGTTCTGTTAGAATTATGGTACATGTGAGTATAAGTGGGTTATAACAAATTCAAATGGCAGAATGGTTAAGAATTTTCTAAAATTTGCGCTCTGCATCAACTAATAAAATGTTGCTTCATTGCGAGATGTGAAAAATCAAATGTAGAAGATCAACAGCAGTCTGAATAAGTTGAGATGGAAAAATACAAGAATCAAAGAAAACAGTGTTTTCTAATGGTATTTTACATTTCCAGAAAATACACGGAGAAGATTCCTAGTAGTAAAAAAATGGTGAGAGAGTAAAAAATTTTCTCAGAACTTTTCAGATCATGAATTTCACCAAATTAAAACTCTTAAAAGCTTAGCATGTTCAAATAAACCCACACAGAATTAATCAAGAAGGAAGGGATTTAATGCTTTAGTACATAAAATAAAACGAACTCTCAAGTTGTTAAACATTTTTAAGTTATAGTAGAGATATTCGTGAAATTGCAAAAATTTTAAGAAAACATCGAAAGAATTGCCGACAGAATATAAAGGTTATGATTGTCTTTCATGAATCTCAGCGTCTGAACACAATGTGAGTTCGCATTAATGATTGAGAAAAGCGGCTTTCAGTTTTCATTAAAAATAGGGTGAACTGTTATCAAAACAGAAATAGATATTTTGAACACAACGCAGGGTTTATGCCCAATCAGAAATTATCTTGGGAATCTTCTATGATTATGATGGGAAGGCCCACGATGTTACGTCATATTATTGTGGGACAAAACCACTTATTATGGTGGGCTTATCTTGGGCTTATGTCGCGTTCATTGAGGGATACTTCCCACAATATGGCCCATGATATATAACTGTATATACAGCAGGGTTGCGGAGTCGGAGTCGGAGTCGGGAGTCGGAGTCGCCGGAGTCGGATGTTTTAGGGTGGAGTCGGAGTCGGAGTCGGAGTCGCTTCTCTGAAGTGTGGTGGAGTCGGAGTCGGAGTCGGAGTCGCTTTTCCGAATGTGGTGGAGTCGGAGTCGGAGTCGGAGTCGTTCATTCGGATGTGGAAGAGTCGTGGTTGGAGTCGCTATTTTTTGGTGTCTTCGATTCTAATTTTTGCTAAAAATTATTTATAAGTCTTTAAAACTAGAAGTAAACCAAAACAGAGTTAGAATGCTTTGCTGAAAAGTCTAAAAAATACGCAATGTTTTCGTTGATTGTTTTGTTCTAAGTTTGGAACAGCGTATTTATTCCTATCACCTAATACCGTCATGTTATCTAGTCATTGAGGGTTTGCACAGATATATATGAGAAACCTACGAGTGCGAAATATAATTTTTATACCCAGCATTAATGTATATTTTGTAGTTAAAAGCAGGAATTAGTAATTGAAAGCATCGCAAATTCATTCTGTATATTTCTGTTTTGTTCATTTTTCATTCAATTATTACATAGGAACTGGAAAATAGTAGTAAATGTGTTGCAAGTTACTTGCAGAACATTTCAGCTGATGCAATACATTGTACTCACATAAAGAGTGGTAACTCTGTATACTCAAAATGATGCATTGATTGATAATGATCATAAACATTTCTATTCTTTTGGGTATGATTCATTGCCAATGAGTAGTCTTTGCCGAAACCTGAAGCTATGGTCTAGTGCACAAAGACTTCTAGTTTTCAAGTCATGTTATCAAAATTGATATGGCTTCCGTGTTTTTAAGTCAAGTTAACATGTATTAATAATAAAAATTTCTTCTCATTTCTCAAGTTATTCCTTGAATGTAATTTGGTTCTTTCAGAGTTATATTGTTTTTCACTATATCATCATCATGTTTAATTTTTATCTTCGTATCACTCCCCAGTTTCTAAGCTAGTATACGCTGAAATGCAGAATTTTATAATTATGTTGATACATTTTAAAAAACTGAAATAGTATTTGTTTTGTAGCATTATGTAATTAATTACTTCTTGTTAAGGAAGATTTGGAAATGTTGTAAGGTTATCTATATCGGCATTGAGACACTTAAAAAAATAAAAATACGATGTAAACGAGCTGCAATGAAAATAATTACACACACCAGCAAAAACTTCACTTACAGTCACACACACATTGTAACTGAAAACAATGCACTATCTCAGCTGCAATAGTTTTTGCATTTATGCGATAGTACAAATTCTCTTGCTGGAAACGTTTCAAATTGCTCCAAAAAACACGAAATGAGAAGAACCTGGGCGTTTATTAAAATAACAAAGTGTCCAATACAAAGTAAAAAGTTAGACGAAAATAAGAGATAGTATCATAATACACGCAAAGAAGCTAGAAGTGACTTTTATTCGTAAAAAAAAACTTTCCGAAAACGTCAGGCCCCTGCAATGAAAGCAGAACAACTTTTGCTTATTATAGCCGAAATCTAACATAGTGTTGAGCAATAATATGACACTTTTTCTGCATTGTTACCCTGCATAGTGTAGATACAAAGAAGAAAAGGCAGTGTGCAAATCTTACCTACCTTATCTACACGTATATCATAATTTTGGGGATTTGAAGCATAGTCATTGAATTAACTACTATAATTTCACTGAATTAGTGCATACTTAGCAATAAAAAACTGTTGATGCATATCTATGCTTCTCAGTGTAGACAATGCCTACATAACCTACTCAGAAAACACTTGTCAGTAATATACAGGGTGTTTCAGATTCAGAATAAGAGGCAAAAAATTGCACACCAAGTAGAAGATATCCAAATAAAAACTTTTTCTTCTATAAAACTTTCCGAAGAAAAAGACATTGAGATATTAGCAGTTTATTGTTTTAAAGGGTGAAATTTAATGAATAAACTACTCGCAATATTTATTTTGAATTTACGTTGATCGGGCGAAATGTGCTAGTTGCAAGACCTCCTAGATCTCCTGACATGACTCCACTCGATTTCAATTTTTGGGGACACGTGAAGAGCCTTGTTTATGCTACACCCATTGGGTCTGAGGAAGATCTTGTGGCCAGAATTGCAGTGGCTGCAGGTGAGATACCTTAATGTCAGACGTGTTTCCTAATCTTCGGCAGCCGTTAAGGCTAACATTCGAAAAGTGCATAGATGTAGGTGGAACACATTTTGAACAATTTTTGTAAAGTAAATTCAGAATCAATACCGCGAGTAATTGTGTCATTAAATTTAACCTTAAAAACAATAAACACCTAATGCCTCCCAAACCCGATTTTTCGGGTGAAAATTTCATAGGACAAAAAGTGTTTATTTGGCCATTTTCTACTTGATGTGCAATTTTGTACCTCGTTTTCTGAAACACTCAGTATACATAATTGTGTACACGACTCGTCAAATGACGGGATTCGATATTGTCTGTATAGAAATCTTCCAGATGTGGACCATAAAGAAATATTTTCATCCTAATAGCACCCGCGATTAAAATATTCTAATACTTGTGCACTGGTGAAACTCGCATCACAGATACAGTAGTTAAGTATCTCTAAGAGCGTGAAAGGGAGACAGATCAACCAACAAAGACGAACAGCCAATTTTGTTTGTTCAATGAAATTTCCTGTTGAATATTTTCCGTATTTCTGATGGCGGCTTTGTGGAAGAAAAAGTTTTCTTCAGTTGGCCTCTCTTAGTTCACAGACAAGAATTTGAAACTGATGAAATAAGATCTTTTTGTTCGTTGTTTTTTGTTTTGCAGCTGCATGTTTTTTTCCGTTTTTTTTGTTTAAATTTAACTTTCTATAAATAAGCATGTTTGCGCTTCTAGCAGACTGCATTAACCTTAAATCACTGTAATTAACATTACTCGAGACGCTTTGGCGTTCACTCATTAAATTATCTTTGAGCTTGCTCTGCTTGGGCAGCATGTCGTCCTTTTAATAGAAGTGGGTCTGGTACCTCTAACTTATTTCTATTGCGTAAAAAGCAGTCTCTTTCTGCGACTTGAACTCCTCGACCCGGCTTTTGCAGCCTCTTGAATAGGCACTTACTATTCAAGGTAATTAATTGTCAATTAATTGTTAACATCTTAGTGCTATATGTAATCTTACAATAAGATACGATATTCACCTAGTCGGCGACCGGACATCTTAATACTCTGTATCTCTCTACTCAGAACGCCTCTAAAATTTCCTACCGGAGTACCGTGCTGATGACCGGCCGCGTCCATTGGGTGTCTTCTATTTTTAGCGAGTATCGTTTTAAAAACTAACCTTACGTTAAAGAAGATTTCCGGTCTTCATTTTAAAGGAATTCAATAATAAAAATTTCACAGAGGACGCTCCTGTGCGTACTGTTGGAATCCTCAAGATCCGCCTAACTTGGGTACGGTTTCTCTTTTTGCGCATCTCGGGAAACGACTTGCTGTTGTTCCCTTGAAGTTCTTCTGTATTTGCAATAAATGTTCGACCAATTGCTCTTAAGTTTTAAATCCTAAAACTTCATTGTATTAACATAGGAGAGATTACGCTCACAAAATAGCTAAACCTATTTATTAATTTGTTCAAAGGAGACACTTGACCATTTATTGTATAAGAACAATCAATACTATACTGCGTGTCCCACAAAAATGTCCCGGACTTTTTAATTGATAATATCTCCGCTTAAATTAACATATTTTAATTGTCTTTTATTTACAATTTATTCAATTTTGTTTCCTTTTGAAATAATATAAGTTTTTGAAAATCAGTTGAATAAACTTCAAGATGATCGATTTACTGAAAGGGGTAGAAAAATTGTTCAAAGGGAAAGTCTTAAAAACAACACTGGTGTTCTTCTTCATTCTTCAATACCTACTGTTGAGAATAATTTCATAACGATGTATCGTACATACAACTAAGTATTTAAACCCTCTGAGAGGTTTCAAGTTTCAAGTGTTCTCAATAATAGTGTTTCAAGGACTGATAGAAAACGGTGGAATAATGGGTAAAACTCTTCGTTCAATGGTGGCTAGAAGTAATACTTGCCTTGAGAGAAATGGAGGGTATGTCGTTAGATACTAAAATTACTTTATTCATTTAAAAGTTATATAAGGTAATGATTTGTTACTCCTTAAAATTTTTGTGTGTTCAGTTTTATGGAAACTACAAAATAAGGAAGAATATCAATATTGTTTTAAAAACTTTACATTTGAACAATTAATTTTTCTACTCCTTTCAGTAAATTGGACATTATGAAGTGGTTATTCAACCGATTTTCAATAACATAAATTATTCGAAAAGGAAACATAATTTACTACATTGTGAACGATGGCAATTCAAATATATTAATTTAAAGCTGAGATATAATTAATTAAAAATCGGGGACATTTTTACAGGACACCCGATATAATAAAAAAACAGGTGTCCGTCAATGATAAGTATATGCTCTCGAGCGTAATTTCCCCTATCTCATTACAATGGGAATCTGCTTGCTTGGACAGTATCATAAATACATACATACATACATACATATACCGGGCTTATCCTCCCTATGGGAGGGTAGCCGACAGCAGGCCACAATCCCCACACTCAGTCACTAGGAGGCGAGAGAGGCAGCACTGGCCGCACCTGAACTGCCAGGATCAGCAGCAGCCCAGCACAACCCCCTCCCACAGTCAGGCCCGACAGCCACAGCTGGTTCACCCCGACCGCTTCATTGAGTGCAGCCCCTCCCCCCGCACATGACAGGTCAACCCCATCACACGCGGGCAGCTTCCAGTAACGCGTCAAAAATAAAATTACCTCCTTATACACTGCCCCCACTCACTTCTGTCCGCAGCCATCCCTCTCGCCACGTCCACAGTCAGACCCCTCTCATACAAAGCACGTCTCACCCCATCCTTCCAACTCATCCGTGGTCTACCTCGCGCTCGAAGACCACTCACTTCCGACATATATATCTTTTTCACCAGCCGCTCAACATTCATTCCTTCAACATGCCCAAACCATCCAAGCACTCTTTCATCCACTCGCCTGCTCAACTTATTGATAACACCAGTCTGTCCCCTAACCAACTCATTCCTGATCCTATCTCTTCTAGTTACTCCATACATGCTCCTCAAACACTTCATCTCAAACACATCAAACTTCCTCCTCTCAGCTGCTCTCAACCCCCAGGACTCTGCTCCATACAACAAAACTGACACAATCAAACTTTCATACAGTCCCCTCTTAACATTCATACTCAAACTCCTGCATTCAAAAACTTTCCTCATTGCACCCAATGTCTCACAACCTTCACTCACTCGATGCTTCACTTCTACTTCCATACTATCCTTAGCAGTCACATCCGACCCGAGGTACCTAAAATGCTCTACCTCCTCTAAAACTTCCCCATTCAACCTCACATCCAAAGTTCCAAACACTCCACCTCTTGAACATCTCATCACCTTACTTTTATTCACATTTACCCTCAATTTCCGCCTTTCGCACACTCTACCAAACTCTGTAACCAGTCTCCAAACTCAGTATCATAAATACCATCGAAATATGAAAAATCAGGCATCTGCTCACTTATGTTTATAAGTAAAAACCATTGCGTGAAAATCGAATCAACTGTCAAGAAAATGCGGCTCATCGCATTTAAATTTCAAAGGCATTTAAATGCTTGAAAGGTATGGCAAATTTTTTAAAAACATCTTGCGAACAATAATTTAAATTACAATTCAGATAGGTATTATGTTATACAATTTTCTTGGTTGTTGTGTGCGTTTGTGACGTTTTTAAATATGCTTAATGACCGTATCTGTGATACGAGTTTTACCAGTCACAAGTATGAGAATACTGTATTTTAATCGCGGGTACTATTACAATGGATATATTTGTTTGCCATTTTTATCTTGAGATTTTTTTAAAACGATACCATTGGATCCCGTCATTTTTGACCAATCATGTACACTAGTATCTTGATTATTAACAATCTGTAGTCAATTTAAAAGTCGTTCGATAATAAAGAATATAATGAATATATGCACAGGTTTCAACCCTGCAACTGTTTACTACTAAGAATGACTGTCGTGTGTTTATTTATACGTTTTGTGTCACGCTGTTAAGAATAATTGATAGGAAAAAATTTGCACGGGCGGTCTTGGTTCCAGTTCACGGTCAATTAATACACTCATTTTCGTTGTGCAATAGCTCTATAATAAGTCACTTTCATCACAATTAGAGCGATCCATAGCCTTATATACTCAAGTTTGTATCGTGAATACCGAGTTCGGCGGGGTATTGCATATTACAATATGCTGTATTGTATATTACAATATACTGTATTGCAATGTACTGTATTGCATATTAAAATATACATACACAAGTTCGCAGTAGCTTTCAGTAATGCTGAATTTCTGTATCTTGGATACGACACGAACGGCTATAACTACTTCTCTTGCGGCTTAAAAATGCTGTGTTCTGAGTGTTTATTACTATTATAAGAAATTTAAGTTACCTTTGGAATAAGCTGAAAGCATGGAAACTCCACTCAAACGGAAATTTGTTGAAGAAAGGTATTGAATCTCGTCATTTTTGACGGTGTGTGTACACTAGTTAAGAAATAAAATATTCATCTTATAAATTATGAATAGGTGAAGTTGGAGCCACAAAATTGTGAATAGGCGGAGTCGGTGTTGGAGTCGCCAAATTCTGGAGAAATGGAGTCGGAGTCGGAGTCGCCAAATTCTGGAAAGGTGGAGTCGGAGTCGGAGTCGGAGTCGCCAAATTCTGAAAAGATGGAGTCGGAGTCGGAGTCGCCAAATTCTGAAAAGGTGGAGTCGGAGTCGGAGTCGGAGTCGCCAAATTCTGGAAAGGTGGAGTCGGAGTCGGAGTCGGAGTCGCAAATTTATTCCACCGACTCCGCAACCCTGATATACAGGGACAATCCCACGCAAGCCCGATTATTCTGGGCAGCTCCCATGCATTATCTTGGCCATTTCCTCAATAAACCTGATAAATAACAGGGATTTTGGTGGGATGTTCCCGCACTAATTTTTGTTCGATTATCGTAGAGTAAACCCACTTGCTATATTCGGTCACTGTTATGATTGGTAATTTCTATTCTTTTCCCTGTTCGTCCAGTCTATTTTGAGTTGCTCACTAAATAATGAGATTTGGCGCTATTTCAAACCATACAAGGAAAATGAAAATTTGTATACTACTTTATTGGTATATTATTACTCTATACTTCCTGCGCATCTTCAGTTGCATCGGCCATCACGCTGGCACCTGGAAATAAAATTCATTATATACAACAACGTAACTACTATGATACAGAAACGTACGCATAGTATCAACCACTACGAACCATGTTTGCCGAATTTTAATTATCTAGAACCATCCTATAAAAATGCTAAGTGAAAAACGACTAGTAGGTGCGATGTATTACTTTTATTCTAAGAGTGTGTACAATGTAACCAGGTGAAACGCACAAAAATTATGACCATGCGGCAGATGAACACATACCTAATGTAACCTATAGATCACACTAATTATTACACTTTTGTAAGCTGTGGATAATTTAATGGCTGATATAGCAACATCGCATGGTCTCAGTATGAAAAACAATACTCTACTAAACTGCGATATTTTGCATCACAATTGAGCCAGATATTGTACGACGACCTGATGAAGAAAGAGAGGCTCATTAAGTAACTAAAATCCTGAAATAACAGTAATAATAATATACAATAGGCCTTTACCCCACAGGAGAGTGACCGACCTCAGAGCCCATTCATTCTCCCCCACATATCACTCACACACACACACACACACTTATATCTACATATCAACCCTCTGAGGTGAAGGGGGCCTCTCCGGTTTCCAGTGCTGCTTGGGTCAGAACAACACGGATCTCCCTGTGACTTCTGCAGCCGAAGCCGCAACATGGTGGACCGCGGTGGACCCCTTCTCCCGTTCCCCAGCAGCTCGGAGCTGAGCTCAAGTGCGAGGGGAAAATCCAGCCAGAGCTGCGTCAAAAACACTCTTCCTTCTACACTCCTCTCCACCTTGCTCTATTAAGGGCACACTCTTTCATCCTCCACTTTTCAACTCCTCTCGTACTAAAACAACTTTTCACACAGTTAATACATCCGGTTGGCAGTCTCCCCCTACTTCTGCATCCCATAGCCTCAAGCCATAATCTTCTTCACCAGCCTACCAACCCAAATCTTATCATAAGCCTAACCACCTTAACGTGCTTATCCACTCGCTCTTCAAGTAGTCAAATCACTCCTGCTCTCCACCTGACCTCATTTCTCACCTTATAAAACAAGCTTACACCCACCATCCCACCTTTGTTCTCCCTTAAAATAATATACGTCCACTTCAATATCACTTACAAACTCAATTAAGTGGGGGTTCTGAGTTTTTCTATGTCTCGTATATGAAATTCATTACAGAAGTTTTCCCGTAAGCTAACTTGAAGAAATACCGAGAAAAACTGCTTAAAACTAGATTGTTTTCGTGATCAAAAGTATAGGAAATAATTAACAGGTTTAATACGACGCTTTGCCCTTCCGCCGTCCCAGTCACGGGTTCCTCGCAACACTGTTTTGCAAGCTGCCAACGCCTCTTCTGTCGTCACTTTATGAAGACTTGTTATGCGATCTGAAATAAAAAAAATCAGCTATAGCTATTTGTAAATATAAATAGTGATACTTTCACTAAACATGGCCAGGTACCAAGCTTCAAATCTCAAATGAACCGACTTGGAAGAGGTGGAGGTGCAATCCCATGGTGATGCAAAGTGGAACGAATAAGCCCTCCTCACTGAAGAAGAACCCTCTCCCTCCTTTTTTTAGAGCCTTGCAATATGATCAGCCATTCCGTCAAAAGAATAACGTAACGAAATGCAGACCGTACTAAATCGCGCACCAACAGTTATCACTGGATGCGCACACGACAAGCCAACAGGATTTGCAAACAGTGACATATACGCTCAATCCTTAACCATCTCAAACACGTAGCCATCACATCTGAGGTAGTGAACACTGCGCACCAATAAGACACCACTCTGGAACGAATACTTGCAGAAATTTTCGCCGGAAATCCGCACGACACCACAATACCGCTATCACACACACGACACCGTACACGTATTCGAGGGCACAGAGATGTGAACTACCCCGGTCCCCGAAGACCTTTGGCGGTTGAGGCAGGCAATTGGTTGCTCAAAGGGAGCTGGTTAGGTGGTGGGGGAGCCTTCGTATCATTATCGAGGTGGGGTCATTAAACGGCTACAAACCATGCTCCAGTAATTATTTAATCGAATTATACACAATTGCTAGTGCAAGTTGTTAATACTAAATTTTAAAACGGGCTTAATAATTGACATGTTACGTAAATTTTAACAAGAACTTCTAATAAGATCTACCTTCGTCGAAGGTTTGAATGCATGTAGCAAAGGCGTGACTCTACGATTGGTCACGTAAAACTAAGTTACATTAATCTTGCACTTGAACACAACAGAGTGATAGAACTAAAACAAAGTATCGCTAAGAAATGGGAAAATATTACTTACCAACAATTGGTTTGCAAACAACGTGTGTCTTGAAGGAATGCTTTGTGTGCGCTCTCTTCTCTCCAAGCCCAGAAAAGGAAAATTGAACAGCCAAGTCCCGTGTCATCATTCTCTTCATGATAAGTCTGGCAGTATCACTTGGCTTAGCACCGATCACACTGTTTAGGGTTGGTTTCTGTGTGGAATAATTAATAACATTGAAAACATTCCGCACAGATGAGATTCGAACGCATTGCGCTCTGCTTATATCGCCGAATTAGGGAGTTTGCTATATAAGCTGTAGTTTGCCCCAGCTGGGTTAGTACACCGCTCGTGATTTTGAGTTAATTTCACGTCACTCTTCTATAATGTATTAAAAATAGCGTTCTTGCATGAAATCGGCTAGAAAACGGTGACGTACATTGCGCTAAAGTTTCAAGTTGAGGGGAAGCTCATACCTTAACACATGTGGTAGCTACTTCAACGTTATCATACAAAGGAATTTACTGAATATAAATGTTCCAGCAAATAAATATGATACACACTACACAAGTGTCTGATAATTTTTCATGTCAGTATCTTAGAAATGAAATTAAGATTGTATTGCTTTTAGCTTGCATGAACTTTTTTGTTCTCCACAAATACACGAAATAGAAAATTGAAAACCTTCTGATGAAAATTGACAAAATGATATGGGCTGTTCGCAGGGGTTTATAAAACGAAACAGTGCCCATGCAGAGGCAACGTTCGCTATGTTGTCCTCGCATCATGAGTTAGCTAGTTAGTTATATTATTGTTTGAGCCAACCAATCCATAACAAAGGTGATCCAAAGATGAATAATGATGATGAGATTATTTTGCATGGACCCGCAAATGAGATATCTATGTATGCACGAGGTGTGAACCTTCACAGGACATCCTTAATTGTGAAGTAACACATGTGTGTTGCCACTCAGGACACTAAGCGCATACACACAGCAAGCCACGAAAAAGTTTGAAGAAGAAAAAAGTTCAAGAAGAGAGTAGAGGGTGTTAAGTAAAAGAATAGCAGTGAGCCGAAAAATTTGGTCCTTAACTCATAACCTAATCTGTTTCAGCAAGAAAAGAAGAGCCTATCCAACCATCGCACCAAGAATATGGCATTCAATCTGAACGGAGCTAAGTCAAAATTGTGAAGCATTTATCACATGTTTATATCATATTTTGTTTGATTGATGTTCGAGGACCCAATAAGCATGCCACAGTACATACGTATGTGTTCACAGCAGGTTCACATCAAGAAGACATCTTGATGTGAAAATCTACATTAACAGCAGGTTCACATCTACAAAACAAAGAAAATTCATTGATCACATCTACCATTTTCTTCCGTTTCCAAATGTGAAAAAATCCATTATCAACCTGGATGTATTAACTATGAGCAATTTCTAAAGAATGTGAGTTACATCCCTCACAACGACAGGTGCAGAAATCATCCGTAAGTAACATGTATACAAACCCTAGGTTACAGAAATAATGCATCTTAAAACAAAAAAAGGAAAACTGATGTCACAACTGATTCTCCATTGCTCATCTTAAATTTCCCCCTCATACAAGTTCTTGTGGTACTGGTTGAAAATTTGGCGCAAGCAATACGTTTCAATACGTTTGATTGAAACTAAACACTTCAGAGACGAGTACATATTTTTCGAAGTGTATTTTGGCATATTATGATCGACAGGGCCTGGACAACAGCTATCCCAAGTAAAAATTGTTTCTCATTGCCCTGTAACGTATGAAGCAATGCTAGCCATAAACTATCATTACTTCTTGAGCTTTTCATTTTACATACCAAAGACTCGTGCTCAAGAAGTTCACAGAGTCCATCCATTGACGATGCTGGAGGAGGAAATTGGGAGCCCGTGCCACTGTTCTCCTGACTGGCCTGCATCATGAAGTCCACCTTCTTGTGCATTGTAGACATTTGTCCATTTAAAGCTTCCACTCTGTCTTCTAGTGCTTGAATTATCAGTTGTGTAGCAAAGTCACAGCTGTAAATGTCGTCTTTTCATATTAAGGGTCAAAATTATGTTGGCAGCATAAACAGATTTATGTCCACTACAAACAAAGCTACTAAACACTACTGTATTGTTCTGTGAGAAGCATATTGCCGAAAGTTTATACCCCTCAAAATATACATCAAGGCTAGCCGTAAATATATATTAGAAAATTGATACAAGACCATCAAATTGGAGCAATAGCTAGGTCATAAATAACAAAAAGTAAGTCAAAAGCTCAGAAATACCAAGAGTTGTAATACATTTTCACCAGTCTTTTTCATCCTGCTATTTTTGAAAGCTATAATGTCATAGAATACATTGTGAATGTTCCTTACCAAGCGCTCTTTGTAGCGATGCTGTTAGGCTAAAGCATGAAACCTCTTCAGTTCGGGCAGTGATAGATGATCCTGAACTGGTTGCCTCAGTTGCTTCAGTTTCAACATTCGATTCTTCATTGATGGAGCACAGCTTCCGGACACACCTTTCAAAGGAACCTAAAAGAAATTTTTCAGTTTTTAATTTTTTAAACAATTTTTAAAACTTCTGGCATTTTGTATTAGAATGTGTTCTCAAAGTTTTTGTATTTTTTAATTATCCACATCAGGGTTCACACACAAACTGAATACAGTGCACAGCCAATTTAAGCTATATCAGACTAAAACTAAAGGACAAAAATATGTATATTGGTCTTATTATTCTATCATACACTATTACCGGCAACATTTTGAAAAATATTGTATGCTTTTTACTCAAAATTTTATTTCAACAGCTGATAAGTAGCTAAGTGTTCAGGAAAAAATAATAAAAAACATTAGCTAAATCTGGTTTAAAGTTGGTACTATAGAGTTGGTACCAACTCTACTCTAAAAAAATGATGTTTAAGAATGTTAACTTTTTTTCACCAATTGGCAGTTAAAGAAGATGGGCAAGCATGTTACTTTAATATTGATGCATATAATAAATGCTCAAATATAATTCAATATCAGGAGAAAACATTAAATAACCAAAGATTGAAGCCACATACTGATTCAATTAGAACATGAAGATGTTTTATATATGAGGAATGGTAACCAGTCACACACAGATCACAAAATTATAATATTAAATTTAAGTAATAGCTATAGCTATCGGGAATACTTAATATAGCATTTACTGATAAGTACGAAGCTATGAAATGAGTTCACTGTAATGCATAACTGTTGTTGTTTTGCAAACTTCAAATATAATCTTAGATCAAGAAGTAAGTGCAAAAAAAATCATGGAGACAATTTTATTCCAAGGACTATTCAAGGATGTGTTAACCCTACATTCTTTATTCTGTTAAAAGAATGCTACTCACTTGAATGACAGAGAGGTGAAATCTTGTAGATTTTCTATTCTTCACTGGCTTTGTATTTGGAAGATGCAAGTAAGCTTGCGTTTTTTGTTGGGTATCTGCATTTCTTGCGTTTCTTATCCCAGCTGACTATCCACGCGGAGGGAATTACATCATTTGATTTTCCATATCCAATAAATCTGACTCCTACATATTTCTTGAGTTCATCGAGTTTTAAATGTTGTATCATGATCACACAAATTTTCTAGTCACTCCAAATACTGGAAAAAATAAAATAGTATTGTACATCACTTTCTTTTATATTTTTTTCAAAAAAAGAGCACAAGCTAATTTTTGAATGAAGTAATCGAGTTCAGCAGTATGATGCTGACAAAGCTCTCTTTTTTCAGGGGCAATACCATCACTTTTGCAAAAACATCAGAAATGTTGATCACTTGTTTCCTTTGTGTTGAAAACTTTACTTTATTTACTCCCAGCTCCTTGGAATCAATTGGAGAAGAGAATAAACTTTTTTGGGAGCAAATGAAAACTTCACAAAGGTATGCTCCATCATTGTGGTGGATAGCATTAATTTGAGCTACTTCTCCACTTTTGAGTTGAACATAACAGTCACATTTGCTGGAGTGAAGAGGCTTTAAGATACTGTTTTTGAAATTGAGTTTTTTCAAACAATTTCCTTCATAGCCATGTGTGCACTGTGATTTATAACAAGAAAATGTAACTTTAAAGAGAGGCAATGATGTGTCAGGATGACTGTTAGAGTTCATATAATGAATGTGTTGTCCAATCTGTTGTAAAGGCTTGTAACCTGAACGCACAGCACCTTTCACATGGGAACCTAGGTATGATTCAAAGCTGAATGCAGATATTTTATCCAGAACTCCATAATTTGCATAATCTTGTGGAATGTGCTGGAGACTGTGCACATTGTATGATATAAATGAGTTGCCAAATATTGTTTTGCAATTTTCAATGATGTCATTATGCAAATGTTGGATGAAGGTAAGATTAATGGCTTGATTTTCAGTGTTTAGTAGTCTCAGTGCAATTGAAAATTTAAGAAAAGTGGAATATAAGTTAGAAACAACAATTTTTTTACACGAAAGCAAAACCAAGCCAACATATAATGCAAATAAGCGATATTGGCTAGCTTTCCATTTGAGAATTGTAGATATTCCCCTTCAAGTTTTCGAGGGAATTCAGAAGGGATATATACTTGATATGAGAGTAATCTTTCATCAAATAGATTCCTAGATGTGGAGTCAAGACGACAACTTTTTTCCTTTAATTTAAGATTCAACAATCTATTGAGGAATCTTTTCATTACTCCAAGGTAGCACAGATGCATAATATCCAAAACAAATGATGATACCATAGGAATTTTTTGAATTTCTAATTCATTGGCATCTTGTGATTTATGATGAGAGCTGTCCTTTCTTCTTGTAAAAGTATCATCTGTTCTCACAGGGCTGTTGGTAGTCAAAAAAATAACTGTATTGCTATGGTACTCTCCAACAACTTCACACCTTTCGCAGCTACTATAGCCTGAATGAAGCACGGTATTTTTGAGAGCAGCCCTGACTGGGGCATCACATACAAAAGCTCCAATTTTTACAACAATTTTATTTCCATCCACAAGAATACCTTCACTGTTTGCTTTATTTATGTCACTAAGAAATTCTTTGAGGAGCACACCTGTGCTTGGCATTTCTTTTGATTGATAGGAATTTGAGCAATAAATTCCCACACAGAAAACTTTTTCCTTTTTCTCAACCTTTACCAATATTGGGTAAGAAGAATATTTTGATGAAGAAAGTGCATTGTACAAATTAACCCCATCAACATTGACAATCAATCTAATTTCAGGTTCATCATAAGAATCAAGTTCATTGTAATGTTTAATATTCAGAAGCCAGTCACTGCAGTGAAGATATTCACCTTTTTCCATCGTCTTAATATTGAGGGAATTTTTATCAAGAAGTGTTGCAGTGCATTTAGGTACATTAAAAGCTCCTGATAAATCCCTTAATAGCCTATCAATGCACGCATGTTTAATGCTCCTTTCTCTGTTAAAGCCATGTTTCCAGAATACATGTAAGTTTTTCACTGCCATCACTGTTACAATTACGATTGAATTTGTTCAATGCACACTGTTGTCCTTCTGGCCTCTCTTCCTCAACAGGAAACAACTTATCCGCACCATCATTGCAACTATCACTATTTGAAATTATTTCATCAACACTTTCACGATCTAAATCAGTGCTACAGGGATGATTTTCATGGCGCCCTGGACTGTTTCCGCAGGCAGTAGGATTAGCTGCGCATGAAGTTGACGGATCATCTAATTCACTTTCTCCTTTATTTACAAATTTCCAAGTATTTTTTATTCGACGTTGCTTTAGTCGCTTGCTCAACCTTTTAAAAGGCTTATATTTACGTGTGAAATTCATTCTCCAATAATCGATGGAAAAAGAAACAAACCAGGCGAGTCAAGAAACATTTCGCGGGTCGCAAGGTGGTGGATTACGTCAGGTTAGGCAACTGCTTCCTGCTGAACCGTTGCATAAAACATACAAACATGCTCTGCTGATAACCCATGCTAAAAGTATCTATATACGTACGCATAAAATTATTAGTTATGTGTTCAGAAATTACAATCCACAAATTATGAGAACATTTATGGGCACAAAAATATTGAAAAACTAGCTTATTTATAATGTAAAACATCAAAACACGCGTGATCCCTTGCTATTTTTTTATTTTCAACTTCAGATCACGCCCATGGCAACAGCCAATGGTTGCTCAGCCTGTTCTGCGCTCGTTGGCTAGCGCTGAAGATAATGGCTGGTGATGAATTTTCTGATGGTACTTTAAATGGAAATGAAAATTTATCAAGTAGGCCTGATCAACGAAAAATAATTTCGCATTAATCTAAGAAAAGGGGAAAAAAGTTATTACCAAGGATGTTTTCTGTGTCATGTACACAAAATATATCGAATAAGCGCAATTTTTTACGATTTAGCGCTTCTTTAGAGTAAAATAATATGTCACGAGAATATACCTGCATTATTTTCCTACTGAGAATACATTTACATTTAAGGTCCAGGGTAGGATAATTTTATTCTGACGTTTATGGATAATTCAATAACAGGTTGTAAAAGACAATTATTAGAAACCTGCTAATCAATCTTTATATCGGTTTGATCTTTTCAATTTAGGAGTAAATTTGTTATTTGTCAAGTGATCAAACTTCACTGAACTTTTGTACATATTACCACCATGTAGGTGCTGAACACAGGCAGAAATCATCAAGCCAAATATGTGCAGGGTATACCCACGAAAATCAAACATGTGCAGGGTATACAAACATGTGCAGGGTATACCCACGAAAATCTTAGATGAATATTGCGGAGCCCACTACCTACCTAACTATGGGAGATACACCTACGAAAATCTTCGATCATTATGGTACGCATTGCCGTTCAGAAATATACCGGTAATGCCCACTATATTCTTCGATGATTATGGGGGTATTTCATCACATAATTCAATAAATCCTGTAATCAAAAAGTTTACAATTCTGATCGAACCTCCATTTAAAATGATTCATGAAACAAACAAGCGAGGATGGATACAAGAGATAAAACTCGAAGAAAATTTAATATAGCGAAGGTAAACCTGAAGGGAAACTGGCATAACCTTCCCCTACAACTAACTAACTATACATTCGGTTCAAGTGTTTTGAAATTTTCTAGTCTTGTGCGGGAACATGGTTATTAGTATGAAAAAGTCATTAACCTCCGAGTTTTCGGAACGCAAACAGGATTCAAAACGGAAAAATATGTGCTTCAAGAAATTCGTTGAAAATTGATTTGAAACTTTGAACAAACCGATAACGAGAATTAATAGCAAGAAAATTTTTAGAGTTTTACAAGGGGAATTCAAAACAAATCTCTATATGCATGAAAGTTAAAAGGCACTCATTCCAGAATAAATCACGCTTTGAAAACTTGCAAAATTATGTTTAAATTATTAAACTACTCCATAAAATCATACGCAAGGTAAAGCTTAGTTTAGCAGTTGAAATAATTACAGGGACAAATCCAATAAGCGTGCCTAATTTTGAATCGAAATCTGGTTAATTTCACTCTCCAAGTCGTGTAAGTCCTGGACCACGAATTGAATCGAGGTGCTCCTGTAAAATCTACAATCCATACATTCTTTTTATATCTTTCAAGAAGATCTTCTTCCTAAACATACTCCTGCACTCATTTTTGGCATCTTCTACCACAAGCAGATTTTGAATCTGATTGTGATCACGGTTATGGGTTATGTGTTCCTACGTTTGAAAATTTATACTTAACATTAACGATATAGTGAAAAACCATCAGTTATTGTTCAGTTTAATATATGTTTGAAAAATAGTTGTTCTGAATTAATTGTACGCCACTATGTTTGTAGACGGGACCAGAACAGAGACGCGAAGGAATTTTGTCGTTATACCGGAAGAATGAATCAATTTGGAATGTGGTGACCAGCACGACTTGAAAAGACATATGAGGGAGGGACGTTGTCATTGTAACTATTCATGCGTCAACTGTTCTGATTGCTCACTAAAATACAGAATACGAAGAAACATTTTAATTTTATCAGCTGTTAGGGTAGGTTGATAGAATTTTTGTCGTTGATATCGTCATTTCATCCACATGAGTCTTTGCAAGACGTGTTAGTATACACATTCACCATTGGTTCATTCTTCGAACTTGAGGACAAAATTCCTTCGCGTCTCGTTCTGGTCTTATCTATAGATATAGTTGCGCACAGTACGCGCCGACGTATGTCGGCTCAACAAACAGTGCAGTACTTGTCAGACAGGAGGAACATGGTGGAATAAGTTCTAGAACTGGGGCTCGGCTTTGTCGCCCGCCACACTCTGTCATATAAGATCTCATGCAGAGGACCAGTGTGATGTTAGAACTTCCGATTTGGATTTCTCACACTTTAGGATCAATTCGTAATGCAACAAAACTTGAAATGCTTGAATGTTTTTATATGTATGTATAAGAACAAACCCAATCTTGATGATATACAGAGTGCACATCCCTGTCGTTTGGTTGTCTAGCTATGGCTTTAGGAAACACTCTGTTGTTATAAGTTTTCAGTTACGTCCCATTATGTTTTGCGTTCATTTCTTTTCTTACCTATGTTCAGATTTTTGTGTATGGCAGTCTCTGCGTAATTAGAAAACTTAGTCGAGAAAAAATTGCAATATAAACGCCATTGATTGGCTGTTCGAATAAGAGAGATGAAAAATCATTTTCCCAATTTTTTTTCTTGCAGACTTTAAACGATAATTACACAATTATAATTACACACATAATGTGTGTAATTACCTAGTCAGTATTTATCAATTCTCTGTTGACATTTGCAGATCTTACAGCTGTTGTTGGGTTCAGGCCCGAAACATTCGTTTTAATTTTTACAACACACAATTTTAAACAATGTGGAGCTCTTTGGTATTTGTCCTAAACTTTTTACTAGATCTGCTTACCAAGCGAAATCTACCTTCTATTCTGACAAATGGTGTAGCAATAATAACAAAGTGCCATGTAATCAGACTTGTTAATAAATTTATTCACACTGCATGGCTTGACAGAAATTAAAGTGAGGACATAATACTCTGTTTAAGTAAAAAAGTTATTCACTTAGCTTCTTAGTAAGTTCATTTTAATAAAGATCAAACTTTTTGATCGTAGTTAAGATTTATAATTCTAAATGGTATTGGAAAGTATATAAACACAAAATCATCTAGTAAATATAATTTCTGTCAACGTAAATTGCGTTCATTGAAGTGCATAGAACAATTCGTACCTCATCAATTCAATTCACAAAATTTTGTAACTCTTTCCAAACGTTCCATCAAGATATAAAAAAAAACAAATGTTAAAAAATATTGTTATTTTCTGATTTATCAACCTTTAACTGATATTTAAGTGACATGGCCTACTGATCAAAATAGAGAAACCTTAAGCATTTGAGGTGATGAAATAACAGGTAAATTGCTACTAAGTTCGAGAAATTGAGGATAAACTTACAAAATTTTCACTAAAAATGGATAGTTTACTCCAAAATGTTTGTATCATAATCGATAAATTAATTTCGCACATGGAAATGTTCGTTGATGTACCACAAATTAGAAATGATTAGAATCGAGAGAATAAAAATATCAAAACCATTTTTGAAAATCGAGCTCAATTTATATTTCCCTGTAAAAGCCGTTTATATTTCCATCTAGGATCAAAGTAGTTCTGAATGTGGAAGACAGAAACGATTTCAATCAAAAAGACGCGAGATTGACAAATATCACTGACGGTTTGATGCATTTATTTGAACGAATTTATTATGGAATCGCTATGTAGGAAATCGAGGGTTACTATAATTACCCGGAAATTGAAACAGCTATGTAGTGATTAGTAACTTTTCAGCTAGTTTCAACAGAAGACATGAATTTTTTGTCTCATTGATACTCAAAAAAATGAGGTATCAAATGATTAATTCAGTAAACGTATCAAGTGTTTGGATTTAGCTAATAGTAAACTTATTGCCATGATTTTCCTTGAACAGATGTTCCGATGTTGTGGAAATTATTATGAAAATTTATTTTATTGAATGAAAACGACTGTTATTGTGAGATGAGGGAATAGTCCTAACACTTAATGTAACACTGATTAGAAAGATCCTGCTAGTGTTTTTGAAAATACAGTTAATGGAGAAATAGCAAATAAAAAACAGCTCATAAACTTTCTATTTATGAGCCAGCTCATAACTCTTTGATGAGTCTGAAATCGAACTATAAAGTCAAATTAATGGTTAAATGATATTACCGAATGCCGATTTGAATCACCATTTGGAACATACCACTGTTAGCTTTCATCCGAAATTCCGAGATTGTACAACAGCTTTATATTCAGGACCTAAAAACTCTAGATTTATAATTTAAGCATTTCATAGTTATACGAATGATAACGTGACTTAACGAACGCGCAGATCCAGTTAACCAATGACGGATATTATGAGCACAGTTTTTAAAACTAATTACAAAAGCAGCAGTTATGACACAACCTGCTACATGCTGGGAGCTTATCCATTTTTCAAGAAGTGTGACTTAGGCAACACACTATTATTTAGATATACGTGTCGAATATCAGTGGATAAAATGGCATCAGCGGGCAAAATAAGAGAATCAATATCACTAAAATCAGTGCAAAATTTAATATGAATTCTAAATAATTACTCCAAGAAATGCATTTGTCTGTACAATGTTGCAATCAGATAAAGTAATTCAATTGTGATCAGATGGTGATAAGATCAATTTTATTAACGAAATAATAAAATAAATTGTTGCAACAATGTTGAATATGACGTATATTTGGAATGTAAGAAGAAAACTGGGACTTATAATTCACAATATGAGCATTGGAAAACTAAAAAATCTAATAAAGAACGATACGAGATATGCAAAAAGGGACAAAAATTTTGTATAGTATGAATATGCTAAAAAAGTAGGTTCCATAATCACAATTCCTTCCCTTTGATGTGCCTCGGATGCTGGCTGGCGGCTGGTTCACTGGCTGGAGGAGCTCTAGTTATTGCATCTGAAGTTCATAAAGAGGGAGCAGACCACATGCTTTCGGAAAATGTTCAAATTTAATTTTAGCTGCTCAAACGAAAACTTACGGCAAAGGTCTCTACATGAAACCAACGTATAAATAATTTTAATAACACTTTAATTGCAACGCGATTTAGCCTATCATACATGAAATTGAAAATAAAAACTTTTCGAGGTATTCACATGAATGATATGTTGCGTGATAAACTCCTGAGAGCTTGAATTTGAAGTTTCAAATTTCTGTACAGTGATGCAATTTTGAACTCATCGGACGAGCTACTTTACGACAAAAAGTACATGATATTACTTCAACTGTTATGTTTCGAAAACTTCAAGTTAAAAATATCACAAAAATTTTGATATTATTTTGTCTGCTGAAAAACTACAGAAAGTGGGAGAACTTACTTGCGTTTATTTCTACGAAGTGACATTGAGACGTTTTGAAAAGAAGTGTTTCGCATCAGTTCTCGTAAATCTTCCTAGAAACGTTTGTTAAAATATAAGATAATTATTCTACAAAATAGTTCCTGTAAATATTTAGTTGCAAAATGAATCATTCTATCTTAACGCGAAGAAAAGAAAAAAGTATCAGGAAGTAATTTAGACCCAGTATTAAGTATATCAGCAGAAATTAAAATCTTACCAGCGGATTTTACACTGATGCACGCCAAAATACTACTGATACTCTTAAAAAATAAAGTATGAAACTTGGACCAATTATAAATAGGACACTAAATATTTGACATTGAGAACCAATTTACAAGTTAAATTTTATGAGGTTAAGTCATTAATTCATGAAAAATATATGTTGCAATTTTTAGATACAAAAAGGTTTCTGCTGGTGAATGCCATAGATTCTAGCGTGCAATTGAAGCTATTTATAGCAGTATAGAATCAACCTTAACTGATCAATTTAAAAAAGTCAAAGTGAAATTTATAAACCAATGATGGGGCATAAAGAATTTAGATCACGAGAACATCCGTAAGATTCAACATAATTTAAAGAAAAAAGGCGTTGAAAAATAAAATTGAGGAAAATGTAGTCTATAGAACTAAATATGGAAGATCAAGTTAAGTCGATGAGCAGAGCAGTTCTCCACAGTCTAAGACAATTCGCCAAAATGGAATAGAAAAGCAGCTCCTGGAATCAAATATGATTGATATATTCGAAGAAAAGAACAATCCTGTAGAATGAAACATAATCAGTGTAGTGGACCGGAAAAAAGTAATTTGACATTTTCATTTGATGATCATTTGATGTTCAAGTAAAAGAAGCTATAAAATAATGAGAATCAACAATGACCAGTCATGTTGAAGAGAAAAGAGAATTTCACGAGTACGACTAAGTTACTAGATGCAAACTCATTAGGTATGCAAGGCGGAGCGATTGCTGTAGTCGGCAAAAAAACAAAGGAATTTAGAGTGACCCGTAATCTCATCCCCAGTAGGATAACTCATAAAATTTCACGAATGACCTAAGAATTGAGATTAAAATTATGTTTCAAAGAAAAAGTTATGAAATTCATTTAAAAAACTTGTGGTAAAAATTATATTTTTCAAAGCTTCACAGAAATACTGTCAAGAATTATTTAACAAAATGAAAACTTATTTGTGGTTATAACTCATTAATTAAGGAAAAATAAAAGCTTCATTGGCTTTATTTTATGTGAGGTTCAGTTCCGAAAAATTAATCCGTCACATCCTTTATGCATATAAGTACAAGAAAATGGCTAAAATTCTAAAATAAAATACAATATTCTAAAATGAAAATTCGATATATCGAAAAACAAGTTCATATTCCCGGTATTGCTTGTGCTGCTTTGAGGCAATTTATCAATCAAAGTACTGAATAAACTACTTAAAAATGCATTTGAATAAAGATATACACAATGTGAAGTCATGGAACTACTTAAAAGCGCGAAAAACAATTTCGATGAATAATATTATTCCTGAGTAAATTACCATTAAAATGTGAGGCAAATTACAGCATCCAGCATTTTGAGCATTCTAAGAAGAAAAACTTGTTAATTTTCGATGAAATAGAGACTGAGATTCAAAAGCACCAGGAGAGTAATTTTGTAACGAGAGGAGGACATAATTGATTGAGTTCTATCATCTGTTTCAAAATTACCATTTGTTACCTAGGAAAAATTCAGAGCGAATTCAAGCGAACTGGTGATTTCTGAGTTATTTTCATTTTCGTGAAAATCACTCACACTAATATTGTCAGTCAATATCTGCCATTTGCAAAATTAAAAAACTTTTGTTTTGAGCCTTTTGAAAGGTTTTTATAGGTTCATAATGATTTGTAAAGAAATATATTTTCAAAATAATTGAGAAATTTAAATCAAGTTTGTATTCTCAAAGAACATTTTGAAAATTATCAGATGTCAAGCTTAGCATATATTGTAAAGAAGTGCTGTAAAGCTTCAGAGATGCTACAGTGTATCGTTCTAAAGTTTCAGCGTTGCTAGAGGTGAAATATTTTTTGGGCAGATTTTTATCTTGTTTGCATTCGAATTTGATCTCAAAATATATTTTTTTTCATTTTTTCACCTTATAAATGTGAACAACAACGAAGCTTATGAATAATTATAGTTGAATTGCAACAGTTTATGTGTTTATCTATGCGTCAAAAAATTCAAATTTCTTATTTTTTCCATTACAATTGTGAAAATTTTTCGTCGTTTTAGTTTTTCACCTTTTCCTGTCAGGAAAACAGGTTCGCCCCTGATATCGTAGAGACTAATGACTCAGGTATAAAACAATATTGCGGAGATAGCGCTTGTTTTGTGTAGCCACAAAAACAACTATCTTCGAACTGGTGGCTGCTGCTGAATCACTTAAACATATAATATGCTATGCCTAAAATTACGCCAAAAGCTCTTCAAAACGCAAACCAAGTGTTCAAGTGAAATTTGACAACGGTTTTAATTATTAAAGCGTTAATCGTAACTGAGTGTGCCTATATTTTTGAAACGGCATTTTTTCCGTCCATGCTTAGAGTAGAGAAAAATTGTGCTATAGTCATGGTGCTTCAGAGGATTATTGCGCACGTTTGTCCTCACGTCTAGCATAAAAATTGAAATAATAAGATATTAATAAGTTTCATACTTCTCGTTTGCTTACATTTTGTGGTGCATTGCATTTGGTTATGCCGAAAGATTTTTTATAATTTTATGTACAAATGAATTGTAGTAGAAAAAGTTTTGATATTCATTTTTACTCAAAATTAAATGAAACTGCGTCAACATGCACTGGAACAATATGTAAATTCACTGGACTATCAATAGTATTCGGGTTTTTCAAAGTGCAAAGCCAATTTTCACCCCATAAGTGACTGGAGTAAGTATGAACGAATAATTCAAGTCTCTGTGCGAAAATTCGGCTCAGTAAATTATTTACCCATGTCGGTTCCCTGCAGGGCTTTTGATAAACATTGCTCAGACTGCTTTAATTAGAGAATATTAGCAGCGTTGAAGTTTGTAATCAGCAATCTCAGTTCATTACGAAGATTTCTCAGGTCCTCCTCCTCGACTTAAATTCAAAAGCTCTTTCATAAACTCCCCAGGCCTCACGCTAGAAGAAAATGTCAAATTAATCGCCTCGAATATGCAATACGAATATACTATACACTTCTACATAGAGTTGTAAGTTCATGTATTTTGAATAATAAACGAATCTGAGTGAAGTAATAGTAAAATTGTTGTTTATTTCTTGAAGAAAAAAACCTCTCATTATTCAATCAATCGAGTTCGCTCTAACGATTCCTGATTATAGGTGCACTCAAACAGAAAACCACAAGTGCTGGACAACTATTCGAGTTTTTGTAAAATAATTGGAGCCGTTGGTTTATAAACATGGTGTGTAAGTTGTCCTTATTTTTATCCTCTAAACGCATTGAATTTAGCTCAAGCTCATTATTTGGTAGGATGTTGCCAAATTCTATGACGATCTGATTAATTGTTACAACCATTGATTAATCTACTCTGTAGATTTATGGGCTTGCAGCTCAAAACTTTTTTACTGTAATGCAATGATAAATTGTTGATGTTCGAGCCCAAACGCACAAATAAAGGGACTAAATATGCGGAAAAGTACTCAAAATACATCAAACTGATCTTATCGCCTAGGGGAATTTTGTAGTAACACGTCCTGCCAACATTTATGTATACTGTGGAGCAGCTTTTATCTTGCCAGTAAAGCAAATGTTTTTACTAAAGAAAATTCCACTCGGTTTATGTGGTTGATGTTATAGTTGTTTTGTGTGACATTCATTTTGGCCAAGCTAATTCTCATAAGAAATCAACAGTAGCTGATTTTCGTCCAACGTTAGGCTGAGAGATTTTGCTACGTACTAAAAATACCTGATTATGCTGTACGGAAAACTTAAAGTATTTGAGTGTGTTCCCAGTTCAAAATACGAGAAATGTCAATTGATAATTAATTTCACTTCGTACATTTTCCACTGTTCGAGTGAGCAAAAATATTAAAAAAAGCCCTAATCCTAACCTTGAGACTTATTTAAGGAAACTATCGAATCTCGTCGTTTTAGGCGGGATGTGTACACCAGTCAATTAACATTAAACACAGGCTTTGGAGTGTAAGTTATTAAGCGATAAATTCAAATGTGAATATACACACAATAATTAGTCCGTGAAATAATCAAAAAAAAGTACAACAAATTTCTGACCATTTTTCTCTGCAAATGACGTGGAAAATCCATTTCTGCCTTATTTCTGCTCACATTATCTTCGGTGACAATTTTGCAAAAACATGCCTAACTAAAAACAAGGAAACCCAGAAATCCATTTCCCAGTCATTTTTCAAATTGAAATACCACAGGACCCTTGTACTTTTTTGAGCTTTGCTCAGCTTATTCTCATCTCATGACGCACCCTAATGCTGGGCTCAAACAAGCTCCACTACTCCTCTATTATATGCCGCATCAGAAATATATGTGGATACTGAATTGTTTTCCACTTTTATTTGACAGAAAAAGAGTCACTGCAGGTTTCGTAGAATTTTAAAAGCTTGGTCAGCCCCCTGTTATAGAGGAATAGCTCGATAGATTGTGATTGAACCAAGAATTCTAATTCCTTTGTGCTAAGATATGACTAAAAGTTTGAGCCGCATCATCAACAACTCTTAGTGATCCTTGCGAAATTAGGAATTGTTACAATGGTTCCGTGTTCAGAATCGTAGTAATGCAAGTCCAAATATTTATTTTTAAGTGATATTCCACTTTGAAAAGTTTTCCAACTCATTCGATTAATTTGTTAGCAAATATTTCATGCTAGCTATTATCATGGCTTAGATTTAACTAGACTGCACGTATTCATGGCGTTAAAACCCACAAAAAATTGATTTTTTAACATATAACTTAACACAGCAATATCTATATCCAAACCTAATTTATTGTAGCCTAACTCAACCTATGACTAAAAATTACCCAATTTAAGCCAAGTTAACGAAAACTAGCGTAACTTAACCAAAGCTATTTCATACTAAGCTGCCCTAACTGCCTTCCCCTGATATGTCAACATTATTCTCCTATCCAATTCTGTCCAAACCAGTTTTATCGTAACCTATTTTTTTTTCAAACCAGTCCAATCCAAACCAAACCTAACCTATCAATAACTTAGCCATTTTATCCTATCCAAGCCTAATCTATCCTCACCTATCCAAAAGCTAAGAGTGAATCTTGTATCTATGACACCGACCAAACCGTAAATTTTAAAGTTCCATTTTTTCAAAATTTTGAGAACAGCAAAGACAAATTCAATTTTTTGACCCAAGCTTTGTTTAAAAATACATCGTCCCCCTGATGACGGCTAGAGCTAATCTAGCCGAAAGCTTAGGTCAAAAAATTGAATTTGTCTGTGCTGATCTAAAAATTTTGAAAAAAATTGAAACTTCACTACCAAGACGTCCTTTATTTTAACAATTGAGATTTTAAAGTATGCACATTCTACATTTAGAGATGAAAGAATTAGTGAGATCTTGTACGCAACTTGAAATTAGTGGCAATCGGTATGGTGACGTTTATCAACCTCTTAAGGGCATGGTTCAGGTTAACTTCCGGATAATGGAAGGTTTTCGGTTTATAAACTCATCTTATAGCGAGTTTTCTTGCGCATATAACGATATGATTGGCTCTCAAGTACGTCCATTGGTTCGCCTTCTAGACGGGGTAGAAGAAGCGCGCTAGCGTGACCTTGTAGCACGCCAATGGATGAGTAACCTCGCACTTCCTCCCTATTACGAGTCAGTTTTGAGTGTTCCTCTGCGAGAATAGAAAGAGAGTACGTTCATGGCCTTGCTTGAAACGCTTTCGCACTCAAACGAAACATTTTATTACTCAGTGATAATTTATGATGGTGTAATTGAGTGTTTGTTTTGAGTTCGGCTGCTGAGTTATCAGCTAATTAGCTTGCTGTATAAATATATCATTGCCTCCCGGAGTTTTGAAGCTACAGGAATGGTAAATATATCAATCTAAAGGGCTCAAAAAGAGCAACGAAGAAAAATAGTTCATTTGAAAAAATAGGCTGTAATGAAGAAAAAATCTAAAAAAACGCTGTTCCGAAACTTGCATTTATTGACTTTTGATATGGATCCTTCCCCACTGTTTTGAAGGTAGAGAAGAAGGCTCAGAATTGCGTATAAGACTCTGTTCAAAAATTAGGAAAGGCAGTAGAAAACAAATTTTAGAAAAATGGCTCTCCTGAAAACTTGATTTTTTGACCTTTGAAGTGCTCTTCTCCCACTCTTTTGAAGGTACAGGGATGGCAAACATTCAAATTGATAGCGATTGAATAGATTTAGAGGTAAGGTGCAAACGTTGTTTTAATTTCAATTCACGTTGAAAATTGTAGGCAAAATAATTCGAAAAAGCGAAAAAGAGGTCGTTTTTTTGGGAAAAAATCCACAAAATTCAAAAAATCAAATTGTCGAAAAAATTTTGCACCGGTTCTCTAGACAAGACAATTAGCTATCTATAAAATACTTGTCCAGTCCTGTACATTCGAAACTCTAGAAGAAGCATTTTCCTCAACACCCATTTTTTCATGTTTTTGAAAAAATTATATTTATGTACATATACGAAAAAAACAAACACAAACAAAAAATTTTCCTAACATTTTACACCTATGGTAAATAACTCAAAAAAATCCATCAAGTACTTACAGACTTTTTTTACCCCGAACAGTCCCCTCAAATACTTTTTATAAGGAAAGCCTTTCACGTGCTTGAGACCCCTAAATTCTTGTAGTGTACCCGTCCACGTTGGAAACGAAGATTTTGAACCTGTATCTAGTGAACGGGCCTGATCTCATAATGCTCTCAAATCCCATGAACGGCTGGACGAAAGCAGCTATTATTGTAACGTTGGTCGGTAAAATTTCCGATTTGAGGGTGGATTGAACATGAAATTCTTCGGCGAGTGTATGCTGAGATATCTGTAAAAAATATCTCCTAAAATTCAGCTAATGCGTCATAAACGTATATCCACAGGGTTACAAGACAAATAAAATATTTTATTCGTTGTCACTAACCAATGATCGAATAATCAATGACCAAAAAAGAAGAGCATTTTGAAACTAAACCGTAGACAAGGACCTCCGAACGTCAACCTACTGGTCTGCATCTATGTAATAAGTGAGCTATTCAATAGAGTTTTGAATAATTTGTAGAGCGAGTAACATTTCAGGGCATTTTTCTTCTGTACTACCGCACCATAGCCTCAGCCTTTGTCACAACCGCAGAACAAAAATTATACAGCTTTTACTACCATTCAGTGGTGGAGATGTTGAAACTAGGAAGCGAGTTTCACGACCTCATCAATAGGGTTTTCAGTTTCTGCTTTGTCGGGAAAGAATATTACGGTATGATTTAGTTAAGGACACCGTACTCCTTTTTTGGGCAAAAAAATATTTGTTATCAAAATTTATTTGCCCGAAATTGTAGCTATACATGTGCTGAACATCAACAGCAAATTTTACAGGCGTGCACGCAATAGCACGCTCACTATGTGGGGTGGAGTGGTGGTGAGGGTGAACTGTTTTTTGTAGAAATATTTTTTTAACAAAAAATTTTACCTGATGAAAAATCAAAATTTTAAAACTTTTTTCACCACAAAAGAATAGAATAATTTTTTTTTACCAATAAAAAAATGTTTGTTAGAGAAATTGTCATTTTGTTCTTACGCTTTCGTGGGAATCTAAAATTTCCTTCTCGCCAAATGCTACTTCTACAATTTTTTGTGTAGAGAATCGATAAAAAGTTTTTTTTAAGATCGATAATAGGGCAACACCACTGAAGTGGTAATTTGAGATTGTCGAATTAGATAAAAAACAGCAGGACGTCAGAGTAAAAAATTGAGCTTTGTGGGTGTCAGGCAGCAGGTGGTGTCGAGTCCAGTTTGTTATAGTTACTCATAACCTTAAGTATTTTCTTTACGTGTTCAGTTCCCTGTACGGGGCCTAAGTCTGTTTCCCTACCCCGATGGCGCGTCTGTGCATTTACTTTATTAAGCCCTTAAGTGTCATTTGTATTGTATTTCAGTGTTCTAGCATTAGTCTGATAACCAAGCTAAATAGCATAAGTATTTTAAATGTAATTTTGCGTGTTGTACCATGTTATGCGGTAGCTCATGTTTGTACGCACTAATTTTGCAGAAGTAAATATATCACTGTTCTTGCTGAAATGTATCTGTGTATGTATGAGTCACTGCAAAGAGATTCTGCAACAAATAATTCACATCCTGAGGTCGAAGAAGTTTACAGGCTTTATTCTATTACGATACAACGTCTAAAACGGGGCTTAAGGAACCACCTTGGGAGGAGAAACTGTTTCACATAGTTTATCGTAAAGGAAGACGCTGTTGCAGTTCGGCAAATCAGGGAATTTTCTGAGGAGCCCTAACGGACTGATTACGGCGCAGACAGTTGCTCGTCTTCTTAACGGTACCGCCGTAGTTCGACACAAATATAATTTACTTCTGTTACCCTAGCGGACTAATTACGGCGTAGGCGGTACCCACACGAACCTCAGAAAGGGCAGCTGCGCGGAAAAGCTAGCGCCCCGGAAAAAGGTAGCTGCACAGAAGACAGCCCCGTTTCCACAAACCCTCACCGCGACCGCACGACGGTATTGACAGTGGGCAATTTTCCAAAAATGGTTTTAATTGAAAATATATTCATAACCAAGACGAGTTTCAAAAATTTCTACATCAGCGTTGTAGCCCAAATGTTTATTTCAAATGACACTTGTTTCATGTTTATAGACCAAAATTTGTAGTAGAAGTAGGGTTTGCCGTACATCCCTCTAAATTCCGTTTTCTTTGCCGTACCTCAATTCCTATGAAGCGAATAAAAAATTTTCCCTGTAATGACTCCTATTTTTTTTCTCTCATTTTACTAGCCTCCTAAAGTCTATTGGCATTGGTTTACAACTAAAATAAAATTTGTAAAAGGTGTACGGTCCCCTTAAGTTAAACTTTGATATCTTAAGCTACTCACAGAATTTGATCGTAATTGAAGAAAAATCAAGGCAGTATATTTGATGGATATCTTTTATATTGCTGAAACTAAAAGTTTATTCATTCTAACGACTTGGGCACCTGCCCGGAAAAAAAAATATTTCTAAAGTTGTGTCTTCTTGAGTGTCATTCGATCGCAATAGACGTAAGTTAATTAATTTATCATTAAATATGGTACGACCTTTATTGCTCTTTGATTACTTAAATGACTGAAAGGGGTGAAGAGAGTATTCGGAATTCAGTCATCACTCACTCATGGATTTTTGATGAGTGATCTTTCAAAATCGCATGAGAAGTAAAAATTTATGAGAAAAGTAAAATGTAATGCAAAAACAATAATTAGCTGTCCTTACGTAGAGTTTAGACAGTAACCCCTGTCGTCCGGGGTAAAAATCGAAATATAACGATGGACATTTGAGCATTTGTTCACACCGACGAATCTTTTCCTGAAATGTGAACGGAATTGGCCTTTCTGTCGAGAACAGGATTTAATTTTGGACTTGAAGGTTAACAAAAATCGCTTGAAAATTTTTTTTTATTCGACCAGAAGTTTCATTATTACCCCGCACTTTCTATATTCAGATCATTCTAACTCGCTCTTTCGGAAAATATGAGCAAATTTGTCCCACCCTCTTAGGAAATTGTCCTATAGCTGTCTTGTCATCATACATATTTCCAAAATCAGCAAATTAAGCATGTCACAATGAGACCACATAATTTTGATCGGGCAAAAATTTTAACGTAAGAATGTTCGTTTTGGATGTTGTTCACTCTGTCGTGTTCTTTCCAAAAATGCGAGCGACACTAGTACATTTATCCAGGAAGTTCTTCACTTTTGACCTCATTACGAATTCAAGAATTAAAATAACGGAATTTTTTGGTAAGAAAAAGAGCTTTTAAGCCTCATCCAAAACATTTTTGCTTTGCTTTTCTGAACATCTTTACCAGCACGAAAAAAAATTATACATGTGCGCAATAATCAATTCTGACAACCGGCTATTAGTCATTTACTTTAAACAACACGGCATCATTAAGAAACTCCTGGTTTCTATTATCATGTTCTTTTGGTTCTCTTATGCTTGTTTATAACTTCAGGACATGTTATGTTCATTAGTAAGGTGAATATATGGACCAGGTATGCAAGCAACCAACAAACTGCATGTTATTTCAACGAGGGTGAGGCAATTTGATGGTGTTCCATCACACTGCAGTTCGTCCTCCAACTGTAATTAGTTTCAAACACACCAGTTTGCATTTGTAATACTCTGTGACTTTACGCTTCCAGTATGTTGAATCATATTTCAGTATTTTACTATGACATAGATCACACCGCAGATTGTAAATTGGTGGTCACGCGCTTCGAGAATAAATTTGCAGCCACAATTTTTTCTGTTGAGTTCGGTCTACCCTGGGACATTTCCCAAGGCGTATTTAGCTCAGCACTGCCTTTTCAGGTCAGGGTTGTGTTGCACTGCAGCTTACAAAACATGGCTCTAATTAGGGGCTCCCTAGTCCGTGCGAATTCTGAAATGAATTTATGAGTGAGATGCCATTTCCTAGTCTTTCATGTTTGTTGGTAGAATGAAGCCAACTGTATAAAACAGTGATAACGCTGCAGAAGCAGGTTGGAGATTCAATACTGAGAGGAAAAATTGAATAACCAAAGCTCGTGCTCTGATGCCAATTTGCCTCGTGGCATTGCGCAAGACTTGCTATTTCTTAAATTAAGAAAACTATCTGTTCCATGAAATTGAATCGAAAGCAACCGTGATTCAGGATCTTACACTCGAAAGACTCTAATATTGACAAACTAACTTTGTTTCGTTACACCGGATGAAATAAAATAAAATATCAAGAAGAAATTTACAGAAAGGTTGATTGAAAAAATAAGGACAAAATCACTTTGAGCTCAGCGTTAGAATTGGCAAGGACTTCCCAGGTTTTGTTTTCTGAAGAATTTACTAGAGTTCGAAATAGTGAAAATGATGGCGATAATGATGATTAAAATAAAATAAGAGGAAAAATTTTGATAGCAGAGGGAGTGGAAATTAATAAGCACCATAAATTATTAATAACAATTTTTTTCGACACATTTAAGTTGTTTCGTTTTGCTGCAGGACCTTAAACTCAACCAATTTTTTAAAAATAATTTCGCTGTAGTTCAGTGAATTTCAACGAATATATTATTTTTTTCAAAGAAAGTATTCAGTTATGCTTGGTAAAACTGTACCCTTCTCTGAAAAAATCCCTGTTGTTTTACTTCCCAGCGCTATTAAAGATAGCTAATATCGTTCCATTACCCTTTTTCACACCGGAATGAGTGATTTTTCTTAAAATTCTGTATCGCTTTAATTTTTATGCCATTCCCTTGACAGCGAAATTTTTATTTATTTCCCTTTATGGAAGCTCAATGATTTCCAAAACTACGCTTGTGGTTAGCGAAATTGCTTTGGTTGCTCGTGACCATTTCACAATATAGTTTCCACCTTTTGTAAGATTGAATTAAGTAATGCTAAGCAGAAAGCTAATAGTTAATCCATCAGTTGTTTTTCATTTAGCTAAGCTTCGTTTTCTTATGGCTCTAGAGCACCCACAACCTGGAGTGATTGAACTTGGCTAATGGTAATTGGCTCGTGATTGTAAGGCAGGGACTTTAAAGGCAATGCTAGATAACGTTACAGTGAACGTTACTAATATGCACTCGAGTCCAACTCAAAATGAAATAAAGGTCAAAAATTTAATGGGCTCATATGATTTTATAAAATACTTTTAGTGTCTATATAATTTGTCATTCCGGAAATCAAAGAAAAGAACAAACATGTTCTCGAGGTACACTTTGGTAAATGCTTTCGATTCAAGTATATCATCTCCAGTGTCGAAATAACATAGTAGTCGGACTTGAAACGCTAATATGGGGCAAATAAAAGCAAACAAACATACATTCATCGCTAAAAACCTGAAAAAAATCCTTACACTCACAGCGAACAATTTAAAACCATGCTTACGATCACGAGCAAACATGCGCACACGTACAGACGAACACTTTCATATACGCAGAGAATTACCGAAGCAGGTTGGGGGCAATGGCTAATTTGGCAGTAATATCGCCTGTATTTAAATTAGGTGTGTAATAGAAGAAAAAAATGAACCCTAAAAGTTCGGTCTGTTTGTCATTTTTTCTATATTGAGTCAAATATTGAGTATTGTCTAGTTACTTGATATTACAACAATGATCTTTAACTACTGATTGGGATGAAAATGCGCATGCGTGACCAATTCTATATGAAAAAAACCTGAACGTCGTGCGTGCCAGGTGAACAGCTGAAGTTTAAGATTAATAACGTAAGATAGTATCGAATCCCTGAAATAGCGCCTGCATACAAATGCATAAAATAGATACATCCACTCAACAAGGATTTCTCGAATTGCATTTTTCTTCCGAAAAAAATAGTAACTCGCACCTATTCCAAAAAACATGATATATGCGCTACGGGGGGGGGGGGTGTCAAAATAATACAACACGTGGATTAAAACGCCTGATTTCACATTTCTAAACCAAGTGCAATTAGGGAAATTGGAATATATGTAAACAATAGTATGAAAAGAATATTAATGCATAAAAAACTCACAGTATTTAATGACAAAAATATATAGGAACATGTATAATGAATACGCCAACAAAAGTTTAAATAACATTCCAAGATACACACGCATTAATACTTCGTTGCGTAGCCGTTATTATTAATTATGGCTTCGAGACGTTTAGAGTAGTTCACTACCAGCCTTTTATACATTGTTAGATAAATTACTAACCTTTTTATATTATTCTTTGCGTGTAATCCAATTTTCATAATATTGTACGTGGTTTAGAAATGTGGACTCTGGCGGCGATTTAATCAAAGTGTTCGTGTTATATAATGTTTTCCACCTGTATATATATGTATTTTAGATTTTCAAACACTGAACAGAGATTGTTTTGTGTTCCTACACACTGCTCAGAGACTCTTTTGTATTCATTCCCAGGCACTTGGAGTGGGCTCTTGTGTATTCTCGGGCTCTGAATGGAGGTGCTTGTTTTCTCAATGAGTATGGATCCTCAAACTTTGAAATACACCCTAAAAAAACTTTCCTTTACTTTAGTACAATAATGATTGTCGGCTAAGAACATGAGGAAATATTATGCTAGTCAGTTGAGGCTCAAAATATTAACTTTATTAATCTATTATCCTAGAAATGGTGTTTTCAATCATATTGTAGCTTAGCACATATTTTTAAATCGTAACCCCATAAGTTTTGGTACTACGTTATTCATGAGAGGAGAGTATTTTACCATAGAAGTGATAATTGCCCCCAAAAATATGTACGAAATTCCCCAAGCCTTCCTGATTTTCTACTGATGCATTCCTTGCTAATATCAGTTAAATAATTTCACGTATTCTCGGTACGTTTCTCAAAAGACAAAAATTCCTGTGATTATGAGCAATTTTTTGCCAATTATTAATTATCTATATGAATCAAGAAGTAGCTGCAGCTAATCAGTAACTAAATGAAATTGTTGCAAAAACTCCTTGGTTCGCTATGATGAACGTATCATGAATCTTGTGACTTGAACTTCATGGTAACTAAAGGCAAGTTACTTAGTAATGTTTTTCATATCGTAAATCACTGTTTTTGGTATACTGCTGATTACCCTAAACGCTTCTAATTATACATGAATATTCGAATATAAAATCCTAACGGCCGAGTTTTATCAAAATGCTATCTTATGTTCAGAAGTTGTTGCACTCACCAACCCTGCTACTCCCATCCCTAATTCCAATTAAGTGGCAGTATGGATACTATCAGCAGAGAAATGGTCTTAACCTTTTGTTCAGCAGCTTTTGAGTGCAATCTTTTATACGAGTATGAATCGGTTTGCCATCCAAGCATGAATTCTTAAGTATTGTAAATGAACTAGAAAAAAACATGGCATGAATTTACCTTTCAAATCCTTCTTGAACTATTTTTCAATGAATTGTTTAATGAACTAAAGGATTTAGAAAGAAGGTAGTTAGTATTTGTGTCGAATCAATGTGAGAAAACATTGAAACTATTCACATCTGGTTTCGAATCGTACTTTTCCCTTGTGAATACAGTATTTTTGGCACTGGTCATCAATGTATTAGGAGTCCGACTCGTACAGTGAGGATGACATCGCGGAAAATGAGCCAAAAACTCGACAGTTTTCGTTCAACATTCCAGCAAAGAATGCGAATTGTGAATTAGGTTTTCAATTTGACATACGTTTGAATTCTTCTCAGGAATGAGACAAATTTTTCCGTTCGAAATGCAATCATTGGCAATTGCTATCGGATTCCAATAACAGATACAAAGATAGATTTTATACGTAGTACTGGAACTTGAAATTGTACGTCATGAACAGATATTATTTGGAATAGAAAATGTGTTCGTCACAGTATGCTACCTTAAAAGCCAATTTAGATCTGGTATTGAACATGTTGAAGGATATTCAAATCCAATCAAACTCAGGTGATTGATAACTTTCATCAACCACGCATATGAAAACTTTCGAGAAGTGAGGTTATATACTAAAATGAATTAAATTTTTTTTTTAAATCGTACGCTTACAGCACAAGTAAACATCAATAGAATTCAGCCTTTCATTTTATATTCTAAGAGTTGGCTTTGCAAGTGTTGAATTCGCATGTTTCGGAAAAAAAATTAGTTTAAGCACCTAGTCACATGAAAATTTATTCTACAGTTAATGTGTATGATCGAATTTCCTCCTCAAAAAACTTGAAGTGTGCGCAAATAAATCAGCTACATTCTGCTGAAAATTCTAAATCAATGTTATTCTGCGATAAATTCTTTAATTTTTCTTTTCACATCTGAACTCCAGGGACTAATTTCCATATGGAAAGCTATCCACTGAGTCTGTGAAACAGTTGCTCAGCTAAGTTCCTTGTCGTCAACTTGTAAACGCAAAAAAACAATTATTTATAGTATTTTACAACAAGCAGGAGTATTTCTTCGCGAGTATTGTGCTAAACATTTGCTTATTTATTTAATGTTTAATATCAAAATGTTTGATAAATATCATCTTCTATTCAAAATCACTTTAACGCGATTCAATAACAACGAACGTTCATTTAAAGTTGTTGTACGACACGAGAAAAACTAACTTATTCCATATATTAGTGGCCTATCCACCCACGTTATCAACTACATTGATTTCGTGAAATTCGAAAAGTTTCCACCAGAGCAGCGACACCGAAAATGAACAGAGAACGATAGAGTAGAGGGGGAAGGATTTGGACTTTTTGATGGCCAGGACCTCTCAGTGGAACGGCTTATGACCCTGTCTCCGAAGTTGGGCTCAGCCATTTCCTGACTCTTAATTACAGCAATATAAGTGTTGGCCCCAACGACACAAAAATTTCTCCTATGAAAGTATTTTGTAGAAGTTGACAGTGTTTGTGACTAAATTTTCTTTGAAATTCAGTTACAATTTAACTCTGAGCGAGGCGGAACTCAGGTTACACTTAATGATGTCTTAAGAATAATGTTTGTTTTCGGTGATGTAAGGTGATTAAAAAGTGAGCGAAAATATCAAACACATGGAAAAATGTTCGATGAGATAATTTGGATACCTGCACTAGTTAAAATAAACACTTTATATTTTAATAATTACCATATATGTGACTGGTCTATTGTTGCCTGCGAATAAGGAAAGTCTATGATATATATTTTATGGGAGAAAATAGTAATTGTTCATTATTTTTATTACGATTCGTTCCGAGAATATACAGTAATTATTTTCCACAATATGACCATTCCATGAAAAAAAAAACAAATGAATTCTAGAGCACAGAGAATCTCAACAAATAAAAATTTATAAAATTCAATTCCAGCCTACACAGACGCCGACCACGAAGGGCTCCACTCCACAACCCATGTCATGTTGCTGCTCGCTTGAACTTTGCAGTCTCGCTTGGTTATAAGGACAGAAGCTTTTGGGAGAGAGTGACGAAAACTAAATCGAGCTTTTTGGACACAATGACGTGAAGAAGGTTTGGCGCAAGAATGGTGAAGCTTTCCTGTCGAAGAACACTGTGCCAATAGTTAAACACGGAGGTGGATCACTGATATTTTGGGGTTGTCTTGCTGCATTGGGTACTGGAAAATTGGTTGCAATTGAAGGGAAGATGAACTTTGATGACTATATTTCTATTTTAGACAAAAACCTGAAGGTATCAGCTAATGGTTTGGGACTTGGAAGGCGGTGGGTATTTCAACAAGACAATGACACAAAGCACTCGGTCAAGTCTACAACTACCAGGCTCCAAAGAAATAAGATAAATGTGCTGCAATGGCCTTCGATGAGTCCTGAACTCAATCCCATTTAAAATTTGTGGCAGGAATTAAAAGTCAACATCAACAAGAGAGTTCCGAAGATTCTTCAGGAATTGAAATGCTTCACCATTGAAGAATGGAACACTATTTCTTCTGAAACTACGGAAAAGCTCGTCAATAACTTTAACAAAAGACTTTTAAATGTTATGAAGGTGAAAGCTCACGCTATTGATTATTAAAAATGTACTCACAAGGTAGATTCATCTCTATAAAGTGTAATACTACTCCCTGTATGAATAATTTTGTCTTGTCGTGTTTCATAAGTTTATCTAGTTGAATCTTTCAAATGTTATATTTTGTTCTAGAAAGTTCGTATTATTTTCACGAATATGTGCTTTAAACCCTGGGAAAATATTATGCCTGTGGCAACAATAGTTTTTAAGTAATTCTAGAAAGTTTTGATAGACGAGGGGTGTCCAAATAATTTCGTCACTAACTGTAGTTTTCAATTACTGAAATTATAATCAAATAGTCTAGAGAGCTCACAAATATTTGCCTCAGTCATTATTGTCTTTTTATATTATTATTTTATTTATTTAAATCATATTATTATTTATGTGCCGTTAAGGTAAGCTATGCCATAATCTTTACAATATATGTCTTACTTTGCCTGTGTTAGGGCAGAGTATTATCTGGTAATTTTCAGGGGAAAATGAAATTCGTACAACCATCAAAAGATATTTTAGTTTCTTTCTGGATGAGCTTCTTGATGACATCTTTCGTTAAATTTAAGAGATAGGCTATTTAACGACTAAGGTTTTAATTTCCCTTGTTCAGTGAAAGGCTCGACGCGTCCTGGAATGGAAAGACGAGAAGAAACCAGTCACACTTCAATCAAGCTAACCATGAAGATCACCTATATTTCAGTTAGAGGTAAGTTGCTGTCTTCGAGAACAGGAATCTCCCTCTGCTCACCCAAAAGATAAAGAAGGCTTTGCATTTAAACCGGTCGACACGTCACCGCTGGACCTCCATTACCCTCAAAGAAAATATTACCAAGCTCGCCCGAAGTAGCCAGAGATCTTATCTGAACAATGTTCAGGATTTAAAATTACTCTTTAATAGTGCTCGTGGAGGTTATGGTAATTTTGGTATTTTTTAGGAGGAAATGAAATGCGAACACCCAACAACAGATGTATTGGAGTTTCAAGACGACTTCGTTTACCAATAATTACAGGAATTTACAATTTAGAAACTTTTTGTTTACGTTTTCAGTGAAAGGATCGACACATCCTGGAATAGAAAGACGAAAAAACTAAGTAAAAATTAACCAAGCTAATTGAAATGATCTATGTTTCAGTTATAGGCACGTTGCTTTGTTCAAGAACAGGAATCTCCCTCTGCTCACCCAAGAGAAAACGAAGGCTTATACATATAACCAGTCGACTTGCCGACGCTGGGCCTCCTTTACCCTCAAGGAAAATTTTACCAAGCGCCACCGAAGAAGCAGAGATGCGCCGCGTATTCTTATCTGAACAATGTAAAGGTTTAATGTTACTTTTTACTAGAACACGTAATGATTATGCATTCTTTCAATTCAAGAAAGATATAGCTGTATGATCAATATAAAGTTTTCATTACAATAGGCTAGTTTTACGCACCTATTTGTCGCCTTCAAAAGGGACCATAAACAAGAGCCTCCGAGAAGCTTTTAGAATAAGGAAAATAGATTAAAAAATAGTTCCACTATATTACACCAAGTTGAAAGTTAATTTGTTAGGAATCATGCGAATTGAGCATGGCTTAGTTTAAATTACTTAAGCTAAAGACATCACCTCGGTTAAGTTAAATCGGCTTTCAAGTAGTCAATACATTAGGTAAAATTAAATTTTTAATTTTACGTATCGCAACCGTAGAGGTAATCTGCCACACCAGCAGCCAGAGGGTCACGGTCAACTCCTCTACTTTAGCTTAATTAATTAACACGAGTTTAATATGAACGATTAAAACTGGCATTAAGCCAAACTCAAGAACAAACTAAAGAGTGGAACAAAAGAGGCGCAAACATGCAAAAGTATAACTTAATAGAACGAAATCATATTCACTGAAACTAATAGTTGAAGCGGAAAAGAAGAAAATTAACACAAATGAATTAATGTGCCAACAAAAGGGCTCTCAAAATCAATCTGCCGCAGCCTGCGCGAGAACCTCCTATGACACCTACAATCGCAGGTGCAAACAAATGACTGCATTCAAGCGCACGCTAAATTTTCCAGTTAAAACTTGAAGGTCACGGCTAAAGAATAAAAATTTTCAATATAATATGCAAGAATATAGTTTACATTCATTCAGTTATTCGCAGTAAAGCTTGTTTGCACACGAGTACCTTCAATCACTCTCTGCCGTCACAACTCAATGATGCGAGAGGCCTCATCGTTGCTTAACTGAAAGTAAGCAAAGCGAATGTCTTCATTAAGTAACAGTGGCGTTTCTATATCTTATTTCATTTGAGAGAATAAAACTGAAAAGTCTTCAACAAGCAAGCTCAAAATTGTTGAGCAAAAATTAAATTACAATGGAAGATAAAGACGAACAACCTTCAACAAAACGCAGAATGCACGTGTACAGGTCAATATAAATTTTATAGCACGATGAGAAAAAACATTTGAACGTTGTATAGCTTCACTAAAGATCCTTGTGCGGTTGAAATGTTTTGGTGAATTAAAATTTAGAGATTTTTGCTCGAAGTCGAAATACGTGAAGCCCCAGAGCAGGAAGCGTCTACAAGCAACTGCTAGAGGTAACTGCGTGCCTTACTTTCGTTCCTAATCGTGCTGTTTCGCCGAAGATTTCGAATTCACGCAGTTTTAATTAATATAAATATTTTAAATTCATTTATACGTTGTCTAGTTTGAAATTACGTTAAACCTGTGGTGCGCCTAAATATTATGGTAAACATGGAATTTTATTCATTCGAACTGTCTTCGGTAAACTATTATTTTAGTTAACCAATTAAAGGAATTTGGCTCTGATTTGGGTAGACTTACATCGTGTAAGTCGTCAGTTCGTTTTAAAATCACAATTCATTCATCTGAGTGAGCGAGATTTCTACAAAATATCAGTTTAGAATTCTGTAAATCGTTGAGAAGTTTAACGATAATATCAAGAAATTTAATACTCCTTTATTTATTTGAAAACAACTCCGTTCAAATGACCCCATTTTAACTTAAGTTACTTAAGTTGGACGAATCCTCCAGATTACAAGCTACGAGACTTGACAAATTGAATGAGCGTTCAGGATTTATTAGGGCACACACGAAAATCGCTACCGTGACCTACGTTCTGCGTTCTTTTAGCCGGGAAAGAAGTCGTTGCAGAACGGAGGACAAGACGCTGGCCTGGGCGGTCATCAGCCAAGCAAAAAGAAATCTATCACGCCCTCAAATCCACGCTTCCAAAAAAATAGCATCGAACAAGCATCACCGCTCTCTTAGCTTAGGCTTCGTGGTACTCGACCACAGCGTAGCTTAATTAACATCATGGCCCCGTCGTGATAACTTGAGGAGAACGGTGCAACCACGACTGGGGGCGTACGGGCTCGCAGAAGACTCATTATAGGACACGTTGAGAACCAAGAATGAGCTCGACTACTGATCGAGATCCGGCATGATAGTGAAAACTTGCAGAGAAACACAGCAGTACAAGCGCTGACGGCTGGAACCTAGATTTGGGAGCTGGAATCTGTATCTCGTCCCGCTGACCGACTTCAGCAGGATGTCGTTTTCTTATCAAGTTCGAGACATAATTGTCTTAGAAATTAGTTTTAAAACACCTCATAAGCAATACCAGGGCGCAATAGAGGTCAAATGGGGAATTATTGCGCAATTCTCTATTTCTCGTTCCTCCCGGCGAGGATAAACACACGGCTAGCATTGCCTGGAAGTAAGCCGGTGATCACGTTGAAGGCGCGCTTTTAACCATTTGGCAACGGAGATCACTGGGAATTTCTGCATATATTCGTGAAATTTACCTTATTAACCGATATGTATGGAAGAGCTGCAGTCGATACAACTTTATTTGAAAATAAACAAACTTCTCTACACTTTATAACGTCGTTAACATTTGAACCTGTTGAATTAGACCATATTATTTGTGATTGTTTGCACTTAAATATATATATTACGTCGTTACATTTGAACTTGTTGAATGGTTCTGCATCTCTGTAAACGTGTTCTTCTGTCAACCAACGACGGATGCTAAACTCTTTTTTCACTGATTTTCTGACAGAAGGTGAAAAAGTGTGGGAATTTTCGGTGCACATATTTTCGCAATCAGGAACGAACAGATGACGAGTTGGATCACAAGAACCTCTAATGAAAAACTCTCAGCGCTCGAATGCGTACTTCTTACTCAGCATCCTGCATTGAGTGAGGAATTGCAATTAATTAATATTGAATGCACTATTGAGGCTTGAGTGATTACTTGTCTCGAAAAAAAGGAGATTCGTAGTTAGACATGCATTTTACGAAACAAAATACTGAAAAAAGGGTGATCCATGATGAGAATACTGGCTCGGTTTTTGTATGCAAAATGTTATAAAATCATGTGTGTATTTTATGAGCATCTCTAGTTTCAACTGATTTAAATTCTGTTTGTTTCATAGTGAGAGGAAACACTGAATATTAATTTTAGGCGGCTGTTCAATAGTGACTACAAATTACGAGTATGGCACATAGCTTAGCGAATAAGAGTACAGAACATTATTATTTGACACTCTTTTTCGAATGAGGAATCCATTAAAAGTTTTCTAGACAAAAGTTTACTTGCAAATGCGTAGACAAAATATTCTCACCAGCTAGTGTAAAATTATCGTTTAAATTATTCGGTACATAATCAAAGGCGCCGCCTTTTCTCTGTGTGTTCATTGTTTTGCTAAAGCCTCTCCAGGGAATCCAACTTGATATTGTAGTAGCCAGAATACTCTTTTAAAATAAAATGGAAAACCAACGTGGCTAAGAATGTCATGATAAAAACAAACGTTTCGGATTACAAAAAATTCATCTTCAGTGCTGTGAAATTAAAGCACTCTAACTCGATCTAAATCTTCTGAATAAACCGGATACAAGACAATGAAATATAAAGGACATAATAAAAAAACTATTTAAAAATTCAGCAAACATTGGATAGTTTCACCGCCGTATCACATCATTTATTGACGGGCGGTTTTTTTAAAAATACATCGACTCTAAAATGCAGAGATCAGACAGATTTGATTCAGAATTCAAATTTTCAAAATTTACGAATTTTAAAATATGGTCTTTCTACAAACAGCGTTCTCTTAAAGACGAGTTGGATGGTTTGGTCAGGATACAACCGGTGCGAAAGGAGAGTCCCTTGTGTTGTGCACACCTCAGAAATAAATGGAGCTCAGTGCCACCAATGTAAGAGCGCTCGCTGCGGTCAGTTCTATGTACGCTTAAAACTCTGCAAGTATTGTGTCTCTTGTATGTTAGCAAGTATTTTTTAAACAAAACATTTCTTTGTTACACTCTACTTCAAGTAGCATCATGAAGGACACTAATAGGCATCCTACTCTTAGTAGAAACCAAAGGTAAAATTTACAACTCTAATTTTGACACTTATGAACGGGAAATTTAACTTTCTCTCAGGGTGTACAAATGTTGTAAAATGTCGCAAGTTGTAGAAATATTGACTTCCCTACACATATCTCCCATAAATTAGCTGAAAAGAACCGAGGAAAAGGTGCCGCAATTTAAAAAAAATGATGAAACAGAAGCTGGTTATGACAGAAGAAAGATCTTTATTAAAACATCAATGTAGCAAATTGAATGCCATTTTACTTCAAAAATTTTTGAAAATCTTATCATGTTGGTAGCGACCGCCAGTGTCGACGCAGTTCAAAAGCCTTTTCGGGAAGTTCGCAGGTCATCTGAATCATTTACCGCGGAACATTGATTTCGTGAGTTGTTGGTCTCTTCAGCTTTTTCGATACATGATCTGGCAACATGCGAAAAGTGATCTGAAAATACGTGGCTCAGGACGTCGAGTAAACTTCTTGAGATATGCAATGTTGATTAATCTCGTTGTAATTGTAATACGTCAGGGTCGTGACCGGTGAAGAATTTAACGACATTGGTACAGAGAAAACTGTCACCGGATCTATAATAACGTATTTTTTTCGGAAAAGATATGAACCCCATGGGTCAAAACTTTATATGGTACACCAGATAATAGTCTTCGTTTATTGCAAAGGCCGTCGATTCAATTCACCTGGGGAACTGCCAGAATCGAATAAAAAGCTTTACTTCAATCATTCCCCATAAGTGGGAGTAAGCAGCATCGCTGCTAATCAGAATAATTGATGTACTAAGAATGAAGATTAGTCACAAACAAATCTTCATCGTTCATAGGCGAAATTTTGTTTGATTAAAAATACACTTAACATGCAAGAACTATAATTTTAGGTGTCGGGAACGAGTTCAGACTGGTCACAAATGAAATCTAACATGCAGCAAACGAAAATGCATTACCCGACAAAAAAAATTTTGTTTGCCATCGCCCAAATTTAAGTCGTTACGATAGTTTTATGGTCACGAAAAAATTTCATCGTGTCTTAGATGAAGTTTAAAATGTTATAAATAGATTTTTATTAGGCGTATGCAATAACATAACTTTTGTTCAAAGAGGGAAATCAATGATCAAGGTAATCTGTGTAACTTAATGTTTCTATTATTCTGAGAAAAACCAAACAAATTTACATGAATGATAAGACTTAAGGAGAGTGAGTGTACGATAGTTGGGTGCATCATTGAAGATAATACACATTTAACAAAAACTTAAATAAAAAAAATTGATGAATGATGAAATTAAAAAAATAGAGATGCATACATAAATGATCATTTATGTTCTAACGGAACTGAAGTGTAGACCCAAAGGATTACGATGACCGAATTGGGAAATTCGTACAATAAAATTTCGGTTATGAAGAATTCTTAATGAATAAACTAAAGGAAGGTTGTTATGTTAGGAGAGATTAGGCTAGGTTAGGTTAAGCTATGTTAACACTTCGACAGTGGCAGGTAAAACTGAAGTGTAATATTCAACTCAAATTTAAAGTTAATTGTAGTAAGTAACTTTGAATACTGCACGCATTAACTGGGTCGTGCCTTCGTTTCATTTCGATTAGCTATTTATCAAAATTGAATTTGTGCCTACTGGTCGGTCAGCAGCACTATGAAAACCCCCATCGTGACCACGAGTGGTTCACGTCTCAGTCAAAGTGTTAACATATTTCCTGTGAAGTGGCTCTCCGGTGGTCATTTAGGTGATTTTCATAGTGCTGCTGGCCCTCCTGCAGTCACTAACTCATTTTTTTATTAATACCTAATGAAAGCCCTATGAAAATCCGATCCAGTTAATGTTTGCTATTTTCAAAGTTGATTACCACAATTGACTTTAAATTGGAATTGAATATTGAACTTCAGCTTAACCCATCGTAGTTAACGTGTGTTAAGATACATTAGGTCGGGTTAGATTAGGTCAAAAGGTCATAACTCGATCTGTCAAAATATAATTCATTCAAGGGCGCTAAGTGATAAAGGATGGTCCGTTTCTATCAAATACAGCCAATGTTAAAAGATTTGAAATTATTTTCAAATTTATAAACATACTTCTTCATATTAGTTCGCTACAGATGATGTAGTATCAGTTTTTATAAAAAATGAGATTTGTTATTCATCATTAAAATGACAATGAAATGTACAGATTAAGCGGTGTGTGATGCATCAACATTTCGTGGACTAGCTCTAGTCACGAGTATCCGTATATAAATTATTTTGGGCTTACACACGCACTAAACATTAGAGTAAACATTTCTATTTGTGATATACCCATCTCATGAAGCTGAAATTCGTTAAAATTTGCTTCTCAATGAACACATCTTATGATGTTTCAAATTTTATTCAACGAAAAAATTGTTTTCAGAATTCCAATAATGAACTGAACAAATAAATTTATATACAGCTAGACGTTCAGCTTCACAAAAGGGTGGGAATATATTGACGTGGTGTATGAATACCCGACAGGTGCACACACACGTATCTGTAAATAAGCGTGTGTATATTTTGGTAGAACATGTCAGTAAATCAAATGAAATTCGTTTCGAGAATATGTTATTACTTTCAACAAAAATTCCTAAGTATCTTCAGTATGATTTTTTAAATAAACAGTTAAGTGCCCTCGAAAACAATTTATCGGAAAGCTGCATCATAAATACGTAGTGTAGATCGTGCAACTCATACCACATGTTAAATAGTTTTTATGGCAGTCCCTGTTCGGGCGCCAATTGTTAGATATTTGGTTTGGCTGTATCCTCTTGGGTGCCAAAAGTTTGATAGTTATTTCGGCAGATCCACGTTGGGTGCCCGTTATTGATTATTTATTTGGCTGGTCCTTCTTTGGAGCCAGCGATAATAGTTTCCCTATTTTAGGGTTCTGAGGCCCGTAAGTTCCAGGGCTTTTATTCCGGAGAATCTTCCTGACTTTTCAGGGATATGAGAAAAGTCAGTTGCTGAGTAATTATTCTATCAAGGAGAGGGCTTTTCAACAGTTTCCAAGTTGCGAATATTATTCGGTAATTCCGATCTGGTTACAAGGTTTGAAGATTTGAGCTGGTTTTTCAAGCTTTAATAATTTGAGCTGAGATGAATAAGCTACGAGCTAATCAACCTTCAAGTTTTTAGAGCCGAACGAATTCTAGCTATGGAGCTTTTCACGCTAGTAATGCAGGCGTCGAAAGTTAGAGCCGAAATGAAATTCGAGCTGAGGAGTTTTTCGTTTTCGCATTTCCATTCAAGTTTTCTTCTTAGTTTTGCGATTTGAAGTTTTTCTTCTCAAGTATTTCTTCCTTGAAAATTTGAGGGTCGTGATGGATGTAGGTTTCTCAAGTATCTGTGATACGAGTGTTCAGTTATGCGAGGAGAATTATTTTTCTCCCGCGAAATTACAAGGCACTAGTCGGCATCTCTTACAATAGCCTGACACCACATAAATATGTTTTTTACTCGATGTTTTACTCGAATTGAGGAGTGAATATTTAGTGTGCGGAATAAATAAACTATTTTTACTAAGTCCGATTTTTTCCTGATAGCCAGGACATAGTACACCAGTCACGCCGGACTGCAAGCGAACGTTGAGTGGAACGCGATGTGACAGCTTCGTTGGAGCCTGAGCTCGTTGGGCACGTGATCGGTGAATTCGACGATTTTTCGATTTAGGAAACACTAAAGTGTCTCAGAGAAACGATCTGCGACTAGTCTCAATAACTTTTTCCTCTTTAAAAAAATAAGGGCTACAGCAACCGAAATATGAGACAGCACACCAGAAAGTAAAATCCATAGACTGCCGTTGATAAAATACATTCCTATATCGACATTTTTTTAATAAGCATTTCTTTTCATTGGATATGCGTGATATCCTTACGAATTAGAAATGATTTTCTTAGAATCTCGAGGTGAGGTTCCGGGCTAAATATACACGGGTTTTAGGATGCTGATCACGTAGCCCATGTCCATAAAAATAGTAATTAATGTACTTCAGAGCAGTATGAATATTTTTAAGTATTTCCTGCTTTCATAGTCGCTTTCTTTTGCTCGACCATTCCTAAGAGAATCATGTATATTAGTTATTTAGTAAACATATTTCCTTTAAACTCTTTACATATACTTCAAAGAAGCAAAATATTCGAAAACGGAGGATTTTCGGTGTGTAAAGAAGCATGCATATTGATAATTCTTTGCCCTTTACACGGCCTGAAGTTTCTTTACTGGAAGCCACAGGGTTGGATGTAAGTGAGCCAACATAACTCCAACTATTTATTGTTTTGATGATAAATCATCATATAGTTGTGAATTTGTTAACAACACCAGTCCTATGATGATTGCACAGCAGTACTTAATTTGTCGGAAGCGAAATTTTGATTGGAATGAAGTTATCGTTGAAACGTGGAACGATCGCTGAAGTGCACCGCGCTGGATTCTTCGTCTCAGATATAGCAAAGAGTCTTGATATTTCAAGATCAACTGTTCGGAGCACAGTTTAGCGGCATAAAAAACGAGGAAGCTTCGAAATTTGGTCTCGAAGTGGAAGATCTCGATCACAACAATTCACATCTCTCGTAAAGGACGTTCGAGAGCGAATCAAGCGAATCCCGAGTTATCTTTTAGGAAGTTAGCAAAAATGCTGATCAAATCCCAAACCAATGAAGAGTCTACGATGACTTGTGAATGCCTTTTTTCAAGTTGCAGAAATATTAAACTTTCACCAAGATTCAAACGCAGAAAAAATTGAAAAGAGGATATGTTTTCCCTGGCAGGATGAAAAAAGGCACGGCACGTGGAATCGTTTGGTTTGACGAACATTTTTTTTTACTTTCATATGGACCACAATAGACGTTGTTATCGGTTCCTTGGGATAAATACGTACTTCAGCAAAAACTCCCGAAATAACAAGAGTTCGTCACACTATGAAACCAGCATCTACTTTAGTTTGGGTTGTTGTTTCGGTTTTGTGAGGCCAGACTATGAAACGAATAAGAAAACATCCACTAATGAGATTCTTGATATTGTTTCATACTGCATGCTTCCAAACGAATTTCTGTTGGCCAACTATGAACCTTTTAGCAAGGCTGTTCATTCTGCGACAATCACTCGAGGGCTATGTATGGTCATTTGCGACGATTTCGGTTATGAGAAATGTGGCCTTTTCTTTTCCCACGTCAACATTCCATCGACCTCTCAAAACGGCCGATACTTGATCCTACACCTCCTTAAAGTTAACCATTCTGTTTGCAAACTGCTCCCCACTTTTCCTTGCATACGACGATATTCCCCCTATATTTCTACGGGCGCGACCTAGTTCTAGGCCACACCGATTTGAAGCTATAGAAGAAAAAAAGCGACTATATTAAACGAAGAAAGTTATGAAATAAAACCATATTTTTGTGCGTACAAGTGCACATGTGTGCAAAATCCTGATGAGAAAAGAGAGGAAGGTCCAATGACCCACTTTTCTTGCTGGCAAGTGAGGCAGAGAGAAGATAAAGTCAAGCCCCGTCTGGGCCTTGGTCGGCAGTTCGCCCACATACCCTGCCGCCGCCACTAATCTTCGTCCTAGCTTTTGTGTGCACCAAGAAGGTCCGTGTTGCGCTCGCATCTTCGCTTCGCCCCCCCCCCCCTTTGGAGTCCCAGCCTCGGGAGGTGGAAAGTAGTGGTTTCCATACTTTGGTGCTCTGCGCCTGTGCTGCTGTGGCGCCGTCGTGGTGACACGAGGTGCGGCTCACGGTCGGCCAGATGTTTCCCTCACTCCTTGCATATGGCTGCATCACACGATCAGTCATGTCATGCTTGGATAAGTTTTTCAGCTGTCACTGTTGAAGGTATGAATTGTATTGCAGCTTCCATGCCTCAACCTTTAGACTTGCACCCTATTGTCTCTGCCATGCCATCCGTGGAACGAACTTTAGTTTTCATTGATGCTTTGAAAATGCAGCCTTTCTTGTGGCAGGTAAAACAGGGTACATAAATCGCAATTTTCGTGCTGCAGCTACAATATGATTGTAGATACAACGAAGCCGCATATCTTATGGATTAACGATAAAAATATTAAATAATTCAAAATTAATACTTAGCGCACACAGTTACGCCACGAATTTAAAAACTTGATAAGTTCATTGAAATCTCATCCAGCATTCGCGCTCGCTGTTATCGTAGTCAGCAGCTCAAACAGCGATGACTACAGGAATAATGGCTTTTTCTTGCGTTTTGACAACATTCCATTAAGAGCGGAGAGCTGGTACTCCTCCTAATTTCACGTAAAGCATTGAACTGACCCTGAGTTGGCTGCGTGGAGTGTGACAACTCGCTGGCTCTCGTGTGATCATCACTGCTTGCATCGTGTCCATGCACTCGAAAAAGAGCACAGTGAGCACTGCCAACAGGCCTGCTCGTGTGATGCAGCCATTACTTTTGATAAGTGGATGATCCCGTACGACCGAACCCTTTATTTAACTCTCCCACTAGGTGTTGTGACGTAATGTACTGTATGAGTACTTATTAATTAGTCCTTGTTTGATCCTCGAACCCTTATTCTAGCGTATTCTTACATTTTAATTCTCCTAAATTTTTCTAGCATCAATGCTTGAGCTTATTCAATTGGACTGAAATGCTTGAATGTTTGTTAAACTAAATGTAAATGTTGAAGTGTATGGATAAATGTTTGTAAATACTATATAACTCTAGGTCAGAAAATGAAAGGTTCAAATAGGTTTGGATAGGTAAGGTTAGGAATTTAAGAAGTAATAAAGAATGCGAATCTGTATAATAATTTTGCTTGTCCATTCATTAGTTAGTTTTGCTCCACCCCAACGCATCCTCTGTTCATTAATTAGATTATAACTTTCATGCCTCTTCCGCGTGTCAAGCGATTCAATTTCAAGTTCAAAATTAGGTAAACGATGTAAGAAAAATTGACACTTAAAGAAAATTGAAATGATAGAAAATTGACACACAATACGAACAACGTACAGCTTTCCTCTTCGCTCCATAAAAATTCAAGTGGGGACAGTTCAATTTCTGAATAAAATAGTCTAATTCCTAATAAGGATACCAGTTGCAAAAATGCACTACCAAAAAGTGATTTTACATGGCATTTTCTATTCACCTTTATAAGTTGTTATGGATGAAATCTTGTTGTAACTCCATGTTTTCACGGCATAGGTACTGTACGTAACTGTAGTAAAAAACAACAATACAGTGAACTTGTAGAAAATTGTTACCTTAATATCAATGAATTCCATCTGATGATGAAATTCCTAGAAAATAATTGCCAGACAATGGCACCTATAAAATTTGAAAATGGATTTGTTTTTGTGAAACTATTGGAGTTATTCGTGCCCTGCTAAGGAATTCGTGCAGGGTAAACATAATCTGGGGATTTTCTTGTATGTATGCTTAATATATTTTTCAGCAGAAAGTGCTTTTGATCAGTGTGACATTTTGGTTAATTCATTTTTAAATCAGGAGAAAACATAAATTAAGAGTAATTTCAAATTTTCTTTTGCCGTGCTAACGTTTTCACATAATATTTTTGCACTCTTCTCCTTAGAATTGAAAATCCCTTGCCCGGAAGTTGGCTCCTGGTGGAAGGTAGCTGGTTCAATGCAAAGGGAATATTTCTGGACGAGGAGAAAAATCCACTCAGTTTTCTCTCGTACTCAGATGTATTAAAGTCATTATGTAAAAAGGATATTTTCCAGATAAGCCCCGCCACTAATGCAACACATAAGTTTACCCACTTGTAACTTTCGAGATAATCCACGTATCGATTTCAAATTGTAATTGAAACGAAAGATTAAAATATTCTTTCGTTTGAGGGTGATTTGAAATCGATAGGTGCATTATTTTGAAAGTTACAAGTGGGTGAACATATAGGTTGCATTAGTAGCAGGGCTTATGGGGAAAAGATCCCGTGAAAATAAAAATAAAACTCGAAGCAATCTCCCCCTGCGTGTTTTTTGGCAAAATTTCAATGGTTCGAAATATCGAACCACACACTTAGGGCGAGTCGAACTTTCGTCTGTTCACTGCACCATGAAAATGTAATAAAATTTGTGCAGAAAAACTGCACGATTTCTATGGCAAATCGTCAGGTTTGAAGCTTTCAGACTATAATATTCATATCATACGGCGTAAATTACGTTATAAGTAAAATTTCGAGTAATTCATATTCATCATGACAACTTTAGTCTTACTATTACTCAACAAACTTATGAATGCTGAATGTCATTGATATTAATTTCCTCAACCATAAAGAAGTGTGAAAATTTGAGCAAAAATTGTTAAAGGTTATTTTATCGCTCCGAATTCAATATTTTTTGTGTGAACCCCATTGATCACCAGTAATAAAAAATGCAAAATGATCTTTTCTCCCGTCAGCATTGCTATACATAGTCAAAGGAGTGAGCATTTCAGATGATAATGAAGAATTTCAATGGTAACTTCGCGTGGTCATAATTGCTGAGAGAGAAAACTAGAGTCATAAGACTTATGAGAGCACGCCATAGTGTTAAGTGGTCTGAGTTGATTGAGAATTTTGAAAGCTAGCAACTCATTATGAGGCCTCGAGGCCTGCTGTCCTGGGTCCATTTTGGTCGCAATCAGCATGCAAATGAGGACACGGCAACACTAAATTGCGAGTTCGATCAATTTACGTACTTCTGACCTCGCTTGTGGCTGCTGATCAAAGAGTTTGATGCAGCAGGGCCGTCTCTTACAGAGCCTCTACATGAAAGCGAGCCCTAACTCTTCAGACTGGTTCAATGCATAGCAATACGAAGCTGCGTGATGTTCAAGTCTCGTTCAAGTTATTAAATTTCAAAGGAGTTCGTGCAGTACGAGCGTTGATGATTATTCCTAAACATCATTCAAAGTGTTGTGTTGACCTAACCTAAAGTCCACAGGCTTTCTTGTTTAATAAAATAAGAACAATCTATGAGGGGACATAGAAAATGCAATAACTTAACTTTTTTAGGTTGTGATTAGACAATATTAAATTATCTTTGAGTATTATCTGGAAAATCTAAGATCTGCAGTTAATAGTTGAGGGGCATTCTCGGCTTCGTGAAGATCTCCAGTCGCTCCTCGCCCCTTCAATTCGATAGTGGAACACCACTGCCCCATTTTCCTCAACATTGAGCTAGCATTAATAATGTCTCTCTCTTGTAGTGTCTCTTAATGTCTGCGATTTACAATGTCGCTTATCGGCACGAACAAGTCGTTCGGAAATACGTTTCGGATATTAAAAATCGATAAACGTTCGGATATTTTTTCCGATGAACTTCAGAACCTCAGGTCGAAACTCGTGTATTTGCTTTCTTGTGCAGGCTCAGCAAATGGTTTTCTGTCGTTCTTTAAAATAGAAAAATTCTATGATGGTGCTGCTTGCGCCATTTTTCATCTTATGTTATTTCATCTTTGAAAATTAATCATTACAATTAATTTCAAAATCAGTTGGCCGTATTATCTATCCTGTAACATCCGACCGGTAACCTTTTTAAAACTTCTTTGTGACTACTCTGAAAGATATGCTCAATAATCGTCTCATTTAATTCTTCATAAAGTTCTCAAAAGAGAAGCTCACGCACGTACAACACATACGGGTATTTAGGGTGCAAAGTTGAAAGGTTCTTTCATCATGAGTATTCTGATAAAAAAGTCATAGGGTACCAATGAGCTGCTATACGTAAAGGCTTTAGGAATGGAATTTCAAATTTTCAAAAATGTGATATTGTATTGTTTATCAAGGGAAACTGCGCACTTGTTTCATCTCGATTGGAGAATGTACGCAAATGCTACTTTGAAGCAAGCTGCATTACTTTTTTGCACAACACACTGCATTAATATGAGCCGACCATCTCTGATGGCTAAGGGGAACATCTCAGAGCAAACAGTGTACAAGCGCCGGTCGATGAAGCATCCCAGGGATCGAAGAAAGCTTGATGACTTACTAGCTCATTAACTAAAGTGGTACTGTACGTGAGTTGCGGGCAGTATTTTTATATAAATTAGATTTTGAAGTTTTCAGTATAAATGATGGAAGTATGGAATGAAATTGATGATTAAACTTCAAGAATCTCGTTGTATGACAGTCCAGCTGCATAATTCATACGTCACACGACACGTTGGAGAAGTTAGTGAACTGGTCCCAAAGATAATTTTAATGAGCTCGGGTAAAACGCTAAAAGAACTAATATTTATGTACGGCACACTATCTTAATTGTTATTTTCCTCGGAAAACAAAGACAAAATAAACTCTCGACCATAAATATGATACAAATGGAGACAGCGCAGTGGAGCCACGCTTAGCGACTGAAAATATTTTTCACAACTGAAAAATAAACAATAATTCAACGTATAGGGGCCTTTGAGTGTGTATCAGAGTCGGTACTTTCAGCGTTGAAGACTTTCAGAGAGGCTACAAAAAGAGAAATATAAGGATGAAACAAATTCTAAAATATTTTTAAAAAATGAAATCGCAAATATGGTGCTGTTTTGTAAATCAGAGAATAACAAAAAACGCAAACATCTAATGTTTTAAGGCTTTAAGTATTGCTTCAATTATTTCATTACTTTCTCATTGAGAATATTCGAAACAGTAGCTGTTATTTATACGCAACCGGTTTCAGTTTTCATTGGACGAACTGATTCAGGCTTAGTTCGAGAAAATATTTATTGTACTGCTTATTCCAGATACCTGCCAATCAATGATCATTTAGCACAAAACTTACGCGTGGCAATAGTCTCTTCAAAAAAGAAATAATTGACAGGAGGGTGAAACTCATGAAGAATATGTTCTCTGATCTGTGTTGTGAACCTGTTTATGGGCATAAGAAAGCTGGGTAATAGTCACTCCTAATATTACCATTCAGAAGCATCGCTTATACTAACTATTTAACTTTCGGACATGTGGCCTAAAATTGAAATCTGTTTCTAAATTGAATTGCGTGCTGGTATTTAGCGTAAGTCTTAAAGAGAAACTAATCCTTCATGAAGTAATGGGAAGATACTCAGGAGATAAGCAATGATATACCTTAAAATGTAAACATCAGCTTATAGAGAAAGAGTACTAGCAGCATGTTCGAGCCCTTTACAATGATGTACTAAGAAGTCACGATCAATTACATTCCAAATCAGGTAGTCACCGTATTCTACATCACGCCCTTCGACATCTGATATAAGCTTTCAAGCAGTGAACTTGTTTTTAAGAAGAATAACCCTTTCAATTCCTTGCTAGCTAAATAATCTTTGGTTGCGTTGCGTTGAAGGAACTCTATTTCCCATACATAAACATTTTAGAAACGTGACTTTCGGTTTTCAACTATCAAAACCAGATTTCAGTAATCATATATGTGCTGAAAAAATCAATTTTAAAGATGAACAGATATCTTAAACTTAGCTTTGTTTTAATGGAATAGAATAAAGAAATAGTGTATTAGTCAAGTGAGCCTGAAATTTCTTTCACTTCTCATCGAGCTTCACGTTCTATTAAGTGAATCCCAAGAACTCTACCTTGTGATGACTTCCTCGCGCATCTATTCCGGCTTCAGGCCTTCAGTATGGTACACCACTGAGGATATTAAATACATGAGGTGTTTTATATCTCAAATATCACCAAAAAAATGCACTTAGTTAATTCTATATATTTTAAATGTATGATGATACCTAGTAATCCTCAGAGTACATTTCACTCGGGGTTCATTCTCCTAATACTAAAATAATTGCATTTACAAGAGGTTATTACTATCACAAATATATTCTATAATTGACAGAACTAATTACGTGTAATCACGAAATCAGACAGACGTTCCTGTTATATCGAAACATTATTTACGCATCAGGGTAGAGTGAAGACCTCTTAGGCAATTTTCTTTCGCTTCTAATTATCTAATTGAGACTCAGCATTAATCAACCCGAATATTACGAGCTCTAATAACACAAGGCATTACGCCTTGCAGCAAAAATGTTAACGTGATGATAACGCAGAATTTACCTGATTTCACCAGAGGCAATGTGTCTGACAGAGAGCCAGCAAATAAACTACCAACCAACCGTGTCCTTAACCGTGAAACTGAATACATGGAATTAGCTATGAGGCTAACGTGGTCGTAAGCATTTCATGGGGTCACTTGAATTAATAACTCCGAAGGAACCGCTTTATGAAGCTGACGTGTTAGCGGACTTCTCATTAGGTCCCGGGGATAACAGCAGAGCTGAGACACAGGAAGGAGATGAGGTCTTGCTCTCGATGAAGGGTCCATGATTATGGCTGTCATGCGAGCTGTTTAGCGCTGATTAGTCTCGGCTGTATTTCATGAGCTCTTAACTGGACGAGACTGACTCGTCTCCGAGACCCTCATTTGTGAAGATGTAGCTTCAGTGGAGACGTAATGCTGACAAAAATTACTTTGAAAATAACTGAAATACTTCTGAATTTTTTTTCTTCATAGGTCGTTTTACTTCTGCTAGGAAGAGTAGATGAAGTTCAAGTACTATTCGAATAGCGATGTTTCCTGAGAATTCATGAATGAAAAAAACAGTATATCACTTATGTTGGTGAAATTACAATGAGTGTCATCAGAAATATGATAAGGTTTCAATTAAAAATCCACTATCAAACTTTATTTGTTAGGCTAAACCTAATGTACTATGGTATTATTGAACGCCCAGCGTTTTCGGCGTTTAATTCGTGAATTACAAATTCTATGCAAACACAGTCGAAGTGATCTTTCCCTCCTAGGAGTATTTATAAGTTTGGTTATCACTGGGGATGGGACTCTTGTGATCATCGAGAGCATAAATAAAAATTGAATGAACAAATATGTTCAGAATAGCCGAAGTGCACAGTAATGAATGAAGCAATGTTCTACTATGCTTCATCAAACAACGAGTGCATGACATCTTCAGGCGATTCCTGCCAACTTAAAGACGTTCACGCACTTCGTCTTCAGTTCGTAGGACAGCATGTACACTTTAAGTCGTGCAACTACCACCAAACCTGCTATTTGACTCTTTTAACACTCGTGCATTTTTTTGTAGATTCTAGCTTTAATTGAGGTTTTCAGAAGCCTTTACACCGCTCAGTGAGTCGATGCTTCTGTAATCTGAGGGAGTCAACGTATTTGATCCATCGACGCGCACTGAATATACTTTATCCTCTTGTTTATCAAGAATTTTACGCCCTTAAATGTAGAGGGTCGGGCCATTTTGATGTACGCCCGGTTTTTGTACAACGACCTGAAAAATAGAGCTAGCCATGAAGTCCCCGAAGAAAACGCTTGGGAATGAACAAAAAATGGAAACATAAATGTTTCAATCAAACGAGTCATTCCTATAAGAAATCGAACGAAAACATTGTCTAAGTACACAACACATTAAAGGAGTAAATCGTTGAAACTAAACCCAAAAGGTTGAAATATTCACAGAGAGTATGCAAATCGAAAGTCATTTGAAAGGTGTCTCTTTTGTTAAAAATCAAGGCAAGATAATGCGAAAAACATGCTAGGCAACCTTTGCTCAAACCTTGAAATAATAGAAATTCAGGCAAAGATTGTACTTGCCGCTATCAAGGTGGCGCGTGAAGAGAGATAGCGAAAGATAATTTTGTGAGGTATCATCCGGCTTATGAACGCAAACACGTAGCATCTCATGATTGCGTTTTCCAATACATCAACATCCTTAAATACCAATAAACAGACCCAATGTGTCATCGTTGCATATTTTTGCCCGCCAAAGTTCTAACTCCAGTGTTTAATCAAAAATTCTTCATGACCTATACAGTGTTCAAGCAATGATCGATGGTTAAGTAGGATTTTCAACAACACAGTATTTTGTTTTCAGAAGAGTACAAATAAATTACTCATTCACGTCCCACTTAACTGTTGGACGCCAACAAAAACGTCTAGCAGCTATCTATAGATATACTTGAACGTCAACACAACGAATGAGGGAAGTTATAACATTATCTCAACATATAATTGCCGCCTCGTCAAAGTACACAAATATTCGTAACTTATTGCATGTTGTTTTATCATGTGGTTTCAGTCAAGTTGCATGAAAGCAAGCTGTTATTTGCAGAAATACCGTTAACAAATGCTATTTCACCCAGAAGGGTATATTTTGGCAATAAAGCAGGGTATGCCAGGGAAAGCAGTACCATTTCTTTAAACTCAAAAATTGAAGACATATCATGCTATAAATAAAATTTATAAATTTTTGAATATTTGAGCGATACAGTCCACCAATATACTAATATTTCAGACACTCTACTACTGTTGTAGTTGCATTTGAAAAAGTGCTAAACTTTTGCTTTCCTTATTTAAAATTACTTTCGCCTACTGTGAGCGAAGAATAAAATTGAAGCGAATTCGCAGTATACTGTATTTATTCATGAAAATTAATTCTGACCAATAATTATTTTACGGTAACATCTTCAGTTCGAAAATAGATTTTTTAAGGCTTTATTCGGCTCAGATAACTTATGCGCCAAAATGTATTGTAGCACTTGGGGTGAGAGAAGACAGCTGTTTTGCTTCAACTAGTCGCTCAATCTCACGCTTCATATGTTTTTCAGGTGTGCTAATCAAAAACGATGACAAATAATGAACATTAATGCCGTATTTCATGTCTTTGCCCATTAATATCATACATAATTACAATCACATCTGTCATTTATAGCCAATGAACGACGAAATATGATCAGAGGTTCTTGTTCTATACTTAGAACCCAGAGTGCTTATTTTTTATTAAAGATTGGTAGGGAAATGGTCTCATGTATTGTCACTCATTGACAGCATGTTTGATATCGACGACTATAACTGATTTATGATCATTTCGAATAACGTCAATTGCCTTTACTTCCATGTTATGTATCGTTCTTTGTTCGTTTATATACATATTTTTGAGCTACATTATCCACGAATAAGATAAAAGCTTATTGAGGCTCGTACTTTCAATTCTAACATTAAATTATGTACGTAATAAAAGGTTAGAAGTAAATGCTTATGGATTTGGAATATAAAACCTAATCGAAATTAAAGAGAGCTCAAATTATTATATCGAGTAATTATGTGAAAGAAAATTCATTTGCTAAACTTGCGCACACTGTAAATAATCTCAGACGTTATGAGGCAGTGTTTTAAAAGCAAATTAACGGTGGAAAGTCCGTGCATTCATCTCCTGGATTTTTTTCGAATGCGATCCATTTTTTTTCATGTTCCTAATGCTATCCATTTGAGTGTTTGTGTCCACCGCATGGATATTTTCCAATGTTATCTACATTAGCTTACCAACTTACGTTTTAGTTTAATTATCGAATTCTGTTCAAATCTCAGAAAAAATGTTCATTCGCCTGTGGGTCTTTCTGACCGAAAGTATATTATATATTGTGGCTATCGGTTACACTCAATCCGATTGAATACACTACTTAGAGAATGGTAGGATGACCCCTCAGTTATGCCATTCACTTAACGTCGCTCAGTTCTACCCTATGAGTGATGCCCGTAAAATGCTCTCGAATAAAACAACGTCTTTTGATTCTGTTTCTAAAAGTATCTCTGCGGCACTCTTCACTAATTCCGAAGTTTCCTTGGACTTCCTCGGCTACCACAAAAATAGTGCTAACTTTATTTCCGGATTTGGAACTCGATTGACCATCACTGCAAAATGGAGTGCAGGATTTTTTCGAAGTCTTCCATGACCACAAAAAGTTAACGCACTCGGCTGCAAGGAGGCAGTTTATTTATACGGAACAAAATAGATAGGAAGCAGTAGCTTAACTTAAAATTTTGCGAAGCGCAGTAAATAAGCGATGTTCGCACTGATTTCAAAGCTCGAATTCTGCAACAGGATTTCAAAAATGGGTTTCAGCATAAAACCTTCGACAATTTCGGGTTTAAGTATTTTCTGCTAAATCGCTCAAAAATTTATTGAGTGTTGCTTCGTATTTAAGAGCCAGATAATCAAACTAGTGCTCAAGTAATCGGAAGTACTTTCTTAATTGCTCTTCAGCTCTCCAGTAATTAAACACTGATGTCATTCATTCTTCTGTTCATCATTGAAAAAGATAAAAGAGCTGAAAATATCCATCCAATATTCATAAATTTTGGATCGCTGAACACAAAATTAACTTTTAAAGTTGCCTGCTCGCTCAGATTTTCGAGTTATTTCATTAGTCACATTTAGCATGTAACGCTGTGAGAAAATAATCATACGAATAGCAGTTAACAAATTGTGCCTTCAATACACGTCGACTTCTGACCTGTCGCTCGTGGTGGACATCAGGAGCATCCAGCAAAAACATCTGCTAGCATAGAAACAGGCCACTTTCCTTTGTAACGCCGTTTCACTGCTGAAAATCCCTGATAGAATCACTCTCCTTGTTCGTAACTGAAAGCCCAGCAATTTGCTCGAAGTACAGCAAAGTGTTATGGAGATCAACACAACGATTTTTAAATTTTGATCCGATTCGATTGAAATTTGGCCAGTGTATGGAATTGTCGAAAAAAAAACATATTTTACTCACGTTAATTTTTCGATTTAGGCCCTATTTTTTTGAAAAATTCGAAAAAATATTGTTTGGTACATTTTTATGGATATTTCAAAAGAATAGAAATTGAATTTTTCATGGTCGAACAAAACTAAAGACAGTTTTAGAATCCTTGAAGTATTTCTAACAAAAGTACGTTTGAAAATGTTCACATTTGTAACTTTTGTTTTTTTATGTGTTATATTTTATCACTACCTCATATATACACTAATTTTGGGTTTTGAGCTAGATAAAAAAAAATTCAGTACAATTTGGAAGTTTGCTACCGTACTTTTGTTAGAAATGGGCCAAGGATTCTAAAACTGTCGTTGTTTTTTCCTAGCATGAAAACTCACTGACTTCTATTCTTTTGAATGTTAAAAGTGAGAGGTTTTGGGTGAGGTTTTGGTTGATAGCCGAAAACAGAACTTTTTGTTGAAGTGTTGTATAATTGAGAATTTATGTAATTGAATGCTGTTTTCATTTTTGTTTCGATGATCTCCATGCATAAGTTCACATTCACACTGTGAATTGTAATTTTCAAAAAAATAAATAAAAATTTAAAAAAATTTGGAGTTTCTATATTTGCAGGCTGATTCTTATGAAATTTAACTATTATATGTAATTTTTAAGAAAAAAACACAATTTCTACCATGCATTTTTTTCGATTCAGGCCTTAGTTTTTTGAAAAATTGGACATATTGGTTCTTTAGATTATTTTTATTGATATTTCAAAGGAGTAGAACTCATTGAGGTTTTGTGCTAGAACAAAACCAAAGACAGTTTTAGACTCCTTGAAGCATTGTAAACAAAGTAACGGTAGCAAATTTTCAATTTCCCGTTATGTTTCCTTTTAATATGGGGTCTCATATGGGGTCGTAAATTCAGGATTTTTGGTCCCCTGCCACCCTCTGGGAGGATTGTCCGTATCTAGTGTCCGTAGCGCCATAAAATTTTAGGACCGAATAGTTCTCCGCCTAAGGGTCCTTTTTCAGCAACAACAAAAATGGGTCATCTGACCGGCATGGACCTGTGTTGATCTCCTTAAGGTATTGTGTACCGTTTTAAGAAAACACGTTCCATTCAGTTTTCTCATATAGAGATATTTGTTTTACATTAGGTATTTGTTACTTTTAACTCGAAAGTTCCCTAGAATTGCGTACTAACATTCCGAAAACAATACTAGGCATGTAGCTCATTAGGATTTCAAATTAATGCAAACGTTTGGCTTGCAAAAGCTTGCGTGTCTGGGGACCCAAATAAATCCTTCGTTTAACCATTACCGTACTTAGGCGTGGAAATTTTTGGTATAAGTATTCAAATGAGCGAAAATTTGGCTGAGGTCCTTCGCAAATTGCTGCACAAGTTCAAGTTTTATGAGCAACGGTGGTCTAACAACACTATTAAGCTCATTTTACACCTACGGTGTGGAGCGACGGTATGGAGCGACGGTGGACTTGCTATAGCTCCTCCCACGAGAGGATTGAGCGTCAATGCACACCGACTGGCTTTTATATTGCCGCTCAACACAACGCTCCTTCCCGAGAGACAGAAATCGCCACGCAGGGCTCCCCGTCCTAGGTTTTCCACCGAGATCTTGTTTTTTTCGATCCCTCCTGGGTTGCTGGGCTTAATTAATTTTTTATCTAAGAACCTTGATCTAAGAACCTTGCCCCTCTCCTGCAACCTTGAGCGTACCAAAGCAGACCTTGTACGTCGAATTACCATTCATGGGTTATTTGAACGCAGAGCTGAAGAAGGAGGTAGTATCGTTAGTTAGTAGGTTTTTTACAACGGTCGACGTCAGAGTGTTTTATAGAAATAGTTTTAAGATTGCATCCTTTTTTAGCAGGAAGGAACGATTGGATGAGTGCCTGTGGAGTGGCTGTGTCTATTTTTATAAGTGTGACTGATGCATGCAGTCTTACGTTGGTAGTACCAAACTCCAACAATTCATCAGACATAGCCAACATGCAGAAACATCTCATAGAACCGGTCGTGCACTAACCACTCCACCCCTATCAGCAATTAGGGATCACTCTGAAAATTCGAACCATTCATTCAAAACTATTAATTTTTCAACTTTATGCCGAGCTAATAGTGAGCATGACCTAGGAATTATTGAGTCCCTTTTCATATTCACTCATAAACCTAACCTCAACAAAGACATTAGTGCCGTAAAGTTATCAATTGCCCCCACCTACTAACGTAATTATGTATGTATGTGTGTGTGTGTGTGTGTGCGTGAATGCATAGTGCGTTTCGTTGTTGTTTCTGAATTAGCGTGTACATGTGTTTTTGTGTGAATTAGGAGTATGTTATTGTTTGAGTATGAATGAACAAATTAGGTTTTTATAGTCATTTAGAGAATTATGTGGAATAATATGATTTTTGTGTATAGAATAGACAATTTATTTTTTTTTCTCTCCTGTTCCAGCACTGATGATGGAATTTCAATTCCGAAACGTTTGCAATAAATGTAATGTTCGTTTTTACTCTGGTTCTTCTTTTTATTCTACGAACAAGGTTCTCGAAGAATCGCCCTATCGGAAAAAAAATTTTTTATCTATTGCTAAATATGTTTTTTTCTATTCAGACAGTAAATTCATCATTAACTGAAGTAAATTTAATATTGCAGTTAAGAATTATTGTTTCAACACCGTATGCAAATGAATATTTGATTCAAAACCACGCCTATCGGATGGGGTAGAACGTGTTCAATCTGTTTCTCGACCTTGAAAACGCGTAACGAACGAGTATCTTACGAACTTGCAAGCCCGGCCAAGCCAGGGATAGCCGGCGCTCCACTTCTGTTGCTTCGATTTGCTGGCCACGTTGCAGTGAGGTGACGCGCATTTTGATCGTAAAACTGGTTGTGCATTCTTTTAAATGAATGCCTAAAAATTAATTATCTTAAACATTCAAATTTTCATATTTTCGCCGCACTAGTATTCAAAATGGCTAGCCCTCAAAAACGATGTTTAAAAAGGGGTAATTGCAGTCTTTCAAAGAAGAATGGTTAATGGAAAGAATGAAAAACCTGTCACGGTTGGAAGCCTAAGCCGAAATTGGTACGAGATGTCATCACCAGAGTATCTCACCAGCGTAATGAAAAGCGCCTTGCACAACAGAAAAGTCGACTTAATATTGAAATTTGCGCTGAAGAAGAGAATTAGGAGGAAATAAGGAATAAAATCAGCATTACCAACATTGTTTCTACTGACGTGTGTTAACTTTTACTTTTTCTTATTAAAACTACACTTATACGTTTATTTTTAACGAATCTGTTTTTTTTCATGTTCAATCTAGGTTTATCTTAACATTTTCAGTGGGAGACCTGATCGTCAGTATTGCTCCTACAATACTTACAGAATACCTGGCAGAACAATTTGCAGAATATTTACAGAATATTTTGCAGAAGTAAAAAGCTAAGACGTATTCTAAAAAACTTAAAAAACTTTAAACTTTAAAAAACTACCCAATTACCTTCAAAAAACACTAAAAATAGAAAGAAAAAATAAATACCAATTACATATTTGTAGGTGTATTTTTTACTTCTTTAATTTCAATAATTACCTAATTTCAATAATTCAATTCTACCCAATTACCTTCAAAAACACTAAAAATAGAAAGAAAAAATAAATACCAATTACTAATATGTAGGTGTTTTTTTACTTCTTCAATTTCAATAATCTTCTATTGACACCTGCCGAATGTTTTTCGTCTACTTGAAGTACTTTTCCTTAGAGCATTGCGCACTGTACAATTTTAATTGCACTGTAATTAATTTTACGTTCACACATGCTGTATATGTTTCTTTGATTTTTTGAATAGTGAGAGCTGCTTCCTATCTTGGCCTCTCAGTGTTTGAATTTTCATTTTAACCATTGAAATATTAAAATTGGGGAAGTGAGATGCTATACTTTTAAAAGCATCTTCTCTGGACACTCTGTTTTTATGCTCTGCGAGCTTAACGTTCCAGAAACATGGAAACTCTTTACATTTTTCGATAGGAGTTTTAATTTCTTTTTTGCTCCGTAATATGTAAACCATGACTACACATGCTCTCTATGGTCTCAAGAGCTACTGAATGCTGTTGACTGGCAGTGCACACCGCCAATATTTAGCATGCAGAATGTTGGCGCTCCTTACCGTGAGCGTGGCAATAAGGGTCATTTTGCTCTGCTGTGGGCGGAGCTTATTTGGCTAACGGGATGGAGCGACGGTGTGGAGCGCGAAGATACTGTCAATGTGAAAGGGTCTTTAGGGTTCCCTAGAGAAACGTTTTTAGGGCCAGCACGTTGAAACATGAAACGTTTTTAGTGTCAGACATCAAACTAATCGTATAGGTCATTCCTTTTGTTTGTTATGGTCAGGCCTCGCGCTGCCATCCACTCACGTACATGTAACAATAGTAGTTCCTAATGTCGTGGTTTCCGTTCTTTTACCGCTGATGTCACATCATTTCGTCGTTGCGGAGGCATATTTCAGATGTAATTTATTCGTTTCCTATTGTCGTGATGCTTGATCACACCACTTTAATATATTTTAATAAATAAGACGTGACTTTAATGTCCTCGCCTTGACTTTAATTAATTAATGATCTATAATTGCTGCCACCACCTCTGAGAGAGGAGTATTATTTTATTATAAAGACAATGAGTTATTATTTTTGGTAACGTATTTCATGCCTTGAATGCCTTGTCTCTCATTTCCTCAACGCAGGAGAATGATACACAATCGTAAACTACATGGTAAATTTACTTCCTAAGAATCAGTTAGGTGCGCAACACAAATATTAGCTAAAGAATTCACTACATAAACTTCACTTGCTTTATCAGAACATAATGATAATCTGCGTTACGGACTAAGATATTAATAAGGAAAGGTTTCACAAATGATCGCGATAAAGAAAGAACACTCATCTTAGAGAAAGGTGGAGATGTGCCTTGACTGGCGGTCACGGTGCCGGGCTTGGGGCGCTCGTGTAACCCAGAAGAGAATGTGACGTCACATTCTGGTGCCTCAGTGCAGCTCGATGCGTCACAAATAACAGGCAGGTCGTCAGCCATATAAGCAATAGTTCGGGAAGATTATCTTTCACAGATCTCGTTCAACGAATGAAGTTCAGATTGATTATGAACCGATATTACATGGAGGCTTGTAGCATCAGCCGCGCCGGCACCCTAAGGCGCGGCCTTTTATTCTCACGACACTGACACAGACGTTGCTCTTGTCGTGGGTGGTGCCTAACTGACTCACCGCTCTCTCGCGAGCGATCGCATGAAGTCTACAACCGCACCCAAACGCCCGATTGTACGTCGATCTATCGAATAACAAAGTCGTTCTAACATATATGGAAATATGCCTAACTGAGTCAATAACATCCCTATGAGTTCCTATTATGAAATACGTAATAAACTACAAGAAATCAATTCCTAGGGAATAGAAGAAATTACATATTAAAGTTGCATGTGATAGCGGTAGACGGCAGCTCCTCTCGTTCATTGGGAGACCTCGACGTAACACGTACAAGACGATGAGATTGGTCTCGAACTCCCTTGATATCTGACGCGTTGTTCCGTTGGCAATTCGCGACAGAGATGGAATATCTTCTCAAGTATGATGGTTGACGTATTTCTCTTTACAGCATAAAAAAGATCTTCTTGGACGCGCAGATTGAAGAATCATTACACTACTTTATGTATTCACCTTGTAGACTTAGCACAGTAGATATTAGTTTGAAACAAAGCTGGGCGTTATCACGATAAATTATCGCGATAGTTTATTGCGATAACGATTTCCGGTTATCGGTTATCCGATAATTTTTTTTCCCGAGTTATCGATTAATCGGTATCGCCGATACTTTTGGTTCCAAACTATCGATAATCGATAATTTCAGTTTTTCCCGCTGGGATTCGATATGACGGGGCGGGACGAGTTCGGGAAAGGAACTATACGTGTAGGATGTACGTGTTATGGTGTAATAAGGTTGGCCTTTTTTGTGGCCTTTTTGATCAAAAGTGTGGACTCATGTGGACTGGGACATCTGGCAACCCTCGTGCGTTCTTGCGGCGTGCTGACCTGAAGACCGCCAGCAGCAGCAGCAGCAGCGATGACATGGAGACAGAAGACTACTACGCTAGCATTTGTGATGAGGAGGATGACACTGGGGGTCTTCACAGGTCTACTAAGTCCAAGGCCGCTCATACTGTGCATGTGTGGCTGCAGGTCAAAGGTACTGACAGTCTGGTAGACCCTGCCTTCAACAGCGAGAAGGTCCCCATCGACCTCTTTTTGAGGTACAACACGGCAATGCCGAGCAGCGCCGAGGTGGAGCGTTTGTTCTCCCTTGGAAAGGACATCATCAGGGCCAAGAGGAGCTGCCTCTCTAATGAAAACTTCAACATTCTTATGTTTATGAAGGGGAACATGCTGCAGAACCTCGTCTAAATTTAGTTATTTTACTTTAAACCGCAGTTTTTATTAATAGACAGGATAAACATGTGTTACTTTTTTCTAAAAGTTTTCAAAGACTTCTATTTTTTTCAAAGATTTTTCTGTTTTCTAAGACAAAGGTTAAAATGAACATTTCGATTTGTTTTTTATTTAAAATACCAATATCGTTATCGCTAGTATCGGAATTTTGGATTTATCGATTTATCGGTTGTCGATCATCAGCGATAACTTTTTCGCCAATTATCGATTATCGGTTATCGCCGATAAGGTTTTCGGTATCGATTTATCGGTTATCGCGATAACGTTTTTTCGTTATCGTGCCCACCACTGGTTTGAAATCATCAAGTTCTAGTCACTTGTGTAGATTGCCGTTTATACGATTCAAAAGGTGTTACCACATTGGATAACTTTTGATCTCTGCTGAGGGCTTCATAAACACAAGTGATTGATGACGATATTTCAGTGCCATTATGCCGCAGCCTAGCCTTCAGGCTTATTTTCGAGTCTTTATTTTTAGTTTCAGAATCAATCCTCCAACATCATTGCAAAATAGCACGTTCAAATGATGTATCAGCATCACTGGTGCTTGATATATTTTCTAACTCAGCAAGTTCAGTTCCATCATCCTCCATATCACCGTCTGTCGAAATGTTAGCGAGGGATCGGGGACGTGCATTTCTTCTCCTTGGGCTACTGGGCGAATGACAGATTGTTTTGTTAGGTATTCATTGTTCTTCATTCAAGTATTAATCCTATTTTATGTACACTTTCCTAAGTCACTCACACAGTAAGTCGCTGTTAATCGCGGCAATCAATAAAATGACAAAACTCACGGCGAGATGAAGTTATCCGCTCTTTAGCATGTACAAGACTGAAACCGTTGGTGCTAAAAACTGCTTTTTACTGAAGGATCACATGATTTCTGAAGCGACTGGAGACAGAAATGAAATGCGACGGGTTCAATTTTTTCCTCTTATTTTTTCGTCTGTCATGTATTCATGACTTTTCGTAATAATAATGCCTCATAAAACGTTTTACACAAATTTTAAAAGATGAAATCATCAAGGTATGATTTTTTTCGATTCAGGCCTTAGTTTTTTGAAAAAATTGGACATATTGGTTCTTTAGTTCATTTTTATTGATATTTCAAATAAATAGAACTCATTGAGTTTTTATGCTAGAACAAAACCAAAGACAGTTTTAGAATACTTGAAGCATTGTAAACAAAGTTACGGATTACTGAAATGATGAGACCCAATGCTGAGTCAAGAAAGAATTTTAATCGTGATTTTCGCTGTCACTGACCAAAAATGTTATACACGAAGGCTTCTTTTGTTTCGATGGAAAAAGTTAAATTCGTCCTACAGTGTTAGCTTTAGATATGAGAGTTTAACTCCCAAAATCTCCCAATGTAAGTTTGGTGCAGATACGGAGCAGTCATTAATTTGAAGGCTTATTTTTCCCAGCTTTCATGATTGTGAAATAAATAATGGTAAATGATTTACATAAATCAAAAAGAAATCAATCGCTCATACATCAGACGACTCATTTTCTTGACTCATTTTGGTTCAAGAAATAAAAGAAATTAAAGGGGCAAAAATGAACGAGCATTGAAATACTATGAATGATTTTGAGTCTCTTTCCATATAGAACCGAGATTTTATAGTTAAGGTGAAGCGAGCGAATATTATTGTTTTACATACTATAATTCTATAGTAACAAAACAAATTGAGTAATACTACTTCCTGAAAGTCAAAGAGGAATACGATGTTACAATTTCTGACAGATTTAAACCTCGCTGTTTGATATAAGGGTCAGATTTAAAAATGAAAGCACTGAAATCCAGAGATCGTAATAACTTGATGCTACCTAAAAAATGAAAAATTCACTACAATGTGACCGTAAATCTTAAAAAGATACGAGGTTCTTCAGTGCTGAATAGATTGGTCAGGCTAATAGAGCAGCTGATAACACCGCGCTCCTCCTGTACTCAGTAACTCTGGCCTGAAGAGTACGCTAGGTCATGTTAATATATTGAGATGAACAGCACGCAAATCTATATCTGTAAACCAAAGAAAACTGAGCAAGTAGCAATAATTGGTCGATATAGTTTAAAAATGAAATAGTTTTGTAATTTTTTCTTTATCGAGATCAAAAATATGGGTAAAGTTAAAAAAGTAACGTTCTTCAAGCCCCAACAAATTCAAATGTTTTTTTCTGAATGTAAATCGCAGTAAAACGGAGGCAAAAAGATCGGGTTAAAAATGAGAGCTGACTCTATTAAACTCGAATGTAGTATAATTTATCTCAGAAGTATAGTTTAGATGTAGATGAGAAATGACCTACAACATCACAGTTCATTGAAATTACCTCTTATTTATTTTAAACTACAAACATTTCTGTAAATCTTATTCCACCTACATTTCGCATCATCCATATTAATTGTAAGGGATTCTTCGGTGCAAGCAAAAATTTAAATGTTTCATTTAAATTTTGCTGGAACTAAATTCAAAGCAAATTTTCGGTCACACGATCTAGGATTCATGTATTTCATATTTTGAAACTGACTCCAAATTCTCCTCTTGCACAGTCTTTACAGTAAAAAGAGTTGACTTAGTCAGAATAATCGCTTGCGTCAAACGATTTCTTTTCCTCCAGAAACATTGATTGGAAACGGACCAAAATCATTTGAGGGTAAGTCTGCAAGTATTGCGACAGTTTATTGGTAGCAAACGAACTCAATTTTATTACAAAATATTTCATAGATGTTGAAATATTTTTGTTTTTGCTAATACTTCGCATTGTTGTTGAACCTTGTAATTGGGTCACTAATTTGATATTTTCACATTTCTGCGAACACGTTTTAGTTTATGATTTAATAAATAAAATTAAAGAATTAATTGAATTGCAAGTTCACTCGTTTATACTGTGATATTTGGTGAACGGTTCTCTTGAATTATATATTTCAGATACACGTGCTGTCAAATAGAAAAAATAATATTGTATTCCAAAAATGACGAAAAGATTTTCAAAGTTCCCCTACAGCTTAAAATCAATGGCAAGTTTTTTTACCTACAATCATTTATGAAAGTGATTGAAATCGACATTGCAACACCGGTTACTACCTATAAACATTTATTCTGCATATATTTCTCTTAAATGATAAATTAACCTTCCACCAAATTTTCATAGAACTAGGCTCTGTTTCAAAAGTATTTTGATGGGTTTTTCTGTAGCAGTCTGGTCATTTCACTGATTGGCTCTTATTTATCTCTCTTCGTCAGCAGCTAATTCCATTTACGCTCTATGAATGAACGAAATATATTTTTAAAGCCCTTTCTCTTGGCCTCTCCGATTTCGGTCCATCTGTATTATACCTTCTATATGCGCTTCGAGTTCACAAATGTGTATACTTGAACGTGATCAGTCAGTCAAATGTGAGTGAATAGTGACCCAATCAACGGATATTGGGCGGTGAAAGGCATCCAATTGATGCAAATGAGTGATGATAGATAATCGAATGAAATGCTCCGCAGAGGATGCAAAGGTCCACAACAGTTTCCAATCAATCAAAAACTTTTTTCATTGACCGAAGCAAATAGATTTAAATGATTAAGTAGCTAAAGTACATTTTTAGGTGGCAAGTATCACTTAACCAAACGCAGTTCATTGACTGGTTTTTGCTTGGTAAATTTGTGAAAATGTTCTGTTCTTTTATATCTTGATTTTCCAAATTTAGTTCAATTAACCACGGAATCCCATCCATATACGCACTTGTATTATAGCGTAGAACAATTTTGCCATCGGTCAACGACATCAGAGACTTGCAATTCATTTTCTACCGACATGATGTTTGACTCTTCGTTAACGGAGATGTGATTAGAATTGCACTGTCTAATTGTGGGTCGGACATCCTGTTCTGGAGCTCTGAAAATTGTAGTATTTCATTCCTTCAGTTCAAATAATGGCTCTGTCCTGTACATAAAAATTCACATTGGAACGATTGATGCTCCCTTTTTGTTCGAACGTGCTGGTTAAATTTTGCTCTATATTCTTCAGTCCCCATGTGATAACTAACAAAAACTGCTAATTTGTTGGCTTAAAAAACGTAAAAAACAAAAAACCAACTGAAAAAGTAAAAAAACACCAGTCGAGTGCTTTTTAAAAATTGAAATTCGCATATGAATGCGCACACCTGTGAGTAAGGCAGTATCCAGGCTTCATTGTTTTCCTTCTATTGGCTCCATTTTTAAACTTAATATATTGAACCTAATTTGAACCTGAATTACTTCCTAGGGTTGCACAACACAATTTGCACCATCATGTGAAGTCTCTGCTGGCAGTGGTGAATCTTAATAGCATCTTCTTAGAGATTAGCATTTGGCCAGAAATGTTTGAAAATTTTCAGCAGCGTTTGAGCTTTTCCAACCCCAACTTATACCAAGCATTGCCACAGACAATGTCACCTGGCGGTTTGGTCTGGCGGCGTGTATCCAGGTCTCATCACAAAACAGAACTTGTAGAGCTTTTTATTTTCTATTACATTAAAGTAAGTATTTGAACTAAAGAGAAATCTTCCCGGTTGAACATCTGTTTTTTCTTAGTCATCTTGAGAAAAGAAAAGGAACTCAAAAGTCCTACACCATTTTACTGGTGGTGGTGCAGTTGATTTCCCTGTAGTTGGTGCTAATGCATAAGAAAAGGAAATTGACGGACGGCTAACTGACGTCACCAACATCGGTCATTGCGAGCCCACATCTTGTGTCAGCAGGGCTAACTGTGCATAATGCTAGCTCTGTTGTGCCTTCTTACTGCTCTGTTGTTTGCTCTTGATTTTTTTCTCCATACATTTTTCAAAATTCTTCTGCACCCTCTCGATCTTGTTGCTTATTTGCCAACGGAAAAGTTAAAGCTAACTTTAGTTGTATCTCTTCCAATTTCAGTTACCTGACTCCATTGCTCTCCTTTTTTTAGTTGATCATGAACAGTGTTAGCTCTGTAGGGAATGGAATCCATCAATCAGGGGTTATTTAGGTGGAGGTCTACGGTCACCTAACTTTAAAAAGCTAAATACACAAAATACGGCTCAAAAGAGTTATCAATTATAATTGTTTAATAATATAAATTATGGCAGCCTATAAGAAGAAACTGACCAGCAAACACAAGCACTCACACATTCAACACTTATGAACTGTAGAATACAGTTGACTGCCTTTCATTCCAACGTTACCATCTCTTGCAGACGGGAAGCCAGAAAGCGTAACAAGTTAGGGTAGGTGCAGACCCTGCTCTCTTCTATTCTAGCCTGGGAACTAGAAAGTCTGAAAAGCCAATGCAGATGCCAAGCCTGCTATGTCATGTTACACTGACGGCCTTGGCAGCAAAACAGAGAGAGACTGAACATCAGAAATGTATGAGTTACCAAATCATACATCTGATACGTTGGTAGCTACTGCATTTGTCTGGAGTAGATTAAGCACACTAATCATTAATGTATGTATTTGGAAATATTACTTATGAGAAGAATTTAGAACACCGTAATACAATAAAAAAAACTAATACAGTCCACTTACCACTCCGCCCCCCCCCCCCCCCCCCCCCAAACAGGTGGGCTGTTTTGTTAAACCTTTTTTTTTTTAACACTGAGCTTAAGTATTCTTGTACAAGTGATCAAATACTGTCGGTCTCTGTCTAAAAGCACGCAGGATACATGGGGGGGGGGGAGGGGATGTGGAAGAGGACCAGGGAATGAGTGCCATCGCAAGTCTCGTCCATGACTATCCCAGCAAGATTCTATCTCATTTAAACTTCTTCGGTCAAAGTAACTGATCTGCTCAAAGTAACTGATAAATAACTTCTAATTGGTTCTTGCTCCACTCATCAGAGTCATTAAGTCGCATCATTCCGCTTCTGCGAGGCAAACATAGAGTGTGTAGGTTGTGTGTGTGTGTGTGTGTATGTGAGTGTGACATAGATGGCACTACTGAGAAAGGCAAAAGGCTCTGGTAAAAACTCGTTGATGCAGCTCTTCATCGTATCGTTAAATCAAGAAGCATTGAAGCTGTAGACAGTCGCTGAGGGCTCATTGAAAGGGAAATTTTTATAACGGTTAAAATTTTAATAAGTTGAATTTTATTCCTCACCTAGAGCAACATTTCAAAATATGGAAAAACATGAAAATACGTTCCATAACATTCTGCCGAAAAAAGGGAATGCGTCTTATGCGATCATTTGGCTCAAGGTTACTGCGTCGAATGACACTATAATCGTGTTTTAAGAGAGATATTATCCCCGGGAATATATGCGCTGTGAGTCGCCCTCACACTCTGGAAAATCTTGGCATGCCCCTGTGTGTCACCGCAATGACACACTGCAATGTGTCACCACGACACACCTGCAGGTTAGTCGAAAATGCAAATCGGCATCCACTGCGGAAACGTAACCAGGGTTACCGTTGCTGAGTGTTTCTTCCATTATCTAGGTTTTTTTCATGGCAATAGTAAGTTTACGCGCGGTTTAAATTGACTCTTTTATAAATTTGTTTCGTAATTCCCACGCAATTATGTTGGAGAAATTGAGAAGTTTGAGTAATTCAAAGTTCGTTCGTTTGTTCAACGTTATATTTTGTTCATCATAAAAAATGAGATACTGAGTGCAGTAAATATAGAATATATCTCAAAAACATCAACATTTTGAACATGATGGCCTTACAACGAGTTATTTAGCACAGCACCCAATATTATTGATAGAAATTTCAGCTAATTGCTGAAAAAAAATTTTATACTCATAAATAGAATAAAGCTGTCAAAAGTATTAAGCCTTTATCTAGAAAATAATTGCGTAACTAGTGGCTACTCTTATTGATATAAAGATGATGTAGAATGCATACACACATGATCATTCGGTTGATCTTCAAACTTTTCATTAAGTGAAGAATAGAACACTCAAAATAAACCTACAGATACATGCGTAGAAGTTATTCTAGCTCTATTAAGAAATTATTTAATAAGAGAACATGTTTGAGTTCTCGAATTCCTTGTAAATACAAATAAGGGTTTGAACGAACCTTTCCCTTTTAGTGCTGTTTACTCGTAAGAAGTACATCCATCTTCGCACTTCTTGTCTGTGGTCGTAAAAGTACGTCATTTCTGCCACATTTTTTTTATCTGATTTTTACTAAATTTTCTATAACAACATTTGCGTAAAAATTTCATAAAAATATTAATTCATAGGCCAATCAAATCGTGTGACTACTTTACATGTTTTGTTCCACACGCAGCAAGTCATCGTTCATGTATCTTTATATCGAAAGTTAGACAAAAGCACGGTGCGTCCCTAGCACAGACTGGCGCGATAAATTTCGTATTATATGATCCCGGACGTTTTCAACAACAGGTTGAATAACATCTGAGAACTTGAAGTGAGGCTCGATGTATGGTTAAAATATTTTTGGTATATATCGTATGAAGAAGGTTTTCAAATTTCTGTGATTGGACTTTGTTACAGAATATATTTTGGATGTTATGAAAGTTATTTATTAGTTGTCGTATAATTTCTCCTGAATATTGGAGTAAAATATCTTTTTAAAACGGCCTTTTTCTTCAAGCAAGCTGATTCCGATTTATATCATATAATGTTTACATTAAAATTGTCCAAATATTTCAAAAATATGTTTTCACTGATGTTAAAAAATTATTCCTTTATGTGTGTGAGATAGTTTACATCACTATGACTGATTTGATTTGCAGTTATTTTAGCAGAGACACTCATTGAAACATTCTGAATGAAACTAACGACTTTGTACTGTAACTATAAAAAAATAATCTAAGTATTTTAACATTTTTTACTCATAATTTCCGGTGCCTGTTTCATGTATTTGCTACTAAAACGTCTAGACTATTATACAACTGGTTTTATGAGCATAGCACCTTGCTTCACTGCGTATACTAGTGTTAAGAAAGGCATCTCAATCTTGGGGTAAAACTACAATTTGTAGCTTGTGCTTATCAAAAACCTGAAGAATAGAATATATGGCTGTGTAAAGATTTTCCAACTCCGTTACTTTAATGATAATGGAAAAGATCTTCCTGGAAATAGATTAGTACCCAAGTTCAACTATCGGCCTTATTTAGCATTCAAACTTTTCAACCTGTAATTTGAGTTTACCCCAGCTACAGCTTAAATCTGTGTTATTACCACTTTCTTTGACAGATGTTAGAAATTTCTTCTACATTGAATTATTAAATTTTATTTTTGATAAGAAGTAGTAACATTTTTACCCTATTTGTTATGCCACAATTTTGAGTCAGTTGGATGATACGTATATTATAGGTTAACAACAGTTCTTTTCAATGTGTTTATACTTAAATAAGTTGGGTGCAGGGAATAGTTTTTAGTTTAAATTTCTATGTTACAGGAGGATAAGTATGATTACAGTAATTTCCTGTTTGATAAGCTTGGTTCTTTCAATATTGCACTGCAATGTTCGAAAACATTGATCATTATGTTTCTAATTAATTGGTTTTAATGAATTCCTGCCATATCTATATGCCAAATGAGACCACATTTTCTGCATGGCTGCTCTGAAAGTTATTTTGTAGATGTCAAAATGTTCTTGAAATTTTTGTGTATTGCACAACGGGAACATCTAAGCTTGCATTACAGAAGTTCAGAGGAAAATCACATACGTTCAAATTAAACAGAAAGAAAAAAAGTCAACGGGTAGGTGTGTCGAATTTAGATGTGTGCTGTGGAAAAAAGTGGTCTGCGCTTTTTGTACCAAGAAACCACCTTCTAAACATGGGACTTATATTACCTAGTTTTTATTTATGATGAAATGATCATTGAACAATGAAATTTCTCTCCTAAAACATAAGGGTACGTATTGAATTTGACATAATTTAACGTAATTCATCATTCAACTATTTCAGTCGCACTGTATCTGTTTTTTTCCGTATTACATATGTGACACTAACCGCTTTCAAACTTAGAATAACTTGCCCATGACAATACCATTTTTATTTTTCTCGCAATCTTTTGTAGAAACATTGGCATGGGCTGTTCACCAACTTATTATCTTCATGTTAAAACATTTGACGAACCAATATTGATTTTTGTATTGTCATTGGAAATAAACTGTTTTCTTTCTTATTCCCTCGCCTCAAGTTTAACCTCTACACCAAATGAACAGCAGTTTTATGAATTGAGTAAGCTTAGGATGCATCGTAACATTTTACTGCTCATGTAGCAGAAGCTTTTCTCAAAAAATAATTTTTTTCCCGATGAGAATGTTCCACTTTTGTTGTTGATAATCATCTAAATTAAAAGTTAATACTACCTCATTTGGTAGTCCAAAGGAGATCTTGTGCTTTCGTGGGAATTTGAGACTATGACTTTGCAACATGAACAGTAAATCAATCCAAATGAACATTTCAAAAGCAGACAGTGATTGATAGTATGCTACTATTTTCAGTTACATACTTGAACAGCACCAGGATTGGCAGCGCTCACAAATCACAGTGATATGGTTGGGGTTTGCATGCGAGTACTTTAGTCGCACAATACTTCCAGGAAAAATTTTGCAACTCTATAATAGCACAAACTGGTTGATAGGAGGAATATGACATTATAAGGTAGTTTCTCTAATCACAATGAAGCTGTTACAAAACGAATACTAAGGGAGTAAATACTTCCTGATTAAAAACATAGCTTGTTCATTTACTACTTTATTTTATGAACACTGAACATTATCACCAATATTATTTTATTTCTCATTAACTATTCCTATGCCGTGACAAAAATCGTTCAAAATAATTTTAGCAGCATTTATTTTATGACCGAGATTAATATAAACTGCCAATTGATTTTTATTCATATATCTCCAACCTTCATCTTTTGCAAGGAATTGGTTGAAATGAATGCTTTAAGTTATCACATATGTAGCCTACAGTTTGTTGTCTCAATGAGAGTTATTGGTATAATTTTGTGTGTTTTATCGGATGTGTTTTATCAGATATGCTCCTCCTCATTCATACAAGTCACTGAGGTTGACAACTACAGTCATGTGTATCTAGGTAATGATAGAAACTAAACATGAGCTTCACTTAAGACTGTGACATAGACCATAGGTGTTTCCAAGTGTAAATTTTTAATGCCGTTTATTGTTAAAACGAGGCTATTCCACAACTTTTAGAATGGCATAGATATTGAATATCATTTCTCAGTTGGCACAATGATGCCAAGTATTGCTCTCAGTTGTTTTCTAGACAGACAAGCATCAAGAGAAATTTTTGCAGCGCAAAGCATTTATATAATTATTGGGGAAGAGAACCCTTTCCAGAAACGCCTCATAAACTACAACAATATTTACCTCTAAAAAAACAATTTTCCATATCTATCTTCACTTTCACGGAATAAACTGAAATAAATATTCTCGGATCCCTTCGTTTCATTACCACGACTGAAAACTAGCGACAAAGAATTTTAATAATTTCATGTCAATGCATGCTTTTCCATTTTGTTGAAGCTGTGGGAAATCAGGCTGTCTATAAGGCTAGTAACATTCTTAATTCTTTTATAATTTCGGGAAACATACGTGGATGGTTACGAGCAAACTAACAAGCACGTCTTAAGTTAAGGAAATAAGCATAAACATGTGAAATTATAAATGTTTGATAGAGATATATGATGTACGTTCTGAGCCTTCTTTCTATATTCAGGTACCGTGACCAGGAGTCATCATCGACAGCCCTGTTTGCTGTCAATTATTCCTATGTGACTGATGTGAAAAGCAGGTCTGCATCATTAGGGTGTATGTGGTTTTAGTAAATGCTGGCACCCAAAACGTACCAGCAAAACCTTACCTACGTTTACTTCAAAGAGTGAAGCTTGATCTGTAAGCGCTTAGTAAGAAATTTTAACGACTTCCAAATAATATCATGTTAGGTAATGGCACGTTTTGTGCACAAAATACTTTTTTAATGAAAAATTTAACTTTATTAAGGCAAAGAATAGGGTTATGAAAGAAGACAACGCTAGTTTTGAAATTGGACCTTTAATAGACCCGGCTCTCTCTTTCTTTACACGGTAGCTGTGTATAATCATTTAAATTTTTTCACCCAGTCCTTGTATTGTTGATCCTTACAATAATAATCACCTTATTTCATAGTGAATTAGTTAGTTAATTGCAAAACTTTTTTTGGGCAGTTTGAGTCAAGCCCGATCAGGCCGGTTACAGTCAGGGTTGGCACAAACCCATTACTTTAGAAACATCCCAACCCAGCAGGGTTTTCTCAGGCATTTTATTTCTATTTGATAATTGTTTCAACTTTTGCTAATCATGACTGACCCTGGGTATATTGAATACAATTTGAATTATAACGCGAAGTACAGAACATTGATTTAATTAATTTATAGCTTACTTGAGATTTTCCACGCCATAGGAGATCCGTCTGTTTTTCCATCTCACTTGTTCAGTTATTCACAGGTAATAAAGGTTATACTCTCATGAATACCAAAAAAATAGGTCACAAATTCATCATATACGAAGAAAGCAACTGAAATTATCTCATTTTCGTAGTTGGAGGAGTTAGATCTGATATTTTCTTTCTTAATTCATTAAGGAAGTGGGTCACGAATGTTAAATGCATGTTCAGATGTTTTTACAGAAAGGTAGGTTAATGTGTATCTCCCTTTCAGCTATGAACTTGCTAGTATGAGCAACCTTATTGAGTTCAAGACAAAAAACTTCGGAGCGCAGCTTCCCGAATGTACATATTTCGATGGCGAACATCGAAACTGCAGCATCTGAATCCATCTCAAACATAATAATAATATATCTCAGCAGAAGCGACGTTTATTACTGCAAATAAAGTAGAAGTTTCGTTCCAAAATACTCCACGTGCAGTTTAGCTGAGACAAGTGACAAAGGGCTGCCCAAAGAAATACCATAAAATAATTTTATAATTGACCACGCACAAAAGACTTCTACATGTAAACGGATCAATTGGAGAACGATTAATCCGCTAAGTATACATTTCCATCCACGCATTTTCGATGTTCATCTCGCGCTTTCAGGCACACCATACCTCACTGAGAAGAGAGGACTACTATTGGATTTAATTGAATCAACGAAACTCGAAGTTGAGCAAGCTCATTGGCAAGTCCTGCACTCGTTTAACTCTTTGATCTGTTGTCTCTCTAATTGCACATTCATTGTTGTATACAGCATCGCTCACAATAAAACTCGTTATTTGCAAACGGGACTTTATAGTTTAGTTTAAGCCATTCACAGCATTCAAAATGATCATTTTAGTGCGTGGCGACTTTTTCTCCTTTGCCGATTTCATAACATCAAACTGTAGTCGTAATAGCCGAAATTTTTTATTACAAAATGGTACTTAAATTTGAAATTTGGACTTAAAACCTGGATTCATAATTATTCCATCTTCAAATGAGACTGGCTGCAGGAACTTTACCTCCTAGCAATTTTCTGCTGCGCTGAAGGAACAACGAGCCAACATTGTGATTTTAATCACGCCAGCTGCGAGAGGAGGTTAAATTGAAACTTTAGATTATGTTGATTACCATTTCATGGCATTAAAACTCCTATTAGAAAGGAGAACTTGCGTTCAGCTTACCTAACATCCATCGAGTACAGTTGAATTAGATTTCGGATCAAAATTTTATTTAGTTCTAAATTCTGTCAAACAAAATAGCACGATCGTCAGATTTGAAATTCTTTGGTAGTTGTTCATCCACTAACGTTTCATTTCGTTTGGTACGGCATTCTAAAAATACACCAACCCAATAATCCTATGGTAAGTATGATTTCGTGTGTCAGTTCTGTCAGCCATCTTTGACTCAGTGGTACGAAAAGAACTGCGTCTTTGCTTAGTATTATGTTATTTTGAAGAGAGTCACATTTCATGATGAAAATTTAGTATTTTATGCAGCAGACTATGTTCACTGTGGCCCTCTTGATCATCTGTAAATAATTTTACTCGGGATTGAGTGTTCATATTTAGTGAAAATAACTGATAACCAAGGCACATGCAGTAAGCCCTGAAACCACTTCATGAGTTATAAAACGTATCAAGAACTTGATTCGATGGTGTTGACCAAAGTTGAATATGAATAACTTTTTGTGACAAATGACTTCCAGTGCGATTCGTGCTATAGAGTTGCCCCAGGACTCAGCGTGACTGATGAGAAGAAGTTCACTTCGAAGGCATCTCGACTGCACCATCAATCGCACCTTCTCATGAGGCTGTCGCGCGGAAGAAGGATTACCGTCTCTGGAATCAGGCAGCGAAGGTTTGAACCGAGGCTTCCTCTTTCTCTACGCTGGTGAAAGATACTCTCAATTATCGTGAATAAATTTCAACGAATTGTCAGCTTAAATTTAAATTTTTCTCCCGATTTGCGTATAACTCATTAGCGTCATTCCGCTTCGAATTGCTTGGGCTTAAACTTTTTTAAGAGTCGTTGTGTGTTATCAAATATTTTGTCCTCGGGATATGATAAGCGATAAAATGGCGCTGTAATTCTCAAGTTTAAGTTTCAATTCTTGCTGAACCTGTATAAAATGAACTACACAAATATCAGTTCTTTTTAATTTGTTTTTTCAACTTTATAATAGAATTACTACCAATTGCATTCCAGGACATACGCATAGCATAAATGGCGATCCGAAAATAGCAATTTGTAGACATTGTGTAGGTTTCTGGTGTCCACCTTACAGCGTGGGAGTAGAGACGGATAACCCAACCAATCGAGTGCACTATTTATTGTTATATACATACTATACCTTTACATATATATATATATATATATTTCAAGCAAATAAAATTCAGTTTCATGTAATTAAAATTGAATTTTACACAAATAAAATTCAAACCTTTGCGAGCAAGGAATCCAATTATTTACAAATGAAATTAAGTATCATTCAAATGAAAATTCTACGTTAAACAAGATAAAATTCATTATCCAATAATGCTTGAATTAGGACGATGTTATAAACGCAAATGAATAACGAATTTTTGGCAGAGAGCATTCACCGTCTAGTAAATATAAGCTGCTGTACACCCATAAATTAATAGCAAGCAGTCCCCATGTTGTCCAGTGAGCCTATCAATTCTAAACTGTATTGGCGAGAGGTTGAAGGTTTATTGATAATGCTGCAGGCCATTCATACAGTGCTGTGCAAATCTTTTCAGACAGTGGTGAATTATAACAATTGTTATTCGCTACAATGAAGTTAATTTGAAAAAAACTTACGTCGACGGTATGAGAGTTGATATGTTTGATAGGAGATATGACATCTCTCGCTTTTACACGTATTTACATTCAATTGGCATATATTCGTCCAAAGTTGATTACATTTTTGCTCTTTATTCATCATGGCACCATACTTTAATAGTAGCACTTGCCAGCTTTTGCATTGCCGACCAGTCTTCTTTCTGGAACATATCGTTTGATTATAGCTAATAGATTTTTTATGGGATGTATGCCAGGAGAATGTCTAGGCCAGTTTAAAACCGTCAGTATACAATCTTCGAAGAATGCGATCATTTTGCTTGAAGTATGGCATGGAGCGAGATCCTGCTGAAAAATGTCATCTCCATCAGGAAAGTCCCTTCTCATCATAGGAAGCAAGTGAGTCTGCAATTTTGCTTCCTATGTCTGCAATACAAGATAATTTCGTGTATAAGTATGCTCTCAGCATTATTAAGCAATTTTGCAGACTCACTTGCTTCCTTTGATAGCAACGAACTATTAAGAATCACCAAGAAAGAAATCAAATTCATTTTATTTGTGAATGTTTGTTTTCAGTGTCTATGATTTTCTTCAATGAACCAAACGACCTTCATTTGACAGCAACTTACAAAATCTAAGCCTGTTATTTCCATTCAACTGCGCATATCCAATTTTGCTGGCATACATTTATTTCATAAAAAAGTAAGGAGAGCATATTGCACTTTCATAAAACAAAATGTATAAATCATACAAACAATGAAAATATTTTTATTTAATTTTTTTCTTTTTGAAATAAAACAAACACTATAATAAAAGAAAGTTTTAATGTACATGTAAATGAAATTTGTTGTACATACATAGCTTTTACACATCTAAAACATTTTATAAGCACAAAATTGACATAAATGAACTTATTTCAAGGAAACATAACTCTTGCAATAGACAGAACTTCAACAGACTAGTTGTTGAACGAGCAGCAAAGAAAAGCTCAATGGAAAGGCCCTGCGTGGAAACTGTCATAAAAGATCGTGACCGATGCCTCCCGAATTTTCCTGTTTATCTAATTTGTAAAATACAGAGGTACTCTTACATCTAAATGTTCATGTTTCCGCTTACATAAAGCGTTGTCGCGAATACTGCAGGCTTTCAACGGGAGAATCTTTGCTTGAAACTTAGAAACGGGTGATATGCCAAAGAAACTTCTAGCTAAGATTGGCCAAATATAATAACGATGGAAATTTAATAAAAAATATCTTAATTACTTAGGACATTCATTTTAGCCCAACGATGTTCTTACGGGTTGCGGATGAGACACACGTCTTCTATTCTCATTGCAAAGTTATCATCGTTTGAGACCAATTTTGATAGAATAACAAAAATATGAAGGCTCACATCGAATGCTTTTGTAGATTTACTTCTAAAATGTGCATTCGCACCTATCAAAAAACTTTTGGGACCGTCTCAAGATGATTGCTTTCGTTCTATCAAAATAAATCCGTTTTGTTACACTCTATTTTTAATAATCAGCTTTTAAATATTTATGATCAATTTAATCGATAGATCTAGATCAGTAAACACACTCCGCGGTACTTGCGCACTGATGGCGCTTCTGTCTGCCGCATGGGATCCATTTTATTCTTTGCTGGGCCAGACATTTTTGCACGAAGGCCACTCGCCTCTCTTATTGCTGGAAAACATAGAATTGCTCTCTGAGTGGCTGCGTCAAGCGCGCATCCATTTATATTTTTTCTCCTCTAAGCCTCGCACAAGAGTGGAATTCAAATTTGAACAGAAGATGACTTTCCTGACTGAGGGCACGCTCTCTTCAGGAACCTGAAGTGACTTTATCGAAATGCATTGAACCTATCGAAAGAATTAGGACTGTTAGCAATATTTCATCAGTAATTCGTATGGCGATTGCCCACGGTGTTTCTCTAAAAGGTCTTTTGTGCCCTCTGACTATCAGGTTTACTTAATTTGAAGCGGTGCACTCATTTAAATTGCATTTGAGCTACAGTTTCTATATCTGAATGAGCCATGGACTCGCGTGTTTGTACGCTGCACACTTCTTGTCGCTACTTTCCGCTGCTGTAGCTCTTGCACATTAAAAAATGTTTAAACAGCCGCAACTTGATCGAAATGTACTGTATATTTTACTGTATAAAAATATCCCTTAAGGTATTTTGAATTAGGACTGATTTCGAATGTAATACATGAAACAACTGAAAGTTAGTCATTGAATATCTTCGATATTGAATATGAGGAAGAAAGAATTCGTTTAAGATAAGTCACAAAGTTTTAATCGAGTACCTTTACATGAGGCTCACTGGGGAAGTTGCCACGAGTCTTTTTTTTTCTGTGAGAGACAATTGGCTGGGTTGATTATTGCAGCGGTGCAGAGGGTTTCATTTTTGTAAATTTTGCCTAACTACGACACGCTCCGTCAAAAGTAACGAGCGCCCTTGTTATAATGAAAATGAACTGATGGACTGTTTCACCAAGTCTTGTTGTTAAATTTACCGACGTATAGATGATTCACTCAGGTTTGCCTCTAGTTAAGCATCAACGTGGGATACGATTTCATCGGAGATTTAGTTTTCCTTAGATTCGAAGATCTTCGACTAAGTCATCTGATTTAAATTATTCATTAAGAGCCAAATAACAATCTGAGGGATTCACGAGTAAAACTATTGAATAACGAAAGAAACTAGTACACTTGGCGTACAGTTTGAAAGTTTAGCGAATTTACTTTGCTGTGTATAAATATTCATTGTCTGAAACAGTTTGTGAAAATGGCATCAATTTTTTGCATTCTTGTTCTTGTTCACATTCTCAAATATGTGGAACTGTATTCAAGTTTTCACTGTAGAATTTAATTCACGTCCTGTTCTGATATTCTTACCATTTAATCTTGAACAATTTACATTACCTTGCATGCTGTATCAACATCAGACCACACTTTTCTTCCAAAGAAATTCCAAGTTTCCGTTCGAGCATTACTACACTCAAGCATATTTTACCTGGTCTCACTCTAGAAAAATGCGATATTTTAGACTTAGAGGAAGGGGGACAAGTTACAGGGAATCCCTCTAACTTATCATTTCTTCACGACAGGGTTTTCTTTAGTTTCCAATATCGATTTAAGTAGGAAAATATATTTTTCTAGAATAATGTGTTATTATTTCCCTCCATTTTTGAATATATGAAATAAAAATTCTTACAATGTGCAAATATTTTTCTTTATGGGCTGGAAATTTTTTTTCCCACACTCCCGCAATTTCTCATAAGTTATAAACAATTTAATAAATTTGAAAAGAATATTCCTCACCCCCATTCCATGCTCACTTACCACGTACTGTACAAACTGCAAATTCCTTTCTTCAAGCTTGGTCTGGATGATGGTTTAAATCAGTTCAGTTGTTTCGTACCTCAGCCCGAAAGCTGGGAGAGGAAAGCTCGACATCGTCATTTAGCGGCTTGTAGGACTAGTGCTGCTATCAAGCAATTTTCACATCTGACCCGCAATCTCACACAAGAAATGTTGTCATGCGAGTCTTTGGATCTATGCCATCAATAGAACTCGTGAAACTGAATTCTTCTCTTGCGATTGACTAGTCACGGCATTCATCTGAACCCTTGCAATAAATTTAACAGGATGAGTGTTATCAATTCACATTCCGGTTTGAGCGCAAACAAAGACCTTTAAGCACGCAGAAAGTGCAATTAAGCAATGGTGAGATATCATTCATAAATTTTCCACTCAAGTATTTTACAATCTGCGAGTGGCAATCAAAAATAATGGTTATTTCGTGTAGTGCGTACTGATTGCTCGAGAGTTGTGTTCGAAATGTTGTTCTAAATAAAGTTAATGAGTAGAACAATGGGATCACCATCGCTAGGATAAAAAAAATTGTAGTTACTGAATCCCACAAATAGCCTTTAAATGCCGCAGAGTTTAAAAACGAACCAGGTGCTCTCAATTGTGCGCTCACAGATACAGATCAGGATCTGAAGTTCAGCTGTTGGGGTAACCGATAATGCACTCAAATATTCGCGCTGACAATGACTATTTTTTTTTGTTTTCGATTCTTTTGAGTGGAAATTACATTCATTGTAATGGGATCACACACACTTGAAACGTCTTTTGTACAGTTAAGTATGGAAAATAAATTGTCATAAATATTGGATACATATTATACATACATATTGTACAGTAATACAGTTTGAACACTGTCGAAAAATTTGCTACATCACCGTATTGAAATATTAAACCGTACTTTGCCAACAAATTTGTTATTTATTTCAAGTTGATATTAAAGCTGAAATTTCTATGCTAAGGATATCTCATGGAATATTTCAATAATTTTTTGTAACACGGAAGATCGCTTTAGGTGTTTTTTTTACCAAGGCTGTGAGGCTAATATTATAGTTAGTTTTATTTTATGTATAGCTTTTTTGCATGCTGTATGTTAATTGTTTGATTTAGTAAATGGGTTTATTACAAGAGTATTCAAAATATACTCTAAAATTAAACGAGTACTTCCCACCCTACTTAAATTCAGTAAAAAGACATCACCAAGTAGTAGCCTAAAGAGAATATGCCAATAAATACGGGGTATTCTCGAGCTTATAAAGCATATTTTAGAGCATAATTAGCATACAATTTAGCGAATATAAAGCATATCCTAAAAAGCATATTGTTACAGCCCTAGTTATTACGCTTTTTCACTTGACTTTATGTATGCTTGACCAGGTGACCTCTAGTTTCTTTTCATTAGTAAGATGTGTGGAATTTAGTTTAGAAAATCACCTCTACATTTTGGTTATTTTCTAAGGACTCCTTCATTAATTTTGTAGAAACTGTAGATGTATTCATGTTTTGTTCGATACAGAAAGAAAATGATATTTGAACGCGACCTACATTCAATGATTAATTTTCCAAAAGCGACAACAAAGCCACAACTTTCTAGCATGGAGTGAATATGTGATATAATTTTATTCCCGATGCTCGATGGCATACAGAATTAATTTCCTCTTTTCTTTCTGTTCGATTCTTTGAACGCCTTTAATAGTTTCCGAGGAACAGCACGTATGCATTCAAATGCAGTCTAGTCTGTTTCAATTAAAGTTTGATGAGTCGTTCAGTAAAAATACATCGTTCCATACTTTTCGTAAATATCATGTATGAGCCTTTTGTCATTTCCAGGAGGTCGTAACATTATGCTCTTGGTATGAGTTGCTTCAGATGAATAATTGTGAATTTTTAGAACATTCACTGATGACATTTGGATAGAAAAAAGCGGAGGGATTATTATTTGTTTACATTGCGCAAATAAAAGGGTACGAACCCAGTCTGGCCATTTTTTCCTTGTTTGAGCCTGCAACGCAAGTTTTCTTTCAAGCATACGCTGCACCGTCTCCTCATCTGAAATTTAGACCAATTCCGCTCCTGACAGGGCAATACCCAGTACATTTTGGTGCTGACCTCTGCAGGGAATTGTCCATGTTTTGCAATGTTAGACGGCATCCAATACTGCGCTGCGTTGTAGAGCGGACTACGGAATGACCTAAGCTGCGTTCGGACGCTTTGAAAAAATCGCACCCTCTTGTTGAAAAAATGTTTAGAAAATAATTTGACGCGTTTTCCAGACAATGAATAACTGTTCTTCTTCGGTTATATCACTGTGGAGAATAATGGGGTATATGTGAGTAAAATTATGTGAGTAAATTGGTTAACCCGATTTCAGTAAGTAATTGGTTAACCCGATTTCATTGGCCTGCATTGATAGAAAATTTAAGGCTCGTCCAAGGGGATTGCGCCAGAATAAAGTTAACTTTTTGTTTCCTATTTGCTGATACTTTCCGTTTAGTCACTGACACCCTCATAACATACTTTAATGTATTAAACTTTGGTATATTATTATTTTTTAATATCAACGAAGATGTATACAAGAAACATCTCTTTTCAAGCAATAATTACACATTTCTCTACCGATTAACTTTAGCTAGCGTTTTAGTCGTTTAATTTGATTTGCGAAAAGTGCCACCTACTAACGAATCACAGTTCAGAACCCATAAAATCGTAGACAGGTATTGTTGGGTGATTGTCACCTCTGGGACACATGGCGAAACATCTTTGGCTTTATTGATACAGGTGCATTCATTGCTAGTCTTTGTTGGGACTCTGGACAGTTTGCGTTCTGCAATAAAAGTTTTCATTCGTAGTTTTTGACTTGAAGATTACGAAGTCAAAATAGAGGAGAATATTGCAAGCCCTGGTAAATTGCTGAGGATTTTCCCACCAGGTGAATAATGAGTCACTCATATTAGTTTCAGTACGTAAACTATTCAGTGTTTTCCAATCGCTTCTGTAAAAAATCCAAGGTGAATTTGCGGCAATTTAAAGTTAAATTTCATATCAGAATCAGATTCGAATCTAGTGGCTCTTATTGTGATAGTTCCCCATCGTTAAGCGATTTATTAAGCCATGAAAGCCCTTACAATATCACTCATAAGTTTGCGCTTCATTACTATCGCGTGTTACACCGTATTTGTGAAAAATTTATCTCTGAAAAGCTCTCAGCAACTTGATGGGCTGCATGGGAACTGGGATAACACTTGGTTGTAAAAGTGTTTCAAATTGATTAGCCGAGCAGAGGCATTTTAGTCCCCGTTTCTAACTGTTTGTGGGAGGCATAACAGCCAGCTGAGAGATGGACTTGATCGGGAGCAGCCTAGCATCTGTTTAAATTCTAGTTTTATTTTTAGAGATTTTTACGATTCGTTCGTTTTGCTGCATATTTCTTCTTCTGTTTTCCATAATTTTTGATACTCTTTATTAATTTTTCTTGCAATTGTGGTACTTCAGACAATCTGATGTAAAGAATATTTGTTGAAGATACGCCATACCTTTCAACTCAAACATAAATTCGAATCCACACACTGTAAAGCTGTAGAGTTCTGCTCACACAATTTCACATAAGGGGTATTTAAAACCAACAAGAAGCTTGTTTCTTCAATTGAAGAAAGTTCCCGAACTGCGGGAGCAAAAATTAGTTTGGATCGTAAAATTAACTCTATAGCTATCAAGGGGAACAACTTTGAACTTAGGCAAACTATCTAATTAAGCTCTGAGAACGATTTATATACAAGAAGATCATTATATGATTTAAAATCTTCTTTTTTAATAGAACTTAAATTCTTAGCATTAATCAACTGAAGCCCCAAGAATAGCAGGTAAGAGCAGCGTGTGCATTCAATGGACAACGAGCGCAGCAGCCTTGAAGAAAGGTCGAGAACGGCTGAACAGTGAGAGCACCGACTGGCCAGGACTGTATAAACGTGCTGACACCGCAATGTTGAGGTCACTCGAGCTCCAGACCAACCAAAGACCTTATACCAAACCTTATACCAAAGGCACTTGTCAGACGATCCTCGGTACAGCTCAAGACGGCATGCAAAGGGACCGATGAAAAAGCACCTTGGCGTACACTAAGAGATAAAACCACCGAGGCCGCGCATGAAGGGTGTCCACTCTAGTCGTGACTGTAAAACATGATATATAATAAATTTTGAGCGGAAAGAATTTTAAAGGTTGTAAAAGACACAATGAAAACGATATTTCTCAATTAATTACCGTAGAGGGGAAAGCTATTTGAACAGACGCCAAAAAAAGAGGCATCTGGACAATGGTCCGGGTCATTGTCAAGGGGCAGCCAAGATATTGGAGTTTAAAAAAACATACGTATAAATACAATAGCTTCTGCTCACAGAGGTAATCAGCACAAGTAAAAGTCATTGACAAAAAGGAATATTCGACACAGGCCTGTACCAGAACGTTAACAGGTCTGTCTAGAGTATGAAGAATTTTACATGACAGGTGTGAGAGTTCCAAATAATTGGTTTAATGCAAAGTTGCAGCTCATCAAACAGTTGACACTCATTAAGAAGACGAACCACACTTCTTGAACGTAATTTAAATTCCGCATGAAACTCGGCTTAAGTTTATATTTAAAGGGTAAGTTTAATTCAAGAGTTGATAGAAGCAAAGATAGTAAAGGTTTTACAGAATAAAGCAAACATTCACACTCACGCATACCAAGAAAATGTTGAAATAATATTATAAGGAAAAATTGGAAAAAATAATTAGGCCGAAGAACTTCTTTGAAGGGCCCACGACGTCCGGCACCATAAAGTGTTACAGATGATTTGCCTTGCCCTGCGAAGCGATTACTTAAATTCACTACAGCCCCCTGAAGAAACTAAGAGGACGGCAGGCGGCTATCCTCCCCTGCCGGCATGACGCCTCTCCCCTGCCCAGCTCGGCGCTACCTGAGCACACCTGCATAACTGCCACGGGCGACTACAGGCCGCAGCGCGGTGTGCCTCACGGTCGCTCTCTGAGTTGTGAGGGAAAATCCTCACTACTCTTATTCGTAAAAGATAACCTTAACTGTAAATTTAAGACTTGAAATACACACGTGTGCTCAAACATTTAATGCATATGCAAACTTTAGTGTCATTCAACTGAAGTGCGAGTGTTCCGCTTTAAATCGATTTCATACCGAGTATTCAAATGATTACACTCACTGAAATCTTATCGAAAATTTTGGTCACTTTGATGGAGATAAACTTTTAATATTGTTCTTCATCGTTCCTATCAACACCTTTGAATGAATTAACGGATGCACATGAGGAATAATCTGTCTGCCTTCATTTCTTAAAACGATTGTAGGAACAAGTCTCTATCTTCTATAAAGAACAAAAGAACATAAAATGCTAGCGTTCCCTTTGTCATTTACTTACCTTCAAATGTGTAATTTTCTTCAATTTTTATGAGATTTCCAATCCGGAAGCTAAGGTTCGTGTAATTTACAAGACAGTTTACTAGTGTAATTTCAACATGAATAAGTATTTGAGTTAGAATTGTCTGAATTGCAGTTTTATTGGAATTAAATTTATTTTTATTAGATTTAGATTGTAGAACGCTCGGAGTGTCATTATTCACCAAGTTTCTCACAAATCTTCGCGATTCATCAAGTTGTTTGCGATTCTACGTGATCTTTCAAGTCGCAGGTGATTCTTCGTGGTTCTTCAAGTTGCCCGCAATAATTATTCTTCGTGATTTTGCCGCTAGAGTTTCGGCGCCCGTGGTCTGGCTTTGGACCTCCAGTAATCGTGTTAGCGAGCAATTCAAATTTACAGGGTTTTCCTTTTGCTAAGGAAAATCGCATGTTCCACCTTGAAAAATTCATGTCGTATACATCATAAGAGTTCGCGCTGTGAGCTCTTAGATGTGCACCCTCGTCAATATTGTTCATGTTTTATTAAAGGACTTGAAAACATTTGCATATCCGGGCATAAAATGTAGAAAGAATATTCAATATAATGTTTAAATTCAATTTGTTGATATTGGCCAATGGTTGCGACTGATTTCTGCATCTTTCTGTAAACCATAAGGCATGGGAAAAAACGTAGATCTCGGATTTGATCGACAAGAATGACTTGTGTCCTAACCCGGTGAAGAGAACACTTCTCCGTCGAAATCACCTGAATTATTATTAATGCGTTTTGAAACTTATATAATTCATTTTGACATGTTTTGAAATGTAAAGTTTATTCAAAGGCTAACGACTGCATGAACTTAATTCAAAATCAGTTATTTTACCTATCAGCTTGTTCATTTATAGGTTCAAAGCCTCTAATGAGTTAGCGAATATTCGTGGGTCATTTACCTGCATAAGTCTGTATTTGTTATTCGATTCATGTTTCCCGGATTTAAAAAATACCCTGTCGTCGAAAGCTAAAATTATTGAGCAGAGCTACCCTCCATAATGTCCTAAGCGTTTGTCTTATATGATTTAAATAAATTTAAAGCCTTCAAGTCTCTACATCATCAGAATTTGTACGTCCTTTCTCAAGCTCAAGCAACCATGCTCTCCAAGAGTGACTAAAATGTGTTGCCTACTTCGAGAACACTGTTAGAATTTCAGAACATGGAAAAGCCAGCAATCTGAAACTCGGTTGGAAAGTAAAATTACAGTCGCAATTCTCATTTCCAATTTTTTGCCATTAAGAAGCTCTCCTGCCGCTTTGCGATAGAACTGACAAAATTCCGAGCTGCTTCCCCAAAAAATGATCGTAAATCAACGAAGCGTAAATTATGAGGCTTATCAACTGCGCTGTTCATTTTCTTTCTTAAAGAGGTAGCTGAGGCCGTTGTTTCGGGTGGGAAAGTCGATGTTTTGAATACAATGGAAGTGTTTTTGTAGATGTTATAACTGCTGACAGGGTTGGACACATTTATCAAACATCAACTTGGGATTTGTTTCGGAGCTTTAAAAAGAATAGCGGTTCACTGAAAGTTATTTCGTCCATCACTGTTGCACATAATCATCATAATATATTTGTACACATTTTTCGTTTTATTGGTAAATCAGTGTATCTTGAAAATATATGTGTCGATAGGTACTTCTGCCATGAATAAAAAAAAATTACGCGAATCGTTTCACATTTCAGTGAACAGTTTCTCCATTTTGTAGGCGAACGAGCCAAATGCCGCAGCCAGCAATTGATTAAAAACTAAGATGATCTAATTTATTCCTATTTTGTTATCGTGAGTTCAACTCTGCTTTGTTCTGAGCAACTGGAATTGAAATTACTGGAAATAAAACCTAAACTTTTTTTGTTTTCTCTCGGCTGAGTAATTTTTACTCCGAACTACTACATTGAAATATAATTAATTGCAAGAATATTCTCCCGCATAACTTAGCCTACAAATACTCACGATCTTCGTGAGCTTCATTTTTAAATTGTATATTGCTGCGTTCGATCAGGTGGGACAAAAAATCGAGTGATTAAAAATACAATGTATGAGTCGAAAGCATTTGCATGTTTTTGCGCCGCCTGGAGCTATGTGCATCTAAATTAAACCCACTATCTTTTCCTTTAGATTTGATCAACGCACAATTGTTTGTTGATAATTTCCAAAACATCAGAAGCGTTAACTTTTCATTGTTTTCGACCGAAGACGTTTTTGAAATTGCATTTTCCGCAAGCCATTTTGTATCATTAGGTTTCATAATTATCACAGAATATGTTTCGAATAGTCATTCACAAACGGTGTATCGTAGAACACAATTTTTATCTATTGGATCCAAAGGAATCTCAAACAACCACTACAAAATCGGATAAATTTTGAAAAACCAAGCTTCAATTAATGTAAACTGGCGAAGTAAATATTTGATTTTGACCTCATTCTTAATACAATAATCCTCGTGAGCAGCCCCCAGGAGCGCAGGCACAATTACTCGGTATACACAATTACACAACACAATTACACTATAGGCACAATTACTCGGTATACACAATTACACAACACAATTACACTATAGGCACAATTACTCGGTATACACAATTACACAACACAATTACACTATAGGCACAATCACACAGTATACACAATTACACAACACAATTACACTATAGGCACAATTACTCGGTATACACAATTACACAACACAATTACACTATAGGCACATCACACGGCATACACAATTACACAACACAATTACACTATAGGCACAAATACTCGGTATACACAATTACACAACACAATTACACTATAGGCACAATCACACGGTATACACAATTACACAACACAATTACGCTATAGGCAAATTACGCGGTATACACAATTACACAACACAATTACACTATACGCACAAATACTCGGTATACACAATTACACAACACAATTACACTATAGGCACAATCACACGGTATACACAATTACTCAACACAATTACACTATAGGCACAATCACACAGTATACACAATTACACAACACAATTACACTATAGGAACAATTACTCGGTATACACAATTACACAACACAATTACACTATAGGCACATCACACGGTATACACAATTACACAACACAACTACACTATAGGCAAATTACACGGTATACACAATTACACAACACAATTACACTATAGGCACAATCACACGGTATACACAATTACACAACACAATTACACTATAGGCAAATTACGCGGTATACACAATTACACAACACAATTACACTATAGGCACAAATACTCGGTATACACAATTACACAACACAATTACACTATAGGCACAATCACACGGTATACACAATTACTCAACACAATTACACTATAGGCACAATTACTCGGTATACACAATTACACAACACGATTACACTATAGGCACAAATACTCGATATACACAATTACACAACACAATTACACTATAGGCACAAATACTCGGTATACACAATTACACAACACAATTACACTATAGGCACAATCACACGGTATACACAATTACTCAACACAATTACACTATAGGCACAATTACTCGGTATACACAATTACACAACACAATTACACTATAGGCACAATTACTCGGTATACACAATTACACAACACAATTACACTATAGGCACATCACACGGTATACACAATTACACAACACAATTACACTATAGGCAAATTACACGGTATACACAATTACACAACACAATTACACTATAGGCACAATCACACGGTATACACAATTACACAACACAATTACACTATAGGCAAATTACGCGGTATGCACAATTACACAACACAATTACACTATAGGCACAAATACTCGGTATACACAATTACACAACACAATTACACTATAGGCACAATCACACGGTATACACAATTACTCAACACAATTACACTATAGGCACAATTACTCGGTATACACAATTACACAACACAATTACACTATAGGCACAATCACACGGTATACACAATTACACAACACAATTACACTATAGGCACAATTACTCGGTATATACAATTACACACCTTAATTACACTATAGGCACATCACACGGTATACACAAATACACAACACAATTACACTATAGGCAAATTACACGGTATACACAATTACACAACACAATTACACTATAGGCACAATTACTCGGTATACACAATTACACAACACAATTACACTATAGGCACAATTACTCGGTATACACAATTACACAACACAATTACACTATAGGCACAATTACTCGGTATACACAATTACACAACACAATTACACTATAGGCACAATTACTCGGTATACACAATTACACAACACAATTACACTATAGGCACAATTACTCGGTATACACAATTACACAACACAATTACACTATAGGCACAATTACTCGGTATACACAATTACACAACACAATTACACTATAGGCACAATCACACGGTATACACAATTACACAACACAATTACACTACAGGCATAATTACACGGTATACACAATTACACAACACAATTACACCATAGGCACAATCACACTATACACAATTACACAACACAATTACACTATAGGCAAATTACACGGTATACACAATTACACTATAGGCACAATTACTCGGTATACACAATTACACAAAACAATTACACTATAGGCACAATTACATTATAGGCACAATTACTCGGTATACAGAATTACACAACACAATTACACTATAGGCACAATCACACGGTATACACAATTACTCAACACAATTACACTATAGGCACAATTACTCGGTATACACAATTACACAACACAATTACACTATAGGCACAATCACACGGTATACACAATTACACAACACAATTACACTATAGGCACAATTACTCGGTATATACAATTTCACACCACAATTACACTATAGGCACAATCACACGGTATACACAATTACACAACACAATTACACTATAGGCAAATTACACGGTATACACAATTACACAACACAATTACACTATAGGCACAATTACTCGGTATACACAATTACACAACACAATTACACTATAGGCACAATTACTCGGTATACACAATTACACTATAGGCACAATTACTCGGTATACACAATTACACAACACAATTACACTATAGGCACAATCACACGGTATTCACAATTACACAACACAATTACACTATAGGCACAATCACTCGGTATACACAATTACACAACACAATTACACTATAGGCACAATCACACGGTATACACAATTACACAACACAATTACACTATAGGCACAATCACACGGTATACACAATTACACAACACCATTACACTATAGGCAAATTACACGGTATACACAATTACACAACACAATTACACTATAGGCACAATCACACGGTATACACAATTACACAAAACAATTACACTATAGGCACTATCACACGGTATACACAACTACACAACACAATTACACTATAGGCACAATGACACGGTATACACAATTACACTATAGGCACAATCACACGGTATACACAATTACACAACACCATTACACTATAGAAAAATTACACGGTATACACAATTACACAACACAATTACACTATAGGCATAATCACACGGTATACACAATTACACAACACAATTACACTATAGGCACAATCACACGGTATACACAGTTACACAACACAATTACACTATAGGCACAATCACACGGTATACACAATTACACAACACAATTACACTATAGGCACATCACACGGTATACACAATTACACAACACAATTACACTATAGGCACAATCACACGGTATACACAATTACACAACACAATTACACTATAGGCACAATCACACGGTATACACAATTACACAACACAATTACACTATAGGCACATCACACGGTATACACAATTACACAACACAATTACACTATAGGCACAATCACACGGTATACACAATTACACAACACAATTACACTATAGGCACAATCACACGGTATACACAATTACACAACACAATTACACTATAGGCACAATCACACGGTATACACAATTACACTATAGGCACATCACACGGTATACACAATTACACAACACAATTACACTATAGGCACAATCACACGGTATACACAATTACACAACACAATTACACTATAGGCACAATCACACGGTATACACAATTACACAACACAATTACACTAGAGGCACAAGTACGCAGGCTATTCATTACGGCGGAATGAGATCTGGTCTAATTCGCCGCATTTCCACCTCGATGAATGCTTTGAGTCAGTGCAGATTTGAATGCGCTTGGTTGTAAACTTTTCGTTTTTAGGGTTTGCTATGAATATCCTAAAATCGAGGTAGACCCGCGAATTGGACCAGATCAGACCTGTGCCGAAATGAGCAGCCTGCGTAATCGGGCCAATTCTTGCCGACGCTCATGAGGGTGGAACATGAAGATAATTGTAATTGAAGAGTATAATAATAAAAATGGCATTTCTAAAGCTTGCATAAATATTTAGTTTTTTTTAATTTATTCATATTGTGAAAATAATTATTGGTTCTTTTACAGCCTATTTTAAAAAATCACCCTTTATATCTACAAGTTGTCATCAGAACCGACCTCCATGCAAATGCAGCAGGTGAAATCTGTGATTTTGAATGCGCGCCGTCATCTACAAACTGGCTTTAAAAGCACTGCTATTTCTCACCTTTATGAACGAATAAAATCCGAGTTTGATTCAGGGGAGCTTTTCGTAAGATTTGAAAAAGTTACCAAATTTTTTTGTGTTCTATCATGTCAATGAACTGTACCTGACTTTTAATTCAAGTTTCAGTGCTGTGCGACGCTTCTTACTACAAGATCGATCAACCAGATTAAGTAATGCAGCCCTAGAACAAAGAAGGAAAGAACTAATCTCGTAAAGTTTTTAACGTCAATATGAACGTCAGTTGCGTTGTTTGAACTACTAAAATGCTGGCTCCGTCCTGCCGCTCTGATGACCAATGAAACATTATGGACGGCCGAGCTAAGCGCTTGAATATTCGATCGCATAAATTATTCATGCTTAAAAATCAGTAGGGCTCAAACTATCCTAGGTTTTTTCCTCTCAGATTTAGACTCTTCTTTTCACACGTGAAGATATCGAATGACCTCCACAGAGGGAAATTCGAATGGGAAATAAACTAGAAAAAAAAACCTGATTTCTAATTTCCGATTCGTTCGTTTTAATTGCTCATTTAGATTGGAACCGAAGGCTTTGCTAGGGATTTGCTAAAATACAATTATTCCGCAAAATGCGAGGCTCTAATTAAAAAAGCTAACATTTTTGTCAACATGGCTCCATGAAAATAAAACTAGTATTTATCCATTTATTCATTTGGAAATGGCATATCCATGCTCAAGCAGATTGCGAAACTCTAATTGAAAGCTACATTTTTTGCGAATTACGGAATGTCAAGAGTAACTGAAGATAAGAGCTCCTCGAAGATATGGAATGCACCACAACCGTCTGGTGTCACCTATGCCCACAAGACTTCTGAAGAGTTGCATCCGTCCTAAATCTATTGCTCAGCTAGATTTACAGGTTAGATACAGATAATAAAATTTTCAACCGTGATAAGAACAACTAAGGATCTCTCGGTTGAATATATGTACCTATCGAAGACATTTGTACTCGCATTTTAATATGCTACAGATCATGAAATATTTCAGTCAACATTACTCTGCAGTGAAAATTTTTGCATCAGTGGCAGGCTATTGTCAAAAATGTCGACTAGTGCCTATGTAATTTAACCTAAGGGAAAATAATTCTCCCCACATCACTGAGCTCTCGTATCACAGATACTTGAGAAACATACTTCCGTCTCGGATTTCAAAATTTCATAGCTTGAATTCGTTTTCGGCTCAACTTTCTAAGCCTGTTTTATCGCCGAAAAACTCCTTAGCTTGATTTTGCTTCGACTAAAATTCGACGCTTAGAAAACGGCTCGACATATCCAAAACTTGTAAACAGCTTGATTTTTATATCAGCTTGAAAACTTCGAAGCTTTTAGCTCAGAGCTCGATTTCGTTTCGGCTCAAATTTTCGTACGCTTGAAAAACAGCTTGAAACATCTTTAAAACTCTACCAGACCAAACTCCAAGAACTGCCGAAAAATATTCGCATCTGAAAACTGTGGGCAAACCCCAACTTAAATAAATCAATTCAGCAGGACCTGACTTTTCTATTACCCCTGAAAAATATCAGGAAGATCCCTCCGGGATAAAAGGAAGATCCCTCCGGGATAAAAAAGCCTCTGAAATTACGGCCCTCAGAATCCCTGAAATAGGGACAACGATCAAAGGTGACTCCCAAGAATAACCAACCTAAATAATTCGCAATCGGGCCAAACAGGATTCGCCGCCCTAACGATCTAACAATTGGGCTCCAAGAAGGCCAATCTAAATAATTCTCATTCGGGCCGAAAAAGGACTCGCCCACCTAAATAACCTATAACTGGCGCCGAACGTGGATCCGCCTAAACAACTATCTAACAATTTGGCGCCCAAGAATGATCCGCCCTACTAACTATTTAACAATCAGTATCCACATTAATGTAGATGTTTTTGTCGATGAAATTTCATTCGAAGGCTACAACTCGGAATGCTATTTTGTCTTCGATAAAACTCGTTTGTTGACAAATTCCAAACAAGCGCATTCACGCTAGAATGTGAGAGGTGTGTCATTAAAGTAATAGAGGCTTTAGATAAAGCTTATTTTACCAGAAATAGTAGTGTACATAGAGCTGGTTGATATTTCCACAGTGTAATGAGGAAACAATAGTCGCAACATGGAGTAAAAGTATTCAAGCACTACATTATGTAGTGCTTGAACCTATCGACTAGTTCTTTTGTTCCTTGTTTAAACTCTGCAATCCATAAATAGAATCATCAATTTTCAATCTGTATACAATTCAAATGCGACGTGATGTCATCGATTACAGTCTTGTATTGCTGGAAATTTAACCAACGCTAGTCAACTCGTACAGGTAATGGATGACGTCTATGTACTCGTCGATACAATTTCATAAAAAGTGATCGCACACAACTCATACAAAAAAGAGCAAACAAGTTTGGTCCATTTTCACTATTCCCAAGTGTTCCCTGGTAGGATTATTTTTGTATTTTAAAACCTTAAAAAAATATTTGCCATCTTCAACTAGGATTGTGATTTGCGAAGAGCAACTTGAATATTTACTGACTATGTGCAGGTGAGGGAGTTTTTCTCTATATACAGCAGTATATGGGAGCCATTTCTGAAGGGCCTTATAGAAGGCCCGTATCTTATATGACATATTGTTTTGCAAGTATTTATCGGATTTGTTTTCATTTTCGGAATAATTTTCTGAAGAACAATTTCGATACTTCAATTGCAGAAAAATAACCCAATCAAAAAGATGATTTGGTACCCATGAATGCAAATTTTAACCATAAAACACTCCGTGAAGGACCTTCAAACATTATAGGTTAGTCTTTGGTAGGCTAGATGAGGTCAAGTATTTTGAAGTCAAAGAGCAAAATTGGGAATCCGACAAAATTATGAAACAAATGCTATAAAGGCATATTAGTGTTAAAGCAGGGCCCTTAATCAGCCTCAAGATCACCAAATAGTTTGAAAATTCGAATATAAATATATTTCAAAGGTCTTCCAGAGCAATCCACGCGATAAAATTTGAGGTTAGTTGACAGCGAAGCGATGGAGTATAGCCAACAAAGTGGGGCGTCCCATCTATGGCTGCCGACAGAATATTGTAATATTGTCGCATTGGCGTGGACATTTCGTCGGCAATTTGTTGACGGTGCTCAGGCGATACACCTCTTAGGTTTTACTGTGCTAGACCTTACCTCCTCAGTGGTACATGCTTACGCTTGTTCATGTTAGCACACAGGATATAGGCGTTCAACTATAACTCAAGCTTCAAAAGATTGCAATAATGATTTAAATTTTTCATTTGACCAGTGATAAAAATGTTTTCACAAAAACCCAGTACCTAATGCCGCAGAAGAGTATATGAAAGCAACGATTGACGAGCGCATACATTGATTCAAAGATTTATTTACCCGCACAAAATTTTCGATCGGATTGTCAAAAGAGACGACAAAAATAGAGATAAAACTACAAATACTACTGAGAAAATCGATACTTAAAAAGTCAGAGCTGCTGAAATTCGAGTGTTGTTGAGGTTGATGATCTAGTAACCGCACATTGAAGTTCTTGAATGTGTTTATGAGCGGTCATACTAAGAGCTGATAGTTCGGTAAAGAACGAAATGTTCTTCTACTCCTAGCTTGGCGTATGGAACATGACATGCGTTAAGCAGTGTAATTTATTTATGACCACTAAGCTGTCGCATATAACTTTTATCAAAATCATTGTTATAGTCGACATAAAACTTTAAAAAAATAAATCTAAAACAAATCCAGTTATGTAATTAATTTTAATCATCACTTTACTATAGATATCAATAAAACGACTATAGTATGTGAACGAAATTAAAAATTAATGCGCATAATCACTTTAAGAATTTTATTTGAAAGGATTTGAACACGCTCTCTCATGCCGAGAGAAGCAGCATCGCAGATATTGACAGACTGGATAAAGTATCAATAAACAAAAGTATAACACGAAGGAAGCTATATATGAGGTTCGATTTCAACCGAACGAAACAGAAGAAATAATGTCTTAGAATTTATTAATATAGTTTTCAAATTCAGTCATACAATATATAAGAAGAATTCATTTTCCAATCCGATATCAAATTACTTGATCGTGTTAATCAATTTCACAGTTTTTCATTGAATATATATACGGGCAGGTTCCATGAATGAACGTAAGAAGTCATAAAGATTAACTTTATTCTCTGAACGCGAGTCTTAAGTTCTTCAGTTTGAAGTTATTTGCTCAGTTTCGTAATAATAATTTTCATTCTATGTACAGCGTCAATTAAAGTGGGAGCATTGAAAAAAATATCGAGTCGTCTGCAAGGGGGAAAATGTTGTCAACAATAACAGAAACATCGTCATTAATTAAGATACTGGAAAGTAGAAGAGCCCACATTTAAACTTTGGGTATCCCAGCAACGATAAGTAAAAAATCTCATGCAAAACTGTTTCAATGAACAAATTAGATCCTTTTCTTGAGAAGCAGTGTTGGACAAAATTTTATAGCATTCGAAAGGAAACCTTACTTTTCCCTTTTCTTGTTCAAAATAGCTTTATCAAGAGTACCAAATGCCTTGCAAATGTCCAAAAGTAAGCAAACAGTAAATCCCAAAGCGAGGAAAATGATTAAAATATCCCAAATCACTATTATAAAAGTAGCCGCGTCCGTCCGTCCGTGTGAACCCCTCTTCTAATCGATAGCTTTGATAGCAACAAGGATAAAGCTTAAGAAAAACAATATATTCCTCTATTGCATTAATTTCTGTGGCGATTCAATTCCCTTTCACTTGCATTATGGTATACAGACTACGCAATCGGCTTATTTTTACAAATATAAATTTTCTTTGGAGCTTTCTCTGTTGAAATTTATCATGTTGCTTTGATATTTTGAATTGATAATGCGAAAAGAGATGTTTCAATGTCGTTTGACCAGTAACCTGGCTACCACTTAGTATAAAGCCCAAGATTTTGTAACTTGAGTCGTCGTTTTCGTAATTATGATTTTCTTGAAAAGCTCCGAAGAGATACCAGACGACATTTCAGAATAAAATTCCGGCAAAAGAGGCCACCATGGATAGAAAGGTGTCCAACAGCAAGAGAGAAGTAGCAAGACTTCGACAGCAAGAAAAACGCCGAAGACGATCGGATGAACAACGCGAAATGGCAAGACGAAGCAATGCTGTTCGCCAACGAGAAGCTAGCGCTAATTTGACCCCTGAACGGCGTTTAGAAATTCTACGGAATAATGCAGAGCAACACCGAGTAGCTAGAGAGAACTTAACAAATGAAAGAAGCGAGGAAATTCTTCGGCATAGCGCTGGACAACATCGAGTGGCACGAGAGAATTTAACTCAAGAAAAAAGGGATCAAATTCTTCAGACTAATGCCGTACAGCATCGACTTGCACAATCGAATTTAACTCAAGAATTAAGGGACGAAATTCTCCAGATTAATGTTGACCAGCACGTGTGCCCTAGTAGAATTAAAAACAGCTAGTGTTGTACTAAAGCATTATTACCACCAAACTGAAATTTGAAAAATATTGGATTTTGTTTGAGAAAATTGTGAACGTAGTGTGTGAAGATTTTCTAGAAATTTGGTTCCATGAATCAATATGGTAGAAATTAGTTTATAATTGTACATATTCTTTCGTTTCGTTTATAAATAGAAGTGTAAAGATACACATCTTTAATGAGACCATTATTATATTAAATAAAGTCAATAGATAAATATATTTTGAACGTTTTGACCTCCTGGGTCAATATTAACCTAAACATAATTGAGAAATAACTAGGCAAATGTAAATTAAAATATGTAACCAATCGAGGGTAAAGAAAAACAAAGACACATGAGAGAAACTCACTGTTAGAAAAAATTTCTGAATCACTATTACATATGTTGCACAGGGAAAGTTGATTGCATATCATTTCAAACTGGCTTTTCCTTTAAAATGAAAAGAGATTCTTAAATACGAAAGTTTATTTGATTGAATGTAGAATATAATACTTAAAAATCGCTATATCGAAGCGAAATATCGTACTTCTCTGCATGATAGTGGACTGAAGAATGGGAAGGTGTGGAAAGGAACTGGTTGGTTGTAAAACTCATTCCTGCATGCTCTGTAACACGAATACCGAGGGCTCGAGTAGTCGAGCTCACGTATTCAGACGCTCACTGTGCACTACTATATTTGTAAATGACACAAGTGTCGTTGAATGATGGAAGAGTCGTATTTATCGTTGGGAGCTTTATCTTTAAAATTGAAAAATGATCCGATTTTATACGTAGGAATCAACACTATTTTAAATTCAATGTACGGAAATTTATTCGAAGGAAGAACGAAAAGCTTCTTTTCGAGTTTCTTTGATTTTTGACCGAAGAATGGAAATGAGAAAAAAAATTTTAGGGTTGGTAGTGTTACTTCGGGAAAATATATTTTATTCAAAAAGTTTTTGGGAAAAGATTCTACTAGGTGTGAGAGAAAGCCATTGTTGCTAGAAAAACATTTAAAAATACAAATTCCCTATGAATAGCCGTAAATAATGAACACACACTACAAGCCCTTGGCAACATTTTTTGAAGCTATTCATTTGAAGGAAAATGTACAATAACTGAAAAAAAATAATCTAAACTGAATGTTTGGAGTAAACTGAAACTAACTAAACTAAACTGAAAGTTTAGTTCCAGTAAATGTTTGCTAACGGAAAACACAACTATGAAACCTATCATCTTTAAGTGTTATAGTTGCATCTAAAAATGAAAGACAATTATTCTTTTTGGTCCCCATGGTATATTTAATATTGGGAAGTAGTGAATTAAAAATTCCAGAAAAGCATTGTAATGAAAGCAATTCCTGAACACCAAAAAGTATCCTCAATCTAACGTTTTAAAAAACAGGTTTAAAATATACTAGACGAAATTCTAACCGCCGTTGTGGTTAGATTTCAAAGTAATATATTCTGCATCCAATCAGATAAACCTCCGTATTTTAGAAACTCGTCAGATATTAAAATAAAATCCAGTTTAAAAGCCGTTTTAAAGGATATGAAATCAGTTTTCCCTATGCAACTAATGTAATATTGAAACCGAACATTTTTTCATTGAGTTGTTTCTTTCACGTATCTTTACTTCTCTTGTCCCATGATTGGTTATTTTGATTTACATTTGACTAGTTTTTCTCAATCATTATCAGGTTGATAATGACCCAGGAGGTCTAAACGTTCAAAGATTTTTATTCATTGACTTTCTTAATTCAATAATGATCTTATTAAAGATGTGTTTCTTTTCAGGTTTTTTAAAAGTAGGATTTGCGAAGAGCGACCCATTTAAATCTATTCGCATCTCATGTTTGATCGCCTGACTTTTGTTGATCGCCTAACTAGTGATCCTAAGAGTAGGATCACTCTGACCTGCTTAAAATAGATGGGTGAATCCTAAGCACCATTTTATGAATAAAACTTCCTCATATTTTGAACAAACTTGTTATTTTCTTGCAACTAGGACGCTTCTTTGATGACCCTTTGCCTCCAAAATACACCGCTGCTATTCCATGGTACGTGCTTGTACCATCGCGCGGGCAAGATTTGTTATGAAATACTTTTAAACTTGTTCCTCGGCTATTGACGTAAAAAAGTTTACAAAAACTGACGTTATATCAGCCACGCATGCAAACGAAAAGTTGGGTGAATATTCGGCAGTGGAATCATATATTCATTTAAGTTTTCCCACATATTTTTTAAATCGTTTATATATGTTTAACTTATACTGGTATTAAAATTGCTTGTTTTTAGTGAGACCAAATTGACCCTATTTTCGATTCAAAATGTAATTTCTTCAGCTAGCAATCCTCGTCTAGATAAAACGTATAATGTGTGGTATTTTTTCATATCACATGAGTTAACTCTTAAGATAATATTTTTCGTGCAGACTACGCTTCTGTTAGTCCTTTTTACTCAAGTGGAAAGTATCGATCGAATAGTTTATAGGTCGGAAATTAGAAAAGTCGCATTCGCATCGGGGATGTGAGGAGTAATCAGGTTACATAAATAAATTACAGACAGGGTAGATCTTACTTACATGCAGATCGTTCTTACATCAACAGTTTTCCCTCTACCGCAGCAATTTTTACACTTACTCAAACTGCTGTACTCCTATAGTTTCATTAAATAGGTTTCTAAACTAAACAATGTTTCAGTTACTAGCTTGATGTCGATTGAAACTGGGAAAGTGACAAAAAAAATCTTAAGTTTGAGAAAAAAAATGTTCACTGCATGCATTGACGTTGGCTCTCGCCTATTTCGATAGAGCTTCATGACAAATCCTGCAATATTTTCAAATAATGAATTAGCACCATGGAAACTGTGATGACCGAGAAAACCTGGGAAATATTTACATATGTCACGGCTGGGATGTAGCTATAAAAATGAGGCTGAAGGGTAACGCTAAAATGACACAAAGACAAGTCTCTATCAATCGTGGTCATAAGTTCAGTGGCTCGGGAAGTTCCCGGTAACTGCATTAATTTGGCTGAGATACCACAACTAATCAAGATCAAAGGAGAGGGCGTTCAGCATTGGACCCATAGAACAAGTGTCTCGCCTCCCACCGACTCAGAACTATAGACAAAGAGTCCAAACCGATCTTTGCTTCTTGGTAGGATATTGTTGAGAAAACCATGAATTGGTATTGTTGTAATAATAGACTTACAGTTTCAAACTTCTATCATGACTAAGCATCAAAATTGGAAACGGTTTCGCTTGATCGCACTGGCCCAGGGGGTCAACGACGAGGCCCAGGGCTCCATAAACGAGATGTAAAAGAAAGAACGCCCGCAACCAATTTGTTATGAGCAACTGACTGTAATGCTTCTTCTCGCATTTTTGAGCATATAACTAAACTGAAAAAGTAATGTTTTAGCTCACATTTTGGGTATATTTTAACAAGTGCAGTAAATACAATATCCATTTCTCCTACGTCATCCAATTCATCCTTGTCTCCCAGTAGAAGACATGGATGGTTATCAAACAATAATCCACGGTTAAAAGTGAAAGCGGCTGTTACCGAGATGGAAATTTCCATAAACCTAAGTAAAGACAACAATAATTGAAATTTATTGTCACAAAAGATAGAGGAATTAGCGACTTCATTGCATTTTCATAATTGACTGAGCTGACAGCAACTGAGTTGTTGGCAATGCACGACGTACAGTTCAATGTATATAAATAAGATCGTTGCCATATATGAAACCATTATTTTAAAAGTAGCTAAAAAATTCTCATATAGGTCTGAGTCCTAATTTTTTATTGGGTACGTAAGAAATCTAATCTACCCACAAATATCTTTCTGTGCTTGTTTCATTATCTTTTCGTTCACCATGACTAATGTACGAGTAGCATCTCGGTTCGTTGCGAAGGGAATGAGCGGATGCTTCACTTTGTCATCATTGACTGCGACGTAACTGTGCGCTGCTCTGGTTGGAGAGCTCGGGATGCAGCGCCAGCGATGATGATGAAGTGCTGCGTCACGCTTGCTTAAGCACTGCATCAATCATTGAGCGAGATGCAAGTAAATCATCCTAACTTTCTGGGCATTCATATCCACTATGCAGTCCATAATCATTGCACCACGTAAATGTGTTATTCGGACTCGGGTTACTCTAGTGTGTTTTGGAAGGGTCCAATATTCATATTTTTCCTAACAGTGCCATCGACAACTAATGGGGAAACACTGTACTGCAATTGCTGCTAAGTTTAAACCAGTTCTTCCAATAATTCATTGATCGATTGTTGAGCGATTAAACTTTTATGCTTGATACCGGATCAAACCCATATTACAGGGATTGTTATCACCACTCGGGTTGTTTGTATGACATCTTTGGCAGCGCACGAAGACTAAACAACTACTCAAATTTCTCTGATGGGCACAGAAATGATTTTTATGTGATGAAACGGTGTTAAGTACGAAAGGTAACATACTTTTTGGAATGGAATGTAACCCGAGTAAAATAAAAGTGGGTATTTATTCGGTTTTCCAATGAAGTTGTAGCCGTATTCAACTTCGCTGGGACTTGATAGTCTTCAAAGACAAGAAGAAAATATATTTAATTTGAGCTGGAAATGATTTTGCTTATTCATTTTCTACTTTCAGGAATCCAGTTGCCAAATGCGGTAAATTTGGCGAATTTCCATTCCGTGCAATTCAACATGAGTTCCTCAAAAAAAATGTCAAGACACAATTGCTCAGAAGGTTAGAACTGCATCGTTCAGGCCAGTTTTGGGTCATTTATCGCTTAAAAGCACCTCGACATTCATGTCAATAATTGTGGTCATTTGTGAGCGAGCAGTATGATTTGACTGGTTTGAGTTTATTAAAATGCTTAGCGCAATGTACTTAACTGAGCGCGGGAACCGACGATTCTGTTTGGAGAGATCTATTAGCAGAGTTAACAATCGATTTATTTAAATGTGTGATTGTGCATCAATTATCAGAACTTAGATGAAACCACCGAAGAAACGAGCTTAGCAGAGGAGGTTTGACTTTTGGTGGGGCTTCTGTGATAAGCGTTCCCATGGTAGTATATTGTTGGTGTCCAGCAAAGTTGCAAGTGAGGCCCAACAATTACTCGTTGTGCCGTCCCGCGTGTTAGGAATCCATACAGAGATCCATGGAAATGTAATCAATGAACGTACCAGGCATCTTCCTACACAGACAATATTGTGCTTCTGATTTCGACGATGTATAGATAATAGGATGCTTTATGGAATTCAGGAGTTCTATTACTGTGCTGATGCATAACATTTTCAGAAAATCTCTACAAAGTTTTTCTCACTATTAGCTTCGCTATTTCCAATCTCTGTTGCCTAGTTGTAGGTATTCAAAGAAAATTTATCATTAGTAGCGGTAGGAGTACGTGTACGTGACAATTGATGTGGGATCATATTTGAAATCCTTCGCAATGAAGGAGTGTTACGGGTTCTTTGTGCAAAAATTGATCTGACGCACTAAGGTGTACATCATTTTTTGAAATTTGCTCGAACTAATTTTCCGATTTTGGTCCGTATTGTTAAAACAATTTTTACTACACCATGTCAATGACTCACAAAATATAAATTTAACAAACATGTGTGATCCATTTTCTTGTCCAACACATAAAAACAGCTTATCTTGGAACTATTGGACATAAAACGGCATTTATCATACTTTTTCGTTACTTTGATTTACTTCAAATTTGCAAGCACTGCAGTCTTGTATAGTGCTTGTCTACAATCCCAAAATGCACTCAGTATGATAGGATTAATGTTATGAAATAGCAGTGATGGTTCTGACTTCAAATGGATAGGAAACTTAAGGGGGATATTAAATATTCAAATTTCTGCAATGTGTTGAGAAATTTTACATAATTTTCTTTCTTCTTCTGATGCAGAATGAATTTATTATTTAGGCTGCTTAACGTTTCGTAAAGAACTGTGAAAAACATCAAGAAGAAGACGAAATTGATATTTTTGGAATTGCGTTTTGAGGGCAATCATCGAATGTTTTACGTGTAGAATTTTGTGTTTTTTGGTCCATAAACGGTTTGAAGTGAGAATTTTATGTTCGTTCTGTGAAATACTTGGTACTTTACATTAGCATAAATTGATGAAACACTTCCGTAGAACATTTGTTCTAGGTAAAGCAACGTATAGCATATATCAGATTCTTTCACATGCCACTACTTGTGCCATTTGTACTATACTGTACAAATTTAATTATTAATCAAGTCAGAGCTATTTAGTACTAAATACAGTATGCAAATTGAAAGAATGAACAGCGTTAGGCCATATCCGCCATTTGACTTGAAACGATAGGATAGTTTTTCTTGGAGGTTGGCGAAGGTGAGAATTATAGAATGTATACATACGTATTAGGGAATTAATTTATAATGTGAGAACATTTGTAGTAAGAATTAGAGTGATGTAACAGCCCTCAACCAACACCACGGTAGAAGAAACAAGGTAGGGTCAAACCAGTCTTTTTATCGTCGACTGTGTGGGTTTGCTGACGTCAAGGCAATGAACCAATAGCAGCGTTCACATTGCATCTGGCAACACTACTAGCCCCAAATCCATCACTACTATTGGTCAAACGACATGCCGTTGTGGTGACGTCATCCAATGAGTTCGAAATGAAGCCTTTCTATTGGCTAGTCGAACAAAAAGAGGTGTAGTTTTACTCATAGATATGACACTACCTTGTTTCCTCTTCTGTGACTAACACTAAACATCCGTTGATGGTCATTTACCGCAACAATGGAAGTATAGACATGCCTAAGGCCGCTGTCATACAAAGACCAAATGGTAACGTTTCGTCATAATCGTCGACATAGCGGAACCATCGGTCTGTATAGCGCTACGAAGCAGTCAGATTTCAGCCAATATGCATGAGCTACGGTTCATTTTTGTTACGTGTATTGTCACCATTTGGTAACCAAAATGGTTGAGAAGTGAGTTGACGCGTACTTATTTACTTTTATTTACGGATTAATTTATGCCAGACGCAAAAACTAGGTACAGGGTTGGCCAGAATTAATTGACCATTTCAATTTGCAAATAAAAGGAAAACTTTGTTTTATTTGAAAGAATAACATTTTTATGGTATATTTCGGTATTCAATCTACTCAGCTAGCAATTTAAAATTATCAGTTACCTCTGGCCCACCCTGTATAATCCTGAAGCGTCTGACAGCTCTCTTCATAATTCCGTCAAGCTACCCGATCAATTTGGTAACATAGCACTACGGATTGGTCATCCTGTGACGCCGCCTCAAGAACTTTCTCCTAGCTCGAGAAAGTAGGGTAGGAGAGATTTAGGGGACAACACTGTATAACACGGTACATGGTAGAGCGAGAGAACCAATCTTGCATCGATCACGAAAGCATTCCAGAAATGATCATTGACTTTTTGCCTTTCGAATTTTGAGTGTAGCATTCGTATTTGAGTGGTACTAGGAATGCTGAAGCCAATATTTGACATCCGTAACACAGCATTACGGATAAATGATCGTTCTTATTTAATTCACGTACATAACATTTTTAGTTATTACTCGAAATAGTCTAGTACATTAACTCAGCTCTCTGAAAAATATTCGTTATTTATTTTTAATTCGGTGTCATTTCGCTCATTGATATTCAATTTTTTTAAAGGCAAGTTATGGGTGCTCTACTTACGAATACCATAATAATTCGAGTACAGTGAAATATTTACGGAGGGCATAAATTTTCAACCATGAAATTATAATTGAGGAATTTGAGAAAGTGATGGACGAAAATTTACTCGAATTCTCTGTGTGAGCAAAGGTTAATGAGAAATTTTTCGTTACCTGTGCATTTAATTGACTTAAATCGATAGTTCTGCTCTAAGATGACTTCTTCCAACTGACTCTACAGATACGGAATAATTAAAAATTCTAATCAATAAAACCGTGGACGAAAATTCATGCATCATAATCATCACTGAATCCTTCATTCTGAATCCAATCAATTGCGAATCAATGGTTATTCAAATTTTCATTTTGATAATAATCCCAAATTCTTCCTAGTATTGTAGTAAGAGTTTATGTTTTTCATTACAGGTGTTTTTAGTTGAGCATAAACTCTAACTTTTCAAATTCTTTACAACATTTATGAAAGTCTTTGAGAACTGCCATCTTGGAAGGAAACCATTTCCGTGTTCTTGCGTCTGCACTACATCTAAGGAGGAGGCAATTCTAACTCGCCGCATCCGAAGTTCTCCGTCCTTCATCAAAGTTGGTTTGGGCACAACTAATTTCAGAAGACTTGGGGAGTTGTCGAACTCATTACGAGGCAGCAGCTCCATGGCGACTGCATGATGGAGGGGATGGATTGTGAGATATCGAGGCATGCATCCTGGGCAACTGAAACTGTCTTCCAACCTTGATTTGATATCAATGCCGCTCCTCGGAGAAAAGACAGAAAAAAGTATCAAAATATTGATCTTTGGAAGGCTTCAATTAACAAATTCCGTTTTTTATCAATATGGTAAGAGTTCAAATCCTCTATGCAAATATACAAATGTATAAAAATATTTTTTGATATAGTGAATTGGTTTTTGGATGGATTGTTTTGAAATTGGACTACCTTGATACTAAAGGAACCGTTTAAGACTTCCAATGACGATGTTGGAATTAAGACAAATTTTGAAGATTGCCCTGAAAAACTAATTTTACAGTATTTTTAAGATGTCTCAAACCTAATACATCTTTGATGCACCAGGGAACACATGTTACATCTAGGAATCTTTCTCTGATATTGTTTTCACTTATGATATTGAACATAATACACCTTTTCTTGCTACAGTAATTGATAGCAAATCTTATTTGTCGGTTGAATGGGTTGTTCAAAGGGAGGTAAGAAATACTTTCCTATTTCAATAACACTTTATTATTCGTTTTTTACAGAAATTTTGCCAGCTGATAACAGCTGAACACAGCTGATATAACGGACCAAATATTATATACTTATACAGTACAGCGAAATCTATTATTTTGCGTTGGATTTCAAGAACAGTTTCCTCTTCTCATGTTTTTTTATTTTGGTGGCTAGCTCGGTTAAGTTTTTCTTTGAGCTCTTCTAAAACAAAGCTTTTGCTTTCCCTCTACTTTCTCACGATCCACTCCTGTTGCGAAGGTGTGTGATGGTGTCAGGTTGAATCATTTTATACTCGCCTCTATGTACACTCTCCGGAACGCAGGAACTGAGCTACATGTGGTTTATGGGTAGATATGTTATTTACTATTCGTTTTTTAATGAGACAGCTGTGAAAAGAAAATAACAACTACTAGCTGGTCCGATTTGATATCGATCCACTCGTTCTACGCTGCTTAGTTTTCTCAATTGCTCGCTGATGGTTGGCATGGATATTAGCTGCTCTCTAAAAATTTAGGACTTTCGCACTTTTTTGTGCTTTCCACTCCTCAAATGAGCTGCTTTACCAAAGCGTAGTTATGTCAGAACATTCCGATCAAATACATGATAGGAAAATTCCTTAGGGAAATACTTCTGTGCACCCCTGCCTAAGTAAAAATACAGTCAATCATTCCCTTACGATCGTTGACAGGCGAAAGTAATCAACATGTATTTTTTCTCGCCCCCCCCCCCCCCCCCCCCCCTCCCCCCCAAAAAGAACAGGCAGAGTTCCACGATTACTGGGTTTCATCAAAATCCCTTATGTTCAAAAGCTTAATGCCGCCGCTGAATTTATTTAGGTATAAAACTTTAATGATCTTCGTTACCGTGTAAACTTGATAGGTTGTCGCCCTCTACGCTTTGTTTTCAGTGATAGTATAGGGCAAAATACACGAGCATGCTTTTGATACTAATGCATAGAGGGCAACACCCAGAAATATCGTAAGCTGTACCCAGTCTATTTTTTCATTGTATTAGCTGTCCTTTGCAGAATATATACTTGGACGGCTAAAACAATAGATGCCCCGGCGAAAATGTTCAACTGGGTGTTGTGGAAGCGATCTGATACAAGTGATTATTTCTCAAAAACCGCTAAAGAAAGAACCAGGTACACAATGCATTCATTTTATGGGCTATTGAAAGAAAATCATTAATGATGAAAAAATTTTAAACGATAATTCCCATGCGAAGAGGTTTTGAAAAATATCACTCAAGTTGTGACAGTCAATGCGATGCAGTTGTGGAGTCTCGGAACGGTCCAAAATTTGTCTCAGAAACGATGTCTTCCTTGGAAGGATGAGGTTTATATACGTTGTTCCAGGATTATAGCTTCAGTCATTATGAAAAAATAAGATCTATAGCATCTTTATATTTTAAGCACAAGAGAGTAAACTTCGCAAATTGCAGAGGTCCAATTAACATGGTTTCTGTCAGGCCAGTATTGAAAGTTTTGTTAAAAAAAACAATCTTGATAAATGGAAGTCATCTTTCTGTAAGAAATTTGAATGTGAAATGTTTTTTTTAAAGTTGCTAATTTTCATCAATTGAAATCTCGCTAAAGTTTTGGCTTGTGGCTGCACTAAGCTCGACAGGTGCCTTGTGTGAGACAGATGAGATTGAATTGAACCGCGCTGTGAGGAAGTGGCTGGCCACTTGTGCGTAGTACATGCCAGGGAGTGTGTGATCGCCTTCTCTATACTATTTTCATTTGTGATTGGAATCGCCTTTCCTGTTCCTTGGGTTTATTTATTTATCTTGCATGTTCGTAGCCTCTTTTCAACCCGTCTTAAACTACTCGATCCTTGCGACTCTTAAACTACTATTTTCACCATCATACTACCCGTGGCTCTACGGTGCCCTCTTGAAATCGGAAGTGATGATTAGGCACTATTTCAAGGTGATCCGGAGGTGATATGCGATTTCGAATAGATGCGAAACGTGAAGTGGTTCTATTTTCTGTTGTGGCTTTTTGTTCCTCTTCAGAATCCTTTGGCGAGCGTGATTTGGATGGGATGCTCCTTTAAAGGGCCACTTTGTTCGGTTTACCAAGCCTAATTCATTTCTCCAGCGAGTGTTTCATCGCCGAATTTAATTTCTTGGACTCTGGGTAATGCCTAGGTTCGTACGTGAATATTAATGAAACTTTCTAAAATGAAATCAAAGTGTCATATGATCTGACGCGGTGGTACCTCATCTAATCACTAATTCATTCCTCCTTACTAAATTGCAGTTCTGTGTTGGGCTGGGAGGTGCCGGAACTATAATGGCCTCCACTTCTCTTTGTTAAACGTCAGGACGTAATGAAGATACGTCCTAAAAATTTCGGTGAGTCTTCTGCCACTGCGAAGACTATTTCATTCGCTCAATTCTCCTAATTGGGAGTTTATCGTTGACAGTTAGTCGTGTTAAAAAACAGGTTCAAATATTAAAAGTTTTGAGTTCTTTCGTGCGTCATTTCCTGTGTTCCGGTTAAAAATCCCACATTTCTCCCTCTACATCAGGCTGTTCCGACACACAGTTGTGCAGGTTTCAAAACCCTTCGAACACGGTTAACTTACACGAAATTTCATGCGGCGTTTTTTTATTACTACAGAAACGATCTACTCTTTTATCGTTTTTTTATAAAATATTAGACAGGCTTAGATGAGGCCAAGGAAAGACAACAGGTTTTGGTTGGTTAGGTTTGTTTACTGAATGCTAAGGTTACCTCAGATATTATGAATGTAGATTTGTTTGCTGGACTTTTATCTGGCGTGTCCAACTTGCATGTTGCAGTTTTCATGCGTTCTCTGCTATCTCGTTTTAGCATTTCCCATTTATTCCTCACCCTCAGGAGGATAGACCTCTGTACCTATGGGAGGGGAAATGTGCCGCCCTTGGTTCATGAGAAGGTAGTCTTTCTTTTGTTGTAACTGAACGGGTTTTGTTTTCTTACGGATCATTTTTTTAGAGGTTCACTGTTGTCCTGTTTTTCAGCCCCTACTTTCCATATCAACTTTCACTTACTTTCATGAACATTCTTGCTAACTTGGTGTTTCAATGCGCAAAGGATCTTGTGAGGAAACAACATGTGCATACATTCCCTGTCCCCATAACTCCACATACAATAGTGCCTTCATGCTTCCTCTTATTGGAAAACCTTAGATTTGCTTAGGGAGGCTCAAACAAATTTATAATCTAATCTAATCATGTCTCCATGAGAATTATCGCTACCAGAAAGAAGATGTAAGGTCCCGCGTTTAAGGTTAGACAGGCTTTCCTTCTGTTGAAATAGAATAGGTTTTTGTTTCGTTTCGAACAGCGTTTTTCAAATTCACTGCTGTTTATCAGCGCGTTTGACTTTCGTTTTAAACATTTAGCTACTTTCAAAAAGTTCTTTTTTGACTTACTCTTTCTATGCGCTCGGGGTCATGTGTGGGAAAACACTCTTCGTTCCCTAAACTTCATAATAAACTTTTCCTCCTTCCACTGTTTGTTGTGGTTAGGGAAGCTTAAACTAACTTATTTAATATATTTAATCCTCTTCCTCCTAAATTTACAGTTTCTATGCGTAGGATATCCTATGTGGGAACTTATTGATAGCGCATAGATATACGTTTTTTACTGTCCAATTTAACTGATCCTGTCTCATTGCTCTGCTAACCCTTGTTTACCAAAGGAATCTACAAGTCATACTACGATAATTTCGACTTCTTGAAACCATTTGACACAACCGTTTCTTTAGTGTGACTTTGTACCGCTGCTCGAGGGGCCTGATCCAGCAGTAACGAGTGGTCTAGAAATTCGTAAAAATCTAAATAAAAAACATTGTCATACAAATTAAGAAAATTAGCTTTTTTCATTCTGTGAAGCTTCTCATCCATGGTAAACTACAGCCTGATAGAGTCTTCATTGCTGAAAAATGAGGTGCATGCAGTATTTACTTTCAAATTAGAACGCTCTACCAGCGTTCGTGTCTCCATGTCAGTAAATTATCACGCACAGGAATATTCTGTCTCGCTACAGGGTGCGAGTACTCGGTGGGTAGTAAAACAAGCAATATAGAAAAAACAATTTGCTGCTCATATTTCAATTCTGATATAATTCAATCAGAAAAATTAGGTGCTAGTGGTTATTCTAGGCTTGCGCAAAATACCCCTAATTACTTTCCTAGAGTAACTACTAAGAAAGAGTTGTATACAATATGATATTTTCCCCAAAGCCAAAAAAATTGTTCTGAGTCCCCGAAGCTCATTTCCGTAATTGTCTGAGATGAACGCGGAATTGGGTTAACATTTTCACTTTTTTATTCCGATTAAAATGTCACGCTTCCTTTACTGGACCATTCAAATTTTTCCTCGCTGTGAGTGAGCTTTAAATTATACACAGTACAATAATTATAATGAGCAAGTATGTAGGTGACATTAATACATTTATTTCTTGAAGTAATATTTTACGGTGAAAAATAACATGGCAGCGCTGCGCAGGAACAAGTACCTTGTTTTCTGTTATTCTGTTGACGCAAGAAACAATTTGGAAGAGATTTAGCTGGACACGGACCCCCTCCATGTTGGTGCGACAGCATGTCCAGGCGAACAAATGGTGAAACGAGTATCCGCGTCGCGCTGTTTTGAGGACAGATTCTGTGACGGAATGTATCGTCGTTGTTTACTCCGGGATGCTTGCGCTTCTATTTCTGAGGAGGGGAAGCTGATGGCTTGCGAGAGCAACGAGAGATTTTCTATTATCACTCAGACAAATTTTGACATTCCACTACTCGAACGAACTCCAGTTAAGGAAGGTGCTGACGACTGGTATACGGTCCTTTGTGCGCAAAAGGTTTTAAGTTTACGACTTCTTTAGCAGCATCCAAAGTGCAGCATCTTTTGTTGTTTCTTTTCCATTCACTGTGCGACACTTAGGAAGTGTTATTCCGAGTACAAAAACTTTTCTCGTATCATTAAAGCCATTGTTACGCAAAAAAATTATAAATGAAGCCATTATTGGTTTCAATCCTAGAACAACAAAATACAACTATAGTAAAAGTTATTGCAGATATCATTTAGTTTTTGAAATAAGCACGCAAAATATGATTTTATACGTTACAACCATTTTTCAATCGCTCAACGATTTGAAAATAAGTTACACCCAATGCCAATTCAGGTATTTATCATATTAAAACAAGAAGCCTTTACATGCATGAAGCACAGCGTCTTCACAGAACATTTTTAGCAAAAACTTGGGCCGCTCGTAATCTTGCTATTTCCTCTGAGACAAAGGAGATGCCAGGATTTCTCGGCGCGCAGGCCACAGAGCCGAGGATGATATCGTGCCGCCATACAACAGGGCTTGTGAAGGAGCTTGGTTTCGCTGCATTTTGCCCCTGCTACAGTGAACAAGTGATTTTTTTTTGTTTTCGGTGGAGCTGTTCCCGCAATAAAATGCTCAGAGTTAAGAGTTAAGCACGATTTTCATTCATGAATTCACTTCTCATTCGCAGAAGTAAATAGAAATTCGCTTTTGTTATTTTTGGTTTTAATGTTTTCATGAATTTAGGTACAAAGTTTCATTTTATGTTGGCTTTGAACGTACATGTTCAAAACTACTTGTTTGAAAAAATACTTGAGGTTAATGCGTTGTTGTTGAGAAGATTCTTGAAGGTTTGTCGTGAAATTGCGCTATATGTTAGTCACTGTACTTACTAATCTCGGATATCAAACCTTATTTAGTGTACTAATGAAGCTATTGAGTGATATTGTGTTCTCTGAAAAAATTATGTCTTTTCTGTATTTGTAATTTTAATTTTTACTAAAAGCGCTAGAAAGACTCGTCAGGATTTGAGTCAGTGAACGAATTTCGTAGGGGGACATTCGAGTATTTCCGTCACACTGTGCGCTCCACGTGGATTCCACTTGGAGCCTTTGGAAAAAATAGTGCATGCTCTATTTGTGAACGAATGAGCAATTTATCTACAGTACGCACTACACAGTCAAAGGGAGTGTGACAGCTCCGGCCATATAGCATACTGTATGTCTGGTGACGAGTATAAGCTAGAGTGTTGTGTGATTTTATTTGCTAATAAAATAGTTCAAAATATTGTAGCACATTGATTACGTACAGTCATTATTTGTAAATCAGTTAATATGAAAACACTTTCAGATTAGCAAATGATAAATGATAATTTATTTTGTAACTTGTGGAAGAAAATATTTACATTTGACCTGCCGACTCCAGGGAATAAATTATTGTTGTAACTTAGAGATCATGCCGTGATAGTGCAGGAACACTAGAACTGAACATGGCAGCAGGACCGAGCTGAGTTGCGCATCTTTCGGTTGCTAACCAAGTCGCATGCCACTAAACAATAACGCACAGGCTACATAGTAGGTGTCGAGGCAAAAAAAAGGCTCATATACAGTCATTCTGGTTCACTCACAAATAGGAATTAGGCTGAGAATACTATTATAAAAACAAAAGTTTCGGATAAAAAAAACTTCATTGCTCTAAAAAATGCAAAATCAAATTGGTAAACACTTTTAAACTCTAACAAATCGAAAATAAAACAGTGACATTACAAAGACAATAATAATCAAACGAAAGTATTAAACTACAGAAAAGTTCGGCGAACAATGAAAAGATTCACCTCGGTGTCAAATTTATTTTTTGACCTAAAGTTCTTTAAATTGTACATCGCATCTAAAATGCAGAGATCAGACAAATTTGGGTCTGAAACCAAAATTAATAAATTTGCATTTATAAAAAATTGTCTTAATTTAAACAATGTTTCCTTTTAGACGAGGTAGATGGCTTGATGAGGTTATTGCCAGTGCGAAAAAAGACTCCCTTGTGTTATGCATACCTTACAATTAAATAATTAGAGCCCAGTACTACCAATATGCGAGATCGCTTACAGAGGTCATAAATACACATATTGATATACCATTAGCAGCCTATTTTATCAATTAAGAATATATCTGTATTAACACCACAGAGCGACCGTTTCACAGATATGCGGTCGTATGATTTAACAGTTTCTCATTCTCAATAACGTTTACCGCCTACATGTTTTTCTCTCCAGTTCACGTTGACTCTTTTTTACGCGTGTAATGTTTCTTATATCTCCCTAGAGCTTCACCCAAGTTTATACTTTAAAATATGTTTTAGTACCAGCACCTCTCAGTATTTGTCAAGACGATTTTTGACATAGTCATTCAGCCAGGACAGATAATTTTGTTTGGTATGTGGTTTCATATTATGATGTCTGAAAATCTGTTTAGGGATTGAGGCATCTTGTATATATTTTTTATTTATATATTCTTTATAGTGAATGTTATCGCCCGGGCTGGAAAGTCCATCACTTGATGTTAAAGCTCATCATTATCCAGGTTTCGGCTCCCTGGAGAATCTGGCTGAAGTGCTTTTAGAAGGACTAAATACAATAACATATAATACTTTGGTGTTTGTATTTGCATCTAACGATTTTTTGGTGCTGTATTATGCTAATGAGGCGAATATCGACTTTTTTCATTGACTCTTTGGGCCGCTCGTAATCTTGCTATTTCCTCTGAGACAAAGGAGATGCCAGGAGGCATCTCCTTTTCACCAACTTATAGGAGGACGATTACATTCTTCAACCACGTTCATAACCGGTTGTGAAATTTTGATATTTCCCATTGTCGTTTGCCAATATTCCCGTCAAGAAGTTGAGTGACAAGCAAGTGTTGAACTTAAATAGGAAAAATTGCTTGCCTACCTTTGCCTTTGCAATCATTTTCTGGGGTAAGACCCAATGTATCTAGACCGTTCACGGGGTCTATTAGAACAGTTATGGAAACATTTCAAAATACAGAACTGCTCTGATCATAATGAGGAATGATTTTTTCACCATACTTTTAAATATCGCCTCAGTTTGGTAGATTCATTGATGGTAGTTAAGAAAATGTTTAATAATAATACCCCATTTACGTTACTGTAATTCAAAATGATTTCGTTCGGTATGCATACAGAAGAGTTTTTTAAACCAAATATCAGGTTAGAGATTGAGTGTGTCGCCTGAAAATTTCTTATTCCCGCATTGCAGATTCACCGAACGTGACTTTTGAATTTCGGTATTTTTAAGTATTTTCAAACAGTACAGGAATGAATGCACATGCGTGCAGAACTCTCGTATAATGAGTTATTGTAATTTTGTTTCCTTACATAGGAATAGATTTGACTACTGTTTATGTTTCTTACAGACTTCATACATTTTTCATTCAAGTAAAATCTTTATTTGAAAGTTTTCCATTTCAATTCCTGTATTGGTAACGATTTATTTTAGGTTGAAGTTTTGCTCATTGATTTATTTAGCGAAATTGGAAACCCGTTTATTATTATGTTATTAAGGATTCGAGTTTTACACGTACAAAATTTTACATGAATCTGACTCACAACAGAATGACAGCAATGTTTTCATTTCCAGTATAAATTATATCAGTCTGACTGAAGTGGCAACGCGCCCGTGCGCCGACTTTCGAAATTTCAAATGCTGGTAACAGAAAGCCCGGCAAAAATTCTGTTCCCGTTTACTTCTCATAACTTTCCAAGCCGAGGAATAGACATGGATCCCCTTAGATGGAATGTAACGAAGCGCTCCGCGGCCGGAGTGAAAAACTCAGAATCTAAGAAAGTTTAACGATTTTTTTGGCTTGGCACATAGTTACTGTCAGAACACGAATGATTTATTCCTAAAATATATCTCGGAAAGAAGTTCCAAACGTGATTTCCATAAGTACTTAATCAAATGTGAATGAAAACATGGTCTAGTTAATTTTTGTATGATCTAGTTAATTTTTAGCAAATGTTTTCTTATTTGCCGACTACATTTAACTTCAAATTTGAGTTGAATATTGAACTTCAGTTTACCTCATCGGAGTCTATGTAAGACGCAAAATTGGTACATGGTAGTGACCAACGAGACTCTCATTAAGATTTTCAGGGCCAAAAGGATTTCAAGTGACAATTATTTATTAAAAGGTTTTCTTGAATATTTCTGATATTGGTACACATATTTATGTGTTTTGCAATTACTCAAAATACCAATGTTCGACATAGAGCATGAAAAAATTGAGATCCTTGTTCAAAACTAAGGCTCTACATCTGGAGCAATGGTAATTTTAATGAATACTCGTTAAATTCTGTGTTGCGTTCACGAATGAGAGTTTAAAAATGCAAGAGAATTATGAAGCCATAATTTACCGGAACTTCTTCATTTTTTGCATTTAGGCTGTTCCTTTGAGAAAATATCGTTTACTGTTTGTGATGAATTATTGTCCATTTTGAATGTCCTTTGATATCACATGTTTTAAATCGTTAAATAGTTAGAACTGAAAAAAAAGTTCATTGATCATTTCTGCCGAGGAATATCTTCGTAATGCTAAAATACATGTCAAGTATAGAAAATTCGACACTCTGTTGAAGAAATCCATTTTCTTACTCGGGGAACTAGTATTAAGGAGTCATAAATTTAAGGAACCTTACATTTAAGAATTTGGTTTGAAACCATCTAAAGTATTGGAGGACGTTCGGTACAGTGTGCCCTTATTGCCAAACCAATTACGACCCTTTACGTACGAACGCCTCATAACTGTTCTCAGAATGTCGTGCCTGACTAACAGCAGACACGCTCCAACATCCACAACGCTAACAACTTGCTAACGCCTTCCTGTGGAGCACTGCTTTCTTGTTCATCTTTAATTTTTCTCTTATTCTTGGGATGTGTTTTTGGGATGGGCGTTTTCGGCTAAAACCCTCCTGTGACCTGCACTACGGTTCCCCACGCTTGACGTCGTGGAGAGGCCTTGTGGCTGACGGCCGAGGCATGATGACGGCCGCCACTACGGTTTCGCACCGCGCCGAGACTGCTCCGCACTCAGCTGCTTCTCCGACTTCTCGTCTCCGGGACTACGGAGGCAGCCTTGATGGGAACCACGGCAGTCCAGCGCTTCAGCGGCCGGGCAGTCTGTCATCGACCTTCTCTTCTCGCCGTCGTCACGTGGACTTCGAGGGATCCAGTGTGAGGGTACGTTTGGAGATAAGTAGGTGCACTTGTCCCGAACGTTCCTCACTGGCCTACATTTGGCTGTGGTTTCCCGTACTCGGGCCGTACTCTAAATTCAAAGCCGTGACTTAACGTAAATTCTAATGTCTTTAAAATATATACCAGATTGAGTGCATTGCCATATCTGTAAACTCAGAATCTTCTCTCGACAGCTCTCAATCTTAACACCGTCCAAACATTTACATTTGTCTAATAATCTCAACAGGTTACGGTTATTGGCAAAATTGATGTGGGAGGCCGTCGGATGCACCAACTTCCGACTTCTTTACTTGCCCAAGAAGTCACCGACGGGCCTGCACTTGAAGACTACCTTTTCTGTTATTTATAACCATCATTATTAATTTGAATTTGTGTCACTAAATTAATAACCAGCATTGTGTCGTCCTTTCCCCCACTCTGTTTTTTCAATACACTCCCCCTTTCGTCTGTTTTGCTAACGTGAGTTGATCAGCATGTGCCTCAATTCAATTTCGGATTCTTTGATATCACCTCTAAAATAACCAACACCTATGTTTCGGATCTTTTTTAATGACTTCGAACCTCATTTAAATAAATGTAATTAACCCTAGTAACAGACAGCTAATTTGGCAATGTACTGGGAAACAAAGTCAAAGTATAAGACAGTAAAACATTCGCTGGAATATATTTATAACATTCCTTTAATTATACTCCATCTCCTAGATTGAACATTGTTTGTAGAAATTTTCAGCTCTTTGAGCCTTTAGTATTCTATTCATAACTGATTTTTTTAAATGGCATAAATATTGCTTGGTACTATGAAGGATAATGAGAAAAACTGGTGAACCGTTGAAATAAATTATATTGATAAAATGAAATTTCACAACAAAATCCAATACTGCATCACACAAATCCAACTCATCTAGCCTATTTCAAGGCAACGCAACGTATGAACAACTTTTTCCGTACACCTCACGTGTAGAACTTGATTTCTCATTCATTTCAAACACTAGAGTAATGAGTTCAAAAAACAACACAATATAATATCGCAGCATTAACGAACCAAGCGGCACATTCTCGAGTTGTCCCCAAGTCCTGTGCAGCCAGACTCCAATAGCTCACAGTTGCTAAAGAGGCACATTCACAGCAATCAAATTTTACAGGCAACAGTAAACTAATTACAATACAATGTATTTAAACGCAGCTGTTTTTTAAACGCCTTACAGAGTGACGTTCCGTGGTTTGATCTCATTTTGCTATTTTAGTGCTACGAAAATGTTGTAGCATAACATAATAAAGAGATTTTATCGTACACCGTGTGACAGATCACCGAGATTTTAATTTTTTGCCGCTTCTTATAATAACTAAAAACGAGTGGTATATGTAGTGTAAAGAAACTTCACTCTCTGCAGATCAAAAAATAGTCTAATTAGTATAAAATCTTCATACTAGTAAAAAGGTACTAATTAAAATTAGATCCGCGCCATAATTTTTTAATGCATCATCAGAGTACAAAGTTCGGAGCTGAAAATTTATTCTGCACCCATAACAAAAACCTAGAACGAGAAGCAGAAATCCGAGTCTGGTTCAGCAGAACTCATAAATCTCAAATAATATTTTTTCGCAGTTGAAAAAATTATTCCCTGTATCTACGTCACGAATTTTTCACGCTGTAGTTATTCTAAAAAAATCTTTTGCTGCTCTGTATTATCTTCTGGATTCGAAGCTGATCAAATACTGGAGGTAAAATCCGTGGAGTTTTACCAAAACGAGGTTATATGTACTTTGCCCAAGAAGATTTAATTTCCTCATCGAAAAAAAGATAAAATGAGGTAGTATATATAGAAGCACTGTATATAGCAACCGTCAAATTAAATGGACAAAAATTTTAAAACATCCGTTTCGATTGAGTTTTGCAGCGGGTGAACAAACTTAGTTAAATGCTCGATGTAAAGTGCGTAGAGTTTGCAGACTGCGATTGTTATCAGGTGGATTAAAACGGTGCAAAACATTTCAATTATTTAGTTCATTTTGAACTCCGAAATTGAAACGGCATTGGCAAGAAATATTTTACAAAAACTTATTCCGGCAAACATTAACCTGGATTTCAAGAGAATTTCAGAGGAGCTAGGTCTCCCCTGAGTATTCTAGAAATAACGATACCTATCCATGTTTGAACTTTTTATACAGTTTTCATTAATGTTTTGAATATGACAGTATGGCAGTACTAAGTAAAATATGACAGTACTAATAAACGTACCAGAGAAAATTCGAAATTTTTTGGCCTCAGAGAAAATAATTCCAAGATTGTCAATCAATTATTGATCATTTAAATTTGTCCAGATAACTCATTCTTGACTACCTGACTACATACGAGGGGGTTAGTCAAAAAGTTCTCAGACAAATGTCATAATTTTGAACTGAACAGAGTTTTGCAAGTTTTTACAAGCTGAAACCTGCCCTTAGAGCTTCCTTGATAACTTGCAGCTGTCTCATCAGACAATGTCAGGGCAGCATCGAGAGAGGTTGCATCTCAAAATAGTAATTTTCAACCCTTCAAATGGCAAATTTTGAGATCAGAGCTAACATTAAATTTTTAACTAAACTAAATTGGTAACCTGTCAAGATCATTACAGCGGGCTTATGGAGACTCTGCACCATGTAGAGCAGTCGTTTATGATTGGATTAAACGCTTTAAAGACTTTAAAGAGGGAAGAGTCCAACTTGATGACGACCCATGAGGAGGAAGACCCACCACAGCAACAAATGAAGAAAACAACTCTCTTGTACAGAACCTACAGAAACAAGCCCCCTCCCCTCCTCCCAATTCTATCAGGAAGACTTCTACAGGTGGCAGCATAGATTACAAAAGTGTATAGACAACAATGGAGCTTATGTAGAAAAATAAACGTAATGAGTTGTTAAATAAATGAATTATGGCATTTGCCTGAGAACTTTTTGACTACCCCCCGTATGTCGTTCAGTGAGTGTAATAAATACTACTAAAGCTATATTTTATGTGGATTTACATTATCCATGATAACGTACAGCGATTGATATCACAATTCTACCACTGTAACGAGAACAGAGTGTCAAGATTTCTTGATTTTACAACAACAATAAAGAAACACCTTTACCTATACTCCAAGGTATGAAAGAATGAAGAACTGCTATTCCACAGCTTTGTTAAAAATTTCAATCCTCGAAAACCAATATTCATTCATGAAAAATAGACACTTTTGAATTCAATACACGAATTAGGTTCGCAACTTTGTAAAGTTCATCAAAAATTTTCTCAATCATGCAGTTCTTTGATGAGTTTTTATTATTCATGTTCCACAAACCAATGTGAAATGATTTTTCAAAAAGAGTCGTGCATCTGATCAACATCGTTAATGACTGGAGTGGTGCCTGTGAGCCCAGGCAGCTGCTCTGATCCAGATCGGCAGTCTAGGCTCGTCCCAGCTGAGCTCCGAGCTAAAGCTTCTTTCATGCTCTTTTCGAGCGTCCTTACGAAGGACTGTTAAACTTTTCGTTCCTTAAAAAAAAAGAAAATCAATGGTATCGCCTTTATTTAATCGATGCAATCGCAACTTCTCGCCTCAAGTTACTTTTTCTTGATTCATGTTTCATATTAATTTTTCTTTGTAAATGAGGGTTCTTGACCGCAATTTGCGACAAGTGATTTGTAAGTTTAAGTTTTTTAAGTTCTTCAACTTCGTCATTTTGAAATCAGCATTCTCTTTTGACGTTTGGATTTGTTCAGTTCCTAGAAGGTTGTGCAGGAAAAATGATGAAACGGGTTTGATTCAAAGTTAGTGAATTTTTTTTTGTATATTCACAATAACTTTCTTTGTTTTGTTTTCCCCATGAGTCCTTGCATCATGATACTTCATAATAATATACCTTATTTCAATAATTCGGTTAAAAACCTCAACAAAATGAATACTCCAATGATGCTCAGTTCCTAAAATTTCCTAAGTAGAAAAACATTATTTAGTTACGCTCCCAAAGTGTTCCAATTGGTCTCATCAAGCCAGAGCTTTCTGGTTTGCTCTGTAAAAAAGAAAAACCGAATATTTAAAAAAATTGAAACATGAAATATGTTAAAACACATTTGATTTAAAATTTGTTTAATATACTAGTCCTTAATTGATAGACAGATTATACGAGGTGTGCAACAGCCGTGCCAGGGGTTAATTATATATGTTATTGAGAGGAACAATCAAACCAAATTTCTTGGACATATTATTCATGGTAAAATGATTGGACGCTTATGAATTCCTTCGTTATAAGTTAAAACAAAAAAAAAAACAACAACACGAAACACTCTACTGAAACAGACTGAAACACCGTCGTAAATGTTTTTAGGTAAATAGGTTTGCCGAGAGTAATTTATAAAAAGCGTAGCAAAAACGCATATCTAGAAACACAACAGCAAACATGCCTGCAAAATGAATTTCAGAGCTTGTTTCATCCTACAGAGAGCACGATAATTTGTTTAAGAGTTTGAAGCTCAGATTGTGCTTATCCCGTCTGTCGATTTACATTTTGGGATACAGAAACGTGCGACGCTTGTTATGGTATCAATAGATCTCTTTTCGAAGCAGTGAGCATGGGTAAAAAATTTATTTACTGAAATATCGAGTTATTTTTGACCAAAGGTTCAGTAATAACTTGGTCATAGAGCATTGATTGAATGTAATCGTCACGACTTTCTGGTTTTGTTTTTTACTAAAAAAACATATAAATGAATATATAATTATAAAAAAAACAATGAAAACAATATAAATCATAATAACGAAATATATAAACAGAAACCTTCATCCTGCTGCATCGAACTGACGGTTCTATTGCTTATTGTGGTCGAAAGGAATAATAAAGGGGAAAAAGACTTAGCAAACGTAGAAAAGATCTAGTTTCTAATTATCTAACAAAATTTTGAGAAAAGTGAAGTTACAGTCAAAAAACAATTAAAAGCATATTAGGTTTCTTATCATCTCGTTATTCTCTATAACAAAATACGGACAACAACAGCACAACCGATTACGATTAACTACACATGGAAATTAAATCAAACGAACATGTACAACCATCAGAGGTTCATTTATTCACTACTTTTCGTACACTGAACTCAAAGTATAATTCTTCACGGAAGCCATGTTGCTGTATTTTGCAAAGAATTCTTCATAGTTCAAAGGTAAACAACAAACATGGTTGAAAAGTGTCAGCCGGTAAAGGTCTCATCTAAATGCATTCGACTTTAGCGAGAGTGTCTTGTAAACATGGAAGCCTCCAAGTCGTCTTAATTGCTGTGTGTGCACAAACTAGGTATTACGTTAGGCATCTAACCTTCTATCACCGTTAGGTATTTAACCTGTGTAATGTGTTACGATTAGATGTAACTGCAATCGTTAACAAATGCAGCAGCAGCTGCCTACACAAACATCATTCAGTACACGCAAGGGTGCTCAGTATTTATCAGGGTAATGAAACGAATTATTGTCTAATTCAGTTTAAAACTGAATAGAATTCTCAGCTAACCCTACCGTAATATGCGTTGATTTCTCCTGGCTTGTCGCAAACAATTATGAACATTTTAATGTTTTCTGATATTATATGTCACTATAAAGGATTGAAATAGTACTATAAATCGCTAACTAAGTCCCATAAACGAATTCTGATTAAGATTCTTGGTAGAATTGAAAAGGTTTTGGTGCCCCAAGCAATAAGTCTACTTTTTGGTCAAGTGGAAGTTCAATGAACTAGGAGCGGGTAAATGACTTTTTGAATCCGTGGTCAGAATAATGCGTATTTTGATCAATTGTACGAGACCGATCGTAGGTAAGGTAGCAGCATTCTCGAAAATTATTTTAATTCAACCATTCGATTTGGCTAAACATTATTTAATTTCTATACAGCAAAAATTATGTTGTATTTCGTTCGTTATCAATTCTACCAGTTTAGTCTCAAAATTGTGCTAAGATCATGTTTTCCAACCCTCTGGAACCCAAGCGCATTGAATCATTTCAATTCAAATCTGCCCTGTATGAGCTCCCCTGAATGTATAATATGTTTACCTTCCGGGAGTTTCAAACACATAACAAATTTCATCACATTTATATAAAAATTTCATTACATTTCTGTTGTTGCAGCCGCTCGGTTTCGACTAGGGACCAGATAGAAAATAGCACTCCGGGGTATTCAATATGTTTTCTATTAGGTCGGCAAATAGAATATCCTCCTTTTAGACAGAACCGAAGGAACCAGGCGAAGATTTGCGGCGATGCTAGAATTCCAAGGGAAGACAAATCCTTTGCTGCAAAACCATGGTCGATTTTTGCTTACGTATTCGTGAAATCGTTGTAATCTAATGCTGAGTTCATGCTCCATTGAAGTGCTCTCAGATGTGAGCTGCATCCTTGCATCTTCAAATGTGTTGAGAGAAACTTAGTTATGAGCACAAGTCTCTTTACTTTTTCAATTATTGTTCAGACATTAGGCTTCTGAACTCGTGAACTGCCGCTATGTCACCACCGTCATAAAAATGACAAAAAGGTTCTTAAAAGCTTGCCCTAATATTTTTGGCTGATTCGTTGCGTTTACTCACCTCGAGGGCTTTTATATGAAACATGTGTCTCTGACATGAACTTAAAACTTTTAAAACCTCTCACATGTGACTAATTCAAACGTGAACATACTCCAATGCAGCAAAGTTGGTTTATAAAACGTTCAAAAGTTATTAATCTACGTCACATCCCGTGGCAGAAAAATTTCGAAAATATATGTGTTACAGGGCAGCAGCAGAGAACTACCAAACAATGAGATATTATCGACGATTTTTTCATTACTTATGGAGAGTGACTCAAGTTTCGCGTTACTCAGAAATTTCAAAGTAACGTAGAACAACCAAGTACCGAAATACTGGAGCATACCACCTATTCAGCATATTTGCGATCGATGTGAGCGAGAAAAATTGTTCTTTCCCATTCATTCTTTCAACTTATAATCTAATAACTGTAGCTATTTTTTGAGATTATGTTTGATTTACTGTTCCACATGCAGAAGATTCATGACCTGCTTCTGGAAGATTTAGAAACATTTATTTCTGACTGTCTGCGTAAATTATGTTTTACACCGTAGGTTACTTCGATATCGCAGTAAAATTACATTCAGGTCGTCTCTTAAATTCATTACTCAAGGAAAATCTTAAATTACGACGACGTTTCGGCTTGAACGTGTCTAGGCTCTGATTTTTCCTTTAAATAGCAGCAAAAAAAGTTTTTTTCCCAAAAAGCCTTGAAAGATTTCACTGAGGGAAATTTTCTTGCGCATGGCTGACAAGTTTTGTGCTACCTCTCAAAGAGTTCTTCTTAAAAAATGTAATTTCAATTAATACAGCATCAGCGAAAACGAAGATCAGTGAAAGGTTTTCATTGATATAACACGATAGAAGTGGCTCTCAGAGGCTCGTGCGAACACATGAATCGTGGGAACACATGATTTCCTTGCAAGTTATCATGAAGCGTGGCTTATCATCAGCCCCGTGACCAAACTTACCATGGGTGAATTACCTGTGAAACGGAAGAAGGTAGTTATGTTGCAAATACGCCTTTGATTATAAGCCGTCGCTACCAACAGTTAATTAAACTTGACAGAAGCGATTTGTGTTTAGATGTTATGGCGGGCGCTGATTGATGAGCTCATTCACAATCCTGGTCGATTGTTACCGAAATCCTGACTAGACATTCAAAATAATAAAACATTATATTCTGCACGCAATATAAAAAGTTCCGTTTTTCATAATGTAAATACGGTGTATCACGCTCAAAAATTACGGGTGTGAAACAATTCAAACATTGACTGAATGGATTGAATACAATTTACTGCACAATTGAAAAGCACCATAATTCATGATAAGAATTCTGTTATTCATCAATTTGAACAGCTTATGAGTGGTACGGGCTGATAACAAGCAAAACCCTATACATAGTTAATTTTTTGCTTGGTTATTGGTATATTAGCATATTTCAATCGCATTAACAAGATGAAATTGAGAGAGATGAGAGGTCAGAGAATACTCAATTAGGAGTGAAAAAAATCGCTTACATAGACTCTGCTCGAGGGTCGAGACTGTTTGGTGTAGGAACAGAAACATGCAAGATCCGGGACCATGAAGCTCGTGAGCTCCCGCCAAACGTACGTAACACTGACAAAAACGCAGCTTTAGGTAGCGAAAACGATACAGCCTGACAATTCAAATTTTTATTAAAACGGCACAAGCACCAATGAAAATGAATGAAAAATGGGTTAAGGCCACATAATTGCCTGACACGTTTTGACGTAAAATGAAGGCTATGTCTAGCTGTCTGGCCCTGCTAGATCTAAATTAGCTGAATTTTATGTTATGTTGCAAGTCCTGTTTTCAAAAATATATCGTAACTAAAATACACTATAGGAATGAGCTTCGATATAAAAAGGTTCCTACTGAGGGTAATGTTCACAAAAAATTTTCTTTGACGATTGAAACAGTATGTTCAAGACTTTCTGCATTACTGCAGTACGTCTAAAGCTGCTTTCTCTGACGTGTCACTCTTTATTGTAATGTTGAAATAGTGAGATCACACCATGAAAAAGACATTTAACTTCTGGGGGTTCGTAGGAAAGGAAAAGGTAAGAAAAGAAACATGAAATGGGGTAACGTGTTGAAATTCTGCAACCAGTTAAAGACAAATCTTGGTGATTTCAGTGTTGCAATATTAAGGGTTTTGGACTTGGATTTGTATCCAGAAACACCTGGAGCAGGGTTTTCAAAGATTGGGTAAATAATGTGATTATCACAACTTGACCCATCCTGAATGTATCCCTTAAAGAGAACCGTATCGCGTGAGCGTATAAAATGTACATCTACAAATGAGAACCTAACTTAGTGGGATCGCTCTGGATAACGGACCAAAATATTGATACTTCATGAAACCTCTAGTTCTAGTCTCTTCCCGTATCAAACTGGTGGTGGTAGAGTGATGTTTTTTTTTTGTAACAAAGTTGGACCATTTCGAGTACCAGAAGATGTTAAGATCACGTGCTAACCTTCATCCGGTTTTTAGATGAACACTTGTTGCCTTAGTTATACTCGTATGACCTGCTTTTTACACGAACACGTCAGCTGATGTTTGTAGAGTATAATGCTACATGACTACCATTCCAATTTTAAATTCTCTGACCGCATAGGAGAAGTTTTCACAACTTTGCTTCTTGTTTCATTCGACGTACACCAATGCGTGCCTCCTATACATTACAGGCCGGCTCATTAAAGTCGTCACATACGTTAGAGTCTTGATCTGAGATTCTCCAATATTTGTGGCGAAACGGATTGGCAATTAAATTAGGTAAAATCTTTTGTAGATATCCTATACAGCGAATAAGACTAACCTTTGAAAAACTTTGAGAGCTGTGTAGTGATACTTTTTTCAATCAATGAATGAAATACTCTAATCAAATATTATCATCCACCATCAAGAGGCTTGTTATATATCTCTAGACTATATTGAGGAGGTACGTAATGTTGAACTTCTTCTCATCATTTCCCTATTCATGCGGATCCTAAGTAACACGAGGTCCTCGAAAACTGTAACGACACAAGTTAAGCCCAGTTCAACAGGCTCACGCTAATCGCTCCAAATTGAACATTATCGATGAAATCTGTCTGGGCGACAAACTCGATCACCCCTACACGGATTCCCTCCTTTAATATGCATATGAATAAGGAAGAAACCCATTAAAAAACTGATAACAGATAAAACTAAGGAGTATGTTTTAAAACTCTGAATTCACCTCCACGCCACAGGTGTTATTTTTGATGACTCACTTACAACATACCACTGAAGTATTTAAGGAAATTATACGGAACCACTAATCTCCTTCCATTTGATTATTTTGAAACTGGCGTCATTGTTACGAGTAGTTGAGTGGTATCATATCATAGTTTTGTTGTGAAGTCTACCTAGGATCAGGCCTCTAGGGATGTATGTGGCTGGCATGGTTTTAAGCCAGTGCATCATTCTTCTCCATGCTGTCTCCCAGAAGCCACAGCAGTGAAGTCATACTAGTGGTTTAAAGACGTTGGCAGTTTTATTTAGATATATTGGCGAAAAATACGTACCACGAGTAATTCTAATTAGAACTTGTGTTGTTATTTGAGTGAGGGTACACAAATTGCATGTATGGTAGGCCAAGATCTGAACATTACTAGTATATACTTTATGAACTCCTAGAACATGTGTTTTCTTATTTGTTCACGGGTAAATGAGGGAGTCACAGTCGTCATGTTGATTTGCCTAACGTTAGCTATAAATAAACTGTGTCTAAGACAGTTTTCGAAATCATCACATTCAATCACAATAAAAGTCATCAAGGAGCCGTAGCAATCGTAAATCGTAATAAAAATGAAAAAGCAAAATAAGTTACTCTAATCATTTCATCATTTAAAGTATATACTCGAATAAAACCTAATTTCAAACGTTTCGGCCTCAGGCCATCATCAGTGATACGCATTCTGAAAAAGTACAAAGTAAAAAGCAAAAGTAGACTAATTTATAAAGACAAAATTTAATCTAAAATCAAGCTATAAAATTACGTTAATTGCAATAATCTATTAATTATAGAGGAAGGAAATAGATAATCACAATTAAAGTATTTTCATAGCTAGTTTTTAGATTTGTCTTTCTAAAATAGTCTATTTTTACTTTTTACTTTGTACTTTTTCAGAATTCGTATCACTGATGATGGCCTGTGGCCGAAACGTTTGAAATTAAGTTTTATTCGAATATATACCTTAAATGATGAAATGATTAAAGTAGCTTATCGCGCTCTTTCATTTCAATCACAATATTTGTATCTTTTTGTAGAATTGTGCCAGACTTTCGTCGTAAATGAAGATATCTGGCGATTTTGTTAGTGATTGATTTGAGCCAAAAAATCGAGGGAAGTAATCCATTTTTGAATTTTCTACTTAAGTTATATATTAAAAATCCCAACCCAGCTGACATAGCGATAAATTCGTGAGTTTAATATTTTCTTAGGTTCAGTCGTTCCGTCGGAAGAACCTCACTAACATCGAGCGTAAATAAGCTCGACTACGCTTTCATTCAATGTCGTTTCAGAAATAATATTTGAGTGAAATTTTTATTTACTCATTCAACAGTGAATGTCTCTCTGCATATCTCCTGATGTTTTCCAAAGCCTGGTTAGCTCCGTTTCACGAATAATCAACGATAAATTGGAGCTAACTTAATTCCGCCTCTTCGATTCATCACGAATAGAGCGAAATCTCGATCAATTGGAGTGACCTCGCGATTTCTTTAAAGCTAGCCTGGAAATATAGAAGGTATGGCTTTAACCCCATTGTAGAGCTTTTGTCCATTTTGAAACAGTAGGTTAATGAGGGAGGCGCTCAGTAGACCTCGGAGGTAACGCGTGTGGGAGGAGATCAAAAGAGTCGCTGGTCCTTTAACAGCTGATCATATAAGTCAACTAACAGGTCCTATGGTCAAAGGGTATTTATTTTTATTGATATGCGAGCATAGATATTACGTTGGCAAATTATGTAGCCACCATAGTGTCAGTTTTTTTTCTTAACTATCATTTTCTAGCCGAGCGTTCTCTTCTCAAACGATGCTCCAAAAAACGTTTCACTGATTTAATATTAAATTGAATTAACATAACTACTGATGATTGATGTATTTTCAAACAAACGTTATTTTAGGTTCATACGCGCCAAAAAAGTAGTTCAGTCAATATGACTATATGTCATTTTTGAATGAAAATGTTCGTGTTTTCAGTACTGATCAAAATGTAAAGAAAATGGAACACCTGTAGACATTTTTTGATAATAAAGTATAAAATTATATGACACTGATTTGTGATTTTGCATTGACGTCATTAGCCCCATTACCTCGAAGCATATCGATGTGTATTAAGAGTTTTATAAGCAACGGTAACTATCGCTCATCAAAAGCAGTAGTTGCTTCTGAAAAAAACTGCTTTAGCACAAACTACAAACAACTAAAACGGCAACTACTGCTTTATCAAAAGCAACGGCAAACCCTGCTATATCAAGAGCAGACTGCTTTATACAGTCTGTTAATGGCTTTTAACACGGACAAATGTTCTTCTCATTTGGTATCGATGCCAGCAGAAATTTTTGTTACTGCAGTGTCGCCTACTATCATACTTTGAACATTGGTTAAATGCCCATAATTTAATTCACAACATTCCCTGATTTAGTTCATATAAGCTCAGGATGTCGTTCCAGAGATTTTTTTGTAAATTTTGTAACATAAAATACACTAATGAACGCATCCATCATTCATGAAACTTGAGGGATTCATTCTGTTTTTTTTTCTCAAGAGTCTTTTGAGTGAGGCTATTTGAAACTGCCAATAGCAATCTCAATTACGATGATGTTGTAAAGCTTTGATAGTCTAGATCAAAAACATATTATAAAACCGTTGAAAGTGATTACCTAACATCGATCATTTATTACAGAGCTTATTCCGTTAGCTGACTTTTTGAAATTACAAACGACAGAGAAGCTTTTCGATGCTGTATCAGACATTGACTTTCAGAAAGATGAAATAAAATTTCTATTTGTCCATCTAGGAAGCAATTTCTTCCTGTGCAAGTTTTAATCGCCAATTACTGACTAAGAATAATTCAGTATTTTCTGCAGCAATGCTATGTAGACTGAATGAAAATATTTTGCGAATTAAGATCTAAAAGAGGGCTGATCTAAATTAATCCAGATTGTCTCATAATTTTTACGCAAGAACTATTTATTTTTTATTTCGTGAATCAAAATTGCAAAAGCTTCTAAACATCACAACTGATAACGTATCTGGACAAAATAATCTCCGGAGCATAATGACCGGGAAGTCTTTGCGTCTGATAAATTGTTTCATCAGAAACCGCTCTCTTCAATCAATGCAAAACTTTTGATTTGTGTTCAATTGATAAACTGACAAAACTTCAAACGATGTATTTCGCAGCTTGATATTCCACTTTCAATTCTTACTCGAATGTTTTCTGTGAGGGAAGTATTAGGTAACTCAAAATGGGAAGCCTAAAGCCAAAGCAAATTTTCGCAGACGTGCTCATGTTGGCGGCGGTCCGATGTAACTGCATGGATACTTATAATTGAACTCAGTTTAGTCACTTCATCTTTGATAGAAACAGTCCTTCCTCTGGCAGGAACTCGTAGCTACTCTATCGAGCGTATGGCACTATGGAAAACCAATCTCAGAAATAGATAGATGACTATTGCTTCATTCCAGGATTTTTGCTCATTAGTCTGCCGTCAGTTGCGTTAATGAAACTGTACTGCAATATTGAGTGTAAAACAGCGATTGATGATATTTTTTAAGTTGAGCATGAAGTCATTTGAAAATAGCCCAATAACATTTGAACCGCAGAAATGCAATAAATTGCGTATCATAGTGCAACTCATTGCAAACAACGCATTTCTCTGTCAACGTACAGCAGTGCAAATGGAAATTATCACTAAAACTTCTTGAAGGAGGTTAGGAGGATGAGACAGACTTTACTTTTTTCATTAGACGTAGGCATTGGGAAAGAGTGAATCTATTTTTCGTTATAAGGGAAATATTTTTATGTTATAAACGTTATTACCAAAAGGTACACATCAAGCTCGTCCACTGAGCCAGGTTGGGATGCAATTCTACAAACGTGGAAGTAACGAGGAGTTAAGTTTTATAGGAAAGCAAATTAATAAAATAAAATTCGGGTTGAAAAATAAGATTTAATAGATAAATTAATATAAGTTGGTAGACGAGTCAATTCATTTCATATTATGTGTGAAAAACGGGTCAAAAACAGGAACAATAATATTAATGTATTTCCATTTCGTTTAAGAAATTGTAAATGAAATAAATAGTATTCATCAGTTGATAATTCATCGGCTAATGTAGAAGTGTGGGGCTAACCACGAGCAAAAATGGAGATACTCGTATATATTTACTCTAATGAAATATTCATTTGCCCTGGGAAGGAATAAATGAAGTTGTATACTGTGTTGAGAGAAATCCCAGGTTCATACCGAGATTTGAGTGTACATGACAACAGGAAAAAAGTATCTTTAGAAATGTCATTCAGCTCTGAGTTGTTCTACATTTCATTACCTAGCAGCGATTTGCTCGGATAATGCTAAAATATCATACAAACGGTTAAAAGGGTTTTCCGCGAGTTCAAGTTAAGTAGTGAAATATGCTAGGAAGCCTCGTCGACTGAAATGGGTGCATAGATTATAATTTATACACTCAAAAAATAAACTGCTGTATGAACAATTTTTGAGTCCCACGAAAGTCGTTATTCAAATCGTAGGAAAATCCCTCAGATATTATAAGCTCGGCTTGTCCCATTTCAATGCTCTTGGCCACTAGAACGTTGTGATGACCAATCCAATTTTTTTTAATAACATTCAAAAACTTGTGTGCGGAAGTATGATAAATGCATTATTTCGAATAATTGTATAGGTACAGAATGAAAGATAGAATAAAATCTCTGATGTTAAAGAGTGACGACATTTAATCAGTTAAAGTTTGCAATAGGGTTAATTACACGACCGGAGAAAACGTAAATAAATGTACTGTGAAGTAATTAGGGTTTGCTTCGCTCAAAGCTAGTGGATGATCCTTTAATATTGTCCTCATATTATGATTATGATTACAGCTTTCTTGACATCCATCCCATTAGTTGAACGATCGGCTTTCATCTTCAGCAAACTTGAGATATCAAACAAGTTCAAATCTTCAGCAAAGCTGGGAGCATCAAAGGTCAGCATGTGGAAGTCTTCGAAGTCGTCGGGCAAGGGAAGTCTTCAAAAAATGAATGCATTGCAGGAAGCAAGCAATGCTTTAGGGAAATATTGGAGTAGCGTGGTACGGCTTGGCTCTCTACGGACCTGCTTTTTTGCTCCTAGTACTGAATACATCAGAATAAAAGATTCGTGAGCTAAATGTTTCCAATCTACATTTTGCGATGTTTCTCTGCGCGATTCTAGTTATTGGACCTAAGTTCAACGTGAAGTGGAAAGTAAATGACATCTCGGAAATTCTTTTCGTTCAGTCCTTTATTACTGCTAATGAACTAGGGGTGAAATTTCTTGCCATCTGTTTTTATAAGACTCTAGTGCACACGGCCCGTCAAAAAAATCCTTGAAGGGGAAAAGGAGCGCTCGATACGGCTGGTCGCAAAAGCGCACCTACCCTTACCACACGCAGTGGCAGACCACAGAACATTTACATAAGAAGAACTGCAAAACTACGGTGGACCCCAAGCCCGCTCTAGACAAACATACGCACGCACGCTAACCAATCAGCAGCCAGCAATCACGACTGGCCGCTGACATCGTCACGGCCCAAGCTTCCAATTGGCTGCGTATCCAGGCTTTACTGTGACACTCGTTTGGATTGTAAATAAACGTTTCTGGGCGTAGTAAGGATAGTGAAAGCCGAAATCATTGCGGGTACATTGACAACACTTTTTATTATTTCATTCAATATACATACACGTGAATGCGCATTCATGTACATATTTGCAATTCATATATAAAGGCTAAGGCGCATTTAGATTAGACTAAGGTGCTGAATGTGATAAAACGTTGGTGTCGTATATTAAAAATTTTCGGAAAGGGTTCATTGTCTTTTTTAAACCATTCAATATCAGATTCTCATACTAGTCGAAACAATATAATAATGCAGAAATTAAGTTAGTTTTAGCGATAAAAAACCTGCTAATAATATGTAGCGATGTTATTTATAATTATTATACGTAAAGATTACCCAAATAGTTACATACGAGAAATGGGAAGAAGTTTACGTTAAAGTTATGTTCTTTATGTTACGTTCATTGATGAATGATTCGTGCGTACGTTATTTGATTGGTTATAGATTAGTTTTAGCCTCCTTTTACCACATACCACAACAAAGAGGTTCAAAGTGAGGAAGGATGAAGGCACCATATCGTATGGAGTTGCGGGAACGCTGAATCTATGTACAAGGTGAGTTCCGGCATAGGATCCCGTGCGCGTGGAAAGTCAGTTAAGAAGGAAGGTTATGAAACATGATGAAAGTTGATGAAGAAAGTTAGAGGTATTGAAAAACACGACAGTAGTAGATCGAAAAAAATGGTCCTACACAAAACTACGAAGATTTTATTTCAACAGAAAGAAGGCTCACCTAACTATCAGCACAGTACCTCATATTTTTCCCTTGGGAGCGCTAATTCGCATAGATATAATAGTTGTATCCACCTGAGAGGCGCGAACGTTGTTTCGTAACAATAATGGAGAATATTGAGGAAGGAGAGTCCACAAGACCGCCACGCACACACTTTGGATTAGGGTTTACAAGCATTCAGTTTTTGGACGAGGCTCAACACACAGTATTAACTAGTATCAGAAGTGAACTACAGTACTGAGATGGCTAGGTGAGCTAATAAGTGAAGCCTAAGCAGAGCCGTCGGCATGGCTTTTCATTACATTTTCCAGTTACAACATATCAGTAGTGAGCGTATACGCTAAATAATAGCGGGGTAAAAATGCTTATGTATACAAAGCAATGAACTACGCATGAAGATTTAATGCAATTAAAACTCTCACTATGTGCACAGCGTGTGCTAAGAAACAAAAATATAGATATGGGACATTAAATCCAATCTCTGCGTCTGTTGAAAGCTTGCAGTGTCACGGTTGACATTGCAGTGCAAGAAGAGCAATCATTTGGATAAATTACGAGCTAGTAACAGTAAATGAGCTTCCTACCATGACGCACTGCAGAAATATTGTAGCGATATAAGCTTATGAACCAAATTAATACATTAACAATAAAATATACTTAGGTCAATCAAAAAATATACCTAACTTGCTACCAGATGGTAATATTACTCATGGACAATTTTCTTGAGTTTTTCCGTACAACTTTTGGAGGACATAAGTTTGTTCACGTGTCTTGTGCATTGGAGCGTTCTACACACGGCAAAAAATTGTTGCAACTTGTCGGTGACCTGGACACAGCAGAAATTACAGTGATGCTGACACAAATCTAAGAACTTACGGACTAGTTTACGAAATCCTGATACGTGCCGATAATTGCGAAAGCAATACAAAAATACTCTCTCGTACAAAATAATCAGGTCAATAAGTGGTCTCAAATCCAGCTATGGCATCGTTCTCTCGGTTGTACAATAGCCCTTTCCGGAGCGACATCTCATCCACTAGAAGGAAACAAAGTTTATCTCTAGCACTGACGGGTTTAACCTTCATTTTCAACATGGACACACTTTTAGCACTTGTACCAGGACGTACTTCGAATTATTTCATCATTGCACGCACAGTCGAAAGTGAGGGTAATGGTATCAAGTTCCTCATCAGTTGATAGTGGGTCTCTGATGAGCTTACAAGAATGTTCACAGCGAGCCACTCGTGATAGATGGTGTATAATCTCTTGCCCCTCAATTTGAGCTTGACAAATGCACTGAGATAAGGACCAAGTCTGCCACTTACACTTCTCAGGAAATTATCTGTGTTTAACCGCTTGTACAGTACCTTTGATTTTCTCCTGAGCCTTTTCCCAAGTTTTCTCTCGGGAGCTGGTCTGCTGTTTTCAAGGGCAATTGTCGTTCCAAAATGAGAAGCGAACAACCGTCGCTAAAAAGGTACCACTGGAGGACCTGTGTCTTCCAACAAAGAACTGCTGCTTTTGCCACACGAATTCTGAAATAAATTGACGAAAATTAGATTGTATATTATATTTACTTCCCCTACTTGAAGAAAGTATTAATTGTACACATAAATCAAACTTTAAAGTGATTGAAAGTTTAGGTTTTGAACACAGCACATCTAATTAAAACATATGCCCCATTTAATCTACATGGATTGGAATCACAGCTCTGGTCAGTATTCTTTTCCAAGATTTCTAGCATTAAACTATGAATGAGTTCAAACATACCGAACGGTATAAAGTGAGTACCAATGAGAGAGAGGGAAGCCCTGTTCAGTACCCAAGAAAGTCAGCGAGTACCGCGAGCCCACCCTTCTAATGAATCAAGCATTATAATTGGATGCATTGTGTAAAGAAGCATTACCTAAATTTTTGCATTAATTCAAATCCAAGGACACAAGAAATGAAGTATAGTTCAGAAATATGCTACGAGAATCGCATTTTAATTATATTTTTCACCCAAAGATATTTATTTAATTTCATGATGTATTAAATCGAGAAGTGGAATGATCAGAGAGGTAAATGAGTGACAGTGAATATGGTATTGACACTGATGGAAATGGCAGCAGGTAGTTCCCACAAGAATTCTACAAATGCTGCTGTGTTTTAGAATAATGCGCATGTGATAACTTTTCAGCAATCTTTCCAGCTTTTGCTGCTAGCACTCACCCAACGCTGTCCAATTCTGGCTTGTAACTTGAAAAATCTATCCCGCTACAATTCAAAGACACTTCAAAGAAGTACGAACTCAGCGGTTATTTCAACACGACCAACCTGTGTTGTTCCCCTCCACGAAGATGAGCAGCGTTGTTTGCTGAAAGCACTGGTGGCAGGCCTTGTGGTACCAAGAGTGGCAGGCCTTCAGGTGCCAGAGTGGCAGGCCTTGAGGTGCCAGAGTGGCAGGCCTTGAGGTGCCAGAGTGGCAGGCCTTGAGGTGCCAGAGTGGCAGGCCTTGAGGTGCCAGAGTGGCAGGCCTTGAGGTGCCAGGAGTGGCAAGCCTTGTGGTACCAAGAGTGGCAGGCCTTGAAGTGCCACAGTGGCAGGCCTTGAGGTGCCAGAGTGGCAGGCCTTGAGGTGCCAGGAGTGGCAGGCCTTGTGGTACCAAGAGTGGCAGGCCTTGTGGTACCAAGATTGGCAGGCCTTGAGGTGCCAGAGTGGCAGGCCTTGAGGTGCCAGAGTGGCAGGCCTTGAGGTGCCAGGAGTGGCAGGCCTTGTGGTACCATGAGTGGCAGGCCTTGAGGTGCCAAGAATGACAGGCCTTGTGGTACCATGAGTGGCAGGCCTTGAGGTACCATGAGTGGCAGGCCTTGAGGTGCCAAGAGTGGCAGGCCTTGAGGTGCCAAGAGTGGCAGGCCTTGAAGCACCAGAAGTGGCAGCTCTCGAGGTGACAGGAGTGGCAGGTCTTGTAGCACCAAGGGCAGGAGGTACAGTACCAGCAGCTGATGGAGAAATAAGGGAATAAATTAGGAACAGTGATATGGCATCTCAAATGAAATTGAAGCACACTACAAAATGAGTGGTATTTTCAACAAATTTAACTCTTCCAGAAGCTTTAATTCATGTCATTCAATTCTTACTCATTAGTAGAGAAGGCGGTTTAAGGCTCCACCCCATAACATAATTTCACAGAGGAAGTGGAAGGAAGCATATAGTATGCAAGGAAAACATTTAGGCACAAACAAAAAAAGAAAGCCGACCTCACCATCAGCTCAGGCCCTGACATTCTCTCTCATGGAATACTACTTCCAATGGATACAAAAGTTTCATCCCACTTATTGGGAAATAATCAAATGTAATTGATCCTTCATAATGTAAAATAGGCAAGGCCTATTGGTAAATTAAAGTTCTGCTGCACTGTAAGGGTACATAAGGAATTAAACACTGGGGTACAGAGAAGGCTCATTAAAAACAAAAAGAGCTCATCTTTAAACGAATACAAAACCTATTTTCACCAACCAAGACTAACCTGTCAACACAAACACTGCACTAGGTATTTTTCATTCATGAAGCTCCTGAGTTATCTCAGGATTGTAATTCAGATTATATTAATTAACTTTGGTGATCGTAACAACATTTTTGAGCATTTCAATTATTTTTCTTAATTCAACACTAAATGTACATGGAAAAAGATTGCTAATAACATTTTGACCCTGTATTATGTATGAAATAATTTCAAATTCAATGCTGAAGTTTGTTTCCCTACAAAAAACTTTCTTTGCTATGTTTCATTGAGTGTAATAATGAATTGTGTAGCATCCATTTCCTGGATAATGCTTTACACTGTAAAACATGTGTGAATACCATTCTCAAAAGTATTTGGAAATGTACTAACCTTTCTTTGTGTACACTAAGGCTTCATAAGTGACAGCCATGCACTCTCTTAAATAAGTGTAAATTAAGCTTGTTGGCTTCAATTTTCACATGGGATGAATATTTCTTCAAGTGGCCTTGACTTTTTCAAGAATTTCAATACATTAAACTCAATGTTAACGTTCTTTACTTTTATTTCAATATTCCTCAATTGGATTGGGGAAACATCTTTTAAAATGTAAACTTACTTTAGTTGGGAGTGGCAGGTGTTGCAGCACCAGGCATTGTAGCAAGAAGTAGGCCAGGCCTTGCACCAGGAGTGCCAAGGCTTGTAGCACCATGAGCAGGAGGTTCAGTGCCAGCAGCTGATGGAGAAATAAGGGAATAAATTGGGAACAGTGATATGGCATCTTGCATGAAATTGAAGCACACTACACAATGAAAGATATATCCAACAACCTTAATTTTTTCTGAACTTCTACGTCATGGCATCGTTTATTAATACTTTAGGAGAAAATAAGTCATTTTAAGGCTCCACCATAACATAGTTTCACAGAGAAAATAAAAGGGAATGAGTAAAATACTCATAGAGCTAAGTACCATTGAATATTAATCCCCACAAACCAAAGTCATTGAGGGGTATGTTGGCTTCTGGAGTACCCATACCATTTTCAAAACACAGCCTTTGTGATGCAATAAATAGGTTCTTTTCACCCCTTCAGTGTAAATTTAATCATATGAATTTAGACCTTTTATTCTAGTAAATCAACCCACTACCCAGCTTCTAGCCCCTTTATCTTGTAAACTGTTGTACTGATCCTTATGAAATTTCAACTTATTATTATTATTATTATTATTATTATTATTGAAACAGATCCACAGCCACGTTGTTAAGGCTGGTGTAGGGTTGTCTTCAGGTTGTTCCAGTCAGAAGTGGTGTAACGAGTGTTTTACGCTCCTCTTCCTTTCTTCCTTCCTTCGCAGCCTTCGGTCCCTTTAGGCGTAGCGTTCCGGGGTGCACAGGGTCTAATCTCGCAGGATTTCTACACCGCCCAGCCCTCTCCCTCCACCTCCAACCAGCTACAGCACCACCTCCAAGCAGCCTCAGAAATGTTAGGTTAAATTAATTTAGGTTAGGTTAAGTTAAGTTAAGTTAGGTTAAGAGGTTAGGTTAAGTTAGGTTAGGTTAGGTAAGGTTAGGCCAAGTTCAGTTAGTTTAAGGTTAACTTAAAAAAGTTAAAAAATGCCTGTTTTGCGCGAGATGGAATTGGCGCGAATGGCAACCTCAGTACCTGCTCGGAGGTGGAGGGAGAGGGGTGGGCTGTGTAGAAATCCTGCGAGCTTGGACCCAGTGCTTCCGGGGTGCGTCCCGCACCCTGAGGATCACCGCCTTCTTCTCTTCTCCATATTCGAATCCAGTTCGTCTGAGTGGGTTCGGCTTCAGCTCAGTGTCCGGTGTTATCCGAGCACCTTGCGAAGAATGTGGGCAGATCCCAGGAGAACTGACTTTTGCAGCAGTCCAGGGTGGATTTTATCACAGCCGATGCTACCCAGATGCCTTTCAAGATTGGTGGTTGAGGCCCCAAGTGTCCCAATCACGATGGGAACCACCTCGGCGCGGCAACCGTGGGTCGAGGCGAGCTCGACCCGGAGGTCTTGATACTTGAGGATTTTCTCAGCCTTCTTTTCGACGATTCTTGAGTCGTACGGAACTGCCACGTCGATGATCTTGATCTGTTTCTGGGTCTTGTTAATGACGACGATGTCCGGTCGTCTGGCTGTGATGGCCCTGTCAGTTTGGTGGAGGACGTCGTAGAGAAGTTTGATGTCGTCGTTTTCCATCACAGTCTTGGGCTCGTGCTGGTACCAGCGGTCAGCGCAGGGGAAGTTGTGAGTCTTGCACAGGTTCCAATGTAGAGTTTTTGCTACCTTGTCGTGCCTCCTCTTGTATTCCCTCTGCGCCAGCGCCGAGCACTCGCTGATCAGGTGGTTGACGGTTTCGTCTTTGGTTTTGCACATCCGGCATTTTGGGTCGTTGCTTGTGTGCGTGATTCTAGCTGCTCTGTTTTTGGTGTTGAGGGCTTGTTCTTGCGCGGCAAGGATCATGCCCTCAGTTTCTTTCTTGAGTTCACCTCGATTCAGCCAGTTCCAAGTGAGTTCGGGTTTCGCTTCTCGAGTTTGTCGGGGGTATTGGCCGGCGAGTGCCATTCCCTCCCACTTTTGGAGTCGCTCTCCCCTTCTCCTCTCCTTGAAACTGTCTGAGGTCTCTTCCTCTTTCAGGGTCTTCGATGTCCACACCAGTTTCATCCAAGGATCCTGATGCTCTCTCGTGTACTGGCCGAGTGCTCTGATCTCACTTTGGATGCACTCTTCCACTTCAAGCAGACCTCTTCCTCCTTCCTTTCTCTTGATGTATAGCCTGTCAGTGCATGATCGGGGGTGGAGTGCCCTGAAGATGGTCATCAGCTTTCTGGTCTTCGTATCTAGCTGCTTTTGTTCGAGCTTCGTCCATTTAACTATTCCGGCGGTGTACCTGATGACCGGCACGGCCCATGTGTTAATGGCTTTGATGATGTTGCCGCCGTTGAGATTAGATTTCAAAATTAACCTTACTCTGCTGAAGTATTCTTTCCTGATCTTTTTCTTCATCTCGGTGTGCAGAACGTTGTCGTGTTCAAGCACTCCTAGGTATTTGTACCCTTCTTCTTCGATCTGTTCGATTGTTTCGTTCTCTAAATGGATACCTTCAGTTGCTGAGACTTTGCCTTTCTCGATGTTGATGAGGCCGCACTTGCTTATTCCGAATTCCATTCCGATGTCGTGGGAGAATTCGTGCACAACTTTCACAAGTCTTTCGATCTCACTAGCGGATCTTGCGAACAGCTTGAGATCGTCCATGTAGAGTAGGTGGTTGAGGCTGTTATTGCGGTCGTACTTGAATCCCAGGCCCGTGTTGTTGAGGACCTGAGTCATTGGGACCAGTGCCAGTACGAACAAGAGTGGAGACAGGGAGTCGCCTTGAAAGATTCCTCGACGGATGTTCACCTCTCCCAGCTCAGCGTTTGCACACGTGAGCTGGACCTTCCAGTTAGGCATGGTAGTTGCGATCAGCCGCCGGACGTTTCCTGCGACTCCGTATGTCTCCAGACATTCGAGGATCCATGAGTGCGGGACCATGTCGAAGGCCTTTTTGTAATCAATCCACGCCATGCTAAGGTTCTTGTGTTTAGCTTTGGCGTGGGTCATGATCAGCTTATCGAGCAGAAGATGGTCTTTCGTCCCTCTCGTTCCCCGTCTACATCCCTTCTGCTCGTTAGGGAAGTAGTCGCGGCTCACTAGGTGCTCATACATGCTCTCGTAGATCATGCCGGTGAGGATCTTCCACATGACCGGGAGGCATGTGATGGGTCTGTAATTGCTCACCGCTGATCCTTTTTCCTTATCCTTCTGTATCAGCACCGTCCTTCCAGTTGTCATCCAATCTGGCACAGTGCCTGATGTTAAGCATCTGTCCAGGTTTTCTACCAGCCTGGGATGGAGGGATGTGAAGGTCTTGATCCAGTAGCCTTGGACTTTGTCTGGACCGGGGGCCTTCCAGCTCTGCGTTTTTCTTATTTGCTTTTGTAATCGCGCCGTCGTTATCCGGAGGTCTTCGTCCGGATTGACGTCTTTGGCGATGCTTTGGAGCCATTCGGCCTCGGCGTTATGCTGGACCTCTTGGCTCCAAATGCCGCTCCAGAAGCGCCGCGTACCTTCGGCTTCCGGAACGTCCATTTCGACATTTCTGTGGCGCAGTTGTTTGTAGAATCGTGCCTGGTTGGTCGCGAACATTTTGTTCTGTTGAAAGCCAGCGATTCTGTTCTCATATCTAAGGATTTTGCTTCGTTTTGCCGATAGTCTTTGCTTGAGGGTTTCTTCTACCAGTTGTAGTCCTGCCTCCCTGCAGTGGTAGATACCCTCGAGTTCCGCCATTTTGTTTCTGCAGGTCAGTCTGCCACGTCTCCATTCCGAGATCCAGCTTAGATGTTTCCGGAGCTCATCTATGCTTTTTTGGATTCGGTGTTTCCACGGGGGGTCTTTCTTTCCTCTCGGCCGGTTGGTTGCCGGCGGAGGAGCAAGCTCTTTGGAGACTAGGAACGCTCCGGCCAGAATTAGGGTGTTAGTTTCTGTGATGTTCCTGGTCTTTATTCTGCCGATGAGATGATTAATCTTGGCAGTAGCTGCTAGGATCTTCCCCGATGGGACGTGTCTGAGGTTCGGTAGTTGTTCTTTTGGAGTTTCGTGAAGGAGCGTTAAGTAGGTATTGTGGAGCTCGTTGAGCAGAGTCTCTTCATCGCCCGGAAGGTCTCGGCGGTCCACCACAGGTTCTTCCCCTGCGATGGGTTCCGCCTCGTCCGTTTCCGGTCCGGTGTCGCCGGCTTGGTGGTACCGGTTTGGCACTTCAGCTTGTTGCGGAGGTGCTGCTATTAAATCGCCGTCTGAAGCATCGTCAGGTTCTGAGTCGCTGATCTGGTGGTACCTCAGCTGGTTTGGTACCTCAGCTCCAGCTCCTGACGTTTCTGCTTCATCGTCGGTGGTGTAATTGCTCGAGCAAGAGTCGTCTTCTGGTCTTTGGTCGGTGTCATTTCCGGTGGTCACGATTGGAGTCTCAGTTTCAGGTGGTATCGGAGACGCTCTTGCTTCGGCCTGGTGATTAGTTTCGTCCACCCCTTCTTCCGTGTTTAGTTCACTGGCTATGAGCTCTTTTTCCTCGTTGGTTAGGAGGTTTTTGAGGTTGATCTCTCTTATTTGGCTCGCCAGCATTTGCTCGGAGTGGTTGGGAAGGCCTAGGTCGACCCAGATTTGCCTCATACGTTTGCGAAAGCCTCGGCTTTGGGGGTCGCTTCGTAGGTAGCACATCCAAAGGGTTTTCCAGGCTTCCTTCGTCCACTTTTTCCGGGGTTGACGTCTGTTAGTGGGAGGCGGCGAGGTAGGAGGGGTCACTGTCTCCAGTGACCGGTGTGCCGCTCTCCCTGGGTTGCTTGGAGTAGTCGCCGTCGAGTGAGCCGTGTCCCGCACGGCTTCACAAGCAACTGGAGCCTGCTCCTGTACTGCAGTTGGGTTCGTAGTGAGTTGACGACCTGGTTCGCCCGAACCATCCGGTCCACTAGTAGCGTGTGGTTCACTACTAGTTCCCGGGGAGCTTACCCTGCCGGACGCGGCACCCGCAGTTGGAGACTGTCGGGTCCCGTTCACGTCGTTGGGGGGTTGTTTCTTTATGCGCGCTTCCATGCGGTTAGTGGTTACCCTCAGCCAGCGGGGACAGTTTGGTCGGCGTCTGCTTATTCAGTATTCGCAGATAACCTATTTGCATAGGCCGCCCCCCCCCATCCGCCAGCGGGGGGACGCCCCTCTGAGCGGATGTCAGCCGCTCGGGGATTATTATTATTATTATTATTATTATTATTATTATTATTATGTAAATTTCCCAATCTCAATGTGAATGTCTTTGATCTCAATAAGTTTTATTCCTTTTAACTAGATTTTTATTTATTCAATTTTAATAAAATTTCTATTTGAAATTGAAGTTCATAATAATTGAGATTCCTTGTACCCTACCCTGAATATTTTTTTAAAGAAAGATCCATTGATCATGTTTCTGGACCTTGAATTAACCAAGAGGAGCACTATGTAAACTATGTAAACTTTGTATGGTCATCTTTGGTGGCCAACTCTACAAGGCCACCTCTATGAATAACACTGTCTGATCACTGTTCATAGTATTAAAAGGCACATTTGAAAGTGACTAGATGTAGGTTTGAAAGCTGACTTATTCAAACCTAATCATTTATTTTAAAGCTGTGTAAAGTAAGAGTAGGTATGCTACTATTTTTCTACTAAAGCAAATGAGCCTGCATGACGTTTCATTTCATTATAATAAAGGCAATGAGCAGTGAGAAAATAACTGTAAATTTTAAAAAGCCTCCAAAATTATTTGAAATGGATCATTCATGCTCATTGAGTGCAATCATGAAATCACAATGATTACTTCACACAATAGCCATATATAAATTATTTTAGAGTAGGTATCTTATAAGCTGCAAGCAAATTGAAAGAACTCGGATAAAAACATAGGATGATTCAAAGTGTTTAACCATCACTTGTTCAAAAAAACTACTAATGAGAGATTTTGATTGTGTTAAATTTTAATACAATACAAACAGTTGCTGCCTTACTGGCAATACAAAATTATAGCCAATTTCAGACAACTTAAATCAACATTTATTTATCTATTGGAACATTTCTTTTAGAATAGCATTTGCAACTAAATCTTGCATGAAAAGCATAGCATTCATTTTTCTTAATGTAAATTAAATTTTGGGCTTATCTACTGCATTGTTTATTTATTTCAGCTAAAGCTAGGCCTACCAACAATATTTCTTATTATATTTTTGATAAAAATTTGAAACCCCAAAAAATTTCTACTCTTGATTAACACACTGTTATTATACGTCAATCCAACAGCCATTCATTATTGAAAATCAAGGGTATGAGGAAAATTATAATTAGTGAAACTTCGACGTACTGGATTAACTTCGAATAAACGAAACAACTAAAAGATTTACATTACCTTGGTCTTGCACAGCTCTTCTTGAAACAGCTGAAGATTACAATAACTTTCTCGCATTTCTGAATGGAGACAAAGTGAAGTTATAGTCTGAACGAGAGAAGTGCTGGCACACACATAAGCCCTCTCTGAGTCTCTGGCCTTTTGGATCTCTTATATCCATCTTCAACGTTACAGTACCACATGCTGCCATCCACTCGTCGTAATTTCCTTTAGGAAATAGGAAAAACGACAAATCAGGACATTGACGGTTATCATTTCCACAATTTTTCATCAAGCACTGTTTAAAACATACGTACGGGGCCATTTTTGCTACAATCTTCGTTACACCTCTGTCACAGCTGCTTTCAGATTCAAACAGTCTCCTGCCGATTTTTCATGACGTCACAATTTCTTGGCTCCTCATTGGCCAATTGGCACCTACGTCATCGCGGCCGGCGGACGAATTCGCTTAGTGATAAGTTGCGGATCTTCTAGTATATGGTCTGTGGGCAGACTGACGCCTTGCAATGCATTCCGCGGTACATCATCTTGCGTGCTGAGTGTCTCATGTCGCCAGTTCTCACTTCAACTGGCAGCTGGATCCACTGCCGCAATATTTCGCGTCATGAACGCCAGTGTATCACGGTGATAACCGCCAGCATGCCTCTCAATGTGCCTACCATCCCTGCACACCAGCCAATTGGCAGAGTGGCCACCGAGCTTTGCAGCGATCCGTGCATGTTGAAAACAGACGGGCGTGACAGCGATGAGCAGTACCGTTTTGTACGTTAACGGGAGAGGTGCGCAGCTATGTCTTGCTCCGCAATTGAGTGGATAAAACTCAAATGGTGAATTTAATTGGCGTATTAAAAAATTGCCAATGGTTGTGTAATGTGAAAGCATTTCTAACAGAAGGTTAAAACACGGCGCAATGGGCGCTTGATTTTTATCCTGCGCGCTATGCGGCTGATCGCAATCGCGCACCTACCCGTACGACACGCCCAGCCGCAATTTCTCGATTCATGAACGCCAGTGTATCATGGCTTATACCGAAATACACGGATCGCTGCAAAGCTCGGTGGCTACTCTGCCAACTGGCTAGTGTGCAGGGATGGGAAGCACATTGAGAGGCATGCTGACGGTTATCACCGTGATATTTGCTGAGTGTTTCAGGACCTTAATCGATCTCCGCTGGTGATTGCTCAACTTGTGATTTGCGCTACCGCACACTAGCTTCAGCTTGTTGATCAGCTACTGGAGCACGATGCCATCCTCACTGTTTCCGCTGGAAGTTCGAGCCGTCGAAAACGGAAAGAGTGGATCCACTAACGGGACGCCCTTGGAGGTCTGTGTTTGAATGCATCTTCTGAATCTAGAGTTGTGAAGCAGTGAGTCTGTCTGCCAGTGATCTTCTAATCTCGCCCCTTGACATCATGCTTTGAGGGGAGAATACTCCCATTTTTAAAAGTCCTACACTATTCGACTGATTTTCGTGGAAATTTGCATAGGTAAGTAAAATTGAACAAGGATTAAGATTTGACTCATGTGTTTTTCCCATTTTCCCCATAGAAAACGAGTTATTCAAAGAAAACAGAAAAATAGGGGGTCTTGGGAAAATCCATGGACTCAATCAGATTTTGAGATACCGAGATAATATTGGTATCATAAGAAGCAGAATTGCATTCTCTAAAAAACAATGGAGATTTCTTTCAGAATTTTCGATATACTTCTTGAAAGAAATGAAGAATACAAAAATTGAACCCATTTTCACACTTTTCCCCTCAAAAAAACAATGTAGCTAATTTTCTATTACGAAAATGAATGCAAGTCGACATAGTCTTGTAGAGGATTAAACTCCGGTTCTTTTGATACCAAAATGATTACTGTAGCTCGAAAACTCAAAACTACCTTAGGTGTAGAAATCGTATATTGCAATTGTTCAGGCGCACTTGCTGAAGAGCGCTCAAGTGCTGAACGGGGCGTGCTCTTCGGCATGAAAAACCTACCCCCAGCAATTCAGGCAGGCGACTGACCATATTCCTCACCTATAAACTCAAGCACACACTCATGGACAGATTGGCAAACATCTCCAGATAAAAAGATTTCATAGAGAAAAAAGCTTAAAGGGTGTATGGCAACCACCGTGCCCCGCACCCCACCGCTCTCACCCCTCCCCCCTTTTGACCTACTTCCCGCCCCCCTCTGAGTGTAAAACTTCACCAATGTGTCCGCTAAATATATACGTACATTTTAATGAATAAAAACGAATTCCAAACAGTTTCAATTTTTTGAGGAGTATTCTCCCCTTTAAAGCGGATGATCCCATGGAACCGGACCGTAATCTTGTTGTTTCCACATGGATTTATGTCAAAATTTGTATACCTATTATTGCTTGCTTCACTGGTTGTGCTAAATTCTAAGTTCTCGTTCCTTATCTTCGCTGGTGCAATGTTGTGAGCCTGGCGTGGATGTGGAAAACTGGAACTTTTAATTAATAAAAATAAAAATAAATGCAGATAAGTGAACTTTCTATGATAAATACTAACATCATTTTTCTCATCTTCAATTCTTCATCAGTCATTGACAGGCATAGAAACCGCCTAGTGGAAAATTAATACTTGCAGAGCTTTGGTTAAGCTTAATTAACTTACATTCATTTTTGTATGAATGTAAGCTCTTAGTCTGAGTGTCGTATGTAACTGTATAATCTCTGCAGAAGCAACATTAGAAACGGTAAGCTCATAGTCTAAGTGGCTCAAGTAACTCTATGATCACTGCCGAAGTGACATAAGTAACGGTTAGTTCATTGACGGAGTGGCTGTTAGAAAAGAGCAAATTTAAATTGGGAGTTAAAACCCAGGCAGAAACGAGCGTTTACAAAGGTCAGACAGTCGTTCTGTACATACTCGTACTATGAAGAATAATTCAGTGCGTCGTTCGTCTAAGTTTAATTTTTTTTTGTTTTGATACAAGTGCAGTTACCAGTAACCACAACGTTTTATTCAACTCCTAATCTCCATTAATACAGTTCCATGAGCAGAAAAATTATTTCTCGTCATTGGATAATGATTCGGTTGTATATGAGTAACCTCGCTCCATGAAATGCAGGAGTTTTACAAAAACACCTCTAGCACGTTTTACAACACACTCCGTATTTTGCATGTGTAGGATATTGCATGATACATATTCCAAGCAAGATGAATAAAACTAATCGTGAAGAGGAAGGGTTATCTGTTGATTTATTTCGACATGAACACCACGAAGATCTAATTGGAATTGCTAAAAATTAAAACTCGAAATAGTTCTGGTTGGTCGCAACGAGCATTTTTAGTTAAAAAATGAGCAAGTTTTGAAAGCGCGCATGTATATTATGTGGAATAATATTCGTAGTAAAAAGAAAAATGGCTTACTCTAATTGACAACCCTGATAACCGATCAGACGAGGGGCAATGGCCATGCAGCTCCAAGACCTTATAACATTGTCGGCAATAGCTGCAGAAACTTGAATCACAGCAGCAGCAGTAGCAGCGTCAGTATGCTGGCATCGGTCAAAGCATTGCAGAAATTTGCTTGGAGTTAAAGCTAAGCCGCCAAGCACAGCTTCAAACTGCAAGGGTCAGAGCACTGGGGGTTTATTGTGGCCTGGTTTATTAGAAGCCTGGTGAGAATGTGAAGCACCAAATGTGTGCGGGAATGTGCACATACATTCATCGAACATAGTAGGAAAATGAAATTGTTTTTTTTTCTTCATATTCAAAACATATGTATTTAACTATTTACTCTATTAGTGCACAATATGTTTCATGCCGAACCAATGTTAAGAACAACTGTTCTGAACCAAGGGTTCCAATCTTTCCCTGATACTGTACCCTTCAGTATTTCGACAGATGGGCGTGCAACCCTTTTTGAAGAAAAGTATATTCAGTGATATTTATACATAAACATTTGAAATTAAAAATTTTTAAATTTGCTTTTTTTCTTGTCAATATTAAACGTATCCCTTCAGAGAAGCAAATGCATCCATAGGGGTTCATGGACTCTAGGTTGGGAACTCTTGTAGTCTAAACTCAGGTATGCTTGGACCGGTGTTGATTTGAGTCTCCGATAAAGATGCTATTCGGTGGGGCTGGGTGCACTACTATTTTCAGGTGGGAGCTACGTAATTAAAAGGAAAAATTGAGCTAGAAATAAACTTTGGCATTCAGGCCTTGATTATATTGTTCGTCAATATCAAAGGATGATTACCTAATTTAAATCACAAGGTGTTCGAACATGTTAATCACAACTTGGCTGAATAAAGACAGGTAAATGGCTAAGCTTCACCTCAGGGCCGTAGATGACACCTTAGAAAAGCGTAATTAGATTAAAATCTCAGAAGTAAGGAACTTTCATTATATTTAGATGTTTTCTAACAATAGTACAACTGTATTGATTAAAAATTTCTTTTCTAACTTTTCAGCCCTACGAAATAGTTCAATTTCTTCACGTGTAAGTTGATTAAGAAATGCACCTAGCATTTTCGTACTAAAACACAGCAATTTAATTAAAATCTATATTTCTGTCTAATTATAAAATGCAACGTTTCGACGTATCAAACATCATCATCAGGCTGTAAAAAAAAAAAACAGAATGATTTTCAGTCACATTGGAAAAAATGCATAAACTAACACTTAAGTAATTTAGACTAGATAAGTAGATCACAAAAGACGAAAAGCGACTAGACAAAATAACAACCTTTTCATCACAGAAATAGTAGTATGACTAGATACATTGTACAAAACCGATGTTCATCACACGAGAGACAAGAGCAAAATGGTCGAGCAGCCTCGTCGTACCTAGCAAGCTGAAGTTCTACGAAACAGTTTGAGAGCGAAAAAATCATTCGTGTTTTCATTAAGGGAAGGTTTAAGCTCATGAATGTGTAATGCTTCAATTATATGAATATGATCTTTTTTAATAACATTATAAAGAATTTTGGTGTTAGGGAACAGATCTTCATTGGATGGTTTGCAACTATGGTCAACACGAAAATGATTGAAAATGGAACCTTGATATTTATGAGCGGTTAATCTTTGCTTCAGGGTCATTCTGGTCATGCCAATGTAACGTTTATCAAGAGACTTACATTCTCTTCGGTTACATTTAAATTGATAAATCACACCGGCCTTGTCCAGATCGTTGACCCCAGATGCAGACAGATTATTTTTTACTAATTGGTCACTGATTTTACGGTTCTTATAATACACGCAAACTTTAATAGAAGTTTCTGGATTTATTGGTTTAACAAAAGTTTTAACAATGTTTTTAAAGACCCGTTCGTCAATTTTGTAATTATCATGCATTTGATTTTCGTAATAAATATTGATACGGTTTGCATTCGCTGAATTATTGTCACTGCTCATGATTCGGTTCAAAAATTTATCAATAGTTTTATCAATCAATGTATTAGGAAAGTTGTTATTAACAAGCAAACGTTTGATTCGAAGCATTTCGGAATGAAAGTTTTCCCAATTACTGCAAACTTTACGAGCTCTATTTATCAAAGTATGTATGACGCCTTCTTTGTAGATTTGAGGAGCTTCACAATCGTAATTAATAGTTTCCCCAGCATGAGAAGGTTTAACATGAACGGATCTATGGAATGTACCGTTAGAAGCTTCAACCAAAACATCCAAAAATGGGAGCTTACCGTGTAGACCCAACTCATACGTGAAATTTAAAACAGATTTTTTAACAAACAAACTCCTCAATGCTTCCAGGTGCTCAAGGTCTTGTACTTCAAGTACAAGTTGTACTTGAAACTTTTGTTGAAGTACAAGTCTTGTACTTCAACAAAAGTTAGCAAAAGTAGGTCCCTTTAGGACCTACTTTTGCTAACTTTTATATGTCATTTGTTGAGAACTTGGTGTTGAATACGATGGATGTAAAACCGAGCATTTACTGTAGATATGTGGACGACATTTTTGTTGAAGTACAAGACCTTGAGCACCTGGAAGCATTGAGGAGTTTGTTTGTTGAAAAATCTGTTTTAAATTTCACGTATGAGTTGGGTCTACACGGTAAGCTCCCATTTTTGGATGTTTTGGTTGAAGCTTCTAACGGTACATTCCATAGATCCGTTCATGTTAAACCTTCTCATGCTGGGGAAACTATTAATTACGATTGTGAAGCTCCTCAAATCTACAAAGAAGGCGTCATACATACTTTGATAAATAGAGCTCGTAAAGTTTGCAGTAATTGGGAAAACTTTCATTCCGAAATGCTTCGAATCAAACGTTTGCTTGTTAATAACAACTTTCCTAATACATTGATTGATAAAACTATTGATAAATTTTTGAACCGAATCATGAGCAGTGACAATAATTCAGCGAATGCAAACCGTATCAATATTTATTACGAAAATCAAATGCATGATAATTACAAAATTGACGAACGGGTCTTTAAAAACATTGTTAAAACTTTTGTTAAACCAATAAATCCAGAAACTTCTATTAAAGTTTGCGTGTATTATAAGAACCGTAAAATCAGTGACCAATTAGTAAAAAATAATCTGTCTGCATCTGGGGTCAACGATCTGGACAAGGCCGGTGTGATTTATCAATTTAAATGTAACCGAAGAGAATGTAAGTCTCTTGATAAACGTTACATTGGCATGACCAGAATGACCCTGAAGCAAAGATTAACCGCTCATAAATATCAAGGTTCCATTTTCAATCATTTTCGTGTTGACCATAGTTGCAAACCATCCAATGAAGATCTGTTCCCTAACACCAAAATTCTTTATAATGTTATTAAAAAAGATCATATTCATATAATTGAAGCATTACACATTCATGAGCTTAAACCTTCCCTTAATGAAAACACGAATGATTTTTTCGCTCTCAAACTGTTTCGTAGAACTTCAGCTTGCTAGGTACGACGAGGCTGCTCGACCATTTTGCTCTTGTCTCTCGTGTGATGAACATCGGTTTTGTACAATATATCTAGTCATACTACTATTTCTGTGATGAAAAGGTTGTTATTTTGTCTAGTCGCTTTTCGTCTTTTGTGATCTACTTATCTAGTCTAAATTACTTAAGTGTTAGTTTATGCATTTTTTCCAATGTGACTGAAAATCATTCTGTTTTTTTTTTTTGCAGCCTGATGATGATGTTTGATACGTCGAAACGTTGCATTTTATAATTAGACAGAAATATAGATTTTAACGAATTGCTGTGTTTTAGTACGAAAATGCTAGGTGCATTTCTTAATCAACTTACACGTGAAGAAATTGAACTGTATTGATTAACTTAACACATCAAACGTGAATTTTTAATGTTTATTCAGTATTCAAGGGCTTTGGCATAAATCACATTAATACCTATGGGAAAAATATATTTTGGAGAATAGGACTTCTAGGCAATACCGTAGATTTTCAAGGAACGTTAAGTGTGTGACGTTCAAATTGATAAAATTCATAAAACTAAAGTTTTGGACAAGAGTCGTCCAAGAAAGGTAGAGCTGGTAGTGCAGGCTTGCAAGAGAATAAAATTGGTACGGTCAAGAAAAAACCTAGCTATTATTTGAAGCAAAAACATTACGAAGAAAGAAGACACGCTCGTAAAAAGGAATCATAAAAAATGAATGTCAACTTGAGAAAATAATTTCTCTCCGTTCGTAGTCCTAAACTATGAATCTTTCTAAATACTGGACATGGCGTTTGGACGATTGTACAAATATATTTAATTGAAAAGAAATGCTCAAGTATATCTTTTAGATTTTTAAAAGTTATGCATGTAACTATGAGCGTTGTAATTACTGCCAGTTGGATAGTCATAGAATGCAGGCAACTGATTACTGATGACAAAGACAACAACCACATAGAACGATGTAAGAGAACATCAACTCGGTTCAGGCTCGTGGTGTGGCTCTCTTCTCACAAGAACTGCGTCATGTAAACTGTCAAAAGTGTTTCCACCCCACAATGAAAATGCATTGTCCATGATAGTGTGTTGTCTCCTATAATTATAATTACATGTATCATCAGATGTAGATTAAGCAACATTAGGAGTATATTACCCTCAATCATTTCTCTTCGACTAGTGACATGGGTATTACAATACTCATGTGTGTGTATCACCTAAGTGTATTAACTTTAAGATATTTAAAAACCAACGATTGCACTTCTGTACTATCTCTATTGGAAATAAAGTGTTTTTCTTTCTTCTTTCTTTCTTTCACATCCATGTCATCTCGGGCGTTTTAGATGGCACACGGCAACGAGAGCCTGGCCGTTCCACGAGAACTTGTAAGGAAATCTCACTCATGAAATTGAGCGAAATCGAGGGCTGCAAGCGACAGGGGCGTGTGGGGTTCTCAAGTATTTGATAAAGTATGTAAATATTTTATAAGTACGGTAACAACCAAAGGTAAAAAATTTCTTCTTTTCAGTTTCATATTTTTGAAATCTTCTTCATTTTGCTCTATTTATGAACATACATATGAAACGCTGTAGAATACGACAATTCTCTCAAAAAATACGAAATTTTTACTGAGAGAATAAGTTGTTCAAGTTGGACTGTTGCTTCTCAATGTAATTCTTTATTCTTACAACATGGGTTAAAGACAATGCCGCGCGTAAACGTTGGTTTGTTAAACACCAGTGAATGAGAAAAGATACACATGCTCCAGTAAAAAAGCGATTATAACATTAATTGACATACCTGATAATTTCTTGAAAATCACTGCTGGTAAGTGTCCAAAGAACTGGCCACTATTTTAATGGGTATTACGAACACATTTTTTTAGCTTAGGTACAGCCACATGTGACTATAGAAGCATCAGTGAGAGACACTATTATTACGAGAGAAAGGGCAAAATGATGATAGATAAACGAGTTATTGGAATACAAGCTCGTACGAGACAATATGTAAAACAAGATATTTCGAGCTGAAATTAAAGCAGATGAGAGAGTGCCAATATCTCGCGCGGGTGTAACTGCTGCATAGTGCTTAGGCATTCCAGATCCCAATGTCAGGCACCATCCGAATCAGAAAGCCTCTTGAGTCCTTACAATAGTGCAAATGCATGCCTTTGTCGATACAGAACATAATTAACCATATGGAACCTCTAATAACAAAGACGGGAAATGAGAAATTCATCCTACATGCTTCTAATTTTGCATCGCTCTCCCGCTTGCTCGGCGGCCGACTGGCCGACACACTCTTGTTTGCCGCCGATTTGGAGCTTGGATGAGGTATAGTGGTTAGAAAATTTTAAATTGTTCAATGGGCTGTCAACATTTTACTAAGGAGCTGTCGATAAACGATCTGAGATATACCGAATATGGATTTGGTGCAGCAAGATGGTTAGCGGCTTTGTGAGTCACATTAGTGGCCACGGTGTCCGCATTTCTATCACCTTGCTGCTGTTCTTTTTCCTACTGTTTCAAATTTTGTGTGCCAGAGTATATGATTTTTTTTCTTGCGTTTCTGGGATTATTATTTCTTTCCAAAAATTTTCGAATAATTGTTAAAAATACGTAAATTGAGAAAATGACTCATTGCCAATGCACGCCATAGCTCGATGGGAGATCTGTCTTATTTAAAATAAAAGAGCTCATTGATAAATTTTTAAAATGAAACGAATTCCAACGGTTGAACTCCTACAAAATTGGAGTGACTGTTGTTGTCTCTTCGTAAATTTGTCTTGAAAACAATATAATATCATGTGGGGCTGATTTATCCTCTACGAATAAATCTCACTGTTTAAGTTACTGTCAGTGCATGAACATCTCTCTACCAATGTTTTCTATTTGTCCTTATTTCTTCTAAAAGTGAACTAGTGACACACAGAGTGTAGAATCTAACTTGGGTGAGCGGATTTCACTATTTTGATTCCTTACATTTGGTGTTTTGACATTCTCCTAATTTTTACGACTCCTCCGCATCGTGTTCAATAGTGTAAATATTTTGTGGTTTATAATGAAGGCATCTACGGATGCTTTATTTCCAATCAAGCCTGATACATATCACCATGTACATTGGATTTTCAAATGCCTTATAACTAACGCCAGGACGCCATGACGCTTTCCCCCGGTCGAGACCGGTACCCATTTCAGACACCTGGGTAGAGTGGGGTATTGTGATTGGAATTTTTCTCCTATACCCAACAGAGAAAATCGCCACTACCAGCGCCGAGATTCGATCCCGGGTCTCCCGCACGGCGGCAGAACCCTCTGGCCACATGGCTATGGCGGCACATGATCCTTATCGTGCTAGTATCATCTTCGACCCTTAACAGAGTCCTTCAGATAATTCCGTAAAATACCCCCTTTTATGTTTGAAAAAAAACTCTTGAAAAAATTAGCTTAATGCTTTTGAATTTCGAGACTTTACCCTATTAAAAATTATAGGAGTGGCATCGGTGATTCCTGGGAGCGCTCGCATTACTACTTGGTTGTTGCATCCATGTTTCTCCTTTGATTGGAATTCGAAGTGTCCACTTTATAGGCGCCCCTGCACCTCTGTCCCAACCGGTGGCCACGCTGGCTCAGCAAGGAGCACTACCGTCGCGCTCCCAAGGCGCGACCAGTTTCTCCTATTCACCATCGGAGAATCATGAGAGGCCCAGGATGGCCACCTCTTAATTTAATTTAAAAAAACGGCTGCGCACAGCTGATTTCCCATTAGTCACACTTCCCAACCGTCACACTGCTCAAACCGATTATAACCAGTTTGCCCTTGAATTACCTTAGTTCTTGCGCGATTAATCAATTCATCATCAGCAAACACGGTTGATAGCACAATAAAAATGTACCAGAGTATGTAAATTAAATACATTCCTACTAATGTGCAGAAAATTTCAAGGGTGCGTGTTCATTATTAAGCTGACATTAATGGGACATGTTTGTGACGTATAACTTATGCTTGAAGTTTTCGCAACGCAATAACTAAGGTAATTAATGGGCAACTGGCTATATTTGGTTGAGATGTGTCAACGGTTGAATGTGCAATAATGGGAAATCAGCTGTACGCAGCCTTGGAGGCGCAAGCCTGCAGGGAACAATATAAATGTACCTTGAAAAGAATATAGCAACAATACCCTAGGGTCGTTGAAAGAATATACTCGTAGCTATATATATATATAACAAAAACTATTATGGTCCAGCAGATTTTTCATCTTTCATTCCTAAAATTAGAAAGGAATAAAATAACTTTACCTTGCCCGAGCTTAATTACACCGGCTATTCATATACACACACTCCCCCACCTATCCCCTCACACAAACCCTCCCCACACACCTACCCCCACACCCACACACACAATTATGTATCTGAACACATCGTTGATCACCTTCAAGAACGTCCTTCAATTCAAAGGTTGCTGAAGACCGACGAGGGAAAATTCAGGTTTGGTTTCCACATTTTGTTGTTTTGACATTGCTCACATTGAGGTTTTGCCTTCACTACCAGCCCCACCACAACGATGAATCGTCTAAAATATCAATTGACCGAGGCGGTGAAACTAGCAGTGGGGGTCCTTGCTCCGTTCATGCTCTTGAAATAATGCCTCTACAGACCAGTATTCTACGTCTCTTCCATCTCTTGTTTCTTCTGACACCCTCACGTACTATACACCCTCACGTAATACACACTCGCATTGATATACACTCTAACACTACTTGAAACGTTTCAAATAATAGAGACACGATCCAGACATCTGTCACGCACAACACCAACTTCAAAACCGACGCGAAAGATGGCAACCGTCATTTCTCTTGAGAAAGATGGCAGGCGTCTCACCTAGAGGCCATCTGCCCAGGTGGCCTCTGGTAGCAACATGGGAGAACTTGCTCGCATCGCGCTTATGAGTCGCGCCCTGGAAGTGTCAGAAGGGAAGAGGCCTCGGCTCGCTCAATACTCCTTTAATTCACCGCTGTCTCCTTTAATCAACCATGCTACTCCCTTAATTTTTAATAGGGTAGGTAGCAGACCAGGTGACTAAAAGTTTTAGTTGATACGACCACCTTCAGCCATGAAGACGGCTTCTTCACGCTTTCGAAAGCTGAGTGCAGACTAAAAACTCTGTCGTTTCCAACGACTCCACGGTGTTTCTGATGTCCTTCATACATACGGGCTGTGACATTGTCGTGAAGTTATAAGACTTCGCACTATCTTTGATTTCAGTGTTCGACCAAGATCAAAAATTCAATGTGTTAAGTTCAAGCGAGTTGTAAGACTAAAATTCTTCCTCCGAGAATCTCACGCTGGACCTTTTGAGCAAGCCAACGATTTTGCTCAGCTTGAGGGCGGGAGCTGAGGGCTGTTGAAGCCCGAACTTATTATTTAATGCCTTGGCCTTCATCTACCGAATGATTTCTGTGGGTAAAGACGTCACCTTCATGTCGTGACGCTGGCAGGTGTCTTCGTGGTCATCGTGGGTTGGACGTCAGTGCTTGAAACGGGAATTCCACTATCGTTTCGTTAATTACAAGCTCTACCAATTGTAATAATCTTCTCGCTGGGAAATACCTTGATTCGCAATCCGTTAAGGATGGGGAATACCTGATTAAAATATGCTCAGGTCATACGAAGCGCTGCGACTGTAAACGTGTATAGAAATGAATTTAACTGTCTTTTGTTTTCGCATCACTAACTGTCATTTTTCTGGAATGGGACTTTATTAAGACCACTTGTGTACAAAAATTAAATACATTGCTGAAAAAATGAAAAAAATCATATTAGGACTAAGTACTTTTTTAAAAATATTTTTATCCCTAATGAGAGCGAATACAATATGAGATGCAGATAAGTTTTGTATATATTTGTTCTAAATAATGATTTATAAAAATGTTAGTATCAGCTAGTATGCTCATAGTCAGCTACGAATAAACAATTACCAATTATTTATGTATGGTATGTGGTCATCGTGGGTGTGGTCATCGCGGGACAGCCAATTCCAAACTTTCTTGTACCTCTCCAGACGAACTTTTTCATCTTATTAGCTATGATATGTTTCCTGCCTTGTTAATATGTGGTTAGGCAGAGGTCTTTTAGCACTTGGTGAATTGCCGTGATACTGATGGACATCTTCTTAGCCAATGTCGATCATGATACAGTTGGATTGGTCATGATGCTTCTCATGAGGTCGGCCAGAAAGCGAAGTTTGCGAACTTTATCTTTTCTTGGCGAGTAGGTGGCTTTGCAATTTTTCCTGATTCATCACAATGCTTACAAATATCGTAAATTATCTGCTTAAGATTCTAGAAAATTTTGAAGAAAAGACTTGGCTTTAGCGCAAGCAAGGACGCTTACGCATAGTTGAACGTTACGACTGTTCTGCTGCGTAATGTTTTTGCAAACAACCCTAGAAGTTAATTGCCAAACTCATGGATAACTAAGCAAAACTGATACACTTCAGTGTTTCCGACTTTTTGAGGAATCAGAATGACCGACATTCTAAATTTGTACGGACTTATCTAAAAGACCCCGTGCGCAATAAATTATAGATTACATAGATTATAGGTTATTTTGAGCTTTCCTAACCTCAACATAGGTATTCCGAAGAGGAAAAGGATGAAGACATCATAAGCATGGAGTTACGGAAATGAGAAATCTATGCACATTACACAAGGTGAGTTCCCACTCAAGATCCCCAGGGCATGGAAAACCAAGTCAGGAAAGAAGCTCATGAAAAAAGATAGAAGCAGAAAAATATTGTAGAATATGCCGAAAAAAGAAAAACAGCGAACCTAAATATGAAAGTCCTTCCATAATAAAAAATATATTGTTTCAACAAATGGAAGGCCTACGTAACCATCAGCGCTGGACCTCACATTTTCCGCAAGCTTATAAGACTGTTAGGACATCGCCAGGATTGGTCGACTGGTGCCTCTGTATTACGGAGGGAAAATAATTCTTCCCTCGAAAAAACTGAGCTCACGTATCACAGATACCTGTGTACTATTGTCACGATTTTCAAATTTTCATTAGCTTGTTAGCTAATAGTTTGTTAGCTCAATCAGTTTTTCGCTTGACCACTATTGCTCGTTTTGCTACTTCGCCACGCAGCCATTTGAAATTCAGGAAATTATTAAAAGTTTATCGCAGCAACAGAAAAACAGTTGACGAACCTCGACTTAATAAAAATGAGTCAGCAAAACTGACTTCTCTTCTACCCCTGGAATACCAGGAAGATTCTAATGGAATAACCAGCCTGAGAAATTACGGCCTTTTATCGATCAACTGACAACCCTCAGGTATCCCTGAGACAGGGACATTATCAAAAGGTGGTATCCGAACAAGGACCAACCCACATTATTCATCAAAGGCCAACAAATATACATTAAGACTTAGCATATCTTTACACACCTCTTTTTTATCATAATTTTTGATCACGCACGTAATAACACAAAACTATTATTGTAAAATTATTTAGAGCAACGCCGTCCCTCTCACTGAATTCAATGGAAGTTAATGTTATTGTCATGACCGCATAATTGACGTCATTCTTGATGAGCAACGTCTTGAATTATCTCCAAAAACATAAGAAGCAACTGCAGAATCTTCAGACGCAAACAAGAGCAATGCTTCTTAACACAATGATTGCGTCACTCAATTGGCCCTAGCAATGGAACCAGTTTTGCTGGAATCCAATGTGAGGAAATGCAATGCTCCGCATAATTTTTATCAGCTCATTGGTGGAACTGTCAGCAAGTGAACAGAAACTACTCAAAATGCGTATATAGACATATAGTCCTATGAATTCTTGTTCGGCTCACACACTGAGGGGTCAAACAAAGGTCAAACAAAGGGGTCCAACCTCACAGGAGGTTGGACTGCATTAAGTGCGAATTACAGTTTTCATTCTTCTGCAGGCTTCTGGATCCTCCGCAGCTCTTTTTTGGCTATAATTAGAATAAACTGCGATCCAAAGAAGTCAAGGTTTAAATAAGGGGCGATAAGTCAGGTAGGTTCTCCTCAAGTTCATCACATAAATTTTCAATATGTTTCAAATCAGAATATTATGGCCATCAGTCCATATGCTCGAATGTTCCCGCATTCGCATAAACTAGTCTCGTATATTCAAAGCACTGTGGAAGCCAGCATGTTGTCTATAATTAAAGATCCTGTTGCCGTTAGGAAAATAAAAGTCCACGTTAGGATGAACGGGGTCAGAAAGTCTTTCTGAAGATTAGAGGGAGTTTATTTTGATGTGGCACAGAGTGCTACATCGATATCCATCACACAAAAAGCAGTCCCAAAGCATTACACTGCCTGCAGATTTGCCAAACGCAGGAAAAGAGGGCAAATCTTGACTCATGGGAGAAGATTTTGTATTTCCAATCCTCAACAGCCCACAATCTGTGTTCTCGAGTCAATAGTAGAGTTTTTTACATTATGCCGGGGACACTATTGGCTTTCTGGCGTACTTGCATTCGCCTAAATTCATTTTATTTAACTCTCAGAGCACAGTCTTTCGAGAATTTTTTTGACTCTTTCAAGATGTTTAATTATCATTTGCACTCAAGAACGCCGTCTCTTCTTCATCGATCACTTCAAAGTGCGTCTGTCACAATCATCTAGAAAGTAAGGCTTTCCAATTTTTCCCGAGATGAACTGGGTTCGTTATTTGGTTTCCAGGGTGTTGTTTTCCGTACCATTCTGAAATTTTCACAGCTTACTACATGTAGCTAGGTCCTGAAAAATTTTCCACTCAAATGACCCACTGATGGGTTCTTTATCAAATGCCGGCAGTTCCTATACCACGGGCCTTCGGGTTTCCGTTGTGAATGAATTTTTAAAATTCTATACACACTCAAAATAATTTTTTACTATTTGATTAACACCTCTATAGTGACACCACCATGTACAATTTCACTGAAATATGTGAACCCTGAAATAAAATACATCGATGTAGGTAAAAGGGGTAAAAATATAGGAGGCGAAATATTTTTCACTACTTAGTGTGTCATATGTATTTACTGATTTACATTTGTTATAAATGAAGGAATTGCAGCCATGATTTGGAATGGTTCAGCACTCGGGAGTACGAAGCTGTACCTCAAGCAGATTTCAGCGTGATAGTTTACTATTCAAAGCATTTTCCGTTAGTTCATCCAACTGGGCCATGCTTCTGTTCTAACTTAAAGTATTGATGACCTCGTGTTATATAGAATCAGCATACAAATTAAAATGGTATAATAAAGTCATACTAGCTGTTACTCACGAGCTCCTGAGATAAAATGAACACCCACAGATGTTGATATAGGAAGAAAATACATGAATACAATATTTCATCATATAAATTCTCTAATCTAATGGCGTAAGCTACTGCCGGCTCAAATCATTCTGGGCTACACATCCATTTTTTTCCATCGGAAATAATTTATCTAAACAACAATTTTTACCCATGCACTTGAAAAAAAATTGCAGAAAAGTTACCTGTGCAGGTCTCCTAGGATTTTTCTAAGCCTGATCAGATTCACGCGGCAGAAAATCAACCTGCAATAGTGGCCAACTCAATTTCCCCCTTCCGATTGAGGGAAAATGGCGCAAAATAAGAGACCAATCTTGTTGCAGCATGATTTCTATAAACAGGCCTGCGGATGTTGGATGCACTGACAGAAGCAGCTACTGCAACCGAGGTAAGAATTAGTAAAGCAAAGAGAAGAAATATGTTGACACGTATGAAACATAAATGTATATAGGGTGTTTGCGTAACAATTTGCGTAACAAGTTTATTGTCAAAATTAATGAGAGACAAAAAGGAACATAAGTTCCTCAGAATGTATTTGTATCACATCATAAAATAATAAACATTTTTGCAGTGTATTCGTTATACGTCCCATTTACATCTAAAACACGTTGGTGACGCTTGAAAATTGGCATTCCTGAAGCGTTCTCGGCAGGTTGTTGATTTATGTACGCCAGCCGCCACAGCAAGCCAGGCAAGACGCGACCGAGAGCGTCCCCAGAGGCTGCCATTCGGGCAGGTGCATGCAGCTAACAGCGTCCACAGCAGAGAAGCATGCAGGCATGGAGTGCCTTCAATAGGTATATGACATTAATTAGGTAACAAGTATTGCCTGTAAGAGTCAGATCATCGGATAATCCGTGTCAATGAATGCAATGTGTGAGGCTGGAGGTAAAATAAACTGCCTGCAGATCACATAAAAGGATGAAATCCTCATCTGGAGCGCTGTTCATAAAGTCCTCCAACGAGGTCAATTTTAATGGCTTGTCAAAAAGAATTTATCGTGTGTTTCGATTTTCTGAGGAGGAGGCAGTTATAGTATCTAAGGGAATTTTTGTCCTTAGATGAAAGATTTGAGGTATTGAGCTAATGAAATAGTTTTTTTTAATTTGCAGATGCTTTTTTAGATAACTACAGTCAATTTTTCAGCACTTATTACCATCTCCTTCAACGTTTATCTTGTTTCATAAACTTTTGGTCCAGCTGTATCTACGCACGAAGAATACGGGATGGGAACACACTTGTGAATCGATTTCTCATCCCTTTCATTCCTACTAAATAGTGTTTTCTACCTTCTTAATGTATTTTTCGTCGTTAGAGAAGTTCAAACAATCTTCTATTCTAATCTCATGTTCTCGTTGCACCAGCGATACACCACGCGATGTTGCCGGTCGCAAAATGCTAAGCACACTGGTTGTGAAATTTGTCCCACCATAGCTGACCCATTGAGAGATCTGTAACAATGCGGGAAAAAGTGTCTTCAGATCAGCTAGAAGACAATCTGCAATGTATTGTAAACGGCTCCAATTATCGGGTACAAGACTCCCTGAATTACTCGTCATGAAATTCTAATGATAACATCTTCAGTGAAGCCTGAGATCGATTAAGACTGCGGACTAAAAAATAAATGAGGTAAAGTAAGCAACTAGAGTTTCTGAAATGACAAAATCATAGACGGGAAAACTATTTTCCAATGTACTGTTCCTTTAAATTTTTATCATCTCATTTTTTTTTGCGTTACCTCCATGTAAACTAATTCTATTCACTCGGAGCTAGGAGATTCAGCGATACAAGGAGATAATTTTTTTCCTCAATTTTAGAGGCATTCAATTTTGGCAACGAGTAAAATAACACTTCCTACGGGTTAGACAAGTAGACTTTTTATTACACTGTGTTTGAAAGACATCTGAGTACGAAGTATGTTTTCCTTCCTGAGGGAGATTCATTATGCTATACACTATAATATTAAGCTGCATCCTTCAGATAGCTGTCTAGAATTAATTTGTTCTATCTGCCGTAGCATTATAGCGAGCTAGTGCTAATTAAGCACGCCTTTCAACGGACAGTAACCCAATCAATGACCATCGTTTTTTACAGGGACTTCCAGAGTCAAAATTTCCGATCATTTTCGGCGGCTAGCATCTCTCATGCCATACAGAGACTCAATAATCAAGTTTGTTCGGAGTTACGGCCGTCACAAACCGAGCTCCGCGGTGGTAACTTCTTTCCTAAACTTTTCAAACTACTGATAAATTCAACTTTTATGATCGAGGCCCACAGTTGAATACGGTTTTTAGTTCTCGTCTTCTCGAATTGTCAACATTGCTACTGAATACTGATAGATTATCTTCTCAACTTTGCCAAAATTGAGTTAGCATCGTTTAATCGGCTGTATCGTCGAGGCCGAAGAACAATTAAGCTTCTTTTGAAAATGGACTGAATATTTTTTGCTGATGGAAGGCATTACATATCGTTCAACGCTGTAAACGATTTTTAGCATCATTGACTGTTGCAACCACTTCGCGATTCATAAAACCCTGTGAGTAATTGCGCAGGTGGTGGTCAAGCATTGAAATGGTGTAAAAATATTTTCCCTTGAGTTATTCATAGGAACTATATATAGATTTTGGGCTCAGCTGTATCTAGGGTTCAAAATTAATGAAAATAAAGTGCTTTTAGCATCGATGAGCCAAAATGATTCACAAAACTGCATAGTATAGATAAATATTCCGTGAATAATAGAAATGCAAGTAAAAATATATGCATAAATTAATAGTTGAAAGTGAGTAATATTTTAGCACATGTACAATGAAATTTTTATCAGTAATTTTTGCTCTCCTATTCTTATTGAAATTTCAAGTGAACGTAATCGAATTGCTGCTTCTGCTGTGCATTTCAAGTCTGGTTTGAAAGAACAGATGTGGCTGTTCACACAATTTCCGCTACCCCCTACTACTTCTAGCACTGGCTCTACTACTAGCAGCTTAACTACTTGACCTCCACTTCTAACTTTACATTCATATACCGGGCTTATCCTCCCTATGAGAGGGTAGCCGACAGCAGGCCACAATCACCACACTTAGGCACTAGGAGGCGAGAGAGGCAGCACTGGCCGCACCTGAACTGCCAGGATCAGCAGCAGCCCAGCACAACCACCTTCCACTGTCAGGCCCGACAGCCATAGCTGGTATACCCCGACCGCTTCATTGAGTGCAGCCCCTCCCCCGGCACAGGACAGGTCAACCCCAACACACGCGGGCAACTTCCAGTACCGCGTCAAAAATAAAATTGCCTTCTTATGCACTGCCCCCACTCACTTCTGTCCGTAGCCATCCCTCTCGCCACGTCCACAGTCAGACCCCTCTCATACAAAGCATGTTTCACCCCATCCATCCAACTCATCCGTGGTCTACCTCGCGCACGCAGACCACTCACTTCCGAAATTTGTATCTTTTTCACCAGCCGCTCAACATTCATTCTTTCAACATGCCCAAACCATCCAAGCACTCTTTCATCCATTCGCCTGCTCAATTTTTTGATAACACCCGTCTGCCCCCTAACCAACTCATTCCTGATCCTATCTCTTCTTGTTACTCCATACATGCTCCTCAAACACTTCATCTCAAACACATCGAACTTCCTCCTCTCAGCTGCTCCCAACCCCCAGGACTCTGCTACACACAACAAAACTGGCACAATCAAGCTTTCATACGGTTCCCTCTTAACATTCATACTCAAACTCCTGCATTCAAAAACTTTCCTCATTGCACCCAATGTCTTACAGCCTTCACTCACTCGATGCCTCACTTCTACTTCCATACTAACCTTAACAGTCACATCCGACCCGAGGTACCTAAAATGCTCTTCCTCCTCTAAAACTTCACCATTCAACCTCACATAAAAAGTTCCAAACACTCCACCTCTTGAACATCTCATCACCTTACTTTTATTCACATTTACCCTCAATTTCCGCCTTTCGCAAACTCTACCAAACTCTGCAACCAGTCTCCTCAGTTTTCCTCTGAATCAGCCACAAGCGCTGTATCATCTGCAAACAACAGCTGACACACTTCCCAATACATACCATTTTGTCCCACCAACTGCGCACCTTTTCCCAACACTCTGGCATTCACTTCTCTCACCACACCATCCATAAACAAATTAAACAACCCCGGCGACATCACACAACCCTGTCTCACACCTGTCACAACTGGGAACCATTCACTCACCTCATTCCCTACTCTCACACATGCTCAGCTATCAATGTAGAAACTCTTTATCGCATTCAACAGTCTCCCACCCACTTCATACAAGCTTACCACCTGCCATAGAGCCTCACGATCCACTCTGTCATACGCCTTCTCTAGATCCATAAATGCCCAATATACATCTTTTCCCTTTGATAAGTATTTTTCATTCACCTGCCTCACAGCAAACATTTGATCCACACAACCTCTACCACACCTAAAACCATACTGTTCTTCAGCAAGCACACGATCCGTCAACACTCTCACTCTTCCAATTAAAACTCTTCCATACAGCTTCCCAACGACACTCAGTAGACTTATACCTTAGAATTACTGCACTCATACCTGTCACCTTTCCCCTTATACAACGGAGCTACACACGCGCTACTCCAATCAACCGGCACTTTACTAGCCACGAAACATACATTTAATAAACGTACCAACCATTCTACAACCACATTTCCTCCTTTCTTTAGACATTCAACCGTGCAGCCATCAATACATGGAGCTTTCCCATTTTTCATTTCATCCAACGCACCTTTCACCTCTGCACTTCTTATTCGACTTCTATTCACTTCATCAAACACAGGCTGATGGAAGGCATTACATATCGTTCAACGCTGTAAACGATTTTTGGCATCATCGACTAACTTTAACTGAGATAAAACAGTACCTTAATATTGATATTGGGTGTCATTGAATGTATCCATGATAGAATGCTCATAGAACATGAATTTTCAAATAAATATGAATGCAGAAGAACTGATATTGGCCTGGAGAATCAAGTTTTATTCTTTATTTCCTCTTTCATTATTTTATAAACGATATTATCGATTGAACAATGCAAGCTCAATTTTTGAGAAGGTAGGAAGATGATCAATCAATATCCAAAAGCAAAGAAATTTCAAAATAATTATTCTGTATCACCTTCATGAAATAATTATCAATAATCTTCAACACGTTCCCAGCGCATCGGGCCATCTGTGTACCAGTCGGTAAATTGTTCATTCACGTACCGGTGGGAATGAAGGACATTTCATGTTTCGCGACCTCTTAAAGAAATGACTTTTATCACACCAGGTGAAATGTCTCATGCAGTTATATTTTTCCTATTCCGTAGAAAAAATAAAAATGTATTCGAACATTGATGTCGATTTCCCTATTCTGCTACTTGCAACCTAACCGAGCCGACCGTCTACAACCGCAGAAATGCGGTGAACGAAATAAGGAAAAGAAGGACGTTACGATGAGACACGTCATAATTGGTCTGTGCGTAGAACTTCAGATGTCAGCATTTGGGTGTTCTTACTAATAGGATTCTTTGGTACACACAGTAGGCAAATTGAGGTGAACAGCAATATTCAAACCCCATTCTTTCATGAGCAATTATTTGACCTAATTCAAAAGAATACGAATACGGCCACAAGATTCTAGTGCTTCTAAGGTACCCTGATGCAACCTTAACTCTAGACAAGATAACGTAACCAATCATAATTGCCCAGTAGAATAAAACTAAAGTCAGTGGAATTTACTCCTCATGGTCAACTTATTGGCCCTACATAAATTAATTATTCAGTGAGGAAGCTAGCTACGCTTTCTATCTTAGAAAAAATCACTACATGAGCTTTGGCCTGGAGCAGAAATGTTTTCAGAAGGGCTCAGGCATCAAAGCTAATACATGCATAGCGCTCCGCCTCGCAGATCCCCTGGGGCAACATTATCATGTTCCTTCACGGCCGCTCATAGCTGTTACTAGGCAGCTTTGCGACAGAACAAGTTCGTGCGTTCTATGGAATCTGCAAAGCATGCTTTATTCGAAACAATTTTGTAGGGCTGGCACTGGTGAATAATGAAAAATAAGGAAATATTTATTTCCCACTCGAGAATTGAATGCAAAAAAAATGTACACATCGATCGATTTCCCACTCTCTCGATGCTTACATAGATTGGAAATTGAAATTTGATTTTTAGAACTTATTTCAACCGCTTACCATTTTGAATTTTTAGCGAATCACCTCTGCGAGCTAGCTATTACGTAAGTTAAGCCATTCTTCTTGCTTTACTGAGAATGCTGAAAATTGTACGCTGCAGCTAGATGTGCATCATTTAATGTTAGCACGAGAAAACAAGCGCTACGCCTCACCAACAAGTAGTATGAAAGCTCCAGTTTTACTTTTCTTGGCTTCATGTTTTTGTTTATTTTTAGAACAGGGACCAGCTATCAAATAGCAAGCACATACGGATACCAAAATATCCCCTGGAACAGAGCCTATAACTTCTTCTTACATGCTAATACTGGCAACGCATTTGTCCGTGTACGTAAAATGTGTGGCCTAAGGTTTTAAAATCGATTCGTTTACTAGCGATAAGCCTCCAGTATGTAACACAAAAGAAAATAAAAAAATCATACTCATGTACATTGTTCTTTATGGCAATTACTTTGAATTTTGAACTTATGCTAATTTCCCAATTTTTTTTCTTCAAGTCATAGGTGATATAAATTTTCTCTACAAGGAAGCTTTCAGGGAACTCAAGGGTCATAATAGTGTAAAAATGTAAAGTCCTAGAGTTAATTTTCTGTGACTTACTAGCCAATCTTATAATTTGGTACGCTAGATAATTATTCAGCCCAGAGTTACGGTCGTTCAGGAGCTTTACGAGGTGCAGTTGCTGCTCTTCGAGAAGGTCCATAAAACGGCGTGGGCAGCTCCGGACTGCAACCACGCACACGGAGTTAGTTAAATTGCTGGATTTTTCAGCTAATAACTAATTTTAAATAACAGCTCTGAGTCACATGGACATTTACTATTATCCAGCTCGTCGGTACCACTTTTTGAAAATTTCGAACCTGTGTGGCAAGGCATTATCGAACAAAATTAATGTTAGGATCCTATGTTAAACGGCTGCATACCTATTGTTGTAGTATTCTCGTCCTCATGAAGGCCTTCAACCTACCAAGGAGCAGCTAAATATTATTTCATAGTTCATCCTTTCATAGAAAAATAATTTATTTAGTGAAACAAAATCAGCATACTCGTACATAAGTTTTGCGTTTTTTCAGTGTGATTGATAAAACTAAAATTGTTCAATTTATGAAAATGGTTTCATTAATTGCAGGTCAATGAACAGTGAACCATGTAGTTGTGTATATATTTCATGTAGAAATCGCATTCCACACTTATAACACTGGCGCGTTTTTGTGTTCGTTCCCATTCCATATATATATAAATCATATATATCTACCATAACCATATATATAAATCAATTAGAAATATTGCTAGAAACCATTTAACGAAAATAAATTTAACTAAATTGAAAATTGAATCGCTTTGCATGAACCCACGAAGTATTGCCAAGGAGAAATCACCTTAAAAGAATCGGCGATAGTTCTTCATTTAAAATTACTAATCTTTGAATGAACTCACTTCGTTCATTAAGATTAACTCACTAACTTGATGAGCTGAAGTCTTGTACCAGGCTCTACATACAAGCTTCACGATGCACGCACTACAGCCTTTCGAAAAAGTTGATCTTATCAGTGCTTGGTAAGCAATTTTCTGAACTCACATTTTAGTTTGATTCAATTCATCAGATTCCTTTTAATTTTGATGTTATATTAGCAAACATTGCACACTGATATTGCGTATAACTTTCGAATTGGATTACTCAACAATTTGTATAACTGAGCTTCGATCACGTTTTTCGAAACAATGCACCAATACCAACTTATGGCAGATTTCAGTTTTGCTCAGAAATTCGTGTGTGGGGCAATTTTCCCCTTTTATAGTCGTCATTCATCACTTTTACTAGAATCTACTCAAGGATATATAGCCAAACACATTCAAGCTAAATTATTTGGATAGATCTTTGTGAATCAATTAGGTAAGTAATCCACATCGAATTTCGCACATGATCCCTTGTTCAATGAACCTTAAAGCTCATCATAAATATAAGTCTTCATTTACTTATCAAGCTAGAATACATAAGTAAATACTGCGCTGTAGTTAGCAGCAAATACAAAATCGGAAAGACTTGAATCTCGTTTCTACTGACAAGTGTTACTGCCAGCACACAGCTGCCTATACAGGAGGAGTTTTGTTTGATTACAATTTTTTAGCTTTTCCACACTAAGTGTGAGCGAATACTACCAATGTTTTTGTGCGTTTTTCGCATCATGTCTTTTGGAGAAATTTCACCTGAGCCGCAGATGTTCGCTACTCTTATACATAGTGGTATCAGTTCGTGGTGCTTATAATGATACTGAATCATGATGGTTGGGTTATTATCGAAACTCTTGGAAATTATTTAGCGAACTAACATTTAAACCCATGGTTTTAATATTTCACTAATCGCTATCTTCAAACAAGAAAAGCGGGAGCCAATTTACGAGAAAAGTGCGATAAATTGTGAGCTGTGCAGTGTGATGTTCAAGTTAATGAAGAGTTGAGCATGGTTAGATACTTGAGCATTTGACTGATGTCATCACAACACTCAATACATGGAATGATTTTCTGCGTGTAAGGAGGATCAGCACTTTGAGTAATAGTGTAAGGAGTACGCTACAAGGAAAGAAAAGTTATGTAACAGGTTAAGTATAGATATAGGGTAAATTTATAAATTCACCCTCTTTTGAAAAATAGATAGTGGGAAAGCTTATTTGCATATAGACTTCGCGGTGAAAGTTATTGAAGATCCTCATTTACTCTGTTTTCCGTTCCAATGGTATTTCTCGCATGAAGAGTGGTGAGCTATGGAGGATGGATCTCACTTTCAGCTTTAGATCAAAATTTGAAAAATGATGATGACTGAAACCTCAGGACAGATCTCATCGATCTGAAAAACAAATGCCCAATTCAAATAAACTTCAGCCATGCACATGGCTGCCGGGAGCTTTATTGGGTATATATTTCCAACACTTCTTAAATACTGGCAAAAAACCCTATCGGTTTTGATGCATTTCGAAAATACTTTTCAGCTCTACACTGAAATAAATACCGAAGAATTTGCAGCATAATATTTGAATGGGAACGAACACAAAAACGCGCAAGTGTTATAAACAATGAAACTAAACTAACTCGGCCACTGAGTTTATTGCAATACAGCAATAGCACAGTAACACTGCACAGTTCGTAGCACAGCAACACTGTGCTCGAAGTATACTTTGCCATAATTTCACTATTATACTAGAAAAAATTTAATCGGTTATGGTTTCTTCCCTTCCAGGTTAGGAGAAGCAGATTGAACAAACTCAATTGTTTTAATGTGTATGAAAAATCATTATAATTTTTTTTTGCAAATTTCGGGTGAAGGATTGGGTGTTTGGAAATACTGCGAGTATATGAATTTCGAAGAATCCCTAATTTGGACTACTTCAAGCAACAATACCCTTAATAGCAAAACATTTTGAATTAAAGAATGCCCTAAATAGGCTCCCTTCAAAAAGACTCTCAGAAAAGACCAACGAGATAATAAATGCAATTTAGAGACATAAAAATCAGTTTGTGTCACTTGACAATGCTATAATAAAGGGAAATGAGGACCATCCTAACTTAATTTGGATCAAATTACTCGAACAGAATATTTCTCGAAAATGGTAAATGAAAGGCTACTCGTCCTAGTTTACGTAGTAATAGCAGAAAAACTAATAAAACTGTTATACTTAGAATATTTGAGTATTGATTCTGACGAACGATTAAAAAACATTGAACAAATCTACACCTGGTTAAAGTTTTGTTCATCCAATTTTTTTCAAGTTTCCAGTCAAATTGGTGAATTCAGTTGACTTGAAATAATACAGAGCTTGTTCCATACGTTTGAATATATGTTCACAAAGCTGTTGAGATTAGATTGCATTTTTTTTAATTTCGTGTGTTCTGAATTAAACGTCATTCGAATTATTTCGTTTCACTATCAGCATGGCTGTAGGACATTTCGCTCTAATCTGTGGAGTTGCCGCAAAGACCCACAGAAATCATATTAGCGAAACGTTTGCAATTGAATATTGAACTGAAGTGCGTAGTCCTAGCTGACGATGTGCACGGTTATTACGGCTGCACTGTCAATCTCCAGTACACGCTGGTGCATGAGCTTCTCCATTAAACTCAAGAAGTCATGAAATAATAACAATTAGAAAGATCTCAAATATTTCTGAGTTCATCAATACATTACAAAAGAAATGAGCATTCAATCGAAATATATTTTTCAACCCTCTAAAAGTTTCTCTGGAACATAGCTCATGTAGGCAGCGTCAGAAGACAGTCCTTGTAGTTCCAATATGATGGTGCACCAAATGCCTCAACTAGAGTTCCCTTCGCTATAATTTAACTTCGTTCATCAATGATACTGATTTTTGACTGAACCAAAGTCACCATGGCCAATGTTCTGTTGACGGCTGAAAAATGGAGAAGTGTCTTATAAACTGCCTCGCGTTCCTCATGTAATGGCCAATATGTAATCAGACAAAAATTATGTAAGAACAGGATTTTTTTTAACTTTCTTCCTTTTTTATGGTGGTTGTAAATATTTACATCTCATCATCAAAATCTATGAGAAACTTTCGGCTTACTGAAAGTTAATGCGTGATAATCAGAAAGAGACTTTTGTAAAGTTTTTCTTGAGCAAAATTGAAGTTTTGATTTCACAAAATCTGACTGCATTCTTCCGCATTTTTTATAAAAATTTAATCATATTTACATAACAATTGCCAATTTAGCTCTCCTTTGGTCTTAACACTCACGCAAAGCAAGTAAATACAAATTGCAAAGGCTTGAGAAAGAAAATAATCCGCAAACGCCATATTTTGATACACCGAGAGCATGCGAGGGTCTGAAATTGGCATATGGAGCACTAGTGTTGTGTTACTAACAAATTGGCATCTGCATTCGGAGATCGAAATTTTTTTCGGTAAAATCTGGTAACGGACCTCATTTCATGAGCAAGTGGTCGAGCGATGATTCACTAAATGTCTGTAGATGTGTGTTTCTGTGTTTAGAAACAAACTTTAATTCTATCGTAGCCGAGCTTTTTAATTCTGAAATATCTCTACACTCTTCTTAAAATAATAAAAAAACAGCATTTCAACATATATCCGCTAATTTTCAGCGGTTGTAAATTTGTTTAGAAGAATATTTTTCAAGTTAGCATGCGTACAGCAAATTCGTTAAATTTTTCGTACTGGGTTAAATGCTCAGTTGAAAAATATCTGCGTCGCTTGCAAGAGACGCGATTCGTTAATTATGACGAATGAAGGATTATTATGTCTATAATCATACTAGCATATTTTTCTTCAAGTGGTTTATATATAAAAAAGTTGTATGGCTTTTGTGATGATATCCTGTGCCTTCTAACAACTTTTCATCGCTGTACATCCTTATAAATGCACACACGAATGCACATCTGTAGCGCATTTTCCTTGTGTATGAATAATAAATTTGATCATGTGATGTTAGCGGGCAAACAGTTCCAATGATACGGTACTGAGGTAGCAAACGTAGAAAAACCACAGAATTGATGTAATCCACCTCTCGGTCAGTAAAGTGTCCCTGAAGCTTCTTGAAAAACCTTTAAATAACTAGAATTATGCGTACTCGAGTTTGTGATTAATTTACACCGGTAAGTTGTTTTTGCTAGGATTTCTCCTTATGATGGAGCGGTCGAATTTGCAGTGCCAGCACGGAGGAAAGAGCACGCCTTAGTTCTGGTTCAAGTTTATAGCTCAGTAGATCAAGCTTGTCTGGTTTATGCCTTTTTTTACGGCGCTTCTAAAAGTATCTTTCAGCATCAAGATTTGTTGCAGGCCCTTATAAGTCTTTATGACTGGCACGGATTGCGATCTGAAGAAGATGAAATCGCTAGTTTAAATTAGGTCCATAAATTACATAGGATGGTGGAAGTGTGGTAAAATTTTATATATAGAGTGAGCGACAGAAACTTGTGTTTCGAATAGAGTCATACAATCTATTCTCACAGGTGAGAATATAGATAGAAAATAGAGAATTTATGAATTGTTGTTCTAAAAAATGTCTTCATCTCATATACGATTTCAACCCAATTTTTCATGTGATTTTCCTTTCTTGTGAATGCATAGTTAGGTAATGCCCTTATTTTCGGTACGGAAGCCACATTTTCTTTTCCTAAGACATGAACAATAATGCTCGAGATGGAGTATACAATCTTCTAAAATCAAGAATGTGAATAAGTACTTCATCGGAGAGCCTTCTTGTTGATTTTAGGCCTCTCATTCTATATGCTTTAAGTTTTGACTCTTTTCGCCACCTCCTGGTGGTATTAGCTATGAAAGCTGCTGAAGTTTTCCCATCATTTTCTTTTTTAAAACTGCGATTAGATCGCCACAGAGCGCCAATAGATTTTAGGATCCTGAAGAAAACTCTGAGAACTACCTAGAGTGTCTGTGTATAGTGAAAGCATTGATGGACTTGGCGATGGCCTGCTTGGTTCAGCAAAAACTGCCTGAGATATAGGGGATATTTCGAATAGACATTAAGCTTATGCGTATAGGCACATTGTACATTGTTTGAATTCCCTGCGGTATATTTCCGCGGCATTGTCGTCCGTTCTTAACTAACAACGATCAACATTGCTTTTGTCAGACAATATAATACACTTTTGTTGCCATAGCCAATAACTAGAACGATTCCCACTGTTTCTAAAAACTGTGTTCACCTAATTATTCTTTGTTTTTTATCACAATCGCTAATTACTGTCTTGCTTGTTTGTGTTGCTTACTCCTCCATAAAATTACCTGAGTATGAAATATACGCAATCATTAAAATTAGCTTTCAATATATTTCAAAGTAATTGGTGGAACATTTATCTCTTCTCACTATTTCGTTCTGGAAAGTAAGGTAATCGCTGCTCCAATTATGAATATGAAACCAATTCTAATGTGACCAAAATGTAACGCTTCTTTCTACGGCAACCAAAATTTGAATCATTGGACCAGAAAGTCAGTCACTTCATATGCAAAGAATTCGTCTTTAAAATGTCACTAAGAAATCATACACTTCAGGTGTACATTTAAACAGAAAATTATTCTTATTCATTTAAATCAATCGTACACTAAGGAATTAACTCGAGTGCAGGCGAGAAAAATTTAGACATTGACGTTCTTGGTACATGAATTCGTACTTAAACACAAATCGTTTTCGATGAAAAAGTAAAATTATTTTTAGTTGGAAATATTCGACCATTCCTTGATCTCTCACAGGCCCAAAGGCAAGCAATAATAATATGTATCACATTCATCAAAGACTTATTCGATGAAGGGATAAGTTTGGCAATAAAAAATTTTACAGCTGTGAAGTTATCAATAATGAACGTAGTATTCATACAGAGGGAAAAAATGGGGTAATTCCAATGAAATTTTCGTTTTTTATTCAAAAAAGCGTAATTCACTCCTTTCAAAAATTCAGTCATAGACATCAGCACAGCGGACTTTGTTCAAGTCGAAGATGAATCACATCACGAATAACGGCTTATTAACTCCGCAGGTACCGCACTTCAAAAGCAGCTTTGTAGAGACTTCCAGGGGTTGGTAACCTCGTAAAGTCAAACCTTAGACGGCCTCTGAATTTTATCCGTGAAGTTTCAGGAATGGGCTCAACACAAACATATGTGCAATTACCGGCATAAATTAGCACCCTTATTCTTTCACGTTTCATGCTGCCGAAGTTGTTTACATTTGTTTTCACTCCCATGTTTGTCACTGATACGTTATCAACATTCTGGTAGCTTACCGTTACGTACATGTAACACAGCTGAGCTCCTCTTGGTTTATTTTTCGATTACGGAAGCTGTTTTGATAATGTATTTTTAATATTATTTTTTCTATTTACAGTTTTGAGCATTATTTCGTTTTTCATTCATTGCTTATTCACTGAGCCTTTTATTAAACACTAAGAATGATTGAAACAAATTATCAAATGTAAAAATACACCTGAAATACCAAACATCAGCATTTTTATATTGCTATACTTCGTGTATAAAGTTAGGAAGAAAAATTTCAGAAGAGAAGTTCAAGACCAGCAAACCAAACGCTAAATGCTATCAACACGAACAATCTGCAGCAGCTGATAACTTTCAGTAGCAGAAGCGCGTCTTCACTGGGGCGACCATGGTGAGAACTTCAGTCATCAGGCTGCAGCAAGATCGAGAGCCAGTGTGTACAATCCGTGACCGTTCGGTGAATTCCGAGGTCAAAACTGAATTGGAACTTCATGATACATCGATGTTAATACATATCTGTCTTTTAGTGCTCAATGTTCTGAAACGAATAGAAATTTGAACATTTCTCACCTCTCTGAAGGGTGTCAAAAATTGTTTCAACATTGATGGAAAGCATACACAGTTAGGAGTTTGGCTTATTCTCTCATACATCTGCAGTTATATTTTGTTTATATTCAATATTCGTCAAAGAAACCACACTACGTTATCTCCCTAGTTATATTAAAATGGAAATGAGTTCGATGTGGAATTTTGACATTTGCAGTCTATCCCTATTCCGTGTAGCTTACTTACATCGTCATCAGGCGCTGATAAAGCGATTTCATAACTTAAAAATATCGGCATGTGAGACTCAAAGTTGATTATAAATAAGTAGAGAAAAAAACCTCTTGAGTTATAAATCATTGAATTCCAGAAACGTGAATTATAAACAACCAATGAATTATACAATATAATGACAAATAATTGTTTACATTATTGATGAATTTTGTTCAAATTAGTTTTTACGAAAGATGAAAACCCATATGCCTGTCAATGGAAACCTATAGCCAGGACAAGGACATTTTACTAAACAAAGGATGGCTTTGGATTTCATAATGTTAAAATATTTGTACAAATCGAACTTCAACAGTAAATAAATTCATTTCGCACTCAAGAAACGCAATGGGACAAATACCTCACTAACACATTTCCCGAAACGATATCATAAGGTCTGTCTCAAAAACTGTGAACAATAATGGTGCCAACGGTTGCTCGAGTAAAAAAGGAATCATTCAGAGTATAGCAAGCCAACATTAAAAACATTTTACATATGTCGTAAATTATCCTGAAACGGAAATTTCTCTCTTGAATGCAAACCTCTTCTTAGAATTAAATTAAATCAGACGTAGCCTGACTTACAAGAGGAATTCCAGCGTCTCCATCTTGATATTCTAATTACTGTTTGTTTAACGAATGAGACAAGTTCACGGGCGACTAGCACCAACTCGCATTATTCCTGTCTGACAAGGCTCGACTCATCTGGAATTTTATTTTCCTGCTACTGTACTCCAGCTCTGATGAACAATCAAAATGCAAATTGTCTTCCATATCTCACGGTGAGAAAATCCAGTTGACAACTACGCTGCTCGGAGTAATAAAATTGAACTGAAATTCAATTTAAAGATTTGTTTCTCGATCAAGGATATGTGAGTCTTGAGGTCCGTTGATCTTGACAGCTTGAAATGACCTAGTCAAACGGTAGATTTTCATATGAGCCAAACAAAGTACAATTATTTTTACGGAAGCTAAAATTTGTTCGAATGCAATACAACCGTGATAATTGACGAATTATTTCAATTAGTAGCAAAATGGTCTGCTATTTAGCTAGTAAACCTCACTTTGAGGAAGTCTTCAGGGCCCAAATTTGATAAAATAATGTCATTATCAGTGTTTCAAATGTGTTAATTTCAAGTGCTACATCTTTTATACAAGTCATAAGCAACATCTCATTTTCAAACAATTGTTTTAATTGGAATCAGGAGCTCATACTGAATTATTTTCCTTTTCAAAAATCTGCCCTCTCATAGTTTGAAGCTCATACTTCCATAGCGGCTTTGTCTTTGATTTTTGACGTCCCTTGGTTCTTGATACAAGTTTACTTTAATTAAAATAGTCTGACGAGGGAAATTGAGAGATAATGAAGATTTCACAATCAATCGATCAATGGAAAGTTGATTTAATCGCACGCTTATCGTCCAAGATCAGCAAATATTTACAACGTTGTTCTTTATTTCAGTTTCGAATTTCATGATTTGAGCAGTTCTCAAGCCGTTTTGATTGGAATCAAAATCCTCACCGAATTTGCCTGAAACGACGTTACCACAACACTGACGGTGATAACACCATTGATTGTTTTTGAAAAATCACTGCATTTTACACGGCATTCCACATTCTGGATAATGTTCAGAAGATAATGCGTGCGAGGGAAGTGCCAGCAAGTGGTTTACTTTGCTGACGATATTTTGGCTATTGGAATTTGAAGTCAGTCAATAAGAAACCAATATTCAAACTGCAAGGGCTATTTGAGGGCATATCGGTTTAGTTCATTACACTCGGAAATCATTTATAATATTACTTTTTTATTCCAGTTAACCCATTGAAAGCAAGATGTTTACTCAAAAAAAAGCAGTCATTGTTGCTTCAACTGCCAAATCTAAGGATTTAGAAATTAGTAACTGTGTTTATGTTGCCAGAGCATAAGGTTCATGAGTATCGACTGTAGCTAGAGAGAAGTGACGGGAATGTTTTCATTGCAGCAGAAGTAAAAACAAGAATTCTCAAGTCTCTGAAGCCACAAGAACACAAAAATACCTACGGAATGTTCAACACATAATCGATCAGGACACAAAGGTTGATGAGGACCATTGCCAAAGTTCTCCAGGCATCAGAGTGGTCTATCTGAACTGTGGTATATCAGGACAATCGAAACGAATCAATAGTAGTGAGGAACAGCCAATTGGTGTCAGTAAAAACACACGAAAGCCATCCCATGTGTTCAAAACGAATATTTAAGTAAGTAAAAAAACACGAGCGGGCTTTGTATTTTCATCGAAGAAATTAAAACTTAGACCAGGATCTGGAAATATTTTATTTCCTATAGGTTGATTCTTGGCGAATCTCACGTGTTAGATGAAAAGGAGAACCACTGTTGAAGTGTACATTGTTTGGTGTAAACGCTTCGAAATATTAGAATGCCATCTTCAGAGCTGATATATAAAAATTAAAGTCAAACGTGAAACACGCAGATATGATAATAAAACAAATAAACTTCAATCTATGAAACCAAGATCCTAATCTTCATTCAAACATAAGTAAAACCATCATACACAACCCCGCACAAGCACATGCAACCACACATTGACAAGTAGAAACTTCACATACACAGACGCGCATGCGCGCACACTCACACACGCACGCACATACGTATACCCTCATAAATTTGTCAGTAGGTTGAAGCAATGTACAAATTAAATGCAAATTAGCCTCCATTTAGCTCCGCCTTTATAGGTGGTGGATATGAATATGGACTCCAAAATCCGAAGATCATGTTCATTATTTCCAGTACTGAGGGTAAAGAAATAAGTTCTTTTAAAAGATCATTAAAATGTTAACAATAATCTCGAATTGCTGAATGAGAAGGATAAAAAAGTATGCGACCGGTTCTATAAGAAATTCCTGAATGTTGGCTGTGTCTAATAAATTGTTGTGGTTAGATACTACCAACATAAGTCTGCGTGCAGCAGTCACACGTAGAGAAATAGACACCTGTAGAGTACCCCAAAAGCTATAGTACACCTGTATAGTACCCCAGTCGTGTTTTTTCCCTAAAAAATTGTAATTTTAAAAATACTTCTATTGAACAGTCAGACGTCAACTGAAGTAAAAAACTTACGGACCAGAGATACGTTCCGTGATTCTACGTGGTTTTACTTTTCACGTTACGTTACGTGATTCTTTTCAGTTCCGTGTTCAAATAACACAAAAATGGTGATTCTGCGAATAATATCTGCTATGCTACTCTCAAGGTGACTGGAGAGGAACAGTATTTTCATCTAGAAATTTTTGACTAGAATTACCAATCGGAAATTTAGAATACTTATTGTTAATTAACTAATAACTTCCTAATGAATTCAATATCACGGTGGAATATTTCAAAAGTACAAAACACACGATATTCACAATGAAATAAACTATTTATGCAAGATTTGATGCATTCCAAATAAACGCAATTGAAATAGTTCATTCCAAGACCAGTATAAGTCGGCTTTCTTTAATTAGACATAGATGATGAACCTGTAGTTAAACTTTTTACGATAACATATAAAGGAACAAATTTTGGCCATTTTATTCGATTTTCATTTCATTCTATTCTGACTATTTCATAAAACTTAGCTAAAGTGTTCTATTGATATACATTTTAAATATCTTCATTTGTTGAAGAGAAAGGAACTAATAGAGAAGTGCCTGTGGAGTGGAGGTGTCTATTTCTATAAGTGTGATGGCTGCACTCAGGCTTATGTTGGTAGCACCATATTCCAATAACGTATTAGGCACAGCCAATATTGGGGAATTTCCCACAGAACTGCCTTGCATACTCTTATTTCTTTTACATTTTGCAATTCGAGATCATTGTCACAGCTATCAACCATTTTAAAAAAATTAATTTCTCTACTCTCTTCACTGAAAATAATAAAAAATGCCTTGTGATTGTGGAGTCTTTATTCATATCCACTCATAAACTTAAACTAAAGGAAAACTTAAGAGTATTCAAACTTTGTGTTGCTTAAATCTATTGACGCATATCTGGATTTGTATATGTGCGATAGCGTGTCTGTGTTTGTTCGTGATTGTGTTATTGAGCGAGTGATAGTACGTGTCAATTTGATTTGTGTTTGGATGAAGATTAGGATCTTGGTTTGTACAGATGTTTGTTTATCTATTTCATTATCTTTTATGCGTGATCTTAGTCTGACTTTCTTATCTCTTGATGTTTAAGCACGAAAGAAGGAATTCTCATATTCTGAAACGTTTGCAATAACGAATGTATATTTTAACATGCGTTCTTCTTTTTATCTTACGTGTGAGTATCAGAAAATTAACAAATGGAATACTAAGTGTACGGCCATGCGCAGTTTTTTCCGAAATACCCAAATTGATGCACACCAAATTTTCGGCTACTGTTATGATTTTATGAGTAGTGAGTAGTGAATGTCATGTCACCCTAAATTTTCCCACAGGGTCTTGAGGTTGATGCTAATGGGTACATTGTTTTTTTAACGGTTGTGAAGCTTTGGAGAGAAAACAGATGGAAGGCTCTGCGTCTTTCAGTAAGACTCAGCACTTTCTCACAGAGCCATGGTAACCCACAACTACTTATCTGAGTTTTTTACGATCGCATGACCTGCACAATCGCCACATTAAATCATATGAAATATAACATGAGGAGCTTCGAGGAAAGGGAGACAAATCGACATATTCATAGTACCGTAGCTTTACTACAGGCAGCCTTTATCCACGTGATGTCCAAAATGAATAAGAACCACTTAATATTAACTTGTCAACAGTTTCGAACCCGAATAGGAGCAGTAATTGAAGCCAAAGGTGTTTTCGTAGAATAATTTGATATGAATCATTAAGAATATATGTTTAAATTTGATTCGCATGTATGTTTTTTCTTTGCTAAAATAATGCTGTATATTTCACGTACAAAAAATTTCCTCAAATTGCCCTAGAACTCTGTGTGAGTTTAATCCAATTGATAAACTCTAAGTGTAACACATTTGCAAATATTTTTAATTTATTTTTAAACCTATTTATTTATTTGAAAGTCATTTTGATGAGATGAAAACTATCGTCCTCAATCTCTGATTCTTAAAGAGAAACGGGTGATGAGACCAAATATTTTGGGGAACAAGAATTTTTACAGTGCTTTGTCAACATGTCTCATCCGTTCGTCAAAACCAAAACACCTGAAAGTTTTTTGCGACCTCATTCTTGACGTTTGATAAATACATTAGACAGAGCGTTCTTCGTACGCTACACGAGAGGGAAGCATGTACATAATGATACGCAAGTACACACTGTGCGATAGGTTTATGTTTCAAATATTAGTAATTCTCCTGTCCTCCAACTCGTTCACATGAAATCTCAACGTAAAAAACATTTCTTAAGAATAGCATAGTTCATAGTTATTCCTCTCGTCTTCGGTGGCCGACGGTACAGAGAAGTTGGGTGTGTAGTGACCTTGGGATAGGCAAAATTTGACTACTATAAAATTTGCATTCATCCTGTGCCCTTGATTTTTTCGTGTTTGTTCTTCCTGTTATTGGATCTAGAGTTCGACTGATCATTTTCCAATGAAAAATGAGTTTCTAATATCCCTGAGGTCGTGCCAAAATAAAATTCGCTTCTATTTGACATGCGTACGAGGATATTTCTTTTGTTTTGAAACACTGTCTTCAAGTTTTTTCAAAATTTTTTCAATACAGTTCCTGTTTAGAGTCAAACTGCTTCTTCAGGTTGCCTTCCAGTTTATTCACTTAAAACTTACCAATAAAGTGTTGCTTTTTCCCTCTGTGTAAAACTGTTTCTCGCTTATCAGTGGATATTAAAAGATCTTTTTCATTTAACATCGGCGGCTATAATTTAAGATCGTCAAAAGAAAAAATCTTCATGGAAGACGTCTAATTTTACGGTCCACTATTGCCCAATTGTTTCATCTGAGTTTCCCCTGAGACTGAACGTAATGGAGAAACTTGAACCAAAATAAAAGCCGCAAGTCATTACAAGGGTTAATGGCATTGGGATATTTTGTGTTCCTTGTCCACTTTGGATAATCCGATACAGTTAAGAAATTATAGTCGTTCGTTGCAGTAACGATTAAGTTTGTCCAAATTGAGACACTGGAAATATATTTCTAAATGCTTCAAGGATTTAAACTCTGATAGTTCGTGAGAAGGAAGAAACATTTATGCTCATAGTTGTAATACTTATGACAGTCAAGAAGGATTTCCATCCTGAATGACAAAATAGTGTCATGTATTTCTTCGTTAATATGACTAATGGACGCGAATTTTCGAATTCGTATTCATCGAACAATATATAGGAGAGCACTAGAAAGAATGTGTCATCACCTATCAAACGTGTGCTGTATGAATAGTTGCCTATAATTATGTTGAATCACTAAAATACAATTTCTTATGAGTCATATTCTAATTACCGTCGAGTTTCTATATTTTTGGTGAATAACGGTACATTATTTTCTAAGATCAGTAACTTATGTGTTATTTAAAACGCAAAAATGCGTCATTTTATCAAACTTATCAAATATATTACACAGTGCAAAAAGAAAATGTATAGTTTAAATATCGTTTAAAAATCATTTCTTACCATCAACCTAGTTTACCTTTTAAAAAAATAAATAACATTCATCACAATAATATCATAATAAATTTTCAGCACACACTCGTATACGTTCTATTTAGAAAACTACGGCGTACAATTTTGACCCTAACGAATTAGAGGCATAAAGTTGCCTTACAAAACAAGAGTTCGGGAATTTTGATATCATCTCCAGGGACCTTCAACAATTGTCACTCGCTAACCTCTTTCGTTTATTAATTTCCATGCGATTTTCCTGTATTCAGTATGTTTGTTACGCATTGAAGGACTCGCGTCAAATATTAGGCAACTAAAAATTATCTATGCAACGGTCAACCTCGAAACCTTAACGCACCTCATTTCAGGAGTTAAAAATCAATTAAGAAGTAATAATTCAGAGCATATTTCTATGTTTGCCTAAGATACTAGCAATTTTGTGCAAAACAAGATCATTGGAAAGATAAATATAGCTAATGTCAATAGCTGAGATCACTGTTGGCATTCATGAAAATCCTTTCACACCTACAAGCGGAATTCAACCAAGTCGTTGAACTTACATGATCGACGTGAGAGACGGTATACGTGGAACTTTTAAAAGGGGCTGATTTTCTGTTTTAAATGAATCTTATAGAGGATTTTCTTGCGCTTCCGTTGGTACTACTCCGATTGGTACGGCCCCCCCAGAGGGGGGAGAGCGAGGGGTGGCTTGACTGTGATGCAGTGTGACCACTACCACCCCTCATATTGGGGGTCAATTTGGGGTGTTTCTTTGCGGTAATGGCAATAGAGTTCGTTCATGGGCTACTCAAAGTACTTTCCTATTCAAACAAAACATTTTAACGCTGACTAATATTTTTTGACAATTTTAAGATTCCAGCTGTTCTGTCTACTTCTGTTTACTCACGCTCTCATTCATAGCTCGATGACAGCCGCAGTATCATAGATACGGCTATGGCGAGCACACCAATCAAAAGGGCTTGAAAAGAGCTACAAAGCAGAGGAGATCACTTGGAAAAAATACGTATTCCTGTAAAAAAATTTTTTTTTGTAATAGGGGTTATGAACACTAATACTTATTGTCTTTTGCTGTAGATTTTCTCCCAGAGTTCAAAAGCTACAACAATGTAAAATATATGAATCCAAAGTGCTCAAAAAGCACTACAAAAGCTTAGATTTCATTGTAGAAAACACCTAGTTCAAAAAATAGGAAGAAAAACAATTTTTTTTGTATTAAAACACGTGTTCTGGAAACTTGCCAAGTGGCTCTTTCAAATCTATCTTCTTCCACAATTTTAGGGTTATATGAATGGAGTATATACTATTCGGTAGGGCTTAGCGAGGTATATCCATGAGGAATGAAAAATTTCTAAACAATCATTATTTTGAAAATTACACGACATGAGAGAAAAAACATTAAATTTAAAAAAAATATTCCCTGAATTCCAAAAATAAATTTATCGAAATTCTACATTCCTTACGGATATGTGGGTATATAAACTACATGAAAACGAATTTTAGGTTCTGTAACCTCAAAATTGTGGGAGTAGATAGATTTTGAAAAAACCGCTTTTTTTCGATTTAAAAAAATATAAAAAAAGTGAGGATACAAAAAAACACATCAATAATGGAATGATATTTGCAGTATTGAACACTTACTGTGAAAGTTTCAGAGAAATCCCTTCATAAATAAAGATTTTTTTTGGATAGACGGTCCCCTTAACATCAATCAATCAAAATGTCGTCTTTCCAACAACACGTCTTTTAATGATAACACATGTGCTTTTTTTGTCAATTCGCGCTCCCTATAAAGGATTACTGTTCGAAATGAATAACAACCAAGGGCTTCAAAACAAGCTCGAACTTTCATCAGTGTGACAAACAGAAGTAAATTAACACTGGCTGCACCATTGGATGGAAGTTTCAGATGAATAATTCAAGTTCCACGAGACACCGAATGAACTTTTCCTCTGTTGTCATTAGACTTAATCAGCTCTTCGACTATAGCGTAATGAACGTATTATGAAATTCCACTCTCAGGTCACTCATGACAGAACTGATGCCTAAATTAATTTTATCTCATCAAATTCTATTGTTATTAGAAAGAGGTAATTGCAAATGGAGACATATCGAAATCAGCATCCTAGTTCAATGGAAAAATGTTCACCATCGAAGAATATTTGAGCAAATCAATTGTCATAATGTTAGACAGCAATTGTATTCAGCTATAATAAATAGACGCGTTGAATAACGACACTTCCGATGTAATCGGTGAAGGTTCTAGGAAAGATCCGAAACCTTGAACAAAACCGTTAATGTTTTGGTGCATTTCTAGCGGGTAACAAACACACTGTGCATGGAATATTACAGACATTGAAAACAAGTATTTTTTATAGGATCTATTACACTGTTTGTGAGTCTGCTACAAATTTCGATATTTAGTAATGTACTTGCTAAAGTTCTCAGTTGGAATACTTAAGATAAAAATTTAAATGTTAAATTACGAAAAACAGAAATATTTCTTATTTAAAACGGCTTCTTGATTAATATTATGTTAATATTATAGGTATGGATAAATAATATTGTCGGTGTTAATTATTCATTTGAATTTTTTTAGCTCCATGACAATTTATTTACGAATTTGATGAGAGTAATAAATGTCAGCATCAACGCAAATTTGTGGCAGGGAGGTCATGCTTTTAAACATAAACAAAAATAAATTTCACAGTACACGTCAAGTTATCCTGAAGCACCAAGTATATGAAAAACTACATTTCGTGTAGCACAATTTTCTGATAGGAATGTCATATATCGATGTATTTTAAGTATCGCTATTCACGTAATTTACCCCGCTGAGACGAATATATTATAACTTTCTATGGTCTGCTAATTTTTAAAATTATCATGTGAGTAAAGCTACGTTAACTTGAGGACTAGCGGATTATTGAAAATAATCATTCCGGATAGATTAGCCGTTAATTATAATGAACTTGAAGGGAGCGTTTCCTGTTCAAACCGTTTTTTGAATAATTTTTGAGTTGTTCAAAGCATGTCTGAGGTTTGTTAGAACATACTGAACCATGTTCAGTATGTTCGCAAATAACAAATGATTTTGGAACAATCATTTTCACGAAAATATTTTAAAATTCGATTTAGAAACAGGAACATTAGTTCTATGTTGCAAATTTCAGAATGAGTATAATAAATATTTTGTGCGTAACATCAAACGATGGGTAAAAGAGGAATCCAAACTTAGACCGTTTTAATTCATTTCACTTATGACAGCCAGGAAGAAGAGCGATGTGTAGTTTTCCTAATTCGCGATGAAACATTTTATAGCATTGAACCTTACGCTCAGTGAATTAACGATTGTGCGAGAAATGAGATATTCAAAAAAGTTTTCCGTGGAGAATTACCGGTTGCTTTGAAATGTGCACCTTATCATTCTAGAAAAAATGAAATAAAGGAAATTTATTGTTGAGTTGAAAAGTGCAAAACCCTCGTGTTTTGTCTACAATCCAGTTCTTTTAAAATTTGTTTTCAATTCATTTAAAACACAAAGCAGCCCGTAATTTTCAAGTCATTAGATAAGCTACTCGCTTCTCGCACTTGAAATTTCTCAAAACTAGTATACCACTCTGGTGTAAGAAACGCGCATATTACAGAGAGCTCCTCAGCTCTATGGGTTTAATATCCTTCGAATTTCGTCACAATTACATTTAATGTTACAAACAAAAAATAATAAATTATTTCCGTTCTAAAAGCCAAATGCGTTTCGGATGCCTCTAAAACGGAGTCAGGCGACACCTAAACCGCACACTCAACTACATGCACTGCTAACATACATTTTTCGTAATAAAATTTAGGAGTGCAAGACTAGAAATATCGGAAAGATATTTAATCTAGCACATCATTCCTTCCACACAATTCTATCAATAGCTCATATACAGCGGGACCGGCATTTTGTTGAACAAACTTGAACATAAGTGTGGGACCGTTAAAATGATCACTTTCCACTCAACAACCGTGAGGTCGAAATTGCTTTGCTGAAGACGTACGAAGACTTCATACTTGAAACGTATTGGAGGGAAATTCGTATTTATTGAGTGGCAGGGAAATGAAACGGCGTAATGAAAACATATTTATGGTGAACATAAGAAACGGAATAATCTGCATAATTATTACTACCATGTGAACAGATTTTTAAATTAGATTAAGAATTTACTTAAAATGTTGAACAAGACGCCTATCCGTCGCGATGCTGGGGTTCAAACGCCAGTGCAAGGATTACCGGACGCGATCGGAGACTCCAGGAGTTTGACAAATCCTTGTTGAGGCTTTGAAAATTTTATGGATGAAGTCTTCATCAGAATGAATCAGTGTTTCAAGCATCAAACTCTTCAAATGTATTCTGAGTAGAAATCTATGGGCGTAATATCAGGAGACCTTGGTGGCCATGTGATGAGACCTTGGTGGCCAGTTGAAAATCAGCGCAGTTTTTTCGACATTTTCTTGACGTTTTTGACAGGGGTTAGTGGCGCCTCAGCGCAGTGCAGCGGTCGCTACGTCCGCTTCAGGGACGACCATCTCTGCCGAGGTTGTAGGCGGCACTCGCGAGAACGTCTGCTTAGATCTGCCTAGAAGTGCACTGCATTTTTAAGCAGTTTTTTGGTAGTTCTTGGCTGATACAAACGACTGTGTAGAGCATTTTTCGGTCCTCAAGACAACATGAAGCTGCTTACTTAACTGAATAAACCTGAAATAATTTAAAAATGATTCTGTAACAACAGAGACCAAACTTGGAAAATAATAACCTATTTTTGTGCTAATTCCTTGCATACAAAGGTGGTTGAAATTTTTTTATGAAGTAAGAGTATTACTGAACTTAATACGGCAGCTTTAATCAACATATGATTCATCGAATAAACAAAACTGATCGTACCATCGAGTAATGAACTCTACCACTTCGCAAGGGTCAAGAAGATGGAGAAATAGCAAGACTCGAATAACAAGATAGCTTCTAACGGAACAAACCTTTAATCCATTTCAACAAAACTTGCATGTTCAGTCACGCTGCTTGAAAAATTTGAAGCCTCCTATAAGGACTGAAGTCCCTTTCAAATATTTGCGAAGTCAAACAAAACATATCTCAATCTGTTATGTATGAGTCGAACGTACTTACAGTTTTCTTTAAATAAGGCCCGCAATATAAAAAATTTCCTCTCCATCATAGGAATATTAAGAACGATTGTCCGTTCTTTCTATAATTGGGACAGCTACGACTTCTTCTTCAAGTCGATTCTCCTTTTCGTCGTATTGCTTCCTCTTCCTCTAGCGGCGGCGTACCCGTCCCAGTCAATGCTATTCTTCCGGTTCACTTCCATAGCTACATGTACTTCCTTCCTGGTAGCTGTCACGTCACGTATATTTTGAGGCATATCCGCCGGAGCATGAGTGGAAAAACGCAAAAACGGTTTTAGCATACATAAAACTAACTTTATTAATAAAAAAGCAAAGAAAGTCGCTTTTAAATTCAACATTCTTATTATTACAGTCTAATACTGAAAGAAGAACTTTTCGACCTGTTAGGTCATTTTCATCTTCTGTCGATAGGAAATCACAAAATCCAATAAAATTTCAAGTAAAATTGCAGACAATGAGGAAAAATAAAAATAAAAAACATCATACTAAAAAACAACAAATACAACCTAAACTAGCTGAAGGGGGAATGCAGACTGACTATCATTCAAAACCGGTTTTTCCGTTAAAATATACAAAGATTCTAAAATACGAAGTTTAATAATACCAGATGTGGATGCAATTATTTTAAAATCGTTTAAGCGCACTGGAAGATCGCATTTCTCTGCATGGGAACGGATGGCAGAATGAGATGGCGTAGAGAGGCCTCCTAGGAGGCCTGTTCTAAAACTCCTACCAGCTGAGCATGCTGAGCATGAAAATATACAATATATATATATATATCTTTGCTCTTTTATTTCTAATTAGGATTTGCAAGACGCAAAACATAAATATTTATTTATAACTAACTTTCCATGTGTATTACTTACTTATACAATATACGAAGAAACGTTGACTCAAACTCACATGCGCACGTATTCATCATCTGAGCTTGATGTTTCACTTGCTGTAAATATATTCATCCATTCCGTTACATACCTTTGAAAAATCAATATAGTTATTTATTAGCAGTGTATCATGCCAATGTTTGAATTATTTTGCGCTACTGAAAATTGCAATAATGATTCACATTATTAACACAAAAGCAACTACACCCTCACCTTCCTCGAGAGCACGCTTCTTGTTCAATAAAAAGTTCACGAGGGACATCACACGATGGGAGACCTGAAGCAAAAGATTTTTAAGTACAGTAATTGGGCTAGTATAGGCTAGCATTCAACTAAAACTCATTATGATTTAGGGGTTCAACCATTCAGCATAATATGCACACACGTAAAATCAGTTGAAAATCCGTCGTATATTATATTAATTATATTAATCCCCACCCCCAAAAAAATTCTGTTTCCCATGAATATCTCGCTTTCTATGAAGAAAATTGTAGTTTTAAACGATTGCAAGAAGTTTTCACTTTGCATTTTCTATCTGTATACCAAATTTCATTGCTCTAGGTTCAATAACAAAAAAATTTGTCCGTATGCGGGACGCCCTCCTCAAAGTCTTTATAATACTGTTACGAAGCTCTTTAGACCACACGGTTATTGAGTCAGAAGTGTTTATTTTCACCGTTCCAAACTTATATTTAAGCGCCGATTACCTTGTGATTACTTGGCGAACACTATCATGAAAACTAGTATATAATTACTGAATAAAAATAAACAACACAAAAATTCTCGACCTTGATTACTTCTTGCAATGACGTAGAACGGAATGTCTTTTGTTCCGATTGAATGACAATTATTTTCTTTAGTGTGTGTCGGGTACTTTCACTTAAGAGAAACTACTACTTCTACGGAGCATATATTGTTTTTACCCTATTGTTACTTGGAAATTTTAAACCTTTATTATGAGATAGAATTAATCTTAACACTTCATCAAAAAAATTTCGAACTAAATTTGAAACTACTATGGGTCAGTTCATGACCTTCGTTCATTTAATTACATACGTGAAGAACGTACAAAACTAGAACTTCAAGATTTCTAAGGGTCAAAACAAATAGTGAACTTTTTCTAACGACTCCACTCAAGTGACTCCTAATGCCTAAGTGCGGATAGAAATTTTACATATTTCGTTTGTGAATGATGAATCTTTCAAAAATGTGTGCGAAATAATCCCTATATAGGAGCTAAAAACAGACATATCATAAAATGGTGGGCTGCAATGAGAAAATTCCATAAAAAATTCAAACTCATTTTTCACACGAGTAGTGAATTCATGTACAATTAATTACAGTTACTCATTGCAGTATTAATTACAGTCACCTAATAATCACAGTTACTAATATGTGAGCGAACTCTATAATTTACTCCATTCATATTTTCATAATAATTCAAAGTAACTTAGATCTAATGACAACTGTGGAATCAACAGTGCGACCTTATATAACAAGACAAGTTCTTGAATCGGAACTGATTTTCAACCTACTTACGCCGACGTCGAGAGACAGCTAGTAGCGCCAAATTCCCCAAGTCAACTGAGAAAAACATGAGATGTCATATATTCAATTGAATATTTAAAAACATGATATGCCATATATTCAATTGAATATTTAGTCCCAGAGTAACAAAATCAGCTTTCAAGAAGTTTCTTAGTTTCCATTTTTTTTTGCTTCACCCACAGCACGAACGACGTTGGGCGCAGGTCGCACTTCTTTACTCTTCATCGGTTTTTGCACAAACCTTTTATAAAACGTAAATTATTGTTATTTCAGCTGTATCCCCTCAAATCTAAGGATACTGCAGAAATACGCATCATTTATCATTCGCAAATGTTTCTGGTAGTTAAATACTTTTAGAGAACCCATTTTTCTATGGTCATGCTCGTGAACAAAAGGAAAATAATTTCTGAGCTCGTTCCTCGTGGAAAGTGGCATTTTTCATCGATATCAGAGCGAAAAATGGGTTGAGGAATAACAAGCGTGATAAATCCGGTTTGAATAAGTGCCATAACAATTGGAGAATTAAATTAACTCACAATAACCTTAAATATTCATCCCAGGGATATTTTTCTTCTAAGACTAGAATTATAAGTATCCCGCTGAACGCATTCTTTTCATCCGTTCCGTTAGTGAAATGAATTTTGAAGTGCATTTCATGACAAGACGTTTAAAATGGTCAACTATTTAAGAGTCAGTACATTTGTTCTGTATAACAATTTACGCCATTTATTCAGATACTCAAAGTGATTTTCCTTGCTTTTGGAAGAATATCCCCTTTCATGAATCCAGAAGAATGAAAACTAATTAAGAAAGGGTGTACCATTTCACATACACGTCACTAAGTAAAAAACAAATGCACTTTTAATGACGCATCGCTATACGGTTACCTCTGACACTACTAGTGCAGCCTAATGTGCGAAAATTACCATTTATTCTCCCATTTCTTTTTTTCTCGTCTTCCCCTACCTAGTTCGATATATGGCCAACTTCAAATTTGGCGTCTGCGTCTTCTTAATTTTCAAAAGACTTGAATTATTGTGCCACCGTCTAGAAGTTTCAACTTCAACCCATCTTCGGGGAAGCGGATCCATGTGTTATATGTAAAAACAAAAGTTAAACGTTGTTAAATTACTCTAGAAACTTTATGTTCTTGTTGGTTTATACTTCTTGGGAGCTAGATTGGTATTATTTGATCCGCATGTTGCTTGAAATGGCGCAAGAATAATCTAAAGTCGAATGCTTGTGACGACTGCAAAGAACAAGGATTCTGAGAAACAAACGTCATTATTACTTTACTTTGTTTTTAAAACGTATATGGAAGGAAGAACTACAGTAGAATTGGTCGTGTTTTGCTATTATTTAATTCTGAAAGAGAGCGCATCTTGAGGCCAAGGAAATTGAAACCAATTGGCAGTGCTTAATTCTAGCCAGTATATTCAAGTATACTCTGCACGTTGAGATAGTTGCTCTTAAATCTTGCGCATGTGAGGCTAATTTTACATTCATAAAGGTCAAAACTAACAAGAAACGAATATATGATTCAAGTTATGGCAAAAATAATAAAAAAGAGAAAAATGTATTTGTATATAATTGTTCCAAATGGCCTCCGAGCGAAATGCACCTCCATCACTCATCAAAATCGAATTGGGAAAGGTTGAGAAAATTAATTCATCCCAATTCCTGGGAACAAACATATTTAAAATCTTGACTTATGAAATAAAATTTCGTACATTCACTGAACTATCTAAATCAATTGAAATAATTCTCTATTGGGTAACGATGTATTACCTGAGGTAGCTCTAAAAATACTGTATACATAATCTTATTCATTTATCTAAAGCATAATACACACTTATCATATGACTGGTAGAAACATAACGAATATGTTTCTAACATTCCCAAAAGAACCATGCAAACAATGTGAAACTAGAATGCAACACTCATGCAAATGATTCATTCGCATACCCAAAAAACTTCAGCTCTCAGATCTTTATCAGTTTTCCCTGTATAATTTCACACATAAAACTTTGACCGATGATGGTGATAACGATCTCTAGCCATTAGTATCTTCTAAAACTCGTTATCGTGATCACTTAATGGAAGTCGAAGTAAAATCACTGAATTGGAAGCCCACTGTTAGTTTCTTGTAACACTATAAAACCCTTTCTCATTGCAAATTGTACTTCATTCGAATTTAAGCCTTCCAAGTCGATGCCGTATAACATCCATGAGAAAAACTATGACAAGATTGAAAATAGTTTTGGGTCTCATTTGTTATCAAGTTATTGAGGAATCTAGTTGTTAGAAACGAGTTATTTCCTGTCAATTCAATGATTTAAAATCCTGTTCCTCTGTAATCGTGAATTCCACATCTATTTTTAAGTACGCTATTCTAACTTCTATCATTACCAAATTTGTCAGATCAAATTACAGCAGTTTTCATGGTCTCACGATAAATAACTCTGATTACTTTAGTTTCAGGTGCTCTACGTCAGAGTAAATTGTAAACGTAGAATGTGTTTTTCCATACGATGCCCAAAACATAATTGAACTTGGTCGCGCCCGCAAGTAATTCTATTTCCTCCCACCCATTGTATCAGTAACAAGAAATGCCATTATTGATGTATTGTTCCTGGAAAAAAATTATTTAAACAATTTTAAACTTCATTGAACTTCAGCCACTGGGATTACATATCTAGTAAATTGATGAGGTATTTAATACAAGGTTATAAGTTGCTTGAGTGAAGGCACAGACGTTCACGATCTCGTAGATATTGTAATCTATTTGAATCTTTAAGAATTATCTTTCGTACCATAAACTGATAGTTTTTAGGATGCTCCGAATGAAAATTTTGATGAACAAACAGAAACGATTCAACTCATTAATAATGTTGCACACTTCATTTATTTTTAATGTGCTTCTGTTTGAACAGTGTTTGTTTACATTAGTTTAAAACAAGCCACGCAAATCTTGTTGCACAACGACTTTCACTATAAAACTCCAAAGTATTCGTGATTTAACATTATTTAAGTCCATTTCCTCTCATTATATATTTCAGTTCCAGAGGTTTTACGGTCCATGGGTATTAATAGCAGAGTGCTCACTTATAGTCGTGCTGGCTTGTGTTCAACCTTGTCAAGTTTAGAGCTAAAAATAATAGTAGATGGAATTTCATATCTTTCAATAGCTTTTGAAAGGGATGCTAACAAGAGTAATATGATATGCTCCAGTGCTTCTAGAGTTCTCTATTTTGGTTCATCTGTAAATGAGTTCATGGGTATTAATAGCAGAGTGCTCACTTATAGTCGTGCTGGCTTGTGTTCAACCTTGTCAAGTTTAGAGCTAAAAATAATAGTAGATGGAATTTCATATCTTTCAATAGCTTTTGAAAGGGATGCTAACAAGAGTAATATGATATGCTCCAGTGCTTCTAGAGTTCTCTATTTTGGTCCATTGTCAAAATAAATATTCCAGTATAGCCTACTTCGGTAAACCTGGTTGAACCGTGCGATAAGATCAGAAGATTAACATTTTCACATGATTTTCGAGTTTGTAACCCAGCCCCTGTTCTGATCACAAATATCTATGCACATTTGGAAAAACATTTCGTAACTAAATTGAGTGTGCGCTACTGATGGCACAGTAATATAAGTAATTCGCCCATATCATTGAAAGGATAAGATTTCATTTAAATTATTATAAATCCACAGGAAAATTATTATCGTTTTAAGAACATACTTCAAGATAAAAGGAAATACAGGGAGGTTATCAAAAAAACTGTTGGGATGTTCAAACATTTATTAATCCTTAAGTATTGCTTTCAAATACTTGGAAATAATCTGGTTTTAAAGCTGAAATGCTTCCTCAAAATAAATAATATATATATGAACTAATAGGGACTGAAATTGAAAATTATGTGTTACTACTAAAAATGAATGATTTCCTTTCAAAAATACTTGTTCTTAAACTTTTGCCTATTTTGATAGTGATCAATGGGCAACAAAATCAATCTTGCGTTTCCCGTTACAGGTCCTAAACTACATTTAAGACTAAAACGATCGTATTGGTAAAAATAGACATTTCACGCTTTTAAATTCTATTAAGTTCAAGTATCTACTATCAGTAATTATTTAGTAATAAATATTTGAAAACATTTACCCGTTTGTGTGAAATACCTTGTATATTTTCCGAAAAAATATTTTTTGCAGCAGATCACATTCAAAATAATTACTACATAATAAAACGCCAGGTATCTCACTAAATTCATTAAAGAATAAATGCATTTTTAGTGCGTAACTTCTTCCATGATATTTTAATGCGAATCTTATTGAACACATTAAATTAGTGGGCTCGTCTTTGTCGGTTGGTCCGTTCCTCTTTCAGGCTTTTAATATGTGGCCGGTGTCTGTGATACGAGTTTCACCAGTGCACAAGTACAAGAAAATTTAACTCACGGGTGCTATCAAGATGAATATATTTTTTTGCCATCCACTTCTAGAAAGAATTTCCAGGAAAAATGTTGAATCCCACCATTTTTGACGGGTCGTGTACGCTAGTACAACTTATAAGAACTATTAATCTTACCTTACATTAATGTAGAAGGAGAAGCGAAGACTGTGGCAACAAGCAAGAAGTCCGACAAAATTGTCTCTGTCATTAGTATTTATACGGTAGAAAAAACCAGCTTGGGTCAAATCAGTCTTTTTTCTCATCGACCGTACGACAATGCTGACGTCATGGCAACAAACCAATAGCAGCGCTCATGTTGCATATGACAACACTGCTGACACCACTATTGGCCTAACGCATGGCGCAGTGGTGACATCATAAAGTATGTTTGATAATAAAGCCGTTCTATTGGCTAGCCAAACAAGACGAGGTGTTTTTTCCCCGGTAGAAATGACTCTACCATGTTTCCTTACCAAGGTACCTAAGAAACCACTAATGACTCACTTGATTGGGCTATTTATGCCAAAATTTACGTTTCCATCGTAGAAACATATTTGTTGAAAATGCATTTCACGAAAAAAGAACAATTCAATATCGATTGAGAACATTTCCACGTAAATTTGCTGAAGAGATGGCATTATAATGCTCGCCGATAATGTATGATCAGCATGAGGCTATACCCACATTACAACATGAGGGATTAAAATGAAATGCTCTACCTGGAGTAATCACATCAATACTCAAAGTAGGTTTAGGGAATTATACGCAAACATATCAAGACAGTAGGGTATTATTTGCTTGTTACTGGAAGCTCTGAGCGTAATCAGTGACTGTCAACCAACCGAACAAACGAGGTAAATTTAACATAGGGAATATAGCGCAAAGCTCCTAAACAGCGCAATCCTGAAGAAAGAAAAGCTCTGAAATACGGTATACCCACACACCGTTACATATTTCCTAAACAGCCAAGGTTTACATATAGTGGCGCCATCTATTGAATGCCGAGGAATTTACAGCCACTCGTAATGGCGAAGGCAATTTAATTAAATCAACATATTAACTTTTTTTTTTATTTCTCCAAACCCTGGACAGTGCTTGTTTATAATGGGGGAACTGGTTTTCTGCGTCAAAAATAGACTGTGCGCCTGCATCACTGCAAACACGTCCAGTGCCCTCCACCGTATGTTGGACAGTTCTACTACGACGCCCTCTAATCTTGAAAGTAATGAGGTGGAAATTTTGACGAATGACGTTTTCCAAACCAAGGGTTGTGACTGACTCACAAATTGAGAAGAGAGCCTGATCTGGTCATAAGATTTTGATTCCATTCTCGCACGTGAAATCATTTCTTAAAATTCGCACCCGTATAAGAGGAGAATCGAGAGTGGAATGCAGCTTGAGCACGTCTTGACTGAATAGAACCACTTTGCCCACGTTCGGAGAATCATAAGGACTAAATACTCTAAGAGAATTAAATCCAGTAAAACGTGGTAATGAAACAGTGAATATAGTTGTGCACAGTGTGCATCCAGGTATGTCGGTTGCACCGGCCGTACCCTAGGACAGAGGATCGCAGAGCACAGGAGAGTCAGCTACTGCACAGGATCAAGGCTAGGACAGCCACCCCATTCTCCAATCCCTAATCATGCAGATAACTGCTATTCAATAATCGCCAACAATAATTTTTCGATCATAGGGTCATGCTTCACTGGCGAACGCATTTTAGAATCATTGCATATTTTAAAGGGTAGACCAGCATTGAATGATACGTTTCATTCTTTCCTGTTTTGCATTTCCATCTAATTTAATATACTTTCATGAAGTTTAAGTGTCTGTAACTGATTACATTTATTTCATGTCGCGTGTTTTTTTCGATGATGGTGGGATTCATCCTGAAACATTCATAAAATGTTAAAAATTCTATTCTTCGCTGTTAAATTTTAAATGTCCTTGAATAATAGATGGGTTATTCGTTGAAGCAGGTTCTTTAATGTTATCTTATCCTGTTACTGATAGCTCGGTGCTAAATTCGGCCGTAGGGTTTCATAGAGAACAGAGCATGAATAGTGACAACAAAGTGAATAAATCAGAAACCTAACATGATTGTTGGAGCTTCATATGTACATATTTTTATACATTTCTATACAGTTATTACTAAGATCGACGTGAATACAGAAAATTAACATCATTAAAAGCCTTGGAAGTGAAAACAGTCTATAATATGTTTATAGGTCATATGAACATCAAACAAATTCAACTATAGTGATGAAGCCCATGAGCTAAATATTATGTTCACTCTTTTGAGGTAGTGAAACACTTATCACAGATACGCTCATCAAAAACTTCTATTAGACGCGTTAAAAATTTAGCTGGTTGAAGACAAGAAAAGCTCTAGGTATAAATATTAGTATACGACTGTTATTACTGTTACGAATTCTATTCATCATATAACACATTATCCTACACTAGGTAGAGTACACGACCGGATAAAAAATGACGGGATTTGATACTTTGCTTGAATGTATCTTTCAGATTTCGATGACAAACTAATTTATTCATCTAAATAGTACCCGCGATTAAAATATTCTTCGTATCACATAAACTGTCATTAAGCATCCTTAAATTCTTTGACTTCAATTGGCAAAACTGAAATTCAATATTCAACTCAAATTTTGTGTCAATAATAGTAACTAGTAGGATCCGTGGTAATTTCACGGATAATATAATTGGAAAACTAGGTCAACACGTGAAATAATTCAAAAATATCCTATCCCTAACCTGAAATGCCCTATCTTAACCCAACATAACTTCTCATAATTCAAAATAACCCATCCTAACCCAACGCAACCTATTCTAAACCAAAATAACCTTTCCTAACCCAACATAACCTATCCCAAACCAACGTAACCTATCATAACATAACATAATCTGTCTAACATATCTTATCTGTTAAGCCATCGCCAAGATTAGTCGACTGGTGCCTCTGTACAACAGAGGGAAATAATGCTTCCCTAGAATAAACTGTGCTCGCGTGTCATAGACTCGTACTTGCGAATCGGACTTCAGTCACGATCTTCGAAATCTTCGTTGGCTTGTTAGATGATAGCTTTTCATTTTTTTAGCTGGACTTGTTTTGCGGAAATTTCACCACATAGCTGAAGCATGAGCTTCTTTACGCAGCAACCTTTCCGAAAATATTGGAAGCTATTCGCAGCAACGGAAAACTGCTGACGAATCTTAACTTGCCCTTGCAGACTTTGCGAAGTTTTTTGGTTATTCTGCCATCTTCCTAAAAATTAAATAAATGCAAATCTGACTTTCTCTCCTATCCCTGAACATCAGGAAAATTTCATGCAATAAATCAGCCTCAGAAAATACGGCTTTATCAGTGATCTAAACTCCGATTGGAAACGAAATAAAACCTCAACCAGACGCAATTTCCAAGTCTTCGAGAAAATTACTTAATCGCCCTCAAGAGGCAATAGACGTAGAAATACATGTCTAAATTACGCTCGGCAGAAGTTCGCTGTAGAGTCAACAACGTAAAGTTTATGATCAAGCTGTAGCATAGATACCGCAATGGTCTTTGCATTTATTGTTGAAAGTTGTTACACACGTAGTTACAATCGTATAAATATATAGATGATTATGTATTACTTGTTCCCTTAATTTGCAGATACCTAATTATTGGACGGAATAACCATGTGAGTCACCAAAATGGAGGAACAAGTAGAATATGTATGATAAGAAATTTTGAAAATATTTAAATCATTGACTTGTTTTTACCCTAATTTAATTTTAAATGTTGAGGAAAATTGAGTTTGCGACCACAGGTCGCTCAGCAGCATTTTGAAAATCCCCTCCGTGTCGACTGGTGACGCACTTTGCGGTCAAAGTGTTATGAGCGTGACAGAGAGAAGGACCAGCGAACCAAGCAAGCAATAAGCCACTGTGTATAAGAGTAGGGCATTGTAATAACATGGGAGATATTGAGCATAAAAAAATATATAAATTTATTAGTTAAAGCGACACCCGGTGTATTGTTATATGAGGATAGATTATTATTAGTCAAGATTTTGTTCAAAAAAATTTGCTGTAACTTTTTTTTCGTGATATGCTAATATTTTTTTAATTATAAACATGAGTGAGCTAAAACGGGTTTTTTATATAACTTGAATACTTACCAAGCAAGCAGATTCCTATTGTTATAACATAGGAAAATTACGCTCAAAAATGATAACTTTTTTTTTAATTTAAGGAGGCACATGGCGTTTTATTTTGTTGTTTGATGTGTTTACAGACTAATTGGCAATGGTTTTGATGCAAATAAGGACTTTATGATGCGAACTGTGACGGCCGTCTATAGCGCCCCTGAAATTCAACTTGTCTGCTCATTCTCACAGTAATCCTTGACTGGGAAATTAAAAGCAGAAAACCGAATTAAATTTTCTTGTAATGGAAAATGTAAATGGTCCTATGTGCTCTATTTCATTTAAGGAAATGTATCTCTGTGAGCATGCAGAGACGCGAAAAGTTCGATATTTCATATTCGTCTGAGCTCAGAGCATGAACGGCGGAGTAATTCGAGACGACCTGCATTCTCTCAGGACAAAAATACGACTGAACCCACTGAAGCATTCAGACGAATTAAGGGGAAGGAAAGTGGACTCTGTGCGGGCATTGTTGGAGGGAAATGAAGCACTTCAACGAGGCTGGCCGTTGTACAGTGGAGTAGGACATGAGGACGAGACCTTCTTAGTAGCCTCTGAGATGAGAAGAATTCAATCTTAGATGACGTTGCCTATTTCACAGGCACTTTGAAAATAAGATTTATAACAAAACGAAACAGTTGAGAACGGATGAACTAGTATAGCGTGGAATCGAGAATCTCAAAATGAACGTTTTTCTAACGAAATCAACTGTTCAGTTTCGGCTTCCAAAACCACACTCTAAGCAATAGGTATTTGGATCAACGGATACAATATATCAGTGGACATATGGACTAGGAGGTAACGTGGTGGCGTATGTGACTGTGACCTTCGGAATCGTAGTCTAGTATAACCTTTTATTTTCTGTTTCGTCTGGATGGCAAATGACTACCACCATTATGGGTACTCTTACGTATTGTGTAAACTGTTCATTGAGCTCAATATTCCTTGAAGTAAAATAAGTTTTAAAAAAAACAATAGAGGAAGTCGTACCAAATACCATCGCTCTATTTCATTGAAACGAAATGATCAATCCAAACATGTGATGAATGAAATACATTTATTCCCAGCCGACATGTTATGAATGCGAAATGAAGCTCAATGGGCGTATTTCATTCCTAGTACACTTTCTTTACACGAATTCTCACGCTGCCACAGCTCATGAGTAATCATCTTTACGACACCTTAAATCACCTCCGTGAGGTAGCAACATCGTGTTTTACGTTCGTGAGGAGTCATTCCCTCCCTCTCACAAGCCTTCTAAATCGCCCTCAAGAAGATAAGAGGAGATCGTGCACGACCACCGCGAGACTCATTAATATTCTCCCACTTGTGGCCGCTCCCCTCAGCGCTGCAGTTGCGTGACCGCTCTCAGTTCGTTTGCAAAAGACCCGTGCACTGACAGCTGCGAGTGATAAACCTGGTCTGGGAGCAAGATCTTTAGGTAAATCCATGTCATAGTATTGAAGTGAAGCTTGGACCACATTTGCTTCAGTACCAACCTAACAGTGTAAAGAAATTTAAGTGCTTGTTTTACACCCAACAGAAATGGGCAGTAATAACTCAGGGAAAATACGTTCATAGCTAGAAATTGATAATGCACTCAAATATTTCTGTAAAAATAATTCTTTCGAATGCTTAGTTTATTTGTTAAAAAATACAAGTAAATGCAAATTGGTAATGTAATAATGTCACCAGATAAAATGCATTCTGAGAAAAAAATTTTGTGACACAAATTCTGAGGTATCGATTACGATTTAATAATAATATTTAATACGATTTAAACAAGAAAATTTGATGCGGCAGTAGAACAAACGTTGCTTTCAAGAAATGTTAGTCAACCTCAATACCTTAAATGACAACCAAAAATGAAGGAAAAAGAAAATTTTATTTCCAACTAACATAAATTGTCTAGCACAACTTTTATAAATTGTCGATAAATGGTGCGTCAGTAAAATATTCGATCGAATGTGTAGATACAGTAGGTATAAATGATTAAAATTATACACGTACATTTGCATAATGATTACATATCATTGTTATAAATGAAATATGTTTCGTTAAATGCATCAGTAACCTTCAAAATTGTAAAAACCAATATTGGTAATTTTCTCGTTTTTCGAAATATATTTACTGTTATAAGAATAATACACATAAACTCAGAACTTGTTATCATTAATGGTCTTTATTAGAACGTAATAATGTCCTTGGGCTAAAAATTTTATTGCTCAGTCCATTTCTATGCTGTGTCAACACGATAGCAGTATGAAAAAATAGTTTTTCAACTGAAGCGAAAGAGAGTAAAGTTGTGTCATGTAGAAGGAACATTTCCAAAATCAAAGGATGCTGTTCCAAGCAATATCCGCATTCATCACTGGTGATATGCTTTCTATAGCATGACCTGCAAATCTGCAGAGCATTTACTATAGATAAGCTGTTCTTTCGAAGCGAAAGTACTCATCTCCTTGCAATGAGCTTGCCTTCCCTCGACTATTACCAAAGCTGGCTCAATGAAATGGCGAAACATAAATTATGAGGTCATTTTCCGTGAAATCAGTTTGCTCTCCCTTTCTAAGCTCCGTTGATGTCCAGTGTCCACTTAACTTAAAGTTACGGTGTGTAATACAACCAATATTGATTCGTAAGTGTCTTGATCAATAACTAACTGAAGGTATTTATGATACTGCCTGCAATATAGCGGGAAACACGGAAGTCACTACTTTGATTTGAATTTATTCAGCTTATATTGGACAAATGAAAGGGTAGTCGGAAAATAGCTGTAGAATACAGCTGGGAATAGCTCAGCCTATGGCCTCTTTCTTAAATTGTAAAAATGTGTATGAAAAAACATTTTTCTATACTCACGTATAAATTAACGCAAATTTATTCAATGACTCTTGAGTATTCAAAAACGTGCATCATGAAGATGTCCTTAAATTCAAAACATTCATATTTCAGAGCAATATCTAAAAAGTTCAGGCAGCACCACGAGGTAAAGCACCAACAAAATCACATCGAAGCCTCAACGAAGTTATACTATGCTTCTTAGTTGTTTTACAAATTTTTTGAGACAACTGTCACGAACAAGCTTTGAATCACTGAATTTTCATTTGTGAAGCAGTATGAATATGAGTCCGCTTGGTCCAAAGTGTTCAGGATTCCTGTTTTCTCGCAATTTTTAATTCAGCGTTAGGTCGATCGTCCTCACCGCAGTAATCACTTAGATTGCCTCTGAAAGATTGAGTGATGCCTCCATGGCTCCTGAAGAGCGATCTAGCCGCGAAGTTTCTTGAAATGTGTGTAAAATATAAGGCGATTCTATGATGAGAAAAACGAAAAAATGCTTTTACTCGGATTGCAAGAGCAGCTCGGGAGGAAAAAATGTCAACTATAGTCTGCTACGGCTTCAGAAGAAGTTAGTGTTATGATTATTTTCTTTCATGTTATTCCATCAGCAATTCATCACTCGATGGGAAAAATAATAGGTCTTGCAACCCTTGCTTGCAACCTATCTTGAGTACGTAACACGCTCGAGGAATAAGCCAGGGGCATAAGTAAATTGAATCAGGTCATTTTAAATTGAATGCATAAGTCAACGTTGAAAAAATAGGTCTTGTATCCTATATAGGGAATGTAGCATATTCTGTGGGAAAATTAGCTAATGAATTTTTCTGCCTAAGGTTATTTCGTAAACAATTCTTAACTCGATACCGAAAAGAACAGGGGACGTAAGGAGCAAAATAAGAGTCTGAAACTCCCTTCTTAGGTATGGTTTGAAGCAGGATGCGTCGAGCAGCAAATATGATGCGTGATCAGGTATTTTAGCATTTTGAATTTTGGCAGATTGGAAACACCACACGGAAGGTAAATGCAATAGCAGCACAAATTTGCCATGATTTCAGTATGACAAGGAAACCTGCGCAATTCGTCGCTACGTTATTTCTCCAGCTTTGAAAGGAAGTGAGCTTTGAATCCTAAGTAAAATTAGTTATACTATTTTGAGTTTTTTTCTTTGGGCTCATCCGAAATTGCAAAGCTGTTGTGAGTGTTCTTTGCCAACCGTTAAAATCTTCTATTCGCGGTTCCTTAAAATATTTTCATCTGCTAGAAATTAGGCGTCAATTGATAGCGAAGCGCCCATTTAGCCGGAGTAACTTCGTTATTCAGCCACTTCCGTATTGAGCAGATTGGTCATGAAATGGAACCGTCATGTGAATACAACTGATACAAGAAGATTTTCTCCACTTAATCGCTAATGGATTCGGCCAGTGTTCCAGTAGCAACCACTGGACTTTATTTTTTGAATGCTAAAGAGAACTTCCTGAACTAATACAGAATGCTAAACGACAGATGCGACATTGCAACAGATGTGAACGATTGCTATGTGACTGACATAATATATAAAGAGCTAATAATGAACTTTTTAGTCTTGTGCTAATATAATTTCGTTCTTAGTTTGAAAATATACCTGCTATCTATTTTGTCCTAATATTTTCAACGTTTTATTAGTAATATATATTTATTCATACTCAGTCTATATAAATATAGTGTAATTATAAACGATATATATGTGTTGTGTTTGTATTGATGATTAGCTGTAGATATGTTAAAAACCATTCGAAAACGGAATTCAATTCGCACAAGCTTTTCTCCATTTTGTGTATGGATCTATACATGGAAGATCGATAATTTATATCCATGAATCTTGAACATTTCTTCTTATTTCGAGCCAGCAAAATCATACTAGTTTTTCAAAGATCAATCTGTTTTAAACCTATCCATCTCTATAGTTCTCACTGAAAAAAATTATAAGCTCTTTGAGCTGAATTTTTTGAATCAATAGATTTATAACATAAAACTTCATTCGTATTTAAATTCGTATTTCTTTAACGACCTTGGAACGGGAAATCATGGAAGTAGTTTGCTGTGTGTATGTTGCTACACACTCGTTTTTCTAAAGTTCGTAACTAGCGCTGAAGTTGTCATGTCTAAGTTGAATTATGGGTTAAAATGACCAATTGAGAATAACCGAATAAAAGAAGTGTCTCGTTGATCTGCAGCAATATCATAAATGAACCGTCATTATTTTGAAAATTCAGGTGATCAAACTCAAATCTGCGTTAGCGTCGCGGCAAAATATCTGCATCGCGGCAAAATATACGATGAAATTTAGCATCTTTTACCAGTCCAGAGACCGTGGATTCTGAGAATGTTAACTTTCAACGTTAGCGTGGATACGCATATTTAGGTGCACTGGTGCAGTGCGTGCTCTCACTGAAAGAAAAGAAAGAAAGAAAAAAACGTTTATTTCCAAGTAGCCATATAAGAGACATGCCAACATATTGGCTTATAAAAATTTCTTAATATAAGACGTCCTAAAGGGAACCGTACTCCCAAAAAATCGAGACGTTGTCGAATTTCGTTTTCATTCATTAAAATGTACGTATGTAGCGGACATATTGATGACGTTTTACACCCAGAAGACCACAGGAAGTGGGTCAAAAGGGGGGTGGGTTAAAATGTACGTATATATTTTATATGTACGTTTTCTTTGAATAACACGTTTCCTATTTGGAAAAAAGGAAAAACATACGAGTTCAATCCTAATCCTTATTCAATTTTACATACTTATACCAAGTTTCATGAAGATCGGTCGAATAGTTTAGGATTTTTTTGGGGAGTACGGTCCCCCTTTCTATCCTGGCTCTCATGAACACTTGGCTCTTCTGAACAATTGAAATTTACAGCTTCTACACCTAGGGTAGTTTTCAGTTTTTGAGCTACATTCATGATTTTAGTATCAAAAGAACCGGAATTTTATCCTCTACAAGATGACGTGGGCTTTTATTCATTTTCGGAATAGAAAATTAGGTACATTTTCTTTTGTCGGGAAAAGTGTGAAAATGGGTCAATTTTTTGTATTTTATCATTTTTTTCAAAAAGCATTTCGAAAAATCAACATAACTCCACCTCACGTTGTAGAGAATACATTTCTGCTTCTTTTGATACCAATATTATCTCTGTATCTCAAAATCTGATTACGTCCATAGATTTTCCCCAGACCCCTTATTTTGACGTTTTCTTCGAATAACTCGTTTTCTATAGGGAAAATGGGAAAACCACACGAGTTCAATCTTAATCCTTGTTCAATTTTACATACCTATACCAAGTTTCATGAAGATCGCTCGAATGGTTTAGGATTTTTTTTTTGGGAGTACGGTCCCCTAAAACAAAAGTTCCATACAAGGAGTACTAATTGACAAACCATCCGAGGTGTACAAATAGATAAGCCATACGAGGCAAAATAATAGACAAACTATACGAGGTGTACTAATAGACAAACTATCAGAGGTGTACAAATAGATAGACTAAACGAGGCATTTTAATAGACAAAATATTACGAGGCGTACTAAAAGACAAACCATACGTGGCGTGCTAATAGTCTAACTCTGTCATGGGGTAGTTGAATTAGAAATGAAAAATATCATCTCTTGGATATTTTATACTCCAAGAGATGGCTAACAACTTTTAAATAATTCGAATACTACTAAAGAATTCTTCGGAACTCCCAAGTTATTAGTTGAAATTATCGAAGTAAGAAAAAGACAAAAAACGCTATACCGGAGCAAATTGAAACACCAGCGTAAATGACAATCAAGTATTGAGAAAAGGTTAGTCACGAAGTAAATTATAAAGAACATCGCGCAACACTGCACGCACATCTAATGGTTTGTTCCAATTGTCTATTCAAATAAGGAATAGGTAATGTTATTTTATCCCTAATTTGACGATATAGCTTTATTTTATACTCATCAGACAGTTTGTAAGCTGGCATTTTCCAAATTAATTTTGTAATAGTAATTTTACCATCAACTACTTTATCTTGCTGGTTTGCATCTTTCTCATCTGATTTGAATATAGCATTTGAATTATCACCTCTTCTTAAAGTCAGAGCATGTTTCACTCCATAAATTACCTTCTTATAATTTTCACAAAATCCAAACACATGTTCAAGTGGGATAGCAGCACTGAATTTCCCATTAGCTGAACTTAAGTAGTCATTTCGATCGCTAAATCCTTCGTTTGATTTTTCATTCTTCTTAGTATCAACGCTCCAGAAAAATATCATGTTTTCTTCAACATTTCGGGGATAGCTAACTAATCCTTTTAGAGTTGTTGTAATTCCAGTGTAACTATAGCCTTCAATTTCTTCATCTCCAATTCTGTAAGAAACTCTATCAAACAAATGCATTAATCCATTGTTGATTATTGTTATTTTTTCATCTTTAAAATTATAATCACTTCCATCTTCTTTATTCAAAGCTCCTTCTATATAAATAAAACTTTTACTAGGTTATACGAACTGATCTTGATTCTGGATAATGATCTTGATATCGTTATGTTCACGATTCAGATCAGTACCTATTTGTGGTTCATAGTTATGCGTTTCAATTTTTTCAATTGATTCATCAACTCTAATGTTTTCATTCCATCTTAAAGAATCCATTTTTTAAAGATAATTTTATCAAACTATTTTAATTTCTAGATCTTAGGTGTAATCGAACAGTTACTTCTTCACCTCTAGTATTCAGAGCATGTCCATTTTGATCAGTCAGCCAAATTCTCAAATCATAGAGTAAAGGTTGATATATCGGTAGATAAATTAGTTTATTTGGATTTTCTACAATTTTATATCCCGGTGGGATATTTGGGAAAAAGGAATATAAAATATTATGCAAATAATCGTTAAGGTATGAGCCGTTAATTGCACTACAACCAACGAGTATTGCGTTAACAGACATTATGTTCACTATATTTATACTTTCATGTTCTCCAACACCTTCTAAGATAATTTCTCCAAATCCTAACATTGTATTTAAAGATTTTTCTTTATTGAAAAATACTTTTAACGTAGATGAATGGAGAACTATGACGCATTTCAAAGTATTAGTATTTGCTTTGATTTCAATAAAGCCTGCCAATGTTTTTTGAATGAATTCGTTTATACTTTCTATTTCATAACATCCTGTTGGAAGTGTAATTACATTTTCAACACCATTTAATTCATAATGAAATTTATTATTATTTTCATCAATGTTAGGAATAGAATGATACATGTCTAACCCAACCAGTGCCATTTCGTGAAATTTATTTTTGTTCAATTCTATTGCTGGACTAAAGTTTATACTTATGTCACTTTTTCTTTCACTAATTACAATGCTTTGAGATTCCATTTTTTAAACAATAAATCCTCAAACACCTTTACTTCAGCAGTATTTAATAGACCTTGCTTTAAAAGTTCATGCGTAAGTATTTGCAGTTCATTAAAAACTCCTGTATTTCCAGCGGTAAACGAACCGAACAATAACTGGTGTCTTTTTACAAGATCATTGATGTTAGATGGTAATACAATAATACCTGATCCTGAAACGTCTGAATCCTCTCTGTGAGGATGACGAGGAGGTATAGGAGAAGATGTAGGAGAAGGTATAGGAGTAGGAGTTGGTCTAAAAGTAGACCTTAGTGAAGGGTCGAAAATTGGTCTCTGACTTGTTGAAGGACTTTGGCGTCGACTGAAAATTGAGGATTCTACTAATCTTGAGTTTCTTAAAGGACTTGGTTCAGGGCTTGATTCACGACTTGATTCACGACTTGATGGACTTGCTGATCTAATTGTTTCAACTGCATCTTGAGCTTTCTTTCGTTGAACTATTCGATAGAAGGGTTTGATAAATTTAGAATATTTCTCACCCCTATTTGTTTTTATGGTACCGTCTTCCTTCAAATAAGCATCAGTTGAATACAACATATCATAATAATTATTTTTATCTTCGTCCCTAAAATCAATAGGATTTTGCTTTGTTAATAATTCCCATAATCCAGTTGTGCCTTCGTATACTCTATCTCCAATTTTCAAATCATTACCCAAAATATCTACTTTTTTATTTCCTAGCATAACTTTACTTCCATCCCAACGAATGCCATAAGCTTTGTCATACTCATTTCCCGGTTTCCATGCAAAACGCAAGAAATTCAATGCGATAGGCCCAACTACGGTGTTGGATTCAGAAGATGGCAAAGCTATTTCTTGGACAGATTCAAGTTTTTCATGAGGTATATCTTTTATTGCCAACCTAGTTTGTTTAGTTTCGTCAACAATTTTAGATAAAGGTTCAATCAATGGTTTGTAAACTTTTTTAACATCATTGTATAAATCTTCTTCGATTATTCTATCATTTGTGAATTGCTTTTTCAAACTCTTTGCTAAGTTTAGTAAATCTGATTTAGTTTTGATATCAATCAACGCCATTTTTTTAAAGAGAAAAATTCAAAAAGACTTTAACTTAATATAAGTTCACTCTGAACTGACATTAAGTTCAGTTGCTGAGATCCATGAAGGTTCATCATAACCTTTCCACTTGACCAGAAGTTTTCCTTTACTCTTCTTGAGAATTTTCTCAATTGCATAAACATCACTAGTATATTTTGATAGTTCTTGTTCATAAAAACTTCATTTTATTTCTTCACCATCCATATCTTTTGATCTATAAGTAATTGGTTTAGTAGACAGTATTTCGGATACAATGAATAACTCATTAGTGAAATTTGGCAAATAACCCTTCCGAAAGTCTTTCCGTTTCTTGCTTATTCTTACTCTATCCCCAATTTTGAGTTTCGGTGATGTGAAAGTTGGTTCGGTTGGAGGGAATAAGTTATCATAAACATTTTTAGTGTTCTTTTCCAGTGATGCTTGGTTAGGTGTCATTTTAATTGTTCTATGATAGCTATTATTGTAATTTTGCATTAAATCTTGTAAAATATTCACCCATTTTTTAGTTTTCATGTGTGTAAAATATTTCCACATTTTAGTTTTTAACATCCTGTTGAAGCGTTCCACAACTTGAGCTTTGGTTTCATTTTCTGAACTAAACCACTGAATGTTATGTTTCTTGAATAGTTCTTGAGTGGATTTATTTGTAAACTCTAAGCCTTTATCTGTCTGAACTTTAGAAGGAATTCGTATTTTAAATAGTTTTTGAAAAGAAGTTTTGATTTCTTCACCTGTCTTCTTACTTATTGGAATCGCCCATGCATATTTACTGAAAATGTCAATTACTGTTAAAATGTAGTTTTTCATTGATCTTTATAGTCTTGCATTTCAACCAAATCAGCTTGCCATTGATCATCAATTTTTGATACCTTCACCCTTCTCGTTTTGAAATTATGTTTTATTGGTTTATGTAAAGTGTGAGTTTTTTGAGTTTCTAACCAATTTCGTGCGAGAGTTGAAGATAAGCCGGATTTTTTAACGAGTTGATTCATTCCAGTATAACCGGTCTTTGGATTATAATATAAGTCATTCAAGATTTTATCGCTCACATCAGTGAGCGTGTTGGAAAGTTTTTGTCGAAATGCCCATTCCTGCCCAACTCTTACCTGTCATAATTGCGTTAAGGAGACCGTCTGGGTAGAAATCAGGATATGTGTTGATTTTCTGTTTTTATATGCATCTTATAGAGGATTTTCTTGCGCTTCCATTGGTACTTTCCGTTTACGTCTACTCCGAATAGTGCGCCCACCAGAGGGGGGGAAAGCGATGGGGGTGGAGTGACCTTGAACCCTCCCCCCCTCATTATTGGGAGTCAATTGAGCGTTTCTCTGCGGGAATGGCATTATAGTTCGTTCATGGGCTACTCAAAGTGGTTCCATTATTCAAATGAAACATTCTAAAGCTGAATAAATATTTTTTATGAAATTTTGACAATTTCAGAATTTAGCTGTTCTGCCGTATCTATGATACCGCAGCTTTCCTTCATAGCTCGATGACAGCTGCAGTATCATAGCTACAGCAGTGGTGAGCACACCAATCCAAAGGGCTTGAAAAGAGCTATAAAACAAAGGAGTTGAATAGACAAAAAACGTATTTTGGTGGAAAAAAAATTAAAATTAAAAATTTTTTTTTGTCAAGAATTACACCCATTCCCTTTTGTTGTTTATTTTTTCCCAGAGTTACAGAGCTACAGCAATGTAAATTATATCAATCAAAAGGGCTTGAAAAGAGCTACAAACGCTCAAGAGTTCATTGTAGAAAACCCTGTAGTTCAAAAGATAAAAATAAAAAATTTTTTTTTATGTGAAAAAACACGTTTTTCTGGAAACTTGATATTGGTTTTCTCAAATCTATCTCCTTCCACAATTTTAGAGCTACAAGAATGGTTTATATACCATTCGATAGGGCTTAGCAAGGTGTATCCATAAGCAATAGCATTTTTTGATACATTTATTGTTTTGAAAATTACACCACATGAAAAAAAAATGAACAAAAAAAAAATTTTTTTTTTTTCAATTCCCAAAATCCACAAAAAGAAGTTATCAGAATTCCCTATTGCTTATGGTTATATAGACATATAAGCAATCTAAAAACGAAATACTGGTTCTGTAACTTCAAAATTGTAGAAGGAGATAGATTTTACATAACCCCCTTATTTTATCATATTTTTCAAAAAAAAAAAAAAAAAAGTGCAGCTACAGAAATTTTTTCGAAATAACTAATGATCTATGCATCATTTCACACCTACTGTGACAATTTCAGAGAAATCCATCCATAAATAACGGACTTTTTTTTTACCCAGACGGTACCCTTAACTAATTTAGCACCTCGTCGAACATATTCTGATTCATTTGGATCAGTTGCAATTTCAGCAGTTCTTTTTGCTAGAATATCATCAGCATAATTTCTGTCTTTCGTTGTTGAATGTTGTGAATAAAATATGTCATGATTCTTACAAGCCTGATCGAGTGAGTTAACTCCTCGATAACCTTCTTGAATTCGCTTCTGCACCTTAGTTCCTGGACCGCAAAATGTAGGTTTGTTTATTGTTGAATGAACCGTTCGGGACTTGTTCAGATTGAACATTAGATGGTAATTTCAAATGCATTTCAGGTAATGGAAGTTTTCTAAGTAATGTATTTACAATACCCTTCCCAGTTTTTTCTTCATTATCTATTGATTTCGAATCACTCAAATACTGTTCATTTTCAACAGATAATAAATCTTGGTTATAGAAGTCATTATTGTTGTAGATAATCATTTTTTATACTTTATTTAATTAATATATTTTATAGTGATTTAATGCTAGTGTGTTGATACCATCTGGTAATATATGTCGCTTGTCATCATTACCATTTAATGCAACCTTATTTATTTCTTCAGTATATAATTCGTGGTTGAAACTTTGGATATTATACATCGTTTTGAATATTGTTTCATTATTCAATGCTCTTTTATATTCATCCATTGTGATATTGTGCTCAGTTATGTTCTTACTTACACCTTTTGCTTTCTTACTCACGGAATTTTTCGTCTTGTAACAATATAGTTTTGCTCTGAGACCGACGAATTCTTCAATTGGTATTCCCCACGTTTCGTCTTTCATTTTCCCAATCACTTTCATATTTTTAGTTGAATATAGAAAGTGTTCTTTAGAATAGTTTGATGTATCATACAAGTCTTTATTTCTTTCCATATCTGTGTATAAATCTTTTGTTTCGATATCATAACATAATAAATCTGTATCTGTAAACAACAATTTTGCCTTATTACCATATTTCTTTTTAATATGATTATAATGGAAATCATACATCAATGTTTTACTTATATCCAATACAGATAACCCTACGTAGATTGGTTTATCAAATTTCAGTCTTTGTTTTTGCATATGACATGCTATCAAATTTTCTGAGAATATTTTAAAACTGGTAAAGTTTGGTTTGTTTGCTAATTTAATTAATTCTTTCTTTGACTTTACTAAACACACATCTACTCTATTTCTAATATTTTCCATTGTTTTACCAAATACTGAATTATTCATCAGCTTGTAGAAGTCTTTTTCAAATTCAGATTTAGCTTGCTGTCGCATTTTTGTGTTGATATCAATATATGATTTCATCCATGGACTCTCATCAAACTCTAATATTCTGTGAATTTTCTCCAACTTCAATCCTAGATCTAGATATTGTGTTAGAGATTTAAGATGTACAATATATTTTTCTCGTTTTCCAAGATGTGGAACTAATTTATTTACATCATTTACTTTGATATTTTCTGGAGCTAATGGTAAATCATTATGTAGAGCATGTAAGTCTTTCGGATAACTTAAATCCACTTCTAATATATAACCTTTATCTGCTTTGAGTTTCGACTTTGGACCTTTCCATTTAAAGTTACCAGTAGGTAATGATCGACACATAGCCCAGCCGTAAAGATTATTTGCATCTATGTATGTGATAAAATTATTTGGTTTTCCTTTATCGAATGTTTCTGGAATATATGGATTGTTTGCTTTTGCATATCGTGTTGATATTGTAGAAATCCCACCTCTTATTCCTTTTTCAATGAATAGGAGCATATCAGGATCTTCAAACAAGTCCAATTCTATTTTTGTATGTTTCAGTAGAGCATCGAAAGACAATCCTGGAGCTGTAAAATAATGTGCTGGATCTAGAGAATAAGTTTTCATGCATGTTAGTCTAAATTGTTCAAATACTTCTGCTAATAATAATGTATCGACTTTTAGATATAAATTATGGTAATCTTTGAATGTTCTACAATTAAAAGCTCTCCACACTTTGAGTGCATGCTGATATTCATCTTCTGAAATATTTTTATTATTTAATCTACTGTAGAATTCACTTTTAGCTGGTAAACTATTAACGTTCATTTTTTCATTACTATTTACATATTCATACGGATAAATACCTTTTTTGTTGATCAACTCTAATTGTTCTTCATTGAGAAAGAACTTCGACAATTCTTTGTGCTCAGATAAATTCTTTGATAGTTTATCCAGAGACGAAGGTAAAAACCTGTAGCTGTCTAAAAACCGTAAGTCTCTGGTGATATTTTCAATTTTTCCTGTATGTTTACATACATAAGAATCTACTTTTATGGTTTGCGTAAAACTAATATATTCTTCATCTGTTAGTGGAATAACGTTCAACTTTCCGGATATATTTCCCAAGTCTTTTACGAACAAATGAGCATCGTAATAGACAGATTATGTAAAAACACCGGTATAAAATTTGGATTCCTAATTTTTAAATTACATTTTAAATGAGCTGGACCTCTGTAATGACCTGTCAAATGATTGTGGTCTCTAACTTTATAATTATCTACCGTAAATTCTCCGCCACATACATAACATCTTGTGGCTTCTTTATATTTTTCGAATTTATCTGATGGTAAATACATTTTCTTATTAATTTTCAACAGACTATAAATTCTCTTGGTTTCTTTTTCCAAATATTCTACAAACTTTTGGGAAGCATCTTTACCATTATATATTTCTAAACGGGAATATTCATCTGCTTCACATTTTGAATAGCAACAGAATGAATTAGGATTGTGCTTCTGAATGTTCATGGTGTAACTTGAGTTTTGATTTGGTTGACACGTATCTATTTTTGTCAATGTTGATTCAAAGTCAGCATAAATTGCAAAAGGATGTCTGATTGTTTTTTGGTAATGTTTAAATTTCAATTTCCCTCCTTCAAGCACATACTTTGTTGGAGTGTGAACTGAGAAATCGTCTTTATGTTTATCTAGAATATCTGATCTTCTAAAAACTGATAAACAATACGGACATACATGTTTTGTGTAATGGTTACTGGTTTTACAAAAAGGACTCAATGATTTCATGAGAACATAGTGAGTCGTGTTTATATCTCTAATGAATAGTAATGATACCACATCTTTATTCTTTGATGTTGATATTCTAAGTGGACACAATTCATTATTATAATTAAAACTATACACGTTAACGGAAATATTATTATTTTTTTCGAATTTGGTTATACTTTTTAATTCTACGGGGAACCTTATATCAGAAAAATTAGGTTTTTCAGCTTCAGCTTTTAGTCTTTTAGAAATTCGATGACCGTTTTTTTCATCTAGACAGAAATATCTCGCGATACACCATTTAAAGCATTCGTTGTCGGTGTTTTGTATGTTTATTAATTTTTAATTGGGATTTCGAAACTTCTCAGGTAATTCAATATAGCTTGACCCTGTAATCGGTTTGTATTCAACGATTTTCAAACTGAACTCTAATAATTGTTCAACTATCCAACCAGATGAATTTCTTGTGAATTCATCGATTTTATCAACAACCTCTTTGTGTAAATTTGCAATTTCTATGTATCCTTTTGATGCTGTCACAAATTTACCAGAGTTGAAATACGCTTGGCACCGTATTTTCTCATTTGCTAACTTTAATTTATAAAATTGCACTTTTAAATTAAGCTGTAACTTGAGATTGTCAAATGCTTGATTTTTTATAACTTTTTCAATTTCAGGAGTGAAGTTTCTACGAAATACCTCATAATCCTTGATTGAAATATCTCTGTAATCATACTGTGAGCTCATTCCATTTATTGCTTTATTAACTTTTCTAAATTTATATCCATACACATTCCGGAAATGTTTCAATGATTTTCTAGGACTATAGATATTTGTCAGGTGTTTTTTACATATGTCACAATATTTTTTTAACCTATTTTTACGCAGAGTGAAGAATTTATTAGATATTAACATATTATTAGTGTTTTTCATATGTGTCAGTGTCTTCTCATGTTTGTTAAAGTTTTTAATAGATACATTACAGATATTACAGAATACATTGAATGGTTTATTCATTTTTATAAGATTCTTATCTGAGGGTATTTTATTTTTTCCAGGATCAAATGAAGTCAATACTTTCTTTGTGTGTATTTTCGAGTTTTTATGTTGAGTGAAGAATTTATTAGATATTAACATATTATTAATGTTTTTCACATGTGTCAGTGTCTTCTCATGTTTGTTAAAGTTTTTAATAGATACATTACAGATCTTACAGAATACATTGAATGGTTTATTCATTTTTATAAGATTCTTATCTGAGGGTATTTTATTTTTTTCAGGATCAAATGAAGTCAATACTTTCTTTGTGTGTATTTTCGAGTTTTTATGTTGTCGTGTTTTTTCATTGTTATACAATGTATATACATCTGATGATTTATCATATACCATTTTTAATACAATAAAAGTTCAACTAATTTGAAAAGCGTGAGTTCAGTAGTAGCACTTCCTTTAAGTACTCAGGCGAGAAAGCATCTGAAGTGAACCCGGAAATTTTTGCTCATTATCACAAAAATTTCATCATGACGAGCAATTGGGGGTGTTAAATCTGGCATCATGTTTTGCAACCGGAAAATATTTAGGAAGTTTGCATCATGTTTTACAACCGGAAAGTATTTAAAAGGGATTGCATCATGTTTTAAAATCGAAAAGTTTTCAAGAAGATTGCATCATGTTTTACAATCGGAAAGGATATTGCATCATGTTTTACAGCTGGAAAGTATCTAAGAAGATTGCATCATGTTTTACAACCGGAAAGTATTTAAGAAGGTTGCATCATGTTTTACAATCAGAAAGGAGATTGCGTTATGATGTACGGCACAAACGGGAAACTTGATAAGAATTCATAACTATATTTTAAAGATTATTTGACATGCTTAAAAGCCTACACTCATTATACCCTTGATAATCTTTTAGACCTAAATATTCAGCGAAAGATTCCCTTCCTATATTTGTATACATTAGTTTCTTCTAATAAATTTTCTATAGTTGTGAAGAAAACGAGAAGATTTTGAGGGGATACCTAAACGTTTTATTGAAATTATATACTTCTTTGAAAATTTCGGCAGCAAATCACTTCTTCTTGATCGTAATATTTTAAGTATTGAAATAATTTTGCAAAATAAGAATATTTTTTACTCTTCCAGTTAATTCGTAAAATCATGAATTATGAGGCTTCACAAGATCGTTCTTTAATTGCTGTAACCCTCCAAAAATCATGGATGAGGCTTTGAGGCTTTTCAAGATCGTTCTTTAATTGCTGAAATCCTCCAAAAATCCAAAATTGGGCTGGCAAGCTCTTTCCCCTTACTACTCTTCTGCATTGCTAGAATCTCCTAGTAAAAAGTAAAATAAAAACCCTCAAATTTTAAGCTAGTTTCCAACCTAGCAGGCTTGTCGTCAACAGTTTGAAAATTGGATCTTTTCCAGATAAGCCCTCCACTAATGCGACACATAAGTTCATTAACTTGTAACTTTCGAAATAAAATAATGCGCCTATCGACTTCAGATTACTCTCAAACGAAAGTTCAAAACATTCTTTCGTTTGAGAGTTATTTGAAGTCGATAGGTGCGGGTGAATTATTGCATTAGTGGCGGGGCTTATTTGGAAAAGATCATGAAAATTTTTAATTTTCCCCTCATGAAGTGTCAAAAGCAGTTGTTAAACAGGTCAGTTTTCTGTGGCGTCATAGTTGAAAGTTTTCAAGTTGAACGCCAATTTAAACTGAGTTTACCATACACAGTTCATGTGGAGGCCCTGGCGAGACTCCCTCAGAAAACAGGGTTCTTTGCAATCCTAGCCCGAAAAAATCACACATGCAGGCAAGATTGAGCGCAAATAATTTTCATGTGAGTCACTACTATGGTAGCGGAAAGAAACTTAATAACGGTTATCGATAACGGCTTTCACTAGCGGCTGCAAAGAATGTTCTATGATTCCGACTTTCAAACTCAGGACCTACGCATATGCAACCCTTATACTGCTTCGGATTCATCTCCATAGCTGACGTGGGGAAGGGAGTACAAAATTAAAATGTGCGTTGACTGAAAGCTCGAGCACGGTCTTAAATGAATTCGTAGAAGTCGAGCACAGCCCTCGTGCTGTCATAATATCACGTTGGAAGAGTAAAATAGAAAATACCATAAAATTCTTTGCCTGAGCTTGAATTCGGTGTTCAGATTAACTACGTGAATAGAATCGCTATAGAAAAAAGTGATGTTTTGCAAGCTCCGATTTAATAATCATGAATACAAGACATACTATTTTCTTGTTTCCAACATTATGCCTTGTTGCAAAATGTAGTAATGTAATTGCTGCCACCCATAAAGCTTCGAAGAGTCATGTGTTTTTTCGTATGGGTATTGAAAATCATAGAAAATTAGACTCCATTTAGACTGAGCTGTACGAGTTAAGCTCTAGTGCTCAAAAGTAATTACTTTTATATTGTTAAAATCAAGGATAATGTTGTTTATTCTCTTTCAATTTGATGAAAAAATATTCAACTTATGCTTGCATGGAAGTATGTCACAGGTGTCAGCTGTTCTCCGATTGAACGGAGAGTGTGTTCTTCAGGTTGGATCCTCCTCCTAAAAATTTTAGTATCGCAGTCTGGGGAAGATAAACAAGGGAAATGAATGAAGTCTGCGATCGACGAAAATAGAGGATATAACTTCATTTCAGTTCTGTTTTATGGAAATAATGATAACAACATTCAAGTCGAATCATTTCTTACGTATCAATAAAATGTAATTCAAAATGAAAACGTTCATAGCCTCAATCTAATGACTACTTCAGACTGGCTGAAAACCTCTTTCATGGATTATATAACTTCCTGTGAAATTTTTTTCCCTTTCATTTTAAGACAGTACTCTTTATGGGTAGATTCATTTCTATTGAGTGCGGATGCGCAGGTTTGAATTTCACAGTTGGAGAAAAACATTTTAGTTCATATTATGCGATGAGAAGAGGGGTAAATTTCTTTGGTCCAACTCCAAGAAAAATAGTCCAGACATTTAAATCTGTTCAATATTTTACGAGGCATTAGGAGGGGTTAGAGTCCTGTTTAAAAAACGGGTCGTTTCCAAAATGGATTTTCACTATAATGAGTGCATGCGTTTAAATTTATTAGGCGTACAATTTTGTGTTCACTTTCGTACATTGTCGAAAACGCGTGAAAAAGCACCATTTGTGCATTGCGACCACGGCAGAATATTAACGCCTAATAATTTTTTATGCAAAATTGTGCAAGGAACTTGACGATCTCTCAGTCATCGAGGCAATAAAACCTTCGTGACTGACGAAAAGGGTTTCGCATCGGAAAATGTGATGTCATTTGTAAACGTACAGTGACCTACAGAAAAATTCGTTTAATTTTCATAGTTTTGCTTAAATCCTAATAAATCAAATAGTAAGTAATATTATGCTTAGCCATGAGGCATTTTATTTTACGGACCAAGGAAAAAAACATTCTATTTTATAGACTATCTTCAACCATAAAAACTCATTCGATACGCTTTCGAATGATGAATTCGGCACGAATAACTTCTGCCGTTTCCAACGACTGGCCCACAGCCTTTTAATGTATTTCTGAAAGACTGTGACGCTATTGTGGTACTCCGCAAATGCTGTAACCTCTTTTGGCCACCAAAAATATTAATCCTACGGTTTCAGATCAGGTGAGTTGTAAAGCCTTCTCTTGTAAAGTCTTTCTCACAAAACCGAATACCGGACCTCATGAGCAAACAGCGGTTTTACTCGCCGTGTGAGTGCTCGTCGAGTCGTGTTGGAACATAAACCTCTCACCTGAAGCCTTGGCTTTCATCCATGAAATGAATTCAGTTTGTAAGACGTTGCGGTAGGGTTCAGCATCTATTTTTTCGTTGCCAGTGAAGAAATAGTTAAAGACGTCGCCTTCATTTGAAGCAATAGAGAGGTTCATGACCCAACTTGGTTTCCTCGAAGTCTTCGCGAATTGAACGTCAGTGCTCAAAATGGCAATCCAGTGATCGTTACGTCTGTTACAAGCCCCATCAACTGAAAAAAATATTCATGACAGAAAATAATTTGATGGTCGATCTGTTAGTCTTCAACCGGTTCAAAACATTTTGCAACTCTTCAAATTTACGTCTTGCATCTTATTATAGTCCGACCAGAATGAAATGACCGTTTAGGGGCGGTTCCCGGAAATGCACGGATGCCAAATCACGAACCCCTATCCATCGAAAATATTAGACAAAACGATAATTTAAGCAGAAAATCACGAACCCCTATTCATCGGAAAGATTAGACAAAACGATAATTTAAGCTGAAAATAGGTAACTTCTATTATCAAAATATATTTATTAAAATATTCTTACATGCACTAAGCTATATATGTGTATTAAATTTATAATGTCTCCACTCTTGGAACGTTAGACACAGCTTTTCTAGGAATTCATACATTGTTGTGCCACATCTTATTCGTGTCACGTGGGTGCCATCCGGTGCCAGATGCCTTTCGGTCATGGTACGCTGTACACCTGTTCAGTTGTATACCTCGCCCAGTCAAAATGGCAGGAAAAGAAGCACGCAAGGCGGAATCACGTCACTTATTGTACATAGCCTAGCCAAGAAAATTGTTTATAACGTGCATCAGCTTTTCGTAGAAGAAAAGGGAAATAGATTCCCTATTATACATTCGTCTAAAGTAATGGCAAGAACACCAAAAGCTAAAAAATTAATGTGTGTGAGAACACAATACACAGAATTTGCACTGCCAAAAAAACAATGTTCAGGCGGGAGCACCTTTCCGCTTTCCATCACCAACCACAAATAAAGATGGCGATGCATTGAAGCGAGATACAAAATTAGATGGTTTGAATTATGAAATCTGACGTAGAACTGTCTTATACCACGAAAGAAGAGAAATACCAATGTTGGATAAAATTAAAGAAGATATGGTGCAAAAAATAGAGTATGCCGGCAGCAAATAGTGATTGAGAATAGTCTTGCACAAAATAGGATTTAAACATGCATGCATAAGTTAATGGCCGAAAAATTTTGCTGGAGAGAAATGACGCTGTTGCTCAGAGTACAAAATTTCTCTGAGAAATAAAGAAATTGAGAAATCAGAAGCAAGACAACATTGATTATCTTGACGAGACGTTGGTAAACCAGAATTACAGGGTACAGAAATGTTGGCAGGATTCATCTGCAGAAAGGGCAACCGGTCTTAAACGTCCTGTAGGAAAAGGTAGTCGCCTTATCATTCTGCACGCTGGAACCAAACCGGTTTAATTCTCTGTTGCAGATTGGAATTCTAAGCCACAAATGATGGCGATTACCACAAGCAATTGAATTGTGCCGTGTTTTAGGATTGGTTCACCAACAATTATTACCATATATCTTGCAAAATTAAATTATTATCATGGATAACGCAGCGTACCACTCTGTTCAATTCGAAACAAGTCCTGTGTCGCCATGGCGAAAGGGTGAAATAAAAGTCTGACTGCTTTCAAAAAGTATTGCCGTCGGCGAGGATTATTTGAAAGCAGAATTACTTGAAATTTCCATAAGTGTTTCCGGTCAAGAAGGAAAAAATATTTAATTGATAAAAGTGCAATAGAAAATTGTCATACAGTGGGCAGATTACCACCCTACCACTTCTAACATAATCACATTGAGTTGATTTAGGCCCAAGTAAAGACCAGAATTGCGAAACAAAATACTTTCAAGATGGCCGACCTTGAACAGTTTGTAGAGTAGTTATTGGATGCACTAACAGCCGGAGATTAGGAAGCTGCACTTCGTCAAGCGGAGGAAGTACAAGGCAATGATGCAAAATTTGAAATAGCCGTAGAATACTTTGTGAAGTCTTTTATAAAACATTTAGAGAATACCTCAGAAGAAGAAGAAATTTAACAGTTCCAAAGAAAAGCTAACGATTATAATAATAATTTTCCTATTGTAATTGTAATTATTTTTGGTAATTGTTGAATCGTTAACTTATTGATTATACCAAAGACATATTCTTGGCATCGTTATTTTTCTCGCCTGAAACAAATTATATATTACTTGACCCTTATTACTATTTTCATTAAAGAAAATGTACCCCATTGGCAATTTGGCAACGTGGATGACGTTTCATGCCCCGCCCCAAACGGTCATTTCATTCTGGTTGGACTATAGATAGGAGACGCTTCTTACCTTGTGGATGAAAGGTTAGATCGAAGTTTTTGATTACTCTGTGAATTATGACTCAAATGAGCCTTTTCTTAACCACTGAGAAAATGTCACTATTGAATTAGACTGGACATACTTTTTCTTATTTTCACAAACAAGCACAATGGGCAACTCATTTTGTATTTTCTCAATACTAATTTTAGAAATGAAATTTTAAAAAAATTTGGTCGGAGGAAGCTTCCCTTTTCGAAGTTCTATAGTCCCATGTAGGACAACTGGATTGACTTCCTGCACTTCCAGAAAAAAAACATTGGAAGGATTTGGTACGAGTTTTTTCAGTGTCGCACCATTCACGTGTAAGATTAAATTAGGTTGGAACACTCTTGCCAGTTTTAAAATAAAGATGATAGGAAAGATAGCTGCTTCAAAATCATTTTAATAAGTGAACGTTTCGGCTTCAAGCTCAAGCCATTATCAACACCTGTAAAAGCGAATTGAAATATATAAAATACGACATTGCCAGAGAAAAAAATAATGCAACTTGAAATACTACAAAAAAGGGGAATGGAGGTATTAAACTGCAATTATTTTTGAAAATCAGGCTATTTCTGACTGGAATGATGACAACATTGAATTAAGAGCTTGTTTCAACTGTTTAATATAAAGAGATTCTAGTATGTGAAGGTCGTTTGTATATGCACAGAAACTTAAAATTGAAAAATCAGATTTGCTTACTATAACACTACACTGCTCTGCGTGATTCCTAATGACTGAAAAAGATGGCTTAGCTGAAATTCTACCCGTTCTGGAGCTCCTACCAACGTGCTCGAAAATTCTTGTTCTAAAACTACACAGGGTGCAACTAACATAGCTAGACCCACACAACGGGCAACAATACTTATACGAGAGCACAGTTCAGTAGGAAGACGGTCTTTAAATCTAAAAAATGATCCTATGGTACAATTGTTTTTTTTCAATATTGGAATAAAATCTAAGCAATTGTAAAATTTATCCACCAGCTTTGAAACGTCAATTGTTAGCTTCTCGGACTGTGCGCCATAAAAGAGTAAGTTACAATAGTTTCTTTTTCTTCACAGATGTCTCAGAGTAGGTCGGTATATATTTTTGTCTAAAAATACCCTTACAATTTTAGAGATAAGTTTATTTGGAAAGTTATTCGGTATTCTGGCGCATATTATGAAGAACAAAGAAACAGAAATTTTCTCAATTTTAATCAGAGTGCACTGCATTGTTAGTTCAATATCTCGGTCTTCCGCAGCACATAACTTAATTACTACAAAACTCGCTCATGTTTTGCCTCGAAATATAGTTGTCATAATCTATCACTGATTATTCTTTGAAAATTGCAATTGAAATGCTCATCATTTGAAAAAACCTAACACTGCTCAACCTGCTGATGAGATTTATTTTAACGATGCCGTGGGTACTAATGAATAGCCAATAGCGTCTTTGCTTTATTGTTAAAAAAATTTTCTGATTTTAGTCAAACGTTCTTATAATTTTGCGTTCAACAACTCTGAATACGAGTGTGAACATATAAAATGTTCGTTACTTCTAGTTGGGGGTATTCTCATTAGCATCCAATTCATGTTATCGGCTCCACACACACCTCAGTAGGAAAGTCAAGCCCTAATGTTCGCACTGGGGTGAGAGAGCGAAGAGCCCACCTCCATATCGGTCCCCGATGCATTGCAGGCAATCAGAGGCGCACTTCTCTGTTAAATTCTTCCCCAGTGGGTCATGCTACAGCGAGGAACATACTGATAAGAACCGTTTTTTGATATCTGAGTATTTTTAAGGACGAAATCACAAGTTCATGAGTTCTCGATTGAATAACCAACACAAGATGGTAAGGACCGAAATCGTGCCCATCCTTCCATGTTGTACATAAATATCCATATGATTGACTGCAGTCAAATAGCACAAATGTTCTTAGAAGAAACTTTTTCCGCAACTAGTTTTCATGATCGGAAACCTCCGTTCATCTTTTCACTTTCTTTGTGTATTAATTTATTTGCAAACAAAATTTGCCTACATCACTACATGAAGCTGCTACGAACATTTGCTAGTAAAACTGCTGAATTTAATTTTAAATGCTAATATAAGAAATGAATTTCTGAAATTCACTCAAGTAATGTTTTCAACGAACCACCGCTGAACGTGGCAAAGCTCAATAGAATAAAAAAACACATAAAATCTTGTTCAAAGTTTACATGCCAAACCTTAATTTTTTTCTCCCCTAAGAAACCTTGGAAAATTATCTGGCAACATAAGCTGTTCGACCACCTCCACACGAAATTCTAATCCAAGTTACCGACGTATCCCCGAAATATGATTAACTTTCAAAAATTCGACAAATTTTTCTCACACGTAGCATAAGTGATGTACGTGGTTTCACAATCGAGTTGTGAACGTCACAAATTGAACATCCAAGAAAAAGGCAGGTGCCTGAATGCCCAAAATTATTAATCACATGATGAGAAAAAGGGAAGAAAGTTAGTCGCAGTACTAAATTGAAATTTGTAATGAATATGCATTTATACTACAGTCTGTGATCATTTTCATCCGAAGAAATGCATGATTGGAGATACATATAATCGACATATGATTTTGAAACTTGGATTAATTCAGTTGCCAAAACTTGAAACAATATGAGTAACACGCTAATTAAGACATTTTTTAGCTTATTCATACAGCTACTTACTAGGTCTTTCTGTCAAATTCTTTTGTACAAAAATATTCAATTGAAATATTTACGCGTAGAAATCAAATCCAGTTTTCCACAAACTGAATGTAACAATACAGTGTCTTGCATTACTCTTTTCCACTGAAATGAACAAACTTTCTCTACGCTCATTTCACTTTCCCAACATGTTTTTACATATTAAAAATGCATTGGGTGTCAATGTATTTACGTACTGGAACATAAACTTTGAGCGAAGTTTCTTTTCGACAGATAGTTTCAAAGCGTAAAAAATGTCTTAAGATAAACAAAATAGTATATACAGCATATGAGTTTTTACTTCTGGGACGAAAGAAAAGTTATTACAGTATTGCATTTAAATTGTTATTGACATTTGGTCAATTTATAATAAACGATGTTTGTGTCCCTCTCAAACCCAGAGCCCAAGTCTGCCTGGAAAGCTTTCTATACCACACTACAAAACGTGCGAAGAAGATTTTTCTTCCACCTATTAGAGAGAGTGCTTCAAAATTCAGTTGTTGTTGAAGAGGAAGCACAAACTTCAGACTCGAGACGAACTTGATAGAAAAATTAATCGGTTTCATTTCAAACGATTTTTACCAAAGAAAGCGGTAAAAAACATAGAAAAATTTACTGAACATCACTTTAACCCGTGTTTGACGCTTCACAGGGTGTGTTGCCAAATTAAAAGGTGAAAAGCTTGGTTTGAAAATGTTTCTTGTGTAGCTGCTATTAACATTTGCGTCAGCATTTGTTAGATGTAGAATTTGGACTTTGAATAAATGAGAGATTTCCCTTTTTTGAAGAGAGCTGTTTCCTTCATGATCGAGGACGATTTTTGTATTTTTGGGAAACGTTTGGAAGTCTAGGATTTTTCGGAAAGTTTTGCCAGAGTAGGCAAAATGTATTATGCTTGCAATACAGAGTATTATGCTTTTTAAACTTCATCAAAACCTTGACAAAATTTATCATCGAAACACGCTGTCACTTTTTGAGCTTACTCTCCTTCACCTTCTTCAAATAAACTCTCGCTATAACGAGTTATTCTCTTTGACAAAAATCCGTAACATGCTAAAGATTTATATGTTTTATGGTAGCGATCGAATTCAATTTTTTTCGCCATAGGTCTTCCAGTTTTTTCCCCTCACAACTTGTTTTGCTAATATAAACACCAACCTCTTAGGATTTCGGCGTACCTTCATATTGAAAACTTGATAATTTAGTTTTCATAAAGTTCAAAAGCGACTTCCTAGGTGGTGATGTTCGGTTTTTAAAAGTCTATTGCCACGAGCCAGAAAGTAATTCTCTGAAGTTTGTGGTACGTACCTTCAACATCGAGAGAGTCTGATTTTTTTTACACAAAATTACTTTGCTTAAGCTTAACTTTTTACCCTTATTTTATAGAATACCCTGAATTAGAGTAAATGACCTAAAAAGACGCTGATAAGAAGTCACTTGTTATCAAAGGTTTCGCTTTGACATCCTAAATAAATGGTTTAATTTTTATTAAGCGAACACTAGTCCTAGGACTTTCTTGGAAACCATGTTTATCTAAAATTTGCCAGAACTTCAGAGCATTGAAAAAATTTCGTGATATTAAGTATCCCATTTAACACTTTTATCCTCATTGAACAAAAACATTTTCTTCAAACTAATTCCCATGTACAAACGCTATTTTCTTACTTCAGTAAAAATTTTTAAGTCTAGTGATGAATTGGGTGATTGGTTCCTGCAAATTCGACATTAAGCATGCTATCAGTTATAATCATCATTTTTCATTACTTTTTTCACTCAGTTCAAGCAGTATTTAATTTTTTGCTCACGTGGGACTTTTGAAAAAATGAATTTCTGTAAACAACGGTGGGCTTGTCCCAACATTGCGCATCTGAAATATTGCTAAATTATTTCTAAAAGCGCATGCTAAAACGAAGAATAACTAACAACAGTGTGCATGGAGAAAGTTGAGCTCAAAAGGTGACTAAGACTGACTTAGGCTCACGAAATGGCAGAAAGAATCAAATAGAGTTTGTAAGCCATAAACTGCGTTGAAAACGAGTGAAACTTCAACTTGGTGAGATTCGAAATTTTTCGGAACTAATTTCGTGTAAAATCCCTAGCTATTGGAGGAAAGAGTAAATATTAAATAGTCCTATGTGCCTGATGTAAGACTTACCGAATTTATCATTGGTTGGAACGTTCGGTATAAAAGAGTTTGTATTTGGAATTTCTTTGATCGTGCCAACCACATTTGAGCACTCTAACTTCACTTGATCGTTCTTGCCTATGGTGATCGTGGGGAAGGAATTAGTTTTCTGACTTCCGAAGCTTCTTAAAAATTTCAGTCTATCACTTGAATTATTCATGCTTTTAAATAGTATCGTTACTATGTTATTTATTTCAGTATTTTTGGACCACAATTTTTCAGTGCAAGCTTTGAATTTACCCCAATTTCATGGTCATTTTTGCTTCTGCGGAAAGCCTCACAGTTTTTTTGTGTTCAAGTAATTATTGCATCCGGGGACGTGGAAACAACAATAACAAAAGACCTAAAGTTGACACTCAGCTGCAGAGAGCTTCCGTGTGCAATCAGCGGTAGACTTCCACGACATCGATGAAGTGAGACAAATTCACGGTCTTATTTCATGAAAAAAATCATAGTTATCGATCTGGAGAATGTTCACTGTCTATTAGAGATTCAATGAAAATCATTGACAGATCAAACTAACCAAGGCTAGTGCTGTTCATTACATCGAAAATAATTAAAACAGGGTGAAAATTTTTTACTCAGAGAAAGGTTACGAGAAATTATTCCTCTGTCCACTTCAGATCTCACAAAGAGATTACTTACTTTGCAGGATGGTTTGATAAGTTTCAAAGACAACCCTCACTACGTAAACGCACTGCAGCATTCGGCGAAGACTTGCTCGTGGCAGAGGAATAAGGATCGACCAGCATGCAGGTCAGCAGCATCGCGTGACCTGGGCTAGTGTACAAGATCACTTATTGGTGCTCACGGAAATATCAGCTGGGAAGGGACGCTATTAAGGCTTTACGACCTCGTATGGGATGGCATTTTACACGACACGGCCACATTTGGTTCCGTGAACTTGGGAAAATAAATCATAGTAAGACTATGTGATTTGATGGCCCATCAAGTAACAGAATGTTCGAATGAAAGTATTGGTGGTTGTCTCGAAGTAGTTTACAAAAAGAACAAGCTTTTAGTTACACATACAGGTTACTCGTACTTGATCGTCGCTAAATGAACGGTACATAGTATTTTATTCTATTTAGAAGCACTTTCTACGTATAAAAGCCTGAATATATGATGCACTCAGCATGACATAAATCATTTCTTGGTTCGCTGGTATTGCATCGTCTGAACTCAACAAAATTTTCTTCACTGCTTCCCATTAAGAATCATATATAATTTAGAAAGCAAAGGCATGAAGAAAAAATTACTACATCATCAGATATTACTAAATCGGATGATGTAATCATTTATTCTTCAAGCCTTTGCTTTCTAAATTTAAACGATTGTTAATCGAGAATCAAGGAAGAAAATTTTGTTGAGTTCCAACCACATTTGAGCATTCTAACTTCACTTGATCATTCTTGCCTATGGTGATCGTGGGGATCTACTGATGTGATTGAAATGTCATAGAACGTCGCAAAGTTTTACCTAGAAAGCCCTTCTTGAGAGGCAATAAGAGGAGGATTCAGGAAAACTGAAGAAACATCCTTCCATTCCTGTATTGAGTGTTGCAATACATCATGGAACAGTTTCATACCCATATGACACTCAGTACTGATTGCAAACACGTTATCGACATCATGTATAAGCATGCAGCCAATAAGCGTAAGCTTTCAGCGGTTCAGATTTTTTCAGCCTTGAGAACAGTTGGGCTCGATTTGAACAACTTTGAGTTAAATAGACTCAAGTGAACTATTAGGTACCTTGTTATTTCATAAATATACTCACTGGAATAGTTATTTATCTGAGATACAAGAACATCATATCAAAGTTCACAATGTTCTTAAAAGAACTAAGTAACAAAAAAGTTTCCTACTTTTAATTTAGCGCAAAATTTAATTTAGCTAGGGGTGATGAAATTGTGCAGTAAGCTATGGAAAATAGCCAAAAGTAGTACATTTGTGTTTTAACCTAGAAACGCAAATCATGTTTTCTATCATGAAAAAAACAACTCTGCACATGTCAAGGTGAGACCAAGTACAGTTTAATATGTTCGTCAAGGTTTTCTTCAACAGATGCCTCATTTTATTCTGTTAGCTTAATGTAGCAGGAGGTTTATCTTGGTGATGAATATGATATGTGGCGACGGTCTATTGATGGTCATAAATACACATTTATCAGAAAAAGGTTATATGGTCATAAATACACTTTTATGACGAAATCGTTTTTGTTTTTAATCTACTTTCATTTCCATTTAGTAGTTTGAGAGTATGTAAATTCCAAGATTACTCTTGAAGGAAAGTAAGCCGGCCGTAGCAAGTCTTAAGAGGTACGGCGTTTGAAAATTTCGTACCGGCGAAAAACGAGCTATATTGAGATCTACGTTTTGAGAAACGAAGAATTTTTAGCGTACTTCTTTTTCTTGTCAAGTAGTTTGAGTGTAAATTTGATGACGGAAGTCAATTTTCGTTAAGTTAAAGCATTTCATTCGAATATCTGCCAGGGGAGAATCAGCCCAACACAGCAAACTTTAAAATTCGTAGGTTTTTGAACGAATTGTGTGTGTGTTATATTTTGTCACATGATAAGTTTGGGATAGCTCTGACCCTTCTTAATAAAAAGAAAATATTCTGTCAATTTTATTACTGACTGTGACATGGAAGGCTTCAATGCCCTATTGGATGCACGGATGAATTAGAGCATTGTAGAAAATGTTCACGGATTTTCTTGGAAGAATTTGTTCAATTTTGTAACAAATTGCGATGGGTTAAAATGGCATCTTACAAATAAGATTGAAATGATTTTATAAGGTACATTTTTGCTCAAACATTATTCTAGCTGTCGGTCTGGAATGTTTTCGCCGCTAATCATACTCCCGGCTTACAGTGTTCTTCTGCTAAAAGATTAATATATATATAAATAGTAAAACTAAGGCGGGTAAAAACATCTTTCACAAAATCTCAAGATGTATTTTAAAAATAGAGCTTTCGAGCATATCCATACTCATTTTCAATATCTGGAATAATAAATTGAAACCTGGTAAATACAGTACATGAATACAAATTGCTAATGGAAATTAAATTAAAAATTAGGACAAGATATTTAGAGGCGCAGAAGATGACATATCATTGAGACTTGGTTTAAATTGATGAATTATGATGCTTTCTAGTAACTTAAGGCTATGTTTATTACAAGTTGAGACTATTTTGAAATTATCAGTGCGGATTGGATGGTCAGATTCTAATGCATGATCTCTTATACTGCTGTGCAATGGGTTAGACACTCTATTTCCCGTACGGACCGACACCCCCTTGTGCTCAGCTATGCGTGTTGCAAAATGGCGAGTAGTTTCACCATAATAAGTGGCCCCACACTGGCCACACGTATATCTATAGACCACGCAGCTACGCAACAAAGCTCTCGAAAGCTCTATTTTTAAAATACATCTTGAGATTTTGTGAAAGATGTTTTTGCCCGCCTTAGTTTTACTATTTATATGTAAATTACGTTTTCCCAAGAATAAATCTATGATTAATATATATTTAGACATCTCAACATTCATACGGACTTACCGACGAGTCCGGATAAATGGCAATTTGGTTCTTTATTAAGTACGTATACGATGTTCACGGTGTTAGATCGTGAGAAATTTGTTGATAATGAGCTCTCATTCTCAATAAACAGTCTGAATTCAAAGATAGTTTTAATTTTACGATATCGTTTACGAAAGTTAGAAATGGATGAAATAAGAGACACCGGAGAACTTATTCTTTGAGCGACTCCATGGCTTAGGTTTTGCTTAAAGTGGAGGTGACCAGCAGTACTATAAATTGTTTACGGTTTTGTTGGGAAGATTTGAACAATATTTGAGGAAGGCTTTTTTTGGCAGAGTGGTGGTATAACTTGGATAAAAACATGCTGTCATCTAAACGAATGAAGTTTTTGATGAAGACATAAGTTATGAGTAGTGGGTTTCCTTCACAAGTATTTAAATAGAAATGTCGATGATTACGAAGTGCTTTGGCCCTCGATTTATGGGATCGAAAGCTTAATTGGTTACAAAAGGGAAAATAGTTACGCACTAAATTATAGTTTATGACATTATTTTACAATTTTCAAACACTTGCATCATTTCGCACTACTTCTTCAAGAATTTTGTTAAAGATCGGCAACGAAAAGTTAGCTTTGATGCCACATTTATCATCGTAGTTATAGCTTTCAAATACCCTTTCAACTTATAATGAATTGAGAATGGTGCAAAAAAAAAGCATTTGCAGATAATGTCAGCTAAAATAGGCGGAACTAGAAGAGCTACGTATGTAACCAGTTTCATTTTCCTGCTTGACTCATTTTTTAGCGCGTTATTGTATAGTTAGTATTACCTCTGAAATATTTATTGGAGCCAGTTAGAAAGTTATAATCCGTAAGGTCGCTTAAGTGGCTGGTGGAAGTTAATTTTCTTTCTATCTATTTGTTAAACGCAAGTAAAGTAATTACACAACAAATCTACGATTTACAGATAACACAGAAGTGAGAAACTTCACGATAGACAACTCGCAGTATGCCTTAACGGGTCGTCCTTGCGAGATGATCGAACGTTATGCTGTGATCCTGAAACTTGGCTCACCTCTGATGACTTGAAGATTGAACTACAGGTATCTGGGATAGAAGTAAGCAATCAAACGTACAGTTTACGGGACACTCTATCGCGAGTGGTTTCTATTCATGCCCTAAGGCACGCTTTTTCACATCAGTACGCCTGTGTGGGGGCCGATAGAAGTATACCGATGAACTGTTATACAAGCCACCATTGTATTAAGAGACTGCCTTAGGTAGAGCGATTCAAAAATGAACTATTTGTGCGCAGTAACCCCTACTATTTTTCTCGGAGAAAACGGAGATTTTACACTCTTAAGTACACCATTCCAAAGGAGAAGTTTGATGATGGTTCTGCTCAATTATGAGATACCTATGCTTGTCTGGTATTGGGTAGCTGGTCATGGATGAAGATGCATGAAGGGAAAATATAATATATTGAGGCATGTGATTTGTTAGCTGCTGTTCTCTCTATGAAATATAACCGCGGTTGGGCCCTTACGAAGGACACTGCCAAAGACACTGCTAACCAGGCTTCAAAAAAACGTGAAATACGTTGAAATGCCTCAACCAATCCCTTGCCATGAACCTTTTTACAGAGCTGAAAAAACATCCTAGAAAAGTGGAATAAAATACCGCCCAAAAGTTGCAATCGACTGAAAGTTATTTGTTTTAAATACTTTGATGCAGTACTCTCCCAAATAACTATCCAACCAAAATTAAATGATCATTTTGTAATGTGTTTCGAGCCTTTCATTTCTTGAATTGTAAATTGTACTACTATTTAGAATGACCCTATTGAAAATTGTGATTTTATGAGTGCCATGTTAACTAATAGACCTGCTTATACATATATGGTAGAAACTTTCACGAAAAATTTCTAACTAATGTAAAATGTTGAAATACATTTCACACCACAGCGTTGGAATATTTTACTTGACACAACGCAACACAGGCCGCATCTTTACTCACGCATTTCACGTGGTCAAAACGGTACAACCGGCATTAAGAAGTCATATGTCGACTTAGGTTTACTACGTGTTTCCTTTTCTTTTCTTCCCGTAACAGGGTCTGATGACACTGTAGGGTAGGCAGATGCGAGTTACTTGAATTATATTTGTTAGGAGCTGAGTCCTGACGATATTGTCTAGAAAATGAGCTCTTAGAGACTGGTGAATTCTCATCTGCTTCTGAATGCTTCGCTACGGCAGCGCAAAATGTTTGAAAATCTGGCCACTAAACATTTACACGCTGGTCATCAAACTAACGTGTAGAAAGCGATTCCAAACGTAAAAAGCCGCTATGAGAGGTTGTTTAAAGTGAGCCCCAACCTAAAATGGCCTTGCTAATGCTGTACTCTGCTGTTTGCGGATTTTGTCTACCCCGCAAAATTCCCCTCAAACAGCTTCAAAAAATCTGACCTTCAAAAAGCAAGTTCTTTCGTCCCCGCGCTCAAGTTCTTCCCTGGCATTTCATTCATGTTAACTTTTCGGCCCGAATGTTTGGACTCTCCAGACAACGGGCAACCGTGCGTGACTGCTGCCTTGAGTATTTTGGGACTGGGAATGTGGACAGAGTGTACTATAAGGTCCAGTATAAACCTCTGTGAGCTACAAAATAAAGAAACGGGATCACCGTATTACAAAGGTTGATAAAAACTTTTTGCTTTATATTTTCCATAAATGCTGTCTTTCATAACGACTTATTTTCTTTCGTAAAATGAAGAAAAAGTATGAAGCATTTTAAACGACTATCAGAAATAACTTTATAATTGCATTCGTAGAAAAGATTACTACTAGCTTTTAATTGTTGCATAAACTAAACTCAAGTGATCGAAAGAAGTTTGCTTTAGGCAGATTGAAACTAAACCCGTGTCACGGCGCGTGTAAATTCTTTTCTATTAAGAGTAATGACTTCAAATGCAATCTTCTTTATAAGACGAAGTAGTGACCAAAACTTGCTACCTTTTCCTGCATGGTTGAGTTTCCAAGCCTCAGCTCTCCTTTCATAAACTGATACATTAAAATAATGATCATGAGAAAATATCATCGTAACCTAACAAGGTATGATGATCAATAAATTTTTACATTAGCTTCTGCGATGATATGTAATACAGAGATGGATTTCTTCAGGTACTTATAAATATTATTCTACTCGTAAAAAATTTGTTTTTCTAAAATTACAGACAAAGCAAATGTTATTGGGAGGTCGCGCTTGGACTTTGAAAATTGTACAAAATACGAACAATTATTCTGGATGCAAAAAAAATTTATTATTTTCTTTTAATATCCTTTTCAGGTTCGACTATGCGGTATAGGGGAGTGATTGTTGAAATTACATTTTTTTATTATCTGACAATGGACTATACGTGATATCACGACATTTGGAGAAAGTAACAGTTGAGTGTGTGTTGAAACAGTCACAGACAGTCCGTCTGTCCGTCTGTAGTGTTGAATTACATCTCAACTCAATTAAGGGGGTCCTCCGAGGCCCCTTTTCTCTCCGATGGTCATTTTTCATGTTTTTGTTAGAAAAGGACCCTTAGGTGGTGGACTATTCGGTCCTAAAATTATATGGCGCTGCGGACAATAGATCCTCCCCAAGGGGGGGGGGGGTAAGGGGACCAAAATCCTAAATTTTTGACCCCATTTCGACCCCTTATAAAAAAAAAGAAGATATGGAAAATTTGCGAATGTACTTTTGTTAGATATGTTTCAAGGATTCTAAAACTTTCTTTTTTTTTTGTTTCTAGCATAAAAATTAAATGAGTTCTATTCTTTTGAAATATCAAAACCTGTGGACTAAAAACCAATATGTCAATTTTTTTCAAAAACTAAGGCCTGAATTAAAAAAATGTATAGAATAAATTGTGTTTTTTTTTCAAAGGTTACATATTATAGTTAAATTTCATAAGAATCTGACTGAAAACAAAAAATGTCATAATTTCATGAAATAAGTAAAAAAATTTTAATTTTTATTGTTTATGTAAATTACAATTCACAGTGTGAATATGATGTTATGTATGGAGATTATCGAAATAAAAATGAAAACAGCATTCAATTACATAGATTTTCCATTATTTTACACTTCAACAAAAATTTTGTTTTTGGCCCATACTGTAAAGTCACTAATTTTCAAAATTCAAAAGAATAGAAGTCATTGAGTTTTTATGATAGGAAGAAAACAAAGACAGTTTTAGAATCCTTAGAACAATTCTAACAAACTGATAGCTTTCGATTTTAAAATTCGTACGTTGTCTTTTTTATCTGCTAGTTCAAAACCTAAAAATTCGGTAGATTTTAGGTAGTGATCAAATATAGCATATATAAAAAAATCAAATTTCACATAGAAAATTCAGACCTATTAGTTTGTTTGCAATGTTACGAGGTTTTCAAAACTGTCTTCGTATTTGTTCTAGCAAAAAAATTCATTGACTTCTATTCTTTTGAAAACATCCAAAAAATGAACCAAAAAACGAGTTTTTTGAAAAAATAAAAAAACTAACGGCTAAATCAAAAAACTTCTCGATTAAAATATGTTTTTCATGCAAAAATACATATCGTGGCCAAATTTCAGACCAATCGGATCAAAATTCAATTCTGACGGGAGGACCCCCTAAACGTGTGTGGGTGTGTAGCAGTAGCTGGAGTGGGTATAGCGCATCTTGCTCCGTTTAATTAACATATATTTAAATTGGTTTGGTATCTTGTGGGACAAACACAATTAGGAGCGCAACTGATATCTGGTTGATTGGCCAGTAGATAGGTACATTAAATAGAAGCAAGTTGCTACTAAATAATGAAGTACTTGTTTATTCATGGATTACAGACTATATAAGAAGGAAACCGTGAAAGACGCATTAATTTCCGTTTTTTTTGCTGATATGCTAGAGGTATGCTAAAATACAGCTATATCAACAACCAAAAATTGTTGTATTGTTAAAAATAAAAGAAACTTCATGATTAGTGGTAAATATTGAAATCAAAGAATCAAAGAGAAGAAATGAAAATTTTTCCATTAAAAAAAAAATACCTGGATAAAATTATTGTTCCGTGATCTTTTGGACACTGCACATGATAATGCAAGCAAAATAATAACTATAAAAGAAGATAGAGAATTTCTCCGCCTGCAGAGGGAAGGTTGATCGGAAAATATAACGGAGTAGAGAGCGAAAATGAAAAACTCCTAGAAGAAGCCACAAAAAAGTAAATCTGAAAATGAAATTGAGCAATTCATCAATCAAGTTTGTCCGAAGAAACAGTTGTTCTAGCAAATAAAAGCAGCAGCTGTACTACTTCACTAGATGACGCAGCAGCTGCTATGAAGAGCACAACCCTCAAAATCAATCTGGCACAACCCTCAACACCAAAACACGGAGCGCCAAGAAAGAAGACGAAAGTTCTGAATGACAATCTAGTCCCTTAATTAGATGTGGCAAAAATCAGCGGTAAATCTACAGCTTTTATTCTTATACCAACGATACCAAACGAAAAAAAAATCTCGAGGATTACAGCTTAAGCTACTAAACGGTTCGAAGTGCAAGGCAAAAAAAAAGGAAAATATCAATGGAAATCTATTCACAATTTTGAAACTCATAAACCCATGATCATTCACTGTGATTAGATTAGATTAGTCATTAGTTTAAGCCTCCCCACCCGCAGCAACAAATGCGATCCAAAGAGAGGGAGGAGGAAGGCACCATTTAGTATGGAGCTAAGGAAACGCGGAATCTACGCAGAAAGGGCATAGAAACAGTAAGTAAGAAAAGAAGATTGTAAAACAAGATCAAAGTTAAAGAAGAAAGTAGTAGGTGCTTAAAAATAGGACAGCAGTGAACCGATAAGAGGGCGTAAGTAGCAAAATTTATTGACCGAATATTGAGCCAATATACAGTCTCAATATTGACTGGATATTCAAAATGAACACTGGGGCAATACCTTATTTTGGAAAATTCGGTTGATATTAGAAAAATATATTGGCCCAATAACAATATTATCATCAACCCAATATCAACTAATTATTGTGTCAATATTGACTTGATAATGAAGTGTTCCCTACAATAACATTGGCTTAATATTCAATTCCTGATAGGTTGATATTTTGTAAAACATATGGCCCCGTTAATAATAATTTCGCTATCCCAATATTAGCTAATTATTCTGTCACTATGGACTTGATATTGAGGTGTTCCTTAGAAAACATTGGCCTGTAAGGCCTGGAGTTGTTGCTGCTATAGCAATGAATTCCTCTTGCGGCGAATGTTGTAGCGACCTCAGTTATATCCTCGTGCTAATCATGCAGTTTGTATCGTTGATACGCTTAGGAGATCTTACTAATTCTTTCTTGGATAATTTTACATTTACACACATTAGTATTACTGAACAGAAATGGACTAGAACTGAGTTTGAGGGGTAACTAAGGTAGGGTACTACAGGCCCAAGACTTATTTTCTGACATCAAGTGGATATTGGTAGAATATATTGTCCCAATAATAATTTCTTTTTAACCCAGTATCAGCTAATTACTGTGTCACTATTGACTTGATATTGAGGTGTTTCCTTAAACAACACTTTGGCTCAATAATTAATTTCTAATATCGCATCAATATTCAGAAGGGTTCAAAGACGAGAAATAAAAAATTCTGATAACTATGTTATCCGATATACGTACATACCTACAGACCTACAAGACTATGAATTAAACTGCATTCAAAATTTATCTAAAATCCATGATTACAAACCTCTTTGGCATCGTAGTCCAAATTTTGTGTTGCGCGTACGTACCAGTGGTCGCGCAACCTGTACTAAGCAGCATATATACGTTCATCTAAGCAGCATATATATGCGTGATTGAAAAACTGCACGCTTTACTCAAGCGCTTTACTCAAAGAATGATGCATGCAAAATGGATTATATGGTAGGAATAGGCCTACTCAATACCTTCGTTACGAAATTAGGTCATTTATATCATCTATATAAATGACTTTATATCATCGTAATTCAATATATAGACATTTATTGCTATGGTAACATATGACAAACGATTTTAGCATATTTTTTGAAAAAATTAGACCTTCGAAACTCATTGGAGGCCTGAAAAAACAAGAACTGTGAACCTGTGATTACAGTAATTCTGAATATACATATTATTGTAACGTATTCACATTTCTTGTATCTGTCAAATATATCTGCACTCATTAAACAAATTACTCCGTATTATTGGCGTACGATATCAACCCAATATTTGGGCAATAATAATTTATATTTTAACCAATTTTATTAAATTGCGAGGTTTTTAATTATTATGAGATAGTTTCCACTTATATGAATATCGTACATATATATATATACACTGTTAGTTTAATATTAGAAATAATACTATTTACTACATTGTCCCAATAACAAACTGATATCATAAATGAAAATATGTTTTTTCGATATTGTCTTGTTATTAGCCTATTATTGTAATCCAAGATTCCAATATCAGGTCAATAAATAATTATCAATCCAATATTGGCCTAATAATTTCTTGTTACCTGGGGGGGTCCTCAACAAATCAAAAACCTTTTAGTTCAACAAAAAGAAGTCCTACCTAACTTTCAGCTCGGGCGCTCCATTGTGCCCCTGGGAACGCTAAGTCCCATGGATACAATAATTGTATCCCTCTGAGGGGTCGTTCACTTTGATTGTATTACTTGTATTAGGCCACCGGCAGAAACTTACTAGTATCGTTGAGCAAATTAGTCAAATTTGGGAGCAATGCGCAATGTTCTAGAAGAATTCACGCTAGCATCGAACATTTATCAATATGGCAACAATGCGACAAATACCGATGAAGCAATTCTAAGCTCAACTGGAATTATAACGACTGCATATAATCAACGTTGTCCGATCATTACTCAGTTTCACAATTACACCGAAAAATAGACAAAAGCCCTGGATTACTGGAGGCATCATTGTCATTATAACGAAACGTCAACCGTACATATAACTCTTCTCTGTACGAAGAAAGAATACCTATATAAATATACAACACTTTCAGGAGTTATGTGACATATTAAATTAGAGAATAAAAACTACTTCACGCTCAAATTCCCTCAATTTTATACTGATATTGAAGAAACCTGGTGCCTGCCTATTGCTTTATATTAATCGAATACACTTTTATCAGAAAACAAGGTTTGTGTTACGAAACCAACGAGCCCATTGATCAAGATAAAGTAGAAAATCACGAGATAAAAGTACCTTGCAACTGTGTTTAACAACTTCTTTGTGAACATTGTCCAAAATGTTGCTGAAGGTATTTCTGGAGAACTGACTGAGCACTTGTTAAACATGAAACATGTCCGTGAACACAAGTCTTTTTTATTTAGACCTGATAATTCCTCCGATGTAATCGTTCATAAACAACTTGAAAAATAACTCAAGAGGATTGAAAACTTTCTCGCCTGAAGTCTAACATTATATTATGCTATTATAATATAACCCCGTTCATTTCCCAGAAAACTTTCTCGCCTGAAGTCTAACATTATATTATGCTATTATAATATAACCCCGTTCATTTCCCCGAAAACTTTCTCGCCTGAAGTCTAACATTATATTATGCTATTATAATATAACCCCGTTCATTTCCCCGAAAACTTTCTCGCCTGAAGTCTAACATTATATTATGCTATTATAATATAACCCCGTTCATTTCCCAGAAAACTTTCTCGCCTGAAGTCTAACATTATATTGTGCTATTATAATATAACCCCGTTCATTTCCCCGAAAACTTTCTCGCCTGAAGTCTAACATTATATTATGCTATTATAATATAACCCCGTTCATTTCCCCGAAAACTTTCTCGCCTGAAGTCTAACATTATATTGTGCTATTATAATATAACCCCGTTCATTTCCGATCTCATCAATCAATCGCTTCTCCTAGGTATTTTTCTGAACTCTCTCGAAATTTCCAGAGAAAACCCCTTTTTTAAAAAAGGTTATAAAATTTGACTTAAAAATTATAGATCTATCTCTTTGCTACCAATTAATTGCAAAATATTTGAGAGAAATATGCCTAAAAATATGAATTCCTTTTTTGAACAAAAATCATTCCTTTAAGATAAATAATATGTTTACTGCTATAAAAAATTAGCAACATAGACTGTATTAAATCATGTACAATACTTTTTTTCAATAGATATTTAACAGAACTGTTCTTCTCAGTGTTTCTTGACAATACAAAAACGTTCGATTGAATATACAATAAAATTTTACTCGCGAAACTCCATTGTTATGGCTTAGATCAGTTGCACACGATTGGTTAAATCACAACTAAAATTCGGATCCAATACCTTGCCATTGACGATGCACAATCGGAACTACGGATAATAATTAGCCATAGAGTGCCACTAGCATCTGTCTGTGGGTCTCTCCTATCTTTAATTTCTATCAACGATTTCGAGATATACATTTCTATCAACGGCAAGAAGATTCGAATATGATGCTCAAACAAATGATTCGTTCAAAAGATTAGAAATACTTCACCTTATGGATCTCATCAATCTATACATGAGTAATTTCACGTACAAGCTTTGACTAATCAGGACGACAAAGACCTTTCACCATTATTAATTGCACAAACTGGCCACCTTGATCATATAACCCGAAATAGAAGTAACTTGATACGTTCTTATGATTCAAAAGCTCCGTCAAAACACAGTATCAACTTCGCTGGAACCAAGACTTGAAATTTGATCCCTGCTAAGATCCGTGGAAAAATTTCTTACAAGCCTTTAAAACGAATTTTGAAACCCAATTTCTACCTGAATGTTAATCACATAATATAATCAAGTGAAATATTCCCTGCTATATGATTCAATAAATGACATCGATCTCAAGACTAATTTTAAGTCTTTTCTATAATAAACTTTTCTCATCGAGCATTGTATAATTAAGCATTGAGACTTGAGCGAACCCATTTATTGATCAGTCTAGTATGCAATTAGGTTAAGTAAAGTAAGTTGAACATAGCTGTACATCTAAAATAGCGTTGATGAGAAGATGCCCTAGAAATTGCTGAACTTATTCGAGCCCACAAATAACTGCTGGGTGCAGAAGTCATTCCAGCATTTTTAGGCCGCCACAGCCTTCTCGAAAATGTAGCATTGACTGCTGCACCCTGTACATATCCTCAAATGTGTCCTTTATAATAGGAAACAATCTACTGAAGTATCGTTTGTGGTAACCCAATTATTTAATTGTTCAAATTGTTTTTGTAACTAACCTCTGTACATTTAAGTATTACGATAGAACTAGCCTTTGTGGTGATAACTATTGCTATGGAAGAAGCCTTTATGTGTTATAATTACAATCTTATAACTAGCCTACGTGCTTACCATAACTGTGTTACCCTATATTAATGACCTAACACTAATCTTCTCTCAATTTATAACCAGGCAACTGGAGATGAAGTAATGGTTGGAGTTCGAGCACTTATGTCTTCGTCCAGCAACGCGAGAACTTCTCGTTCATCGCGATTCCCTGGAAGCTACGTTTGAGGACAATTCTCGTCCTTCAATACCACAGTGGTGTTTTTGCTCAATTATAAGATATTAAAACTACTCCTCCCCCGAAATATTTCGTATCAAAACACAGGGCATAAAAAATGGAGTTTGAGTCCTGACTGAACAGAAATTAAAGAAAGATTTGTAATAGTTTCCGTGTAAACACCATCTTTCTGAAATTGCTTAACAGCAGTATAGTGTTTCCTACTTTACAGGCATTTCCTGGTCCAGACACGGAGTTCTTCGAAAGATTCAAAGCAAACCAGAATAGAGTTGATTTAACTACATTTGATCGATGATAAAATTACTCAAAAAAGGAAAAGTAGGAAATAATTGCATTTGCAGAGAAACTAAGAAACTAACAGCCTCTTGACGATTATAAAGAGCTATTACAACTTACATTAATCTTTTTATAAGGTAGGCCTACTCCAAGAACTGGAATAAAATTCAAGAATCCTGGTGAGCTCGTTAGAGGGCGAAACAATTATATTTGTCGAAAACTTTCATGCTTTAAAAACAATTAAAAATTAGCATAAGAAGAAAAGACTCTGACTCACATTTGATGTATTTCTACTCAAAATATCATCAAATATCGGGTCTCAACTTAAAGGGGTGCCTGTACACGTTTTAATGATCTTTGTCTGCTCGAAAACTTTATAATTACAAAATTAAGGATGAACAGCTAGCAAAAAATATTTTACAAAAATTCAAAAATGTTTTGGGCCCCTCTCGGGATACTTTATTATACTGGCTTTCTTTGATAAAAAATATGTCATGACATTAAACAGAAAATGAAGGGCCTCTCACAATCCCGGCAGATATATATAGATCCGCAAAAGAAGACACAAATAGGCAAATAAAGCATTTACCAGAAGCAGCTTGAAGATTTTGTTACTGACCACTAAATGTCTTTCTTCAAATTTATGGGATTATCGTCGTACTTTTTCAGTGACCAAGTGGAAAATTAACCACTGGAAGAGAATTTTAGGATTCTAAAAGATTTGATCACTCACAAGAAAGTGATCAATGTTGCTGCTGAACGAGGCATCAGATTGATGGAAGATACAACAAAATAATTATTATTGATGAACAATAGAAAAAATATTTCTCGCAGGTCGTGTCGAATTATCGTAAGAAGGTTCAAGACAAAACAAAGGAAACCCTCATATCTCTGATTGAACAGTGAAATTTAACCTTAAAATGTATCGAATCGAGTGTCAATTAAGAGTAATTAGTAAAAACAGTGGCAAGATGGGCGTACTGGTGAACTTCCTCCTAAAAATAAGTTGCGAGGCATTTGCTGTACCTCTTTTTGAAAATCAGCAAAGTTTCAAGTGGCAGGCAAGACCTCTAAATGGTAAAATTTGGGCATGAAATTTTCCTAGAATCATTTTCATGTCAAATAGATTGATTTGAGGTGGTATCTCAGTTTTTTAATGGAATAAATTGTTCTATGCATAAATTTTATGCCTTTCAAGCATTTTTTGAGCATTCACTGAAGGGAGACACTTTCGGCAAGAAATATTATTTTCTCAACTTTCATGAAGCACACGTGAGAATATTACACGATTCACGTTCCAATGTTTGAAAATATTAGTTCAACAATTTTGAGGGAGATGCATAAGATCTAAATTTAATCATGAAAACAAAAATAATTTGAAAGTTAAATAGAAGTATGTAATGATAACAACCCTGATTCAATACCCTGCTAAAATTTACGCCTGACCTGATTTTTAAGTTACCTCAAGGAAATTGAGATGAAGGAAACTCAACATCTTTAGCTGAACTAGTTTCTTAAATATTTTATGCCCCCACTGTGCCTTTCACAAACCTTGCGTCAGAAAAAGTACAAGATCAATAAAGTCATGCAGGATTCACTTGGGTTAACATCATTTTTGGAATCAAATTTTACATAGTCTTCAATTTATTGATGAAAATTAAGTTCTACTTCATGAAGAATCTAACTGAATAAAAAATAACAGTGTATAAAAGCTTGCCTATCGCTTTAATCAGTATTTACTCAATATTTAATTTTTATTGGCTGTTTCCCAAATTTTGTTAGTTTTTTCATGCACCTCCTTTGTGTGTAAGTACGATTAGTCCTGAGAGATGCACTGAAAAACATTGCAATTAAATAAACTTGTAGAATGGAAATCCTTTTGCAGTTGTACCGGTCCTAACAAAGCCATTAACTTTAAAAACTACCAAATACTGTAGCATATTAGAGGTATATATAAAGGTGTTCACTGCCACAATGAGCTGTCCTTTATCTGTTGACTTTCGAAATTTGCGAGTTAAATATCTGAAGAAAGAGATATTCACAACACTCATAATCTATGGCCGCACAATAGTTGAAAATCTGTCAATATCGCCATTAGGACCTACAAAAAACATTCCAAAACAATACGCGTTTATGAACTGATGAAAGCTTTCCTTTCACAGTTGAAATGTTTCACAGCATTATTATTATTCAGAAGTTTTAAACGTTGAATTTGCATTTTTGTGTGTGGTTTTTTCTTCTCCGTTCATTTTTTTCACGCGTTCCGACGACCATGTTCTTCTGCAAATAAAGCATAAAAAAATGTAAGACTTAAGTTCGAAGAAGATCACCTATTGAATGTACTAGAATAGTGAGCGAATTTGGATTGTAGTTTGCCGCGTCTGTACAATGGAATATAGAAACTAATGCAACAACAAGTTTGGTTAGCACAAATATACGCATAGAATATTGTGCAACAGTTCTCAAAATATAAGAGGCTGACGGATCAGCGACAGAAACGACAGGAAATCGACGATAACACCGGACAGTTTCAGGCGTATGTGCTCGGGTAATGCGGCATATCATATGACGGAAGTCTCTAGTTTCTGTCTGAAGCAATGATGGTACATGAGAGGTTAATTGATTATTAGGATGAGTCTACCTGCTTTAAGAGCTGTATCAGAACATCTGGAACTGCCACTGGTAAAAATTATTTGACTCTTACACAACATCAAACAGTAATACAAGTTCATAATCTCGGTAAATCTCATTACATTTAATGATCAGTAAATCTCATCCCTATATAATAAGGATTGCAAACTTTGCACAGCCTTAACTTAGACTTGTGGCGACAAAACTTTTGGTCTCCAGTAAATTCATTCGACCAGAAATTCTACAACAATGTGTGTGTTCTTTCAACCATAATTTACTGCCGCCGGCCAAACTGCTTTTCTTCATAAGATTACATTCTCGGATTTTTTATTTGATATTTTTTCAACCAATATAGTTCTGAATTTCGTAATGCATTGTCGAACAAGGCTTGTGCCCTCTATACTCTCAAAGGATGATTTTAAACATAAAAACAATTACTTTTGAATTACGCAAACGAACCTATTTCTTTTTCATCGTATTACTCACCGAAAACGTTTATCTTTTGATTAGCTTGCCATAAGAATGCCATTACGGGTAGACAAGCCGGTTCAAATAAATATTTGGCGTAATTAAAACATTTATGAGATTCAATACTTCAAGATAATGGTTGGATACATATTCATCTCCGGATATATATATGCAACCATTATCTTGAAGTATTGAATCTCATAAATGTTTTAATTACGTCAAACATTCATTTGAACGGGTTTATCAAATATACATATATATATATATATATATATATATATATATATATATATATATATATATATATATATATATATATGTATATATATATCGTAGTTGTCAGGATAGTCCCTCTTTTCGATCAAGCGGGCAGGCATAGTTATTTTTTTTATTTGCTGACATTCGACATTTTCGAAGTGTATCAGTTGCCAAAGGTATACATTTGCGTCTATATATGCGAAGGGTGAGGAAATTACTCTGATATCTACGAATTTCTTATATTACGCTCGCCTAGTGATTGACACTAGTTCATTAAAAATACGTTATTGAGCAAATCGCTCAATGAAATGACAACGAAACATTGAAATTACAAAACACTTTTTGATGATTATTCACAGCATAAAAACCTAACAACACTCTATCTTTGGGTGTCAACTGTACGACATTTGATAAAACGTCAACTTAGAAAACAAATACGAGAAGTCGCTCATCAAAAGAAAAAGATGCTCCCAACTATCACGTAAACAAATTAACAACATTTCTTCAGGCTTTCTCTTACTCCGAATCATGTTTCTCCGTTCACCCCGTCAGCGCAATCACTAAGAGTTATTGTATGTTCACACTTCTTCCTTGTGTTCCTCGAGGTAATTCCAGATGTGAGAATCAAGTTACTCTGGGAGCGGCAGATATGTAGTTGGAAGCCTATAGAGAGCACCAGGTTGTGTTGATTTACTCTAAGACGATAATCAAAGCAAATGAAAAGAAATTCGGTAGAGTCGCCAGGATTGTTTCCGGGGTACATACTGCTGTGATGCTTTATTTCAATGCAATTGCAATGAATGCGTTCATCTCCAGTTAAAATTTCTACTTGAAGCAGTTCTTTTCATTTAAATTTACAAATAGCCATGTACAGTCTTTCATTCCACACAAATAGTATTTTTGGTGCAAACCATAAAATTGTAAAATTAAGTTGAACAAGTTAGTTTTTCTAAAAAGTATTTTCTTAGTTAGTTTCAAGATCTGATAACGTAAATTAACCGTTAGAATGTTGATAGACTTGAACTGTCGCTTCAATCTGAAGGGGTATATTATTACAATACAATCACATTTAAAACAAAAGTTAAGGGAATGATAAAGGAATAAACTAAAAATTTTCACGCAAATACGGGTCAGTTCTCCCTATAATTGAGTTAGTTCATGTTAATTCGCTCTCATTCCGGAGTTTTCTAGTCAGTCGTTAATATCCTTCGGTTGTCGTGGGTTGCACGGAAGCCCGGTCTTCCAGTCCTCGTTATTAAGTGCAACTTTGATCAAGCCGCGTCATTCATCCCAGACCCCCGGCGAAAGGTGGTGGTGCTTTGCTCTGCCGGCGCTACGTCGGTGTGCAAGGCCCTATTGCATTTGGTTCTCAACTTCCTGCTTCTTATTCACTTTATTTCTGCTTCTTGGTTTAGCTTTCTCCCTTTCTTGAACCTAAACTAGATTAAATTGGTATTTGCGGCGTTAATTATTTGAATTGTTTAAACTAGAGTCGACGATTCTTAAACTTATGGTGTTTAAAACCATGCTTTTCGAATACTCTGAAATTACCAACCCTTAACGTTGAAACAATTAACTCGAGTCGACCAATCTCACTCTCAATCTCTATCTTTTCTGACATCTCTTCTCGGGAACTGAAACATGCTTTACCTTCTAGGGCCATGTGCGGGCAACATTGTATTTAATGTTGTCAACGATTTTGATAATTTCGTTGTGACATCTAGGTAAGTGGAAACATTTTAAGACGTTTTACTCGAATGAAATTGGGCTCGCGAATGTTTAGTTTCGAGATATAGCACAATTGTTGGTAAATCTGAAGGATATGTCAGTTATCGATTTGGTAAATGTATAGTGTTTGACCATAATCGATTTTCCACTTTTGGACCAAGAAACATTGTAGATGAGACGAAAATAAACAAGTTTTTTTCTATGCAATTTCCTTCGGAAATGAGTATTTTAGGAGTGAGAACGGGAAATGAGTTACCGTAACTCCAGTATTTGAGGCGGGGAAAAATACACCGCGCGGTCCGACGTGAAAGTAAACAGGCGTTCCCGCGCGCCAACCAAGCCGACGAAGAGCAAACCCCCTATTACAAACGTAAAGAGGTCGGGTCGTGAGGGGTTGCAACAGTTCTTTTAGTGAAAATTATAAAACTAAAAGAACTGTGGCTACCCCTCACGACCCAACCTCTTTACGTTTGTAATAGGGTCATGCACTATCGAGTTCCGGTAACTCATTTAACGCCATAACTTTTAAAATACTCATTTCCGAAGGAAAGTGCATTGAAGAAAACTTGTTTATTTTGGTCTCATTAACCATCTTTCTTGATCAAAAAGTGGAAAATCGATTATGGTCAAACACTATACATTTACCATCGATTTTCCACTTTTTGGTGCCTGAACCTAATTAATTGAATCAAAATAAATAAGTTTTCTTCTATGCACTTTCCGTCTCAAATGAGTATTTTACGATTTATAGCGGTAGGTTTAATTTCGTCTTTAATGACGAATGCGCTCGAATAAACAGCTACTCATCGATTTACGAATTTTTGTTGCTTGAAACATGGTAATAACATCGAAATAAACAACTTTTCTTCCATACACTTTTTTCGTCAAATGAGTATTTACCGAGGTATAGCGGTAGGTTTGGTTTCGTCTTTGATGACGATCGCGCTGGAAGCGAGTGCGCATTGCAGTGTTGTTGTCCGACGTGCTCCTTGAATTACTTGCCGCTTCAAACACTGGAGTTGTGGTCAGTCATTTACCGCTATAACTAATAAAATACTCATTTGAGACGGAAAGTGCATTGAAGAAAACTTGTTTATTTCGATCTAATTAACTATGATTAGGCATGGAAATTTACAAAATCAATAACTGACATTCCCTCCAGATTTACCTAATTGTTAATCATTCTTCGTTGCGAATCATGTATAATTGCCATTTGTCAAATACTGGCAATAAAGATTCCTTAAAGCTCATTGATTTTAAAGAGAAAGTGCACTTGACCTGTCCATCAAATGATATAATTGACATATGTTTAATTGCTGAACAGAAATGTCAGCAAGATATTGCTATGTGTATGAATCCCAATACTTACAACTTAAAAAAATGCTCAATTCTAGGTAGAAACTGTTCACTTCACTTGACAATCACTGTTTCAATGTTGATCCTCTACATAATCATGTTAATTTATTAATATAATGTGTCGCATCTCAGAATATCATTTTAAGATGTCTTCACTCTACTAAACTATTTAACGAAACGATTCATAAACAGAAAAACTTTAGCTGTCAGCTGTTAAAAATATTAACTTCATTTTCAGGTATGTAAATTCAATTCCTATATTCTAATATTCTACAAAACTTGCTCAAAACTTGAAACAAAATTAAATTACAGTAGGGTTGTAAAAATGTTATCTATTACCTTAGAACACGCAGAAAAAAAATCAGGTACGTAGAGCGTATGTAATTATTTATTTCTATACATAACTGAATGTAAATTGCTAAATAAATGTTTCTATGTAAATGTTCTTTATCATTCAGCGAGGACGCAATTGAAATATATGCTTAAGAAAAAACTACGTATGGCACATAGAAACGCAAGTCTGACATTTCAAAACGCAGTGTTCAGTCCCTGATGTTGGAGGTCGTGGTACCCATCCACTGCCACACCACCACCAAAACCGAGTTCAAATGCCGGGTGGGCGGGGCTTGGGACGACAGATTTGGCTTCACTCGCTTGACTGGCAAACGATAGCGATGCCGCCTCCACCCATTCAAACCTCCTTGGTTGCCGGAAGTTAAAATTTTGTTTCTGCGTTTAGGCGATTGGAAAACTGTGGCTTGAGTTTAAACAATTAACGCATTGCTGATGCTTCGCTTCAGGCACTGATTATTAAGCTTGGCTATGAGCGTTGCTGTAGTGTTCCTTGAAGGAACTTCTATTGCTTGGAGAATTAGTAAATGAACTGGCACATGTTTTTTGATTATCCTGCGGACATCAGTGTGGTAGGACCTCAAATTGGGATCTTGAAATTGAGAGCAAAGAAAAAAATCCACAAAACTTTTTTTCAGATAAAAAGAAACTGAAAGTCTTATCGGGTAATCCTAAGCATCCAAGCCTCCTAAACCTATGCTTTGTTCTAAAATTAAATTAGTTATTGACTGCGTTTCATTGCGGGTTAGAAATGTAAAGGCCTGTTTGCACTATCATCGAGTGCGCGAGTGAGCAGTGAAGAGTGACGCAAGCCCCGCCCATATGCTTTCGCTTCAGGCGCTTTTACTGCTCAATGGCAATGCGAACTATGCTTGTTTTCATGGCTCTAGCCACAGCTTGTCAGTGTCATTACAGACGCAATATCATTGAGCAAGAAAATGCGCCTGAAGCGAGAAAAATTGGGCGAGGCTTGGGTCTCTCGTCACTACACACGCGCGCCCTCAATGAGCGTGCAAACACAGCATAAAGGCCTTTTGACACGATCACTGAGTAAGCTCATGAGCAGTGAAGAGAGGCTCAAACCCCGCCCATTTGCTCTCGCTTCTGACTCAATGGCGCACTAAACGACAGTGCGGAGTATGTTGGTCTTCATCGAGCTATCCAAGGATTGTCAGTGCCATTTCAGTCATCAAACGAGGAGGTTGTATAGTTTCTGCTCCTTCCCTACGCCTTCTCATGGAAAATTGTCCTGTTGCTGACTATAAAGGATTTTTTTAAAACCAGCGCTTTTCCCACATTTTCCTCTTTCGTTTTTGTTTCTTCTTTATAGCCCCGACAAATGACATAAAGAGTGCAAGCGCCATTATCTGTCGCCGAGCCACCATCATACAACCTCTCACTACCGTTCTCAGGAGCAATCTGAGGATTTTACTAGAGCAGTCTAGACACACTGACTCGACTAAGTACTTAACTGCACTCGTGGTGAAGTTGCTCATCAGTGATCGTGAGCAGTGAAAAGAGGCGCAAGCCCCACCCACCTGTTTTCGTTTCAGGAGCATTTATTTACTTGCTCAAAGACAGTGTGGCTGTACTGATGCTGACAAGCTCTGGCCACCGCCACGAAAACGAGCATGGTCTGCATTGTGATTGAGCAGTAAATGCTACTGAAGTGAAAAGAAGTGGGCGGGGCTTGCGCCTCTCTTCACTACTCACGCGCGCACTAGATGATCATGTAAACAGGCCTTAATGCAATTGAAACATTGTACCGCATGTATGATGTGATAATCAATGCTCATTTCTTATCTTGATTAGTGTCTGTGTTCCCTTTTACCGAATACGAAGGGTAATAAGCAAAAATCTCAGTTAATTTGATTAGCAGTACTTTAGTTGCTTAGAAGCACGATTGCTTCTTCATCAAGGTTTCCTTCCTGAGAACATTGCAAATTCAGATATTTGCAGTATCAGGTATCGAGTAAAAAATATAGATACATACACAAAAAAATGAATACCTTGATTACCTCGATATATTTACACTATATTGTAGATATCTGAACACTACATAACGTTCGTTAATTTCTCTTTTCAATTGAAGTGTACTTCAATTGAAATAGTGGACTGCCTTTGAGCCATAGGGTTCAGTTGCGGTCAATGTTGAATTTAACGCATCAACGATTTTGATTTTTGGCTTATATTTAGGTAATTGGAGGCATTTTAAGACGTTTTATTCGAATGATATTGTGCTCGCAATTGCTTCCTTTCCGAGATATAGCATAAATAACGTTCAGGTAAGAATAGCACTAACGACAGTTTCGATATGGCTCTGCCGGCGGATCGTGGATGCGGGACACGCGAAGTTTCTTTGCGGGAAAACATCAGTTCCGGTATGACTAAGTCAAGTTATTTTAAGCTCAATTAGGTTAGTTTAGGTTAGTTTATTTAACTCACCTATCTTTGCCTAACGTAATCTCACCTATCGTTAAGTCAACACGGTATTTCAGCTTATTTACGTGTCCGGTTGTTCTATTTCATACACGACGTTCCCATAACTTCAGCGTTAAATATTTCGAAAAGTAAGCATTTGCGATCAAAAATGGCATTCATGTAAAACCTCTTAAAATTTCGCCAATTGCATGAAATTTGAAAACCAAATTTTTGAAATTATTGACACGCAAAGTCAATATTGACCTCTGTTTCTCATGTACTATTTATTGTTGGGATTCATAATTAAGAGTATAGAATTTTTCAACAGGTCGTATGCACATCCGTGTATGGAACAGTTTCATATCTTGTTCGTGTTATTTCTGAAGGATTCTCAATTTTTCTCAGTCTTAACCTTAAAAGAGTTGAGACAGTTCCAAAAAAGCAAATGTTACTTTCTACACAAAGCAAACAAGTTTCATGGAAATATTACTCCTCAAGCGTATGTTTAAATTTCTAACTAATTTTTAATTTTTAAATTGACAGTTGATCAGTTTTTCGGGAAGGTAAAAGATGATTCAACACCGAGCAATAAAATTGTTTCGCGGAAGAAAATTGGAAGGGGGAATATGGCCACTAAATATGGTTTACTAACTATTTATTACACACCATTTCTACAATACAAAGTGCGAGAACGAGATGATAAGTTGGACGGATGAACACTAATAGCTCTTTAGGTAAGAGACATGAATTATATTCATTATAAAAACGAAGTTGAATTTTCCACTTTCTAGATCTGATAGAAGCGTAATGAAAGCTGTACATGGTTGGTGTCGACGCAGCTCACGTGCAAGGTCTTCAAGATAACTCTGCACAAATTTGAAACCGTCGATAATTTTGATACCTCTAAACATCGGTGTCGATACCGCCGTGCGGTCGATGTGAGGGTTCAGGGAAAAGGGCTGTCTTCTGTGCAGCTACCTTTTTCGGGGGCGCTAGCTTTTCTGCGCAGCTGCCCTTTTTGAGGTTCGTGTGGGTACCGCCTACGCCGTAATCAGTCTTTTAGATCAACAGAAAGGAATTTCTGTTTGTGCCGCACTACGACGGTACCGTTAGGGAGACGAGCAATTGCCTGCGCCGTAATCAGTCCGCTAGGGCTCCTCAGGATAATACTGATTCGCCTAACTACGACAGCGCCTTCCTATGCGACAAACTATGCGGAATAGCTTGCCCTTCCAAGGTATCATAATAAACTAATCCCTGTATCAAAAAGGAGTAAGGAAATTCTTTTGACCTCAGGATGTGAATTCTTTAAGGCACAATGTCTTTACAGTGCCTCTTAAATACACAGATACATTTCAGCAAAGACAGCGATTTATTTCCTTTTACAAAAATAGTGTGTTCAAACCTGAGCTACCGCAAAACACGACAAGTATGTGTAAAACTACATGTAAAATATTCACGCCATTCAGCTAGGTAATTAGATTAATGCTAGAATATTGAAATACAATACAAATGTCAATTCAGGGCTAACTAAAGTAAATGCACAGACGCGCCATCGGGGTAGGGAAACAGACCTAGGCCGGGAACAGGGAGCTGAACACAAAGAAAATGTCTTAGATTATTAGTAAATAATAAAGACTGTACTCGAAACCACTTGCGTTGCCTGACAAGCGATAATTCTGAAGTGCGTCAATTATGCTTAGTTATCAATGAAGCCAGTAACTAACATTAAGAGTTTGTTGCAGAAGCGTTACGAAATGGAATCGTCGAAACGTTCAACTACATGTCCGCTAAATTTGTCACTCATGCCAAAAATCAGCCTCAACTGCAAAATCTCGCAAATACCCTAGCCAGACAGTTTACTATGTTTGTGACCGTTTTCATAAATCTGAGCAATAATGCTGAGCCACTCACAGGCCAAGAAAAGGTAAAACTCGCACATTGCTTTCTAGAAGGCCTAAAAAACTTAAACGCCAATCTAACTGTGTCATATCGACATTGGCTAAGAATAAGCTTGTTAGCAACACGACAATTCACCGAGCAATCAAATACCTTGGCTTAACCTCTCATGGAAAACGTTGAAGGCATCGGTTCACTTGTACGGTCAATAATACTCATTTGTATTATTGAACAATAAAAATAAAAAATGCAATAAAATTTTGAACTGATCAAAGATCAGCGGGAAAGAGATCTTTTTCCGCTGAAAGATCAATCCAGATCAGATTTTCCGATGAGATCTTTACAGCCGAAAGCGCTAGTAGCAGTCGTAACGTTAGCTTAATAGCCATCTCGAGCACTAGTACTCGATCTGAGACCACCACGGAAAAAAGAGCGTCACGTTGCTCTGCGTGATTTCAGGTGTGGAGGCGTCTCGACCACCTACTTCGCCGACAACGAAAGCGTAAATGCCAAATCCTACGGCAACGGCTTGCGAAAAGTAGTTATTCTATGAATGAAGGCCAAAAATTCAAAAAAGAGGTTCATGTTCCTATAGGACTTGGCTACCAACATCAGAGCGAGCATAACAGTGGAATTGCTCAAGAGGTGCGGTGTGCGCTACTTTGAGAAAAAAGTTTAGGCCTTCCAACCCGCCTGACCTGAAGCTATTCGATTACTTTTGTTGGTCGCAAGTTGAAGCCAAGCTTGTGCGAAACCCCAAACCAGCATCACAGCCCTTAACGACTTAAAAAACGCCGTGAAGTTTGTAGGAAGGACAGAAGTTGTCAACGCCGTGTCCAGCTTTCGCATGCGGGCAGAGACCGACATCACGGCTGAAGGCGGTCTTGTCGAATTAAACTTTTGTTCTATTGGTCTGCTGAGCTGAATTAACTATCTATGTATCAAAGAATTACGTTACTGTTTCCATGAATTATTAGGATTTAATCATAGAAACAAATTGTACGGATTTATCAGAAATTCTCTATTCAATCACAAATAAATGCGCAGTCTGTATCTTATTACTGTAGTAAAGGTTTTCACGTGCGTATTGTTCTAACTAAAGTTTTACCCAAGAAAAATTTATCAAATTGATGTCGAATTCAGTGAAGCAAAAATTTTGTATAATGTAACTCAAATTCCAGGCCAAATTTATCGAAATAAAATTCAGCGTAAAACAAACTTCATGGTCAACCTAATCAAACTTGTTTTAATTGATCAAACAGAACTACAAATCAACCCAACTCATATTCGTATTTGTTAAAATAAAACTCAAAGCGGTAAAAAATCAAGCTGAAATTAGGTTTGATTTTTTATTGTTGTGAGTTTTATTTTAATAACTACGAATATGAGTTGGATTGATCATGTTACAAAACTTATGCGTGAGTAATCACACATAATAACAAGTTTTGTAGTCATAAGCACCGATATGAAATAAATTTATTCCGTGTGAAATTACTGCCATTTGTATTTGACTGATTTCTTCTCCTATGTTATTAGAGTGGGAATACCATTGAACATATTAAATATGTGGAGAATTTTATGCGATTAATAATCATCCGCTATATAATAAACCACCACGAGTCTCATTAAATTTTCTAAATAAATAGATAAATAAATTAACGAATTTTTTGCGAGTGATTTCTCTTATGGTTTTACTGTGGGAATCTCATTAAACACATTAAATTTGTGAATTTCATGCGCTTATTAATTTTAAATAATGAAGCACAGATAATGCCGCCTCTCTGCACTGTTGGTCCGTCTCTCTGTCATGTTCTAAGGGATGCTTAATGACCGTATCTGAGATATGAATTTAACTAGTGCACAGGTACAAGTGTATTTTGATCGCAGGTACCTTTAGGACGGATATTTTTTTTTCATCCGTATCTTTAGTTTTATTTAAAGAAAACTAACGAATCCCATCATTTTTAACTGTTCGTGCACAACAGTTGTGTAATAATACTCTGTTGTTGCCTGGTTCGTTGATCGTCTCTCTGTCACGCTCACGCGGATTTACGTAGGGGAAATGTTGCTACTAGGGAGGACGTGCTTAATGACCGTATATATCTGTGATACGACCTGATTGCATAATTTATGTGTTTGATTGAACAAAAACACATAGGCGTGAAATCATCATCTCTCTTCGAATACAAACAATTTACGAATGACCACAGAATCCGCAAGTTTCTCTCACGAAAAAACCGTAAACACCTCTAACTAATTAATTCGAGAATTACATAGCGCTTATTTTTCTCTCATGGAAAGTAAAATCAGCCTGAACGGCTCGCCGTAGTATATAAACTATTCAGCAATAGGAAAAAACACCGCTTCATGGCATTGTGATCAACGGTGAAAAAATTCAGTAGACTGACGGCCTTAGATTTTTGGAAATAATATTAAACAAAAATTTGAGCTACAAAAATTATTTTTAATCAGATACGTGTGAAAATAAATTTTTCTCGAGGTCAACAACACACCACTAAGAAAAACTTTAAAATCTTTTAAAGCACTTTGATCCATTCTTATTTCAATACGCCATTGAAATCTGTACGGCGAAAAAAGAAACAAAGCTAGAGAAAAACTGTTTGAATAAACAACCGTATAAAAAATTAATTCCAAAACCCACAAAATGTGGTACTGCCTGATCGCTATCGATTTTGTTTCCGAAATTGTAAAAAGAAAATACTCGAAACTAACGGAAATTCTTACTCCCAACGTCCATTTCACTCTTCAACTGACCACCGTGACTAATTGGCGAGAACTAGACCTTTTTCACTTCAAATTAATCCCAGTCAAGTTCAATTTAATCAAAGGCAAGTTCAAATTATTTAATCCAAATCAAGTTCAGTTTAATTTAAGTCAAGTTCAAATTTAATTCAAGTCCAGTTCAAATAAATTCAACCCTAAATTGAGTTAAGATTTGACATAATAACTCATTAATTTGAGCGTTTTTTGTGTTAAATATGTATCTATTGGATATGATGAGCGAGACAATCGTTTTTCCTTTCAGCGAGAAATACATAAAATTTCCGCCGGTGTTGCAATCTTACTTATATGATTTCATATCTGTGAAAAAGTGGAATTTCACGCATATAAATCTCTATAGGAGTGTACATAAATCCTCGATACTTCAATGGGTAATTCAAAATTATCATTTGAAAATAAATATATGAATGGATGCATACTGCCATTATTGTAGAATTTTAAAACAACTCTAATGACTAGTATAATACAAGGTTTTTAAAATTGACATATCTTTTACGCCGCTCAAAGATCTGAATCACACTCAGCCTCCTGATGCTGGATACTTGACACATTTTACGACAGCTTGTCTTTAGATTGCAACTTTAGCGGAGGTTTTAATTATTCCTTGCTGAAAGGAAAAACGATTGTCTCGCTCATCACATCCAATATAGGTACATATTTAAGGTGACCAACCCAGGCCCCTGCCACGCCCCTGTCGCTCCGATTAGCATTTTTCATGTGTTTGTTGGAAAAGGACCCTTAGGTGGTGGACTATTTGGTCCTAAAATTTTATGGTGCTACGGACACTAGATATTGGCATAAGGGGACAATAATTTTTAATTTTCGACCTCATATAAAAAAAAACGAAACGGAAAATGGATAGTTTTACAACATTCTTTTGTTAGAAATGCTTCAAGGATTCTAAAACTGTCTTTTGTTTTGTTCTAGCATGAAAACTTAATGAGTTGATACGTCATGAAATATCAATACAAATGAACTAAAAAACCAATATGTCCAATTTTCTACAAAAACTAAGGCCTGAATCAAAAAAATTAAGGGATGAAATTGTGTTTATTTTCAAAAGTTACATATAATAGTCAAATTTTATGAGAATCAGACTGAAAATAAAAGTTTTCTAATTGGTAAAAATTTTATAATTTTTTTTATTTTGTATTTTTTTTGGAAATCACAATTCACAGTGTGAATATGAAGTTATGCATCTGAATCACTGAAATGAAAATGAAAACTGCATTCAATTACATAAATTTTCCATTATATTACACTTCAACTGAACATTTTGTTTATGGCTTATACCCACCTCTAACTTTCGACATTCAAAACGTATCAACTCATTGAGTTTTGATGCTAGAACAAAAACAAAAACAGTTTTAGAATCCTTGGAACATTTCTAACAAAAGTATGGTTGCTTTCTCCCAAATTTTAGAAAAAAAAGGTATTTAGCTCATAACCCAAAAAAATATTTTTTCGTGATGGAATAATAAAATATTGCTTATCACAAAATTTTTCTATCAAAATTTTAAAATTTTACATCATACTTTTGTTAGAAATGCTTCAAGGATTCCAAAACTGTCTTTGGTTTTGTTCTAGCTTCAAAACTCAATGAGTAGATACGTTTTGAAATATACATGAAAATGTACCAAACAACTAATTTTTCGTACAAAAACATAAGGCCTAAATCGAAAAATTGACATGAGTAAAAAGTGTTCACTTTCAAAAAATACATAAACTGGTCAATTTTCAAACGAATCGGACGAAAAAAGTTCAAAAGTCCCGATGGTCACCTTAACAAAGAAAATGCTCAAATTAACGAGTCGTTATGTCAATTCTTAACTCAACTTTGGGTTGGATTAATTTGAACTTGACTTGGACTAATTTGAAGCGAAAAAGGTGTAGAAATAAGCTTTTCGTTCCGTATAACTCATTACATCTCAAAAATAGCTTTCTTTCCGCTGGTCCCAAATTCTGAAATTCTATACCTCTTGATATGGTTGGTTTCGGGCGCTGTTTTACGCAAAACCTAGTGAGTACAACGTTTGTTTGATCCTTGAACGCCACGTACACGGTCCTTTTTCGGAAATAGCTTCAATATATTGTATTGCTAGTAAAATTTGTTCGATAATGTGTCTTCGGGAGTTTACTGCTACGTCGCAGTTCCTTCCCATCTTGATATCGGCGAGCGACTCCCTGATGCCAGAGTCAGTTTAGTGATTGTGGTTGTAATAACAGTAATACGAGTACAAAAATGCTGCAGTTTATGAGTGAATAAAATGAAAACGTGATGGGATATCATGCAGCTGTTCAATAAATGAGGGGAACTCTCGTAGCAGCTGTATTTGGGGTTGATTTCTTTGCTATTGTTAAATTATCTGGCACTATTTTTAAATTGCGAAGGGGATAAAAGTGACTTAATGAACGTATCTGAAAAACCAAAATATTTTAGTCTGATTTTTCAACTCGTTGAAAAGAGTAAACAAAAAATTGCAACCTTTTCTCAATTTAACTTCGAAAGTTGACAGTATTTTGAGTTTCCTTCCTTGCGTATGTTGAGTTCTAGCTCGGTACTTTTATTCAGTTAAGGAAAATTCGACTGAAATGTGATATGGCTGACGTAGACTCTTAAAACAAAATATGTCACGCTTGAGAGGTATGCAGTGTTTCAGCAGCCTTGTGACATTCAGCTTTCAAATTTTCTCACGATGCAAGTAACGTACAATCAAAGTGGATTAGAATAAGTTATTTTCGACAGCTGTTTTTGTGGTTTGATGTGCGGGTACATGAGAGCAACTGAAATGCTCAATATGCTCAAAGTTTCATAGTCCAGATATAGTAGAGAATCCCGCCATAATATTTGCTATTTAAATTGAGCTTTTGTAAACTTAAGTAGCAAAAGTCGATCAGCCATTCAAGAAATAAAAAAATCAGCTGCAAAAATTAATAAACAGGTGGTGCGCCGTGGATCTGAAGTTCATCATTAATAGTCTTGCAGATTTCGAGTGGATTTAAGAGCTGACGTCGTTAGCAAGAACTTGGTACATATCGAATAATCGTGGTTAGTTGAGGGTTTATTCACTTTTGGAGACAATAATTCGATTTTAAATGGAAATCAAATTAATAGTAATCTTAGTAAGCCTTTTGAATGTACTGGGTCTTTCAAATAAGTCTGTTCAATTCTCCAATCCTTTCCTCAAAGTAAAGTAATTCACACAGAAAGTTACATTATACTTAAAATTTTGGCAATTTATTCAGCAAACTAGGAGAACGAAAGTTAAAGTGAAAGTTCTGTCTCTCAAGTTTTAAAATATGAAATTCTCTAATATATTGTTTCAGAATTCACGAGTTTAATCTCGGCCATTGTCGGCTGCAGAACTAGAGAAATTGCAGAGAAAGAAATTTATTGCATGCAAAAAAGTACTGTTAACGTACTTTGTGGTCTTTTACAGGTCTGTCGGGCCTTGAGAATTACAGTGGACAGCTTTTTTTGCGATACACTTTAAACTGTTAGACTCATTTTGAACCTTTTATACTGCATCAGAAAATGCTACGGTAAAAATGAGTGGTTCCTGCTCTATTAAAATCGCTCTATAAATAATCTCACAGAGGGCATGAGCTAAATCTGCAGTGCATAAGCATGAACTTATTTTATCTCCGGTTCAATCGTTGAGTAACGGACTTTTAACATTTATTATTCTTCGAGAATATCTGGCTCGGTGAATTATGGTTGATTGCACTTTTAGGTATTCAAATTAGACCATTTTTATGGAGGATTAGTGAGATATCAATGTTTTTAACCGCATTTGTTTCTTGGTTTTACCGAAGATTACACAATGATTCAAGGAAGATAAGAGTTTCACAGTTTTCGTTTCTTGAATTTAACAGTTTGTTTCGGTGATTTAGGAGACCCCCACGGTTTTTCGTAGCATATTCTTCTCGAACTTGACCGTTTTCACACGTTAGTTCAGTAATGATCACAGTTTTTCATCGTTTTTACTCCTCATATTTTACCGCTTTTGACAGTATTTGTCGCCAGCAAAATTGCCATCCGCTCTACCGAGAAACTGCAAGACTATTTTTTTGCAGCGTAGGGAGATTTTTTTACAATGAGAGTGGAGAAAGAGGTGGATGGGTATGGGTGATTGAATGGGTTTGGGTGGTTGAAGGGATTTGGATGTGGGTGGGTGTCAGGATTTATGGGTGGATTTGTTTTGTGGGCACAACTGAATGATTGCTGACGGTAAAATTGAATAGGACGTTCTGCCAATGCGACAGATGCGATGATCACGTATTTTGATTTCTTCAAGATAACGCAAATTTATCAGGACGATTGTAATACTACCAACACAATTAAATGATTTACAAGTCCTCATTCAAATGAGACGCTAGGAGATAGAGCATTAGCAATCATTATCAAAACGTAGGTACTTTAGTTTGTAATATTTATCATCTAATGAGGAAATTCATGCTAGTTCTACTGGTAGAATATATACTACTATAGACTACTTGTGACTGTTCACGCCCTCACTGAAAATATTGCTGAGGGCTAAAAAATTTGTGACCTTTTTAATACGATAAAACTATGAACAATAAGATGTTGATACTGCTTTCATTCAAACAGAGGAAACTTTTATGCTTGGTTTGCAAAATTTTTGAAAGCAATGTATTCTGTATGAGGATAATTGATGCTTTTAAAACAAAGATCTCTTTTCTTTGCCGTTTTCTCAACGCACCTATGTGTTCCAAATGAGAGAGAGTTGAGCTTCCAGTTTAAAAAAGGTGTGATAAATGTCGCTCCTGAATGTTGGTAATTTTTATGGTTTTGTTACATCAATACGTGACTTGAGGTAACCTCACATGGAAATAGTGCGAATAGTATACACGGGAACAAGGACCAAAAGATGATCCAGATCGCGAAATCAAATGATTGGGAAAGCATCCTCTCAACAACGCATTTGTTACCCACACTGAATATTCTGTGGTTCCATCCTGTTGAAACCAAGTAATGTGTAAGTGCTGTCACAAGTTTTACGGTAAGACGCTCTCTTGTCTTAGTTCGGTATATTTCACCAGACACTGTTTCTGCATTCATGAGAAGCAATGTTGTGCTCTTCATGACTTGTGGTAGGAATTGCCGTAATTCTTCCCTCCGTGATTATAAAAAAATGATCTGTAAACATTTCATTCGCGCATTATAATTGTGAAAATTATTCTTCATTCATTTTAACGCTTTAAAGTTTTTCAAGAGGAATGAAAGGGGAAAATAACTTAATGATACTCGTGGACAAAAATAACCAAATTTTACAAGTTAGGAGAGTAAATAACAATGAAATTTACGGTGTTAAGTGCTATTAGAAATTGATCTGCCTGGTGGTGATGGGATGCAGCGCTCTATCATGCTGCAGCACAACGTTGTGCAAGCTAAATTCTACTTTCTATGAAGCTGTAAATAAATCAGAAGCTCGATAAAATGATGAGAAAAATTAGTCTGTTTCTGCTACAGAATCTGCTTTCAACAAATCAGTGGAGCCGTAGTCGAAATTTAATGAGATCAGAAGGTAAGGTTGCCGCCGGTAACAAGGAAGTCGCTTGCGGCAAAGCAGGTCGCAAACTAATCTGCCTCACTGTCCAAGCCGGCCGGGGATATAAGAGGATAACGACCTCGATAATACCCTAATCCCTGACAATTGAATTATTTAGGAGAGTATTATAATATTTGAATTAACTTGAAATTTCATCAATCGTTCGACCCATTTTTAATTGCTCTCAGAGCCAATCATGACTTGAATCCTGTGAAATCCCCATTTTACAAATGGCTGGGGCTCCAAAACTCGAAATTTGGTATGTGCAGCAAGCTTCCCCACCCCACGAGAGAACACCTTCAGGAGTCAGCCGCTGGGTAATTAATTTACGTCTGCCAGACCCGCGTCTATAGCCAGTGAAGCAGCAGTCGAGAGTCTCCGGCTGATAAGTATCGCGATGAGTAAGCGCCAAAAACGTCTCCCAACGATAATTATTGAGACGACAAGCCGCCATGAGCTGCTCCGGTAAGTGTGGATCGAAACTATTAGCCGCCAAGAGCTACTCCGGCAAGTGCCGCTAAGAGCTACTCCGGCAAGTGCCGCCAAGAGCTACTCCGGCAAGTGCCGCCAAGAGCTACTCCGGCAAGTGCCGCCAAGAGCTACTCCGGCAAGTGCCGTCAAGAGCTACTCCGGCAAGTGCCGCCAAGAGCTACTCCGGCAAGTGCCGCCAAGAGCTACTCCGGCAAGTGCCGTCAAGAGCTACTCCGGCAAGTGCCGTCAAGAGCTACTCCGGCAAGTGCCGCCAAGAGCTACTCCGGCAAGTGCCACCAAGAGCTACTCCGGCAAGTGCCGCCAAGAGCTACTCCGGCAAGTGCCGCCAAGAGCTACTCCGGCAAGTGCCGTCAAGAGCTACTCCGGCAAGTGCCGCCAAGAGCTACTCCGGCAAGTGCCGCCAAGAGCTACTCCGACAAGTGCCGCCAAGAGCTACTCCGGCAAGTGCCGCCAAGAGCTACTCCGGCTTAAGTGCCACCAAGAGCTACTCCGGCAAGTGCTACCAAGAGCTCCTCCGGAAAATAAGTATTGAGACGAGTTGCCAGGAGCTATTCGACAGGTGCATGTAAGTATCGAGGCAAGTAGCCGCAAATAGCGTCTTTTTCTCTTTTTTGCCGATGGATCTAGGGTGATCTTGAGAACTTCGAAATGTGAACTGTAGTAACACTTGCATGAACAGCATGTAACTTGTCTTGAGAGTAAGGCAGAAGGTTATAGAAAAGTCTAGTATATTGGTGTTCCTGTACTCGTAAGAACATCTCGTAACAAGAGTTGGATGCCAAGAATGAGGGGACCGCCGTGCCAACCCGTTCCAAACATACATCCTTTCATGTTATTTTTGTAAAATTAACTTCAAATAAAATAAAACAACATACAGATTTGAAAAACAAAACCAAATATGCCAACACGTCGCTGTAAGCCCAAAAATCAGTAAATAAAATTGATGATACGAGACAGACACCATGCAGTCCGTACGAGTATCTGATGGTCAAGTTCGCCATGTGGGAGCATATCTTGTTGAGGCCCAAAAAATAACTACGAAGCAATGACCTATGCGATAGTTCTCTGAAATGGTCAAGGATAGCGAGAAACATTATTCGCCATCAGATGCCCTTGCTGTCAGCCGTAAACAAGAAGACTGCCAGAATTGTTTTAGCAGCCAGTAGCGAACAGTGCTCTTGGGATTATTCAACTCCCCGCATTTTTAGAATTAAACTTGAATAAAGTAGGAAAGCAACGGGAGGCCTTATTTTCAAACTACTTAAAATGATCTATAGTCATTCAAAACTTCGAGCATAATTAATATTAGAAGGACTAATAAGAAGTAGTCTAGCCATTATTTCTTTCTTTTCTGCACAATAATGTGCATGATTCCATTTAGAATTCTCTCGTCTAGCATCAAGGAAACTGTGTGAGTTCACATTTTATGTGATTGATTGAACAACGTAAAGGTTTTTATGTAGATAAGTTGAAATACATTAGCCTTTCAGGGGAAAAAATTATTAACTTCAGTTATTTTGAACACGCAATTCTGCGCAAAAGTGTCAGAAATATGCTGTCAACTGGGTGGCTCCTGTCAGAAATTCGAACTCGGTGACTGATAGCATGATTGAGGAAAATGTAAACCACCTCACACTCTAATATCATTTGTACCAATAAGTGCAATTTCATTGCATTCATAATTGAATAAAAACAGTAACAACAGTTCTACGTCTACTGATTGAACAGAGTAAAAATGGGAAAGGGAAAAACGAAAAGTTTACAGTTTCACAATATTTGAACTCATGCACTCACGACTGATATATTTTTCTTAGATGTCACGACCAAATCTTTAAGAAATTAATTTTTGATGCCGAGATTGAAGTTATACTTTTCTGTTGCATAACTTGCGAGTATGAGATAAACATTATTTATAGAATTCATCTTTTACTGGTTGTACATTTTAGTACCTCTTTGCGCAGAACATAGGAGGCACAAATTTCCATGAGAATGACATGTATTCTTAGCATGCACATGTTTCGTTTTCTTACTTTTAGAGATGTTTACTATTCTTCGCACAGGAAAGTGAGAATCGCTGAACAGTTCGTGAGTGACTATGCATCAAAGCTATGACCTAAATTTGTAGAGATATGAAGCGAGCAGTGCTGGATTCCGTTTCGGACCAACAATATTCGGAGTAGAATGGAGCAACGAATTAGAGCCGCCACTTCGAGGCATTACCAAAATTTGCATGTTCCAGCGAAATGTCACATTTCATTGGTGAGAAGGAAAACTATTACATAGCGATGGGAGGGCAGTCGGTAAACAACGGAACACTATCCTACTGGCAGTTTATTTTTCGTCGAAAATATCTATAGAAGACAATTACATAAGTGGCAGCTTTAACATTTTGAATAGTATTAATAGTATATAGTAGTAGTAGCTGAGGGCTTGCTAGCGCTTCAGAGAGGGCCTCTATGTCACACCGAAGGTAACTGTTCAAACATGTGTTATGATTCCCTTGAGAAAGTTTGTATAGAAAGCGATCACAGAATGAGAATTTTACTTGGTTACCAGGATTGTTAGCTCATATTTTGAAATAAATTATCAATGGTTAGGCTCACAGATGGGTACGATTTTAAACGAATACGTGACACCACGATTCTAAACTCAATTGAGGGTGAGACTATAATGAACTTAGAGGAATTAAAATTAACGTAGATGAAGAATAAGTCTTATGATTGTACGTATTTCATGAACAATGATACTATCATAGACCAAGTAAAAAAGCCGTTCACGTGATGTGCTGGAAATGTTTAGATAAGAAATTTCTAACGTATTTTCTACACCGTTAAAAGTTCGAAGAGCTTGGGGTGCCAATGTTATAAACTTTTGAAAAACATGTAGCTTGCATCGAAATTAGTTTGTATTTTGGGAACCTTCCGACACAAGTATGTGCTGGAATTGAAAATTTTACAACCTTTGCGTCTTGACGAAGCTCACTCTGACAACAAGCGTCGTTCAGTTTACTCGTGCACTCTACATCGAAGTGCACTTTGAACGCAAGCGGGAGAACAAAAAGTTTTTCTGTGTGGGTGAAGACATTTTCTTAAAATAATTACGTACTGACTCAATGTAATAACAAAACGAGAAAATATCGTGCGGTGATAGAAAATTTTCGGTCTACAGGGAAAGATCCAGAGCAAAACTTCACACGTGAAGAGACACAAATATTTCAAATTGGCTTCATAGAAAATCTACGGAAGTCTCAGGACGCCGTTCTGCCGTTCTCTAAGCTGTTCTTTTATTTCAGGACATTTCTAGCGTCCTCCTGAAAAGCGCGTCAATTTGAACGCAAATGCGCTCCTATGAGGAAGTGAATGGCCGCTCGGACGCCGCGGAACTCCCCAGTTAATTTAAAATAAACTGCTGTGCATACAACTATGAATGAAAAACCTATCATTTGTATATTTCTAAGTCCCAGGCTTTTGTAAACTTACATGGTTATAAAAACCTACACTCCCTAGCCCTGCATTCGCTTGGTTAACTCGCAGGAATCACTCCTGAGCTTCAACATTCCGTCTGATGAATGCGACAAGGGGTTCTCTCAGCAATTGTCTGTACAATTACATGTTTCCCTTGCATGTGGCTCAAAACAGGGCTTATGTTATTTTAAGTCAATCTGCACATGGAAATAAAAGTCAGTGATTTCTTTTCTTTCTCTTAACTAAAACTCCATTAACAACCAATGAGAAAGCTAACATTGAGATCGAAAGGGTGTCTCTGAAAAGCTGAGCTATGCTGGCTGTGGTGAAAGTGCTTCAAATTGCTACTTCCTCTATTTGTTTCCACAAGCCTCTTAAATATTCCGTTGCAAGTTTTGAACTTCACAAATCTTGACTGCTCATTAGGTCGTAATATTTTTCACGTGCACTACTCGAGCAGCATAGCTAGACGATAGAGCCCTTAAAATGAATTTTCATTTTTCCCGGTTTCGAGTGTGGACATAAGTAGTAAGCACAATACCAATCAGATCACAATTCACCACAATTAGCTTGAAATGGAAATTATTTAATTAAAAATTTTCAAAAAAAAATTATTCATTGACGAATTTTGACTTTTTATAAGTCAAAACTACATACACAAACGACTAAGTCACTTTTAGATATAAATTTCAGTTTTCTTAATCTAACCACGTGGGTTTCATCAATAAAAACTACTTCCGTTTTATCATTTTCCTTATTTGCAAAAAAATTGTTCAAATTCAAATCAGTTTCCCGTTCAACTATTTTTTCTAAGGCGGACATAGAAAATGAACTGAGATTTCGTGGTAGACTTGTCAAAGTTCAATTATATATGATTACGTCTGAACTATTACATAAAAAAACTATTGAAAACAAACAAAATTGAATTTAAAATAATAAATAGAATGTTGAACAGAGATGTTAAAACGAAATAATTTATATAATGAAGAGACATGTAAAAAGTATACACAACAATTTCACACCAACTTCACCTCTCTTGGTGGCGTAGTGGTCTAAGGCACTATCGCAGGAAGCTATTGTCGGGACTCCGCGGGTTCGAATCCCGCCAGATAGCACACTTTTTTATGTTGACAAAACGAAGGGCTGATACGTAAATTAAATATTTTCTATTTTTTCTCTTTACCTAATGAAAGTAAAGATAGTTTTAACATGACTATGAATTGTAAAAAATCGAAGCATTTTTCTTCCATATTCAGAAAAAGTTTGGGGAAATAGCCTAAAATTCTCCATTGGAGAGTAGATCTATTTGGTCTAGTGGTAACGTGTTGGGGTGGCGTTATGAAAATGGATAAGAGCTGTGGGTTCGATTCCGGAAATGTGTGGCTGGGTTTTTCATGGTTACATGGACCTGTAATAGAATCCCCGCACGAACTGGAGAGAACGTCACGAAGCAAATGGAGGGAGAGTGAAATATTTCAATTACATAAATATAAAAATTAATTAGGAGAAAACTTCATGGAAGATTTATTCTTCCACGAAGTTTTGACTTCTTGTAGGCAGAAACGACTTAGACAAACTACTAAGTGTATTTTAGATATAAATTCCTATTTTCCTAATCTAACCGTATGTAGCATATGAAATAAATTTTACTCCATTCAGGAACATTTCAGAAAACCACTTTTTAGTTCAACGGTTCAACAGTTTCTCGTCTCAAAGTATTCTCTAACGATATTAATCTGTTTTTTATATCAGCGTAATCATCCTCCAATTTCAGCGATGACTGTTTCAATTTTTCTATTTCATTTGTATTTATGATAGTTTCTCTATCCTGTTCATGAAGATTATTCCTGAAAGTTTCAATGTATGAACTCATATCGTTGAATACTCTCTCGAGATTTGCATAGTCTAATTTCACACTTTTTATTCCCTCTCCTTCCAACCTCTTAATCTCATTTTTCAAAAAGTCTGTATGTTCTAAAGTACCTGTTCGAATCACCTCTATTTTTTCCTCAGATATTCTACTATGCTCATCGAGATTTGTCATAATTTCCCTGAGTTTTTCTTGAAAACCTGTAGTATTCTCATCTATAGATGCTTGGATAGAATCACTTCTGAACTGATAATTTTCATTGATAAGATTTTCTCTTACCTCTATATATTTTCTTCGATGAAGCCTCAAATTTTCCAAAACTTCGTCAACATATTTTTTATTCGTAGCATCAAATTCTTCGATTGGAAAAGAAATATTTGCAAGTCTTCTATTATTCAAATCGAAATTTTGATCTTCATCAAGATATTTAAAACCTATTCCAGGAGGTCCTGGTTGTGAAGATAAAAATAATTTTTTTCCTTGTTGTCCAAAAATATTTACGCCTATCATTTTTTATACATAGAATTTTCAATTCTCTAAATTTTCTCTAACTCTCATAGATATCAAATTGTTTACTCGGTCACTCAAACTTTCCACTTCCTGGTTTAATTTTACATTTTTATCAGTTTCATTCTGAAGCATTAATTTGAACTGACTGATTTCATTCTGATTTGAAATAATGTCTCTTGAAAACTCATGGAAAAGACTTTCAACATCACTCAAGTTCTTAGCTATTTCTTCTATTTTTCTTAATGGGACTGACTCTGCTCGTAATTCCATTATAATTTTGTTAAGATCGTTGAATTTTTCTTCGCTGGATGAGGTTATGGTTGACTCTAAATTTTTCAGCTTATTGTCAACTTCAACAAACGAAGGTGCTAATGCTACAGTTCTTTCCATAACAAAAAGGTTTCTATCACTTAATTCAGTTAGATGTGCCTCTAAGCTTTTACTTTTTTCTTCAACAGTATTGTTCAGTGTTGATTCTAAACTCTTCAGCTTTTCTTCAATTTGATCATTAAGTGATGTCTGCAAGCACATTTCTTTTTCATTCACAACATTAATTATACTAATTTCTTGTTCTTCAACTTTATTACTTATTAATTTGTTCTTTGAATCAATTTGATCATTAATTTTAGTTTCTAAAGTCTTCAGTTTTTCATCCATTTGATTTTCTATAACTGACTCTTGATTCTTGAAATTCTCTTGAATCTCAGGAATTTTAACATCAATCAAATTGGTTATCTTAGAGTCCACAACCTCAAATTTAGCTTCAACTCCTCTAATCTGATCGGTTAATGCTGACTCTTTAACTAACAGCTTTTCATCAATTCTAGTTTCAATACCTGACTCTAGACTCTTCAATTTGTCCTCAATCTCTGGAATTTTTACGTCTGTTAGGTTGATTATGTTTGAATCAATGTTTTCAAATTTAGCATCAATTTCATCAATTTTCTTCATCAATGTATAGTCTATGCTTGATAGTCGTTCCTCATTTGAAACAATTTTTGGTTCAAGAGCACCGAACTTTTCAGAAAAATCATAAATTAACGTCTCTAAGAATTTAACGATTGAGTCTACATCAGAAAATTTCACTTGTAAATCTGTTTTCAGAGTCACATATTTCTCATCATACTCGTTTATAATTGATTCCAATTCAGTTCTTTCATTTTTGAGAGCTTCAATTGTGTCTTTCAATGACTCTATATTAGAATCTTCAAGTAAACTTTTTATTTGCTCTACATTCTGCAAAAGTCCTTCAGAATTATTTTAATTATTTCCATGTTCATGATTTTCTTTACAGGAAGGTGAAAAGACCAACTTTGCTGCCTAAATATTTCCACAAGACATTTTTTAAAGAAAAAAAATTAACTGTAGTTTATTTTCTAAAAACTAGTTGGGGTTTTATACAGATCTAAAAGAATTGCATGAAAGCTTTCATTTTCTAAACGCTTCAGCATTTCTAGACATAAATGTCCACAAATTACATCACCTATTTTCTGGATTTTGTAAGTAGAAAAAATTATATCAACACAATCTGTTAAGTAGTCTTTAAATTCAATTGGATAAATCAAACCATAACTGTCAAAGTAATAACATATATTATTTTTCTTATACCAACAAGTCCAATGCGTTCCTAATCCTTTTTCAGTGTCTAAGTTTAGGATTCCGCATTCCGTTTCTAGAGGGTGTTTAGGTAAAGTATCTCTCATGTAAATACCTCGAAAATTCGGAATTTTCAATATATTTATGTAGTATTCTAAATCATGTTTAGATAATGGTTGGTTAGGTATTACTTCTTTGGTGGTTTCAAGTAGAGACCCTTTCCACAAGGTTTTTTTTTCTCGGAGTTATCCGTATACCTGAACCTTTTTTACTTTCCATTGCTTCATTGTGCCTTTTAGTTTCTGACAAGAGTTTATCGTCAGATTTTTTCTTATTAACTACGGATGCTATTGCAGCAGCACCTCCAGCCAAAGAGCCAGCAGCCCCAAGGCCAGCTAATAAAGCTGGAATTGTAAATATAAAACCCCCTTTCGTCGCAGTATCTTTAGAAACAAAAGAAGTCTTTGTCTTTTTACAAATAATACACATACCTTTGACCAGTATCTTATTGTTCTTTGTAATTAAATATTGAGGATTATCAGTATCAGTTTTCTTCTTACACTTTACACAATACATTTTTTAAACATTATTATGTGAACATATTTTAATTTTTAGTAGTTTAAACTCATTTTATCACCGTCAGATTGCAATCGAATTACTCTGTCAGATAGAATCAGTGCATATGCATGTGTATCATCAGGAATATTGTTTTTGAATTCTGCTTTAATTTTAATATAAATTGTAGTTTCCTTGATACGTTCATTTTGTCTGCTGATATCAAACACATAGATGGGATACAAATATTTCAAGTGTCTGTATTCGATAGCACAATTTTCATTAGGTACATAATCTATTAACATCTTATAAGCTGTAGCATAATTGTTAGAATCGAAATCAATCTGTAAATTGTGATCAGGGTATCGTTCATTATTCAGCTGAACATATGCATTCGTTAAGTTACAATGATCGAAAATTGCATTGTTTACAGCTTGTGAATTAGCTTTCTTAGTTTGGAACGCTAAAATTATATATCGAGGTCTTTGAGATCCTGAATTTGGAGTTAAAGTTCAATCTAAGAATTTCTGTTGAGAGTTTACAATTGTTTGTTCCAATTGTCTATTCAAATAAGGAATAGGTAATGTTATTTTATCCTTAATTTGACGATATAGCTTTATTTTATACTCATCAGACAGTTTGTAAGCTGGCATTTTCCAAATTAATTTTGTAATAGTAATTTTACCATCAACTACTTTATCTTGCTGGTTTGCATCTTTCTCATCCGATTTGAATATAGCATTAGAATTATCACCTCTTCTTAAAGTCAGAGCATGTTTCACTCCATAAATTACCTTCTTATAATTTTCACAAAATCCAAACACATGTTCAAGTGGGATAGCAGCGCTGAATTTCCCATTAGCTGAACTTAAGTAGTCATTTCGATCGCTAAATCCTTCGTTTGATTTTTCATTCTTCTTAGTATCGACGCTCCAGAAAAATATCATGTTTTCTTTAACATTTCGGGGATAGCTAACTAATCCTTTTAGAGTTGTTGTAATTCCAGGGTAACTATAACCTTCAATTTCTTCATCTACAATTCTGTAAGAAACTCTATCAAACAAATGCATTAATCCATTGTTGATTATTGTTATTTTTTCATCTTTAAAATTATAATCACTTCCATCTTCTTTATTCAAAGCTCCTTCTATATATATAAAACTTTTACTAGGTAATAGAAACTGATCTTGATTCTGGATAATGATCTTGATATCATTATGTTCACGATTCAAATCAGTACCTATTTGTGGTTCATAGTTATGCGTTTCAATTTTTTCAATTGATTCATCAACTTTAATATTTTCATTCCATCTTAAAGAATCCATTTTTTAAAGATAATTTTATCAAATTATTTTAATTTCTAGACCTAAGGTGTAATCGAACAGTTACTTCTTCACCTCTAGTATTCAGAGCATGTCCATTTTGATCAGTAAGCCAAATTCTCAAATCATAGAGTAAAGGTTGATTTATCGGTAGATAAATTGGTTTATTTGGATTTTCTACAATTTTATATCCTGGTGGGACGTTTGGGAAAAAGGAATATAAAATATTATGCAAAGATCCGTTGAGGTATGAGCCGTTAATTGCGCTACAATGAACGAGTATTGCGTTAACAGACATTATGTTCACTATATTTATACTTTCATGTTCTCCAACACCTTCTAAGATAATTCCTCCAAATCCTAACATTGTATTTAAAGATTTTTCTTTATTGAAAAATACTTTTAACGTAGATGAATGGAGAATTATGACGCATTTCAAAGTATTAGTATTTGCTTTGATTTCAATAAAGCCTGCCAATGTTTTTTGAATGATTTCGTTTATACTTTCTATTTCATAACATCCTGTTGGAAGTGTAATTACATTTTCAACACCATTTAATTCATAATAAAATTTATTATTATTTTCATCAATGTTAGGAATAGAATGATACATGTCTAACCCAACCAGTGCCATTTCGTGAAATTTATTTTTGTTCAATTCTATTGCTGGACTAAAGTTTATACTTATGTCACTTATTCTTTCACTAATTACAATGCTTTGAGATTCCATTTTTTAAACAATAAATCATCAAACACCTTTACTTCAGCAGTATTTAATAGACCTTGCTTTAAAAGTTCATGCGTAAGTATTTGCAGTTCATTAAAACTCCTGTATTTCCAGCGGTAAACGATCCGAACAATAACTGGTGTCTTTTTACAAGATCATTGATGTTAGATGGTAATACAATAATACCTGATCCTGAAACGTCTGAATCCTCTCTGGGAGGATGATGAGGGGGCATAGGAGAAGATGTAGGAGAAGGTATAGGAGTAGGAGTTGGTCTAAAAGTAGACCTTCGTGAAGGGTCGAAAATTGGTCTCTGACTTGTTGAAGGACTTTGGTATTGACTCAAAATTGATGATTCTACTGTGTTTGTGTTTCTTAAAGAATTTGGTTCAGGGCTTGATTCACGACTTGATTCACGACTTGAGGGACTTGCTGATCTAATTGTTTCAACTGCAGCTTGAGCTTTTTTTCGTTGAGCTATTCGATAGAAGGGTTTGATAAATTTAGAATATTTCTCACCCCTATTAGCCTTTATGGTACCGTCTTCCTTCAAATAAGCATCAGTTGAATACAACATATCATAATAATTATTTTTATCTTCGTCCCTAAAATCAATAGGATTTTGCTTTGGTAATAATTCCCATAATCCAGTTGTGCCTTCGTATATTTTATCTCCAATTTTCAAATCATTACCCAAAATATCTACCTTTTTATTTCCTAGCATAACTTTACTTCCATCCCAACGAATGCCATAAGCTTTATCATACTCATTTCCAGGTTTCCATGCAAAACGGAAGAAATCCAATGCGATAGGCCCAACTACAGTGTTGGATTCAGAAGATGGCAAAACTAGTTTCTCAACAGGTTTTCCTTGGATAGATTCAAGTTTTTCATGAGGTATATCTTTTATTGCCAACCTAGTTTGTTTAGTTTCGTCAACAATTTTAGATAAAGGTTCAATCAATGGTTTGTAAACTTTTTTAACATCATGGTATAAATCTTGTTCGATTATTCTATCATTTGTGAATTGCTTTTTCAAACTCTTTGCTAAGTTTAGTAAATCTGATTTAGTTTTGATATCAATCAACGCCATTTTTTAAAGAGAAAAATTCAAAAAGACTGTTACTTAATATAAGTTCACTCTGAACTGACATTAAGTTCAGTTGCTGAGATCCATGAAGGTTCATCATAACCTTTCCACTTGACCAGAAGTTTTCCTTTACTCTTCTTGAGAATTTTCTCAATTGTATAAACATCACTAGTATATTTTGATAGTTCTTGTTCATAAAAACTTCCTTTTATTTCTTCACCATCCATATCTTTTAATCTATAAGTAATTGGTTCAGTAGACAGTATTTCGGATACAATGAATAACTCATTAGTGAAATTTGGTAAATAACCCTTCCGAAAGTCTTTCCGTTTCTTGCTTATTCTTACTCTATCCCCAATTTTGAGTTTCGGTGATGTGAAAGTTGGTTCGGTTGGAGGGAATAAATTATCATAAACCTTTTTACTGTTCTTTTCCAATGATGCTTGGTTAGGTGTCATTTTAATTGTTCTATGATAGCTATTATTGTAATTTTGCATTAAATCTTGTAAAATATTCACCCATTTTTTAGTTTTCATGTGTGTAAAATATTTCCACATTTTAGTTTTTAATGTCCTGTTGAAGCGTTCCACAACTTGAGCTTTGGTTTCATTTTCTGAACTAAACCACTGAATTTTATGTTTCTTGAATAGTTCTTGAGTGGATTTATTTGTAAACTCTAATCCTTTATCTGTCTGAACTTTAGAAGGAATTCGTATTTTAAATAGTTTTTGAAATGAAGTTTTGATTTCTTCACCTGTCTTCTTACTTATTGGAATCGCCCATGCATATTTACTGAAAATGTCAATTACTGTTAAAATGTAGTTTTTTCCTTGATCTTTATAGTTTTGCATGTCAACCAAATCAGCTTGCCATTGATCATCAATTTTTGATACCTTCACCCTTCTCGTTTTGAAATTATGTTTTATTGGTTTATGTAGAGTGTGAGTTTTTTGAGTTTCTAACCAATTTCGTATGAGAGTTGAAGATAAGCCGGATTTTTTAACAAGTTGATTCATTCCAGTATAACCAGTCTTTGGATTATAATACAAGTCATTCAAGATTTTATCGCTCACATCAGTGAGCGTGTTTGAAAGTTTTTTGTCGACGAGAGGCCCATTCCTGCCCAACTCTTACCTGCCATAATTGCGTTAACTAATTTAGCATCTTGTCGAACGTATTCTGATTCATTTGGATCAGTTGCAATTTCAGCGGCTCTTTTTGCTAGAATATCATCAGCATAATTTCTTTCTTTCGTTGTTTGATGTTGTGAATAAAATATGTCATGATTCTTACAAGCCTGATCGAGTGAGTTAACTCCTCGATAACCTTCTTGAATTCGCTTCTGCACCTTAGTTCCTGGACCGCAAAATGAGTAGGTATGTTTATTGTTGAATGAACTGTTCGGGACTTGTTCAGATTGAATATTAGATGGTAATTTCAAATGCATTTCAGGTAATGGAAGTTTTTTAAGCAATGTATTTACAATACCCTTCCCAGTTTTTTCTTCACTAACTATTGATTTCAAATCACTCAAATACTGTTCATTTTCAACAGATAATAAATCTTGGTTATAGAAGTCATTATTGTTGTAGATAATCATTTATTATACTTTATTTAATTAATATATTTTATAGTGATTTAATGCTAGTGTGTTGATACCATCTGGTAATATATGTCGCTTGTCATCATTACCATTTAATGCAACCTTATTTATTTCTTTAGTATATATTTCGTGGTTAACACTTTGGATATTATACATCGTTTTGTATATGGTTTCATTATTCAATGCTCTTTTATATTCATCCATTGTGATATTGTGCTCAGTTATGTTTTTACTTACCCCTTTTGCTTTCTTACTCACGGAATTTTTCGTCTTGTAACAATATAGTTTTGCTCTAAGGCCGACGAATTCTTCAATTGGTATTCCACAAGTTTCGTCTTTCATTTTCCCAATTACTTTCATATTATCAGTTGAATATAGGAAGTGTTCTTTAGAATAGTTTGATGTATCATACAAGTCTTTATTTCTTTCCATATCTTTGTACAAATCTTTTGTTTCGATGTCATAACATAATGAATCTGTATATGTAAACAACAACTTTGCATTATTACCATATTTCTTTTTAATATGATTATAATGGAAATCATACATTAATGTTTTACTTATATCCAATACAGATAACCCTACGTAGATTGGTTTATCAAATTTCAGTCTTTGTTTTTGCATATGACATGCTATCAAATTTTCTGAAAATATTTTAAAACTGGTAAAGTTTGGTTTATTTGCTAATTTAATTAATTCTTTCTCTGACTTTACCAAACACACATCTACTCTATTTCTAATATTTTCCATTGTTTTACCAAATACTGAATTGTTCATCAGCTTGTAGAAGTCTTTTTCAAATTCAGATTTAGCTTGCTGACGCATTTTTGTGTTGATATCAATATATGATTTCATCCATGGACTTTCATCAAACTCTAATATTCTATGAATTTTCTCTAACTTCAATCCTAGATCTAGATATTGTGTTAGAGATTTAAGATGTACAATATATTTTTCTCGTTTTCCAAGATGTGGAAATAATTTATATACATCGTTTACTTTGATATTTTCTGGAGCTAATGGTAAATCATTATGGAGAGCATGTAAGTCTTTCGGGGAACTTAAATCAACTTCTAATATATAACCTTTATCTGCTTTGAGTTTCGACTTTGGATTTTTCCATTTAAAGTTTCCAGTAGGTAATGATCGACACATAGCCCATCCGTAAAGATTATTTGCATCTATGTATGAGATAAAACTATTTGGTTTTCCTTTATCAAATGTTTCTGGAATATATGGATTGTTTGCTTCTGCATATTGTGTTGATATTGTAGAAATCCCACCTCTTATTCCTTTTTCGATGAATAGGAGCATATCAGGATCTTCAAACAAGTCCAATTCTTTTTTGTATGTTTCAGTAGAGCATCGAAAGACAATCCGGGAGCTGTAAAATAATGTGCTGGATCTAGAGAATAAGTTTTCATGCATGTTAGTCTAAATTCTTCAAATACTTCGGCTAGTAATAATGTACCGACTTTTAGATATAAATTATGGTAATCTTTGAATGTTGTACAATTAAAAGCGCTCCACACTTTGAGTGCATGCTGATATTCATCTTCTGAAATATTTTTATTATTTAATCTACTGTAGAATTCACTTTTAGCTGGTAAACTATTAACGTTCATTTTTTCATAACTATTTACATATTCATACGGATAAATACCTTTTTTGTTGATCAACTCTAATTGTTGTTCATTGAGAAAGAACTTCGACAATTCTTTGTGCTCAGATAAATTCTTCGAAAGTTTATCTAGAGATGAAGGTAAAAACCTGTAGCTGTCTAAGAACCGTAAGTCTCTGGTGATATCTTTAATTTTTCCTGTATATTTACATACATAGGAATCTACTTTTATGGTTTGTGTAAAACTAATATATTCTTCATCTGTTTGTGGAATAACGTTCAACTTGCCGGATATATTTCCCAAGTCTTTCACGAACAAATGAGCATCGTAATTAGACAGATTGTGTAGAAACACAGGTATAAAATTAGGATTCCTAATTTTTAAATTACATTTTAAATGAGCTGGACCTCTATAATGACCTGTCAAATGATTGTGGTCTCTAACTTTATAGTTATCTTCCGTAAATTCTCCGCCACATACATAGCATCTTGTGGCTTCTTTATATTTTTCAAATTCATCTGATGGTAAATAGACTTTCTTATTTATTTTCAACAGACTATAAATTCTCTTGGTTTCTTTTTCTAAATATTCTACAAACTTTTGGGAAGCATCTTTACCATTATATATTTCTAAACGGGAATATTCATCTGCTTCAGATTTTGTATAGCAACAGAATGAATTAGGATTGTGCTTCTGAATGTTCATGGTGTAACTCGAGTTTTGATTTGGTTGACACGTATCTATTTTTGCCAACGTTGATTCAAAATCAGCATAAATTGTGAAAGGATGTCTAATTGTTTTTTGGTAATGTTTAAATTTCAATTTACCTCCTTCAAGCACATACTTTTTTGGAGTGTGAACTGAACAATCATTAATGTGGTTTGTTATTAAACATTCTTTTGTGAATGGCCATAAGCAATATGGACAGACATGTTTTTTATGACCATCTTTAGTTTGCATAAATGGACTTAATGACTTCATTAATACATAATGACTTTTATTTTCATCTGTTAACAATAATAGTGATATAACATCTTTATTTTTTACCTTTGTTATTCTCAGAGGACATAATTCTTTCAAGTAATTAAAGTTGTAAACATTTACTGACACATCATTGTTTCTCTCTAATTTATCGATATCTTTAAGTTTCACTGGAAATGTTATGTCTCTGAAATTTAACTTTTCAGCTTCAGTTTTTATTCTTTTAGATATTCTATTGCCGTTTTTTTCATCTCGGCAATAATATCTCGCAACACTCCACATAAAGCATTTATTATCGGTATTTTTAATATTAATTAGTTTATAAGTCGACTTTTGAAACTTTTCAGGTAATTCTATATAACTAGAACCTTTGATAGGCTTGTATTCAATAATTTTTACATTGAAGTCTAATAATTTACCTGTTATCCAGCCCGAGGAGTTTTTTGTATATTCTTCAACCTTTCTAATAGCTTCTTTATACAGATCATCAATGTTTGTAAAGTTTTTCGATATATCTACAAACTTACCTGTATTCATCCATGCTGTTGAATATACTTTTTCATTTTTTTCTTTGTATTTATAAAATTGAACTAAAATTGCCAATTGTATCTTCATATTATCAAACTTTTGCTCTCTCAAAATTGATTTCACAACCGGGGTCATATTCCTCATGAAAACTGTCGGATCTATAACTGATATATCAGAGAACATATATTCCAGGCATTTTTCATTTATAGCACATTTTTTCCTCTGAATTTACAGCCATAAACGTTTCTAAAATGCTTCTTTGATTTCTTATGCTGTTCTAGATTTTTTACTTCTACTTTACATATTTTACACACCTTTTTCTCAAAATATGAATCGGAAATCAATTATTGATTTATGTTTTTAATATGCCTAGTAGATTTTAGATGTGTTTTTAGATCAGAGACATTTATATTACATATATTACAGAAATCTTTGTTTTCATCAAAATACAGATCCGAGATTAATAGTTTACTCACGTTTTTATTGTGTTTCATGCTTTTCTCATGTCTTCTCAAGTTGATGATGTAAATATTACATATATTACAAAAATTGTTACATGAAGTCATCTCTTCTGAAATTTTCTTTAAATTATTATGCCTTTTTGTATTCTTAGTTTTAGATAGATGTGTTACAATAAATGATTCCATTTTTAATAAATTATTTTCTCAGTATATTTTAAAAATTTCAATGTATTTATCCAATGTAAATTTTAAAGTATTCTGAAAATTTATATTTTTCAAAATGAAAAGCAATATTCCATATGAAGTAATAGATGCTCAAAAATTGCAAACTCGATGTATTTACTTTATTTACAACCAAAGGTAGCTCATTCTCTCGTTATTGCCTAACGAGACAACCATAAAAAGAAAAACACATTGAAGAAATAAACTTGATAAAATGGAAGATATTATTACAGATATTCAAAGAGAAGTTGTTCTCAATACTGCAAAAATAAATCAATTGCAATTAGATGTTGATCAAATTCAAAATGATGTCGAATTAAATAGGGAAGTTATAACTCTGTTCCGGCCCTTTTCTGTATTTGGCCGTAAACAAACGCGGATGGGATTCGAGAGTGACGAAGCAACGACGTGATTCTGGTTTATTGGTACTTCAGAGTAGATACAGGTTTGATGGTTGACAAGAAACAGTGAGATCGGACGCTAGTTGCTGGTACAAGTCTTCTACAACGCATCTGTGATCTTATACAAGTGCTCTGCGATGGTAACGCATCTGCTACTGGCCAGTGATGGCTCTGTCTAATGTGATCACCACGACAGCTGGCCGACAATGAACGACGATATCTCTCACCGACTCTATTTATATAGGAGGCGGCCGCACATATGCTCCCCCCACAATTTTTAAAAATTCTTTATTACAATAAAAATTTTTAAATCGGTATTTAATTTACTTTGATTTTCCTGTGACTATCGAGTAATCTTACAATTCGTCTTATAACAAAATTCAGAATCAGAACGTACAAGCTTCCGAATTATGAACAGAGGTAGACAGGTATGGCCGTTGCTGTCATCATAAACAAATTTCAACGGTAATCCTACATCGTGTTAAACAATTTTTAGTGTCTATATTATATATTAGTGTCACTTCAATACCGGATTTATTATCTATAATCAGCCAAGTAATCACTCTATGCATTTAGCTCAAACAATTTGTTCATTCATCATTAAGTTTATCAACTTAAAGTTATCAACTGCTTTTAGAATGTCCGTTATTCGTAATAGAATTCGTGGATACTTCAAATATTTCGGATACAAAAGATACATCGCACAATTAACATATCAGAATATCAAAATCGAACATCAAAACGCGTACTGAATAAATCAACTCAAGTTATAGAATATAAGTTTTAATACGCAAACAATACAATACTACAAATGGTAAGTTCAAATCGATTCAAATCCTACGATTCAAATTAACGTAATAATAATAGAATAATAGAGAAAAATCTACGGATTTCAATACCAGAATTTAACTATCTCGTGGCACATTTTTCTCGCGATACAGTTCTTCGTGGCACGCTGCTAAAAAATGCGTTGAATATGAAAACTCTCCGGTAATGCATTATTACAATTAAATTCGCAAGTGATCGTTACATGATGAGAATATAAGTAGTTATTCTGCCTTTCTGCTTTTCAATCATTTTAATTAAAATGGTTCTTCGAATTTTCAAAAGCTCTCGTCCTTCGCGAACTACTGGTGAACAAAACAATTCTATGGGGCAAGTAAAACGACAAAAAGGTTATAATATTGACAGCGAAAACAGAATCCGCATATAGAACTTTTTAAAATACAGCATATAAAATAGAGATAATCTAAGACATGGGGGTTTCTTACTCCGCGGGAGATTGGAATATCAGAACATGATATTTAGATCTATGATATTCAAATACAAAATTTAGGAGCCTAGAATTGTAACGTTACACGCTAACTTGAGGTGAGACTGAAGGAATCTGCCTAGGACCGTTACAGATTTCCTTTAAAGCGGTTCGACGCAAGGCGACGTCCTCTCCACTAATTCGGCTAATTACCTTGTGTAAATCCCGTTTTATGTAAATAATCATCACCGCAAGGATGATGGTAATGACTGTGTACAAAAGCAACATTATGTCGCTTAACTGGTCAGGAATGAGATCAACTCTCGTTTCCTCAGTATGTCGGATAAGTTCATCCGAGATTTGGCCATTATTGGCCTTTATCGCCGTTAATATGGCATCGACATTAATATTAGACACTTTATTGCCCATCTTAACAGGCCAAAGTGATACTAACAGAGCGGGAATTAAAATGGTGCCGCTTGAAATTACGTAAGTAGTTAGTATTGATTAATAGTGAATATCGTTTTTAGTAATTACAGATTTATTTTATCACTGGATGGTTGCTGGAAATGCAGCGATTCTTATTTGAATTACTAGTTCTATATCATTTCCGGCCTCATATACTAAAACACGTGTACGTAAAGGGGAATCAAGGTTCAGGAATATGTTTAATTTGCAATAGGCCTCCTGTAACAATTCTTTAGGTACCCTAAATTTTAAAACGATAGTCGATTCCTGTGGCTGCCAGATTTGGTTGGTAGGCCCGGTACACATCAATACAGATTAAGCAGTGAATGCGTATGTTGTAAATTGGAATGTGTAAAAGTGTTCCGGAGTTGTTCAGGAGTCGCTCCAGGAATCTGAAAAAGAAACGACACATGACATTAGCATGGCCCCAAGTTTAAAATAGACAATTTACATTTCATACTAAGGTTAGTATTTCATACTCAGATTTCATACTAAGGTTTCATACTGCGGCACGCTTCATTCGTATTACAACATACTCATTCCGACCACAGTCTCTGGCATTGTTGCCAAACAATCTGAGACAGAGGCGAGGGAATTCTCGCAGTTGCGCATACGCACTCTTGTGGTGACATCTCCAACTCAGTTTATCAATTCTAGCTCACGACCTGATGAGCACACTCAGATGTCGCAACGATAACATGACAACATCCTCACCTCATCATCTCGGCTGAAGGTGTTTGCGCAACAGAAATACTTCCTAGAGCAAGACACACATAATTCTCAAGAACTCAAAGAACGCACTTACAGGCTAAGAATGCTAGGCTAAGAACAGGCTAAGAACTCATAGAACTCACTTACAGGTTAAGAACTCATAGAACGCATAGAACGAACTTACAAACTAAATACCATTGAAATACATATATGGAATGGCGTTTTCAGAATAATAGGAATGAACAGCTACAAACTAGGTTGACACTTTTACCTTTTTATCCTATCTAAAGGCAATACATGGTTTAAATTCGATCGGATAATCTTGTTACCAATCCTAATATCTGCATAATTTTTACCTAGCCGTTCAATGATAGCAGGACCCAAAAAATTCAGCTGTAATTTATGTTTTTTGGCGTGATTTTTTACTAGTACACGGTCCATCACTTTTAAATTTTTATCGCGACGTTTCATATTTCTATAGGCAGTTCTTTCAATTGTGGCGTTAATGATTGCATTTCGAATATTGTTCACTACAATAGATGACTCTTTAAATTTTTGATTTTGAACATCTTCATATGAAGTAGCAACATTTAATTCTTCTAAATTAGTAGAACTGATGTAAACACATGTATCTCTACCGAAAACCGTGTATGCAGGTGTATCTCCTAAGGTTTCGTTATAGCTATTATTAATCGAATTCTCTACAATATCCAGCAATCTGTCCCACTCATTATGAGTAAGAAAATTTAGATATAGCTTGAGCAGGTGTCGAATTTTACCATTACATCGCTCGACGATACCGTTAGAAAAAGGTGAGTAAGCCAGAACTTCCTTTTTTAAAATAGAAAGTCCTTTTGTGAAATTTTTTACGTTAGATGCCTTAAATTCTAGCGCGTTGTCGGACAACAACACGTCTGGGGTACCGAACAAACAGCAAAAATTCCATAGACAATCTGTGACAGTCTCTGTACATCGGTCACTAGTTGGATATAATTTGACAAACCTGGAAAAAAGGTCAATGATAACAAGAATATACTTGTTACCATTGTCCGTCATTGGTAGTGGACCATAGAAGTCCATACTGACAGTTTGAAAACATCTCGTTCCAATTGGAGCATTTAGAATTTTAATCGGCGTCGACATTCGTGACTTTAAGATCTTACAGATGTCACATGATTCAACAATTTTGCGTGTAACTGTCCTTTCGTACGGATGAAAATATTTCAATTTAAACTTAAACAAGGTATGATTTAAATCAGTGTGGGATAAATTATGGATGAAAAGAATTGTCTGGTGCAGCAAAGTATATGGCACTACACTAGTCAGAATAGTACTGGGTCTGTTGTCAATTCTTCGTCTTTTATACAAAATCTCATTTATAATCAGAAATTCATTTATGTCGGTATTAGAAACTTTAGTTGCATTCTCTAGGGCATTCTTGATTTCAGAACAAAATGGATCTTGATCTTGTTCACGTTTAAATTCATCCAGCGACCAGTTGTCATTAATACTTGATTGGTCTGTAGTCGTATTAACTCTATCCAGTCTGCATAAGCTCGTTGTCTGTCTGCTATTAAAGTCACTGGGTTCACGTCTGGGGCTCTCGGCAGTACTGTTGTTGTTTCTTCCGTCATCATTTCCTGGGATTGTTTCCTCGAACTCTCCCTCAGTCACAGGCTTGTTACATTTGTTACTCGCAGCAGCGGCTTGCAGCCTTGTTACAACGGAAAAAGTCTCTACCTCTGGGGTTAAATCAGAACATGCTAATAGTTCTTTTTCTGTTAAAGGATTTTGATCATGATTTAATCTACTTAATGCATCGGCGGCACTATTCGCTTTGCCAGAAAAATACTTTAATTTGGCATCAAAGGCTTGCACATAAATACTCCATCTTGCGAGCGTGTTATCTTCGGGCAATTTCTTTGAAAATAAAGGGACTAACGGCTTGTGATCGGTATATATGACCAAATCATAGCCCAAAACAAGATATTTGAAATGTTTTAACGCTTCAACTATAGCGTACATTTCCTTTTTCGTAGTTGAGTACCGTCGTTGGGTGGAATTCAATGTTTTAGAAAAAAACGCGACAGGTCTCATGTTTCGAACCTTATCAGTAGATGACTGGAGTAAAACAGCTCCTATGCCCACATTTGATGCATCACAAAACAGATGAAATTTTTGATCAAAGTTTGGGTGACTCAAGGTGGTGTTTGTGCACAATTCATCCTTTAATTTTTCAAAAGCGCTTTGACACTCTTGTGTCCAATTGAAATCGGTATTTTTCTTTAGAAGATTATAGAGCGGGCTTGCGATACTCGCAAAATTTTTTATGTACCTACGAAAGAAATTTACCAGTCCTAGAAATGATTGGAGTTGTTTTGTGTTTTTAGGAATTTCTAAATTCTTTACTTTGTCAGTACCAGTGCTTCGAGTTCCCATTCCACTAATGGAATGTCCTAAATATTCAATTTCTTTCTCGAAGAAAGTACATTTTTCATTCTTGATTGACAATCTAGCGTTCCTTAATAGTTCGAGTACAACTTTTATATCGGCAAGATGCTGAATTTTTTCTTTAGAAAATATTAGCACGTCGTCCATAAAGACGAAAGATAGTTTTCCTAGAACAGGAGATAACGTTTGCGTCATTACAGACTGGAAATATGCAGGTGAAGTTTTTAAACCGAAAGGTAATCTATTAAATTCGAACTTCCGATTACCAACTGTAAATGCGGTTATTTCTTTACTCTCATCGGTCAGTGTAATATTATGATATCCTGACCTAAGATCTAGTTTCGAGAAATACTTTTGACCATTTAAACTATAGAGAAGCTCATCTACACGAGGCAGTGGGAAGGATTCTTCATGAATTACCTCATTTACCTTGCGAAAATCTACTACCGGACGTATAGTTCCATCTTTCTTATGTACTACAATGATAGGTGAATTATAAGCTGAAATCGATGGTCTTATGATTCCATCGTCTAACATTTTTTCGTTAACGACCTTCAAATCTTCCATGTAACGGTGGGCAATACGATAGGGAGGGACATTTACAACATCCACGTTAGGTTTCAAACGTATTTTGTATGGTTTAATCGCAGCAGCAGAGATCGATTCATTGTCTATAGTGATAACATCTCTGAATTCGTTTAATAGACTCAACAATTTAGGCTTCATTTCATCATCGTTACACTTGATATCATCATTATTTAAATTCCGCCGACCACGGGCTATTTCTTTGGAATCAGAAACGTACTCTTTGTCAACAACTCTTGTGATCCCGACAGATTGACTATTAGTGTCTTTATTATCGACATCTAAATGACTGTTCTGAACAACACCAGCTGCCTGCACAAAGGTACTCATTCCCTTTTTTAGTTCTCCTTGTATATCTGACAAGTGAACTTCGGACTCAACTTGATCCCTTTCTACTTTTTTTAAAGTACTTATAATTGTGTTCTCCGGTAAGACAATCGCTCTGTCGGAGCTATTAATTAATAACAACGGAATCTTTCTCCTATTGTTAATTCTCACAATTGCTTCGGCGACACAAACGCCTTCTTTTAAAGTTGCCTTCTTTATTATATATTCTCCATTTTTACACTTTCCAACATGTCCAACATGTTTCAAAATTACATTGGGAGCGATTTCTACGTGTCGAGTATGAACTCTTAACGGCTTGTGGGAACTGGTAACTGCAACTACGCCTCGAACAGGCTGGTTTTCTCTCTTACCATCCCTTTTTACTTCCTCACTTGCTTCTTCAGCAATGCACGTTCTCTTCTCTCTTAGCTTATTTAGGACTTTTTTCTTAGCTCTGGACGTAATCGTGTCTGCCATCAGACACTCATTATTCTCTATTAAATACTTCAGACATTCTGTCTTTCTCTTTTTTCGTCTTTTTACCTCTGCAAAGGGAATTCTCTCTTCTTTGATGATTAAACATCTTTGTTTTAAGTCTACAACGGCATTCTTGTCTAATAAATCACGTCCAATAATGACGTCATAATTGTAAATGCCATCCTTAATTATTAGAGCATTTGTCTTTAAACTTACTCCGTTTTTTAACTTTAGGACAAGCTCTACCTCTCCTTCGACATTACTTTTAGCATTAACGCCTTTTATGGTCAGAGAACTTGGCTTCAAGTCATTATTTATTTCATTAATTCTGTGGTAGCTTATTAGGCACTTCTCTGATCCTGAATCAATCAATGCATTCCACAGGTCTGCATCTTTTCTCAGTACAATCATTGGTTTTTGACTTTTTCGTATTACAAATAATTCATTCTGGCCTGTTATTTCTACCTCTTCATCTTCTTCGTATTTACAAACGTTCGCCGTAATGTGGCTTTCAACACTATCAGTGCTATGAGCTTTTAAGTCATCGCTTAAATCTACTTCTCCCAGCAATTCATATCGATTTTTACATTTGATCATTGGGTCAACTCTCTCAACATTTTTAACGAGGGAACCTTCAACGCCAGCATTCTCCTCGGGTTCATCGGGCATCACTGTCGTAGAGTCACAATTAGTTATAGTTATTTTAGTTTCCGTTTTATCATCGACGTTACCTCTATCGGCAATGAAATTCTCGCCACTGCTTACGTTAAAAAATTATCGCTACTGTTGGTTTGGTAAGTTTCTACCTGGCTTTTTTCTGGTACTCGAGTTTTATACTGTCCTCGCGCACGGACACGATCAGGCCTTCCTGGTCTGTTGAAATACTCTCTTCCAAACCGACAATCTCTTGCGTAGTGTCCTAACTTATTACAACGGAAACAAGCCCCGCTACTCCGCGACTGCTCGGTGGCCGTATGCCCTAAACTTGGTTTGTACCAATCAGTCGGTTTCTCTACCGACGCACCTTGTCGTTGGCACACGCACGCACTTCTGTTGCAATACGAGCAACGCCTAGCTTCGGTGGCTGTTTCCAATGCCTGAACTTCTAGAGTTCCTAATTCACGATCAACAAAAGATTTTACATGAGGTCTAGCACGGTAAGTTGGTCTTGGGAAATTGGGTCTCCAGTAGGATCTACGCGTCCTACTTCTACTTTGGAATCTGCCTCTTGTCATGGTATGGTGCACTTCGGCCTCATCATAGGCTGCATCAAAATTTGATTCGGGTGAAATGTCATCATCCTCAGCACAATAGGTTTCCACAGACCTCTCAGATCGATTCGCTAAGATTTGTTTGTCTTCGGGAAAATTCCTAATTACAGCTACGATTCTCTGAAGGAGCTCTTCCGACGATTTGAATGGTTTATTGAATAGTCTTTTTGAGAAATCTTCCGTCACTAGAGGATTAATGATGGCCATAGCTAACGCAACAATTAAAGTACTCTCGACATACTTATCGAGGGCAACAGGATCGGGACAGTTTACTACATACGGGTGGGCTCTTTTCGAACACTCAGGGCTGGTCATGATTCTGTGCGTTAGCTTACGGATTTTAGCTAATATTTCTACTAATTGACTCGCTAAGGCATCGTTACGTTTTAGGCGTACGTTATTCAGATCACACGCAACTGCGTGCAGAGATCTCTCGCCTTTCGATACGTAAATATTTTCTAACAGGTGCACTACTTCCTCAAAGCTCAACTCGTATCCCTCACTAATTATGGAGGCAACTACAGCATTGAAGTCGCCGACCCGCTTGTCTGCGGTCCGCAACAATAGATTTAGTTTCGCCTCCTCTGAGTTGTCGGAAAGCATGTTGAAGTATGCTCTCACATTTTTTATATGCGTTTCGAGTGATTTGTTTTCTATGAAGTCAGGGTCGAAACGACGCCTTCTACCACGGTATTGGGGAAGATCCTGTCCGGCAATTACTACACTAGGTATCGGACCGACAACAGAAGTCGTTACACTGGTAACTGAGCTAGCCACAGGAATAACTGTGGTAGTAACTGTACTAACTACAGGGGTAACAACGGTGGTCGTCGCCATGGCGCTAAGTGCCGCAATCGAACTCGCCGTAACAGTAGGGATAGATATTCTTCCTACGCGCGTCACATAGGGTACGGTCCTTATGTACTCGAATTCTTCAGAGTCACTGTCTGACATAAGCACAAAATAATCCTATCTTCACAATCCTCCAATGTCCATTAAGAAAAAGAATGCTCTACACACAAATAAATTTTCTACATGCAATTTATATTATTCTACACAGATGCACACTTGAAAATTTCAACTCACATTTGCAGTCGACTTCCGAGGACTTAGAACAGGCTAATAGCTAATTACTAATTACGTGAAGGCTGGCACAATTCTGAATAGAGGTAAGCTGCTCCCGCTTACTTTTATATGCTCGAGACAATGGGCACCAGAGGACAATGGTTGCTAGAGACAAAGGCTATAACTTCCTTCAACTGTTTCAGAGAACAATGACTACCGCTTCACTTCAATTGTCCTCACAGACAATGGACTACCGCCTCACACAATGTTTCCGCGCGCACGCTTACTGCGCTTTCGCAATGCATATGCTGCTCGCTCTGCGCTCCTTCCGGGAATCAACTTGCCTCCGCACTCCCAGGGAACAGCGTGCTGCAATGCCTACTGCTTGCTGCCTAGTGCTACTGCTTACTACTTACTACTTACTGCTTAACTCCTACTCATTAATTTTAGAATGATCATTAATTTGAGCTCATGCTTATTTAATTAGCAGGCAACATTATCGGCGTATACTCAGCTTAATATTTGGCGATGTGCAGATCTCGCTGATCTTCTCGTAGATCCCGTCGATCTCTTCTCGTTGCAGACGACGATGGGTAGATGGGTAGATCGTAGATGTGGGCCCTCACTTCTTCTTCTTTGAGTAGCGATGAGTAGACTGGTAGACTGGTGAAAACTGCGTAGCGTGCAAATTTTCGATTATTTTTCTCTCCTTTCTTTCTCGAAGTGTTTCTTGAAGAACTTCGATTTTCTGCGCTGACGTCTTTCTTCCTTTTCTCGATGCTCTGAAGTAATGTGATAACTGCGCGACGTTACTCCACTGGCTGACACTCTTCACACCACTTAAAATCACGGATCAGCAGAACTGAAGATCAATTCTTGATGTGGTATCCCCATACATGGGTCACCAAAATGTTCCGGCCCTTTTCTGTATTTGGCCGTAAACAAACGCGGATGGGATTCGAGAGTGACGAAGCAACGACGTGATTCTGGTTTATTGGTACTTCAGAGTAGATACAGGTTTGATGGTTGACAAGAAACAGTGAGATCGGACGCTAGTTGCTGGTACAAGTCTTCTACAACGCATCTGTGATCTTATACAAGTGCTCTGCGATGGTAACGCATCTGCTACTGGCCAGTGATGGCTCTGTCTAATGTGATCACCACGACAGCTGGCCGACAATGAACGACGATATCTCTCACCGACTCTATTTATATAGGAGGCGGCCGCACAACTCAATTAGAGTCAGATATAATTCATCTTGAAACATTAATCAGTAACGATTCTTATGACACCAATGGTAGCTTTTTCTCTCGTAATTGCCCAACGAGACAACCAATAAGAAAGAAAAATACATTGAAGAATTGAACTTAATGAAGTAGCAAATTTAAAAAAACAATGTTTACAATTGCTACAAACAGAAAATAAATTTTGGAAAGTCAGTTGTATTTTATTAGGTAAATAAAATGGTGTATATGTGGAAAGACAGTAAAAGAAATAATAAAAAGAATCACTTCATTTTTCCTTCTCCTGGCTTGAGATGTCTCATCGTAGGGAGATCAAACTGTGGTAAAACTTCTTTATTAATAAAGCTCCTGTTAGAAAAATTTGTTGATTATAATCATCTTTTTCTGTACAGTAAATCAATACATCAACCAGTAAATAAACTGTTGAAGAATGCTTTTGATAAAGGCTATAACCAATCTGAAATAATTGAATTATTTGAAAAGGGCAATGGTAATATTGACGATTTCCTTGAGAATTTACCTTTTAAAAGAAACTCAAAATCTAAAATTGAATATTTGCAAGATATGACAGCTATTCCCGATCCAAGTGACGTAGATTCAAAAAAGAAAAATCTTTTTATTTTCGACGATATAGCTACTGAAAAAGATCAAAGTCCAGCTGATAGCTTTTACACTAGAGGTAGACACAACAACTGCTGTTCAATCTACTTACCACAAAATTATTATTTATTACCGAGACAAACAATTAGAACAAATGCTAACGTTCTAATTCTTTTTGGTTTAGACTCAACTGATATGAAGAACATTTACACAGATATCATATCTCAGGACATGCCCTTTGATGAATTTAAAGAGTTTTGTTCAAACACATACAAAGAACCATATAATTTTATCTTTATTAATAAAGACAGACATCCACTTCAAGGTAGGTACTTTCAAAACTTTGATAAATTATATATTCCTAAAAAATACTTCAGAGAATGGAATTATTCCTAAACATACTATTTATTGTTTTTTATTGATGAAACCCAAGTGGTTAGATTAAGAAAATCGAAATTTATATCTAAAAGTGACTTAGTCGTTTGTGTAAGTAGTTTTGACTTATAAAAAGTCAAAATTCGTCAATGAATAATTTTTTTTTTTTAATTTTTCATTAAATAATTTCCATTTCAAGCTAATTGTGGTGAATTGTGATCTGATTGGTATTGTGCTTACTACTGACATATATATAGTAATACAACACGCTGAAAAAATCGCAGGATTCCACATTCCCAAACCACGCTCAATTACGAAAATTGAACTATATATAAACGGGTATTTAATGAAGTATTAATGTATGTATATCCTGAAATGTGTTGTATACTTTTGCTCACGTATTTATCATTTATTTTCCTATCTATGTTTTCTATCAAATATATGTGGGCTTAAGATATGTCATTAACCTCATTATAATATTATTTATATACAGTCCAATTTTTGCAATTTTACGTCGTCGATAAATGTGGAATCTGGCGATTTATTCAACGTGTTGTATTATATTTACCGGCGATAGGAGAAATAGTCCTAGACTTGCGCAGCGTTACACCTTCCTTAGAGACAATGAAGTTTCTGTAGCGACTCATTCATCAGAATAAATGGTCCAGGATACTGAGACAAAAAGTTGACTTGAATTTTCAAGTACAAGAGCTGAGACCTGATACAAATGCACTGTTCCAAGATTTACTGATGTTCTGTGATATTCGAGTATACCAGATATTATACATGTGCACAAAAAATAGCCTTGCAAAATTTGCAATATAACTTTCAAACCTATCTCATTCTTGGTATGGAGCATTGAAACTTTCCATCTGTGTGATATTTCTGTTTCAGAGCTACGTTTACCTTGACGCTTCTGTCGGCTTGACGTGGACGTTGTTTTAATATTTTCTTTTACTGGCATAAAATGAAGAGAATAAATTGTTTCACTCAACGTTCATTGAGGATCAGCGGACATCACAATCGCTGGGATCAATGTGAAACTAATTTTATTCCATCAGGCCGCTGGCGTGATTTCCGCGTGCTGACAAAAATTCTATCATTAATAATTATTCATTTTGTGAAATGGAATGGTTTGTAACGAAACGTAAATTACCAATCATTCGGCTGATAGTCACGCACGACGAATCGCAAAAAACAGCCATTGGAAGAAAACTTACTCAATTTTTAAATCTGTGTTATACAAAACCCCATTCGATTATACATACACTTGTGTATCAGCTTAAAGCATGAAAAGCGCAAAGAAAAGCTGTTTTGTCGAAATAAGGTTCCATACAAAAATGACCTATTGAAACGGATAGGTAGAAACGAAAATAATTAAAGGAAAGAGTAATGATGGTGAAAAATTAACCTGTTCAAAAGTAAATCGTTAAAAACAAAGTTCAGAGAAAACGCTTATGTCAAGAAATGCTGATTATGATTTGAACGGCTTTCAGAATTTGAGGTTCAAGCACTTAAAAATCTAAAGGCTTTATAGTGAGAAACATGAATAATTTCTCACTCTGGCCGAATAGATAGATAGTCGACTTTTGGGGATTGTTTTTATGAGACGGAACTATCTCTGTACCAGAGACGTTAGGGTGTCTTGGTGCAAATGAAGGTTCTTGACCAACATCAACACTTTGACTGCATTCCTAAATTTGACAATAATACTATGCCAGCATCTAGTTTCAACTTGATTAAACTCGATCTGAAGCAGGGACAAAGAGAAATTACGTATTGTCCTCTTAATGAAAGTATTTTTGTTCAGGAGGGCATAATCAGTGTATCGTACTTATATGTTATGTGGGCAATCCGAAAAGTTATCCTCAATTCTAAATAATGCGCCCACTCGCAATAACAGAGTGAGATAAAATCTAAGCATCAACCGTTGGTGACATGTACTTGGCATAAGTTGGAATAGCTCACCGTGAGCCACATAAGGCGCATTATGCAGTTAAAGCGTAAACCGATTTCCAAAGTAATTCGGTTCTAAATGAGATGTAGCGAGCCAACTTTTGATTGGTACTCATTGCTACGAAAAGTTTGATGAAAACGAATTCAGACATCAGAGATTTGAGTGTTGTTCTATGTGGAGTCACGTTTTCCAGTGTTATTCTGTGTATGCTGTTCAAAACAGAAAATTTTATTCATCTCGAAATGGTCTCGAGCGGAGCCATCAAAGAGGTTTTCTCATGTTCTTCGGTGTTTACAGTATTGTGCCATAATATAGCATAATTGTATGATTACCCTATCAAAAACCGTTACCGTCATCGGACCCAGACAGTAGCAGTGTAGTATTCGCGACAGCACAGGTTTCCTCTGCTTTGGGGTACTGGCCTAGCTTTCCAGGAGAATGCGTTGGTTCACATCGTTTATCACACACAGCTGCTGCATGGAGCTATGTGCATGAAAATGACCCACGGACCCTGAACAGAAAAGTCGTGCACCGTAGTTTTCTGGCAAATTCAGCTTCAAATGACTCAGCTGCACAACCGTTACAGTAGAAGGAAGGAAAGATCATGAGCGACAAGCGCAAAAATCCTGAATTCTCAGAGAGCAGCAAACACCAATGCTTCAAAGAGCATTTGAGGTAACGGCTTTGAGTATAACGGGCGATTCAATACTAAGTAAGACCAGCAAGTAGCAGTTATTAAATTTTTTACCTTCATTATTATAAAACAAGCAGTTAATGTCATTTTCAATCAATCAATACATCACTGCTCCATCCCTCCATTCAGGAAAAGTTAGCACAAAAACTAGAGCAAAGTGATTTGAGTTCACACTCTCCACCACTATCTGAGGACACTATCGAGATCCGACTCTCATCTTCAGGTTTTTTCTTCTACATTAGGGAATCCTTACAAAAAATAAATGAGCGTCTTCCCATTTCCACAGTAAGTGCCCTTGTCCTACTTGAGCTAACCGAATGGACAATGTACTCCAATGTTTGCGAGTATTATAAGGCGTCGCTGAGCCAACTCGAGCTCTGGGGGTAGAGCTCGAGTCTTCCCATGCCTAGTATGCATGACTGCATTGCATTAAAGGCAAGAAAAACAGTACTAACCTACTTACGATTCTCCCCTTGAATTGGCACATGACGGCTCCAGTTCATATTTTAAAATTTGAACGGGCGAGTCATGCAAAGGGGCTTTACGGTCGTAGACGAAAATGTGTGGTGTATTTTTGGTGAGCTTTTGATGATGTATTGTGGCTAAATAGTTGTGTAAATTATAGCTTTTCATGTATAGGCTAGTATTTTTTAGCAATCATTAAAAAATAATGGACCAATCAAACCGATAACTTCTTCGATGATGGATTATGTGCAATTATAACATTTACGGTATCGTACATGAGAACATCTGTGCCTACATGCTGTCGCGAAGCATGCAGCTTGCTTGTAAGTAGGTCAGTGTGCATTCGCACGCAAGTAGTCTCATTTAAAGACACACGTTTGATCGAATATAAACAAGTACGTACACAAGTGAGAAAGAGTACGTGACCACATTATCAAATACGTTGGTTCGAACTCACGTGGGTATGTAGGTACGCACGCGAGTATCCACGCAGTAAAGCAGGTACTTACGGACTCACAAGAGTGCATAAATACACAAACGTGTAAATAAGCGCGCTCGGAAGTACGTACTGACGTACGCACATACAAAATCACGTTTGAATGAATGCGCGAAGTACGATTATGCCCTCATAGATTCGTAGGCAAGTAGGTAAGTGAGTAATCACGTTTACCCGTGTGGCCGTAGGAACGCTAGTCAGTACGTACGAATACTCGTGAGTGCGCCCGCATCTTATCAAGTCTGTGAGTACTTACAGAAATGCGTGATCACTTAAGGAAGTACGAACTCGTGAAGGTAAGCGCAAGGGTAAGATAATTACTAAGTGCGGACGTACGGGCAATAATAAGAGAGTTAATTATGATGCACGCGCGTAAATAAGTACGTAAGTTCGCTCCTGAGTGTGGTCATATGAACGTAATTAGGCAAGTAAATACAAAAAGTGAAGGTAAGTTCAAGTGTCGCGGCATCAGCTCGTGCAGACATGTGTTGGCACGCAGACGCATTCGTAAGTTAAACTTGTGTACGTTGAGACGAAAGTAAATACGTGCTTAAGAAAATAAGAATGTGCGTACGAACACTTGTTGGTATGTGAGAGCGAACGTATTCACGGTTTAGCATCAGTTCGTGCGTACATGAGTAGGTGCGTTCGTCTCACTATTTGTAAGTAAATATGAACGTACAGACGAAAATGAGAACTTCAGGATGCCAAAAAGTTCACACATTTGTGGAAACGTACGGAAATATGTTCACACGCACGCAAACACGTATTCAATTGTAGTTCTTCGGCGTAATATGAAAATTCCACTCACGAGATATTTACGCTTATTATTTCCCTCCCTGCTCACCCCCTCTGTGTTGGCCTCCTCCTCCCTCTCCTTCCCTCTCTGCCGCCTTCCATCCCCTTCTTTTCTGCCACCTCCCTCCTTCTTCCTCTCCACCGCCTCCCTCCTTTATTTCTGCTACCTCCTTCCCCCTCCCTGTTCGCTGCCTCCCCTCTCCTTCCCTACGCGTAATTGTTATTGGGAAGGAGAGGAGGACGGCGGCATTTTTTCAAATTCTTATCGCACTCGGCCGATTTAGGCTTGCGTTTTTGTCAACGGCACCGAACAGCGCGACATAGCGCCGTACAGCGCCGTACAGTGCCGTACAGCGCCCTGTAGCGCCGTACAGCGCCCTACAGCGCCGTACAGCGCCTCGAAGCTCCGTACATCGCCTTACAGCGCCGCACAGCGCCACACAGCGCCGGACAGTGGCACACAGTGCCACACAGCGCCGGCAGGTTCGTCTCTGCGTGTTTCAGGGCCGTCGTGCGCCGAGTGTTTCAGCGCCGGGGCTGCGCACCTAGCATTGCCTGAGGGCTCTACGACGCCGCCAATGCGTGCTAAATATTGAACATTTCTGCACCGATCAGGTATACCAGGCAGGCGCTTCCAGCCAGGAAAATACTGCGCTCATTGAATGTAGCCTGTCCAAACGCTAGAGGGAGTTTTTTTACACCTTGGTAGTATTTTTCCTAAAAGGCGGATGTTCAAACAGTTAACACTATTTCCTAATTCTTCATCTTCGCCAACCCAAAGGTGTTGTGGATTTTTTTTTGTCTTACGAATTAAGTTCACTATACTGTACTATAAATCCATCAAGTTTCAAAAACTTGGTAGAAAGCGAGGGAGCTTAAGCAAACACTTGCATTTTTGGGAAGGTGTTCAATGGAACGCATTCAATTCGCAACAAATGCAAGAACGGTCGCCAGCACCATTTCGGGATGCCATCCAATTCCGAGTATGGGTAAAAATCTCTCAATGGCCCTCCGATTGTGACAGCCTCCTGCAGAGAGCTAGAAAGAAATGATTTTGACGTATAGGTCTAGGCGTCCGCTTAGAAATTGAGTTGTAGGCGAGTTGTAGAGCTTCGCTAATTCTCGCTCCTGAATAAAATTCGATATAAATTTGAATGTATGAATTTTTCAGGCATTTACCCAGTTTCCAATTGGAGGGCAAATATGCAGGGTGTCCTAACCCACAAAACACAGAATTTTAGGACACTCAAGTTAGAGGTGTGGTGTTCACCGCAGGGTTGCCAAACTGGCTTTTCCTAGTTAAGTTACTAACTAGGAACTGAACAAGGAACTAGGCTATTCTGCCTGAAAAATATCTACGCAGCTATAAGGTGAAATTATCACCTAATCCACTCTCTAGTTTTGACCTCTGATTTGTGGGTTAGGCCACTCTGCATGTATGCCCTCCAAGTATCAATTCGGTTTACTTAGAACATAATTTTGCAAATCTGCGTAGCTAATGAAGGTGAATTACTTCGCTAAACCAGTTGCGGATGAAAATAGTAATTAGTTCGAAATTTATCTCATGATTCTACAATACATCAATATTGCATCTATAAATATTTGAGTTATTCAAACAAACAATACGAACTAATCATAGCAGATGATTCACTAGCCTAATTACGAGGAGATAGCCGCACTCACGCGCACATTTATGTACTTATTTACGTGCAAACGTCTGTATCGACTCGCTTACTTCTGCACGCACGTACTCCGTTATTAACATACGCACGCACTAACTAGCATGCGTTTGTAGTCGAGTATTTACGTGCATAAGTACAAACACACTTAGATGCGTGCGTACTTAGTGAATTCGTACTCACTTACGTGCGTGCGTACGTACTGACTTGCGTTCCTAAATCCGTATATATATGTGTATCTGATTACTTACTTATCTGCTTAAAAGTACGTACCTATGAGGGTGCAATCGGGCTCATGTGCCGCTCTCAATACGTACTTATTTGCATGCTCACGTCTGTGTGTACTTACTTGTGTAGTCACATGCGTGTTTACGTGTTTGTGAACGGATTGCAGATATTGCAGATGTATTAACATGACTTGCAAAGCCTGTTTGTTTTTTGAATTGGATGCCTCTCGGTTAACGATAGAGAAATCATTTTCTACAGAGCAATAGGAAACTTTTTTATATAAATATATATCTTTAAAAATGCCAGTAGAATTACTGCTTGGAACTAATGCATGAGCTGGTGGAGAAACACGTAGTTTTGCATTGAAAGAAATAATAGCCAAATTTTGAAACACCCAGGTGCATCTGACGTTTGTCCCAAAACCGAGACACGCAGATGCATCATCAATGAGACACCCAAGATTAGGATGCATACCAGTGTCTCCAGACCCGATTTAGAGACGCGCTAGTGTCTCAGTAGAAGTGCTTCAGTGTCTCATCGATGAGACACTTGGGCTTGAGTTTGATGCATTTACAACTCATGTCTCACACAAAACTCTACGGATATTAAGCTGTAGCATTTCACTGGCAAGCAAGGTTGACGCTTTTAGCGCCATGAAGAAACTTTCATTCGCTTACGTATTCTTGAGCTGAACGATAGGTACTGCTCGTGACATCAGTTCTTGGTCTTACCGCCTAAAAGCTGCGCCAGGAGCTACAATCGTCTCCTGCAGTAAGACCTTACCATGCCATCAGCTACACTTCTCGTTCAGCTGCGAGCGGTAGCGATAAAGCGTCAACTTCCTCTGAAGAGATCAATTTTACAGTCTATAGGAGAAGTTGTACACTTAGCAAAAATTTAATTTCTTACTTATTACATTTACTGAACACTTGAATAACTAAAGTCAGATTTGAGGGGTGACTAAGCGATTACATTATCATCGCCAATATAAGATAGGCAGCATTTTGAGACACTTGGCGCTCATCTGGGGGTCGCACTTCCGAAGAGACATCGGCTCTCTATTTGAGACGTTCTGGCTATCTATGAGACACCTGAACTGCCATGAGACACTTAGAGAGGCAAAAATTTATTTCAGTGTGGGTTCGACTGACCTCGGGGATTTTAGGGTATCATGCAGAAACGTTATTTTTATGTTTACTTTTTTTTTCTTCTTGAACGCTTAGATGTGCGTAAATTTAATTGATAGATTCGTTGTTTAGCATCAGAGAGTGAAAAATATTAAATTCTATTTTATGGTGTCATAAGAAACCAAAGTGAATCGGACACACTCCAGCACTTGTTGCCCTTGTTTCCTGTCGTGACAAATTTAACCATGAACTTTTTTAGCTTCCTATCTCTTCTTTTACTGGTCGCGCAATTCATTCAGTTTTCTGCTAGGCGTCAAAGGTTGTACAGCGGTCACTGGTATAGCGTGCAGCGGTCAATGTTGTAAGGGCATTAGGTGAGCTCTATTTTACAATGACAAATATTTTTCTTGTTTCATGCACTTATACTCACCCCTCCACAGCAAGGCGCAGTGCACCACTCACCCCTCTAAAGCGAGGCACTACTCACCCCTCTACAGTGAGGCACTACTCACCCTTCTACAGCGAGGCACCACTCACCCTTCTACAGCGAAGCACCACTAACCCCTCTACAGCGAGACAACACTCACCCCTCTACAGCGAAACACCACTCACCCCAAATACCTCTCACCCCTCTACAGCAAATACTACAGCAAATACGCTTTGTTTTCCGCAGGAAATCAGAAGACGATGCATCAGTGACATTACTGATAAAAATTTTGTTGCCCTGAGACGTTATTGTTGATAAGGTAAAATATCTTGCCTTATGATGATTGTATTATCGATATTTTGAAAAGGGAAATTTCATTGAGTTAGTTTATATTTATTTCCTTTCAATGGTAATTTATAATAGTTCCGATAAATATCAAATTTCTACAGCCATTAGTTGTCGGTCTATATGCAATAGAACAAATAGCCAGAATTTTATTATTTGATGGAAATTCAGGTCGAATCTCACAGGAGCTGTAAAAAACGTTCGTTTTGCGCGACCATTAAATATTGTCCAATGTTCATGAAAATTTGGTGGAAACATTTTCATATGACAAGGAACCAGAGCAGCATGTGCTGGATTTTATATCATAACTTTGAATTTCTACCTCTATACGCTTGGGACACTCTATTCTATATTCATAATTATGCTGAGATGAGAGAAATAACTGCGTATTTAGAAATGGATTTGAGATTAATTTTATTTCAGAACAATAGATCTATCATTTTGAACCATCTAATGGAAAGGAGGCGTCTAATTACTTTCCGGTTGATTCAATAATACAGAGGCAAGAAATATTCCAGATATTTTTCAAATGATCCGTACCAGTTGTACTCACGGATGTTGAAAGGAATCAAATTCCAAGTCTAAATTCCAATGACATGGAAACTGATTCGAGATCGGATTTCGTTTTTTTAATATAGGGATAAGAATTTATTTCAGCTTCTACTTATATGCTCGTGATGGCCAGCATGAGAAGATACTAATTGCTCAAATCGTTATCGAACAAATCTATCAAAATTTTAAACATGAAATTACAGACGAAAACCTGCATGAAATCTTAAAGCTTTCCTAAGTATTTGAACAAATCCTTTCTATGGGCATTGTAAATCAAGATTCTTATTGTTCTAATAGCTCATGGTGTAAAATATACTGTTTATTTTTCTCAGTCACATGCTATGCTTCTATTCTATATTGGGGGTATAAAAGTATACGGACACCCCTTTAAAACATAGGTTATTTATTTTTGGGTGCATTGTGGTGCCACCTACTGCCAGGTACTCCATATCAGCGACCTCAGTAGTCATTAGACATTGTGAGAGAGCAGAATGGGGCGCTCCGCGGAACTCACGGACTTCGAACGTTGTCAGGTGTTTGGTCGTCACTTGTGTCAGAAGTCTGACGAAAACGACGCCTCGCTTGGTGTAAGGAGCGTAAACATTGGACGATTGAACAGGGGAAAAACGTGGTGTGGAGTGACGAATCACGGTACACAATGTGGCGATCCGCTGGCAGGGTGGGGGTATGGCGAATGCCCGGTGAACGTCATCTGTCAGCGTGGGTAGTGCCTACAGTAGAATTCGGAGGCGGTGGTGTTATGGTGTGGTCGTGTTTTTCATGGCGGGTGCCTGCACCCCGTGTTGTTTTGCGTGACACTATCACAGCGCTGCACAGGCCTACATTTATGTTTAAAGCACTTTCTTGCTTCCCACTGTTGAAGAGCAATAATCAGGATGGCGACTGCATCTTTCAACAGGATCGAACTCCTGTTTTTATTGCACGGCCTGTGGCGGGGTGGTTACACGGCAATAACATCCCTGTAATGGACTGGCGTGCACAGAGTTCTGACTTGAATCCCACCGAATACCTTTGGGTTTTTTTGGAACGCCGACTTCGTGCCAGATCTTACCGACCTACGTTGATACCTCTCCTCAGTGCAGCACTCCGTGAAGAATGGGCTGCCATTACCCAAGAAACCTTCCAGTACCTGATTGAAAGTATGCATGCGAGAGTGGAAACTGTCATCAAGGCCAAGGTCGCGGTCCGACAAACAGCAGTGGAGCAGAGCATAGCAGTTGCTAGCTGCCTCCGGTAGCTGCAAGCTTATGCTAGAAGGATAGGCGGCCAAACAAACAGCAGTGGTTAGTCCGAGTCCGTAGCAGTTGCAATCTTGGCGCCACGAAGAGCGCTACTTTGTGACTGTAGTTACCTCAAATTTTACTCATTAAACATCAGAAGAATTGGCAATATTTCATCTAATTATTTTTATTTATACATAGCTTGCTATGCTATGCATTACGTTTTTAGTATTACAAGTACTTCCGTGCACCGTCATATAGTACTTTTAATTTTCATGCAATATTTCTACACACAATGATTTAAATGGCTTTAATGCTGTACTTTAATCGCTTCAGCAAATTTCAAAAGACATGAAGTGCATGAAAACACGTTAGTTATAATTGCTAATAGAATAATCATGTAAATAATTTACTGACGAATAACTTGAAACCTAATAATTTGAATTATTTTGCAGTACTGGACGTTTAGATACATTACAGAACAAGGAACATATTCGTTCAAGCGTATATGCATCTATGGATATAACAACGCGAATTCTGAACTAATAAATTAATAAACAATTTCATATGTAAAAGGATCTTTCGTGTTTGGCGTGAGACACTTAATTTTAATTTAATTACAATTTTTCCACAGGTTTTAGTCCATAAAATTCGAACCTTACAATCGTTTTTTGGAAAAACTAAACGTTTTTTAAGTTATCTTCACCAAAGTAATACTGATAGAACGCAAACTTGAATATTTCTGTTATGGCCGTGTCCAGCGCTTTGCGCTCATCCAGAAAAAGTTGAAGGTCCTTCCCCTCGACATTTGACTCTCACAGATGACCCAACCTGTGTTTCCTCGGTATTTCTAAGGAGAGAAAAGATTAATGTTTATAACTAAAAAACTATTAGTCTATGCATAGAAAAGGTATATTTCAAGTCAATTTTAGTACCGTGCGCCAAACACGAAAGACCCGATATAAAAATATACGGCATTGGTTTGCTTTAAAATGCAGGTATTGACAAATAAAAAGCTTGATATTGGTATAGTTTTCCAAATTTTAAGGTGGGAAATACCTATACACGTATAAATAACTATACAAGCCCTTTTCAAACAAACTTTATGACGTCACCAAAACGCGATGTCGTTAGGCCAATAGTGGAGCTAAATTTGGGGGTAGCAGTGCTAGCAGATATAATAAGAGCACTGCTATTGGTTCGTTGCCGTGACGTCAGCAAAACCACGCCGTCAACGAAAAAAGATTAGTTTGAACCTACTTTGTTTCCTCGATCTACCGTACTGCACGTTGATAGGATTTCGACATTATCGTGTTTTACAAGCGAATTTAAGCGTTTTGAGACATTTCACCACGAAATTCAACGAAAATTATGCTTTAAATTTGGGAGCTGTTTCTCACCGGATATACGAGTATTTCCAGAAAAGGTTAATTATTTGTAAATTTGATACTTCAATTCTACGAGGATACGTGTGACCGCAAACTTGTCATTTTTTTGTAACTGCCGCAGTAGTGGCCAAACGTGACTTGTTGTACCGATTCATACTCTGAAGGGAAAGTAAATTTATCGACTTCATAATCGTCAATCATCTTGCGTGTCAATACGATTTTGTTCATGAGTAACAATTTGCCTCGTTACTTTGCCAGAAGTGAGAATATGTATGTGGTGAACAAGGGAAACAAATTTCTTACTGATTTCATAGGACTAGGCCCCCCTGGACTACGCTGCGTGGTTATGTTGAGCTAAAAGTATCAATAGCTTTTATTGTCCAGACCTCGAAGAGTGGCCAGTATACGTTTACTATCATCTGATGACATATTTTTTTATCAGGCACTCCCAATCACTCCAAATAGAGATGAAACAGCAAAGATAAGTAGTTATGCTTGGCAATTGGTGATGCTAAAGCATTCTTAATGAAACTATCATACGAGGATAAACATTGTTAGTTTTGAATGATAACTCTCAAGGTAATAATGTTACAATAAACCAATTATGAGGACAACTTTGTGTTTGAAGACGTTCAATGTAAAGGTAGCACGGGGCGCCAGTCACGTGGTATTTACATAAACGGGTGTAGTGGTATCGTGGCGCAGTGAGGACGATTGTTAGTGTGTTCGAGCTACCTGTCATCATAATTAATGTAACTATGCTACTTCTAAAATAAAAGTTTTTACACTAGATCAATTCAGCATTTTAATGAAAATCTGTTTATAAAATTAGGTGCAAAAGCAATATATTCCAAGTAAGTGCTGGATTCCATTTTTATGAGCTGTCGCCTTTTTATTTTGCTTTTGCACCTAATTTTATGAATAGATTTTCATTAAAATGCTGAATTGATCTAGTGTAAAAACTTTTATTTTAGAAGTAGCATAGTTACATTAATTATGATGACAGGTAGCTCGAACACACTATAACAATCGTCCCCACTGCGCCACGATACCACTACACCCGTTTATGTAAATACCACGTAACTGGCGCCCCGTGCTACCTTTACATTGAACGTCTTCAAACACAAAGTTGTCCTCATAATTGGTTTATTGTAACATTATTACCTTGAGAGTTATCATTCAAAACTAACAATGTTCATCCTCGAATGATAGTTTCATTAGGAATGCTTTAGCATCACCAATCGCCAAGCATAACTACTTATCTTTGCTGTTTCATCTCTATTTGGAGTGATTGGGAGTGCCTGTTCAAAAAATATGTCATCAGATGATAGTAAACGTACACTGGCCACTCTTCGAGGTCTGGCCAATAAAAGCTATTGATACTTTTAGCCCAACATAACCACGCAGCGTAGTCCAGGGGGGCCTATGCCTATGAAATCAGTAAGAAAGTTGTATCACTTGTTCACCACATACATATTCTTGCTTCTAGAAAAGTAACGAGGCAAATTGTCACTCATGAACAAAATCGTATTGACACGCAAGATGATTGACGATTATGAAGTCGATAATTTTACCCTCCCTTCAGAGTATGAATCGGTACAACAAGTCACGTTTGGCCACTACTGCGGCAGTTACAAAAAAATGATAAGTTTGCGGTCACATGTATCCTCATAGAATTGAAGTATCCAATTTACAAATAATTAAACTCTCTCTGGAAATACTCGTATATCCGGTGAGAAACAGCTCCCAAATATAGAGCATTATTTTCACTGAATTTCGGGGTGAAATGTCTCAAAACGCTTAAATTCGCTTGTAAAACGCGATAATGCCGAAATCCTATGAACGTGCAGTACGGTAGAGGAAACAAGGTAGGTTCAAACCAGTCATTTTTTCGTTGACGGCGTGGTTTTGCTGACGTCACGGCAACGAACCAATAGCAGTGTGGTAGTACTGCTACCCCCAAATTTGACTCCACTATTGGCCTAACGACATCGCGTTTTGGTGACGTCATAAAGTTTGTTTGAAATGAAGTCGTTCTATTATCTAGTCGAACAAGAGGAGGTGTTTTTTCTCCCATAGAAATTACCCTACCTTGTTTCCTCTACCGTGACGTGCAGTACGTTTTATATTTCAGTAAAGGCAAGTATTCAATGTTATGATACACAATGAGGCCTTACTCGTACAAAAGATCTAGAACTTTTGGAAAACATTTTAAAGCTTGTGAAAATGAAATGAAATGCAACTCAGTGAAGATTGGTAAAATGTTACTAAGCGCAACAAAAGAAAGTGAGTTGATTCGAGCACATTGATATCAAATTTAATAATTTCTAATCTCGTAAGATCAAGTGCTCCTTGAAATCAATGCAAACACATTGCATCGTTGCATCGCAACTCACTGAATAATGATTAAGATATTTCAGTGATCCTTGCTGTGACTAAGTATTGAAAATAATGAAAACAAATGAAGATCCTGAAGACAGAATCATTTCTGAACAGAAGTCTGTTGAACATAGAAGTACCAAATACCTGCAAACTTTGCAAACTTTCAAATTGTAAATTGTTTTCTAAAAATGATTTCGTATCACCACCTGGAATGAAAATACTAGAAAATGAACGAACATAAGAGGTTGAACTCTAGTCTCTTTCTGGCTTTAGGTTAAACTTTTTGTGGTTTAAAAATGTCGAAAACGAAACAATGTAAATACCAATGAAGCCTTATTTCTTAATGCTGTGTCCCAATTTTTTTATGTTGTTGATACACACACCTATCGTCTTTTGCGTTTGGTTTCATCTGGATGAACTGAGAGCAAAATTCTAAGAAGATGATACGGCGAAGTTTTGTTGAAAAGTGTTGACCATCTGTAATATTTAATGCCTATTGGAGAACATTCACTCAATACATCAATAAATCGACGTCAAGATTTTATTACGACTTTAAAGTTTGTGGTGTGACAATTGTTTAAAAAAAATTAAAGCATCTCCGAATAGCTGTTTAGAATGTTTCTACAGCATTCCTTTTATACTTCGTCTAGACAATTCGACGTTGACATAGTCAACAGTCTGTTGACCGATAACTGCGGCTTTGAACAAAGGGTCCATTAAGATGATTATTGATGAGCTCTTCGCATGTGCTTCTGACTAAGCGTTCACTGTTAAATGCCAGCACATCTTTGTCACCGTGATATGCAGTGAAAATACATTTATATTTCAAATGACAGTCTGAAAAATATCTGCAAAAACACATGGCTAATTTCTTTACCGATAGGAGATGTTCAGTCTCAGAATTGAAATGTCTGTAATATATAAGACTAGAATTTTATTATTGATCTTCTTTTTCTTTTTTTCCTTCATGTTGTGTACTTCCATATTGCGCAATGTTCCTATGATGTGTACCGCCGTAATATTTGCAATCTTGTACGAGTTAAGACACATAATTTTGATTCACGTTTAATTGAACATTGCTAAGATAACTGCATAGGCCGGATATACAATTTAACTGTTTATTTTATACGAAATTCTTTTATTACTTGATAACATGCGGGTTCTCGAAAGTCAGTTAAAAATAGCTTGTAACAGCAACCGAACTTATTCGAGAAGCAGCAACCGAACTAATTCGATATCTTGGGGATTCGGAAACTGCATCGCTAGAATGCACCGAATAGTAAAATCACTTTTGAATAATCAAGCTCCAGCAAGAGAATATGATAATATAAACTCAATACGAAAATAGCCAAGCAACCAACCACCAAAACGCACCCCTCAGCAGCGTCAACGACTTTCAAAGTTGCGACGGAGTCCCCTCAAAACCTCGGCAGGAGCGTTACACGGGTAAGACGGTAAGGGCAGCCCTCTAGGATGCGCGGCTGCAGCTACGCCAGCAGCGATAAATTAAGTCTTTTCTAAATAGTATACGCATCAAAAGAGGGGATCACAGTCCTCATGTAGAGCGATGAAGTACGAGGAAGAACGAAGCTGTTCAGATTTCCAATGGATAGCGCCCAAGTTCGAGCGTTTTTGCCTTTTTTTTAATAAATTGAGCCGAATTTTTGTTGTAAATCACGATTCTTGTTGATTTTGTGTTAAAAAAAACTTCATTCTTATTGATCCTATCTTCTTTTCCATCAATCAAATTATGAGAATGAATTTTACTCCCGGCAATTTATTTGCGCTAATGATATAATTAGGACAGTACTAATATTGCTAAGAATACCTGAGAAAACTATTTCCTAAGTGAAATATATCTCATCTCATAACGCTGACTATCGACGTACACGTACAAGTTTGACTACGCATATGTTTTCTTTCGTTTATGGGATATTGAGAGTAAATACAATTTTTATATCAGTTCAATTTTTAAAAAAATATTGGAGCATATCTATTCTAATTTTTCAAAGTATGATCTGCCCCACTCCGTGTGAAATCAACGATAGATTGAAACCAACTGAATTTTTCTCTACGATTCTTAGCACGTAGCACGAATCTCAATGTCCTCTTGTGACGTTACGATTTCTGGGGAAAATGATTGGGGCTTTCATTCTACTGGGGAAAATTTCTTTACCTTAGTCTTGCGACGGGATCCATGAAGATTAGTTTTGAGAAACAACACAACCAATGGGAAGAGTGGAACTGCTTGGAGCCTAATAGTTTATCCCATTGTGGTAAGTCACTATTCTGGGAAAGAGCTTTGCCTGCAGTACCGGGTATAATATAAAATAGATTACCTTAACCATGCCTGGGAATGCAAGGAGCAACATTCATAAATAATTGGTAATCGTTTATTCGTGCCTGACTATGAGCATACTAGCTGAAACTAACATTTTGATAAATCATTGTTTAGATTAAATATATTCAAAACTTATCTTCGTCTCATATTGTATATCGCTCTCACTAGGGATGAAAACATTTTTAAAAAATTGATTGATCCTAATCTGTTTTTTTTTTTCATTTTGCAGTAATATATTTAATTTTTGTACACAAATGGTTTTAATAAAGTCCTATTCCAGAAAAATAACAGTTAGTGATGCGAAAATAGAAGACAGTTAAATTCATTTCTATACACGGTTACAGTCGAAGCGCTTCTTATGACCTGAACATATTTCAAACAGGTATTCCACATCCTTAACTTTAAATTCACTATATTTTTCAGTTTTGCGACTTTCTAATAAAAAATTCGCCGGTTATCCTTTGATTTTGGCAAAAATAAACCAGTCATATTCGCCTCTGAAGAAAAAAAACCCTGTACGATTAGAAATTCTTTTCTAAATGAGCTGATTTACAGTTGTATTGAATAAATTTATAAAATCAAAATTCACTTATACATTCTATGTTTCTGTTTTATGTAGAATAAATTGTTCCATTTGCATTTTATCTTCTTTGAAGGTAGTTAACCAGGCTACCGGAGTTTCACTCAGTGTTGGGCGTTAGGATCCCAAGTCCGAACTTCCGATCTTCCTATTACGATCGATCTTCCTCATCGGGATTGGACTTGAAGATCGGAACCTCACGGTGGAAAAGATCGGAAGTGCGAGGATCGCTCTTGCAAAATGAGAGTCCGATCCCGATCACAGCCGTTACGAAATAAAACGAAAACAAAACGGAGTCGACCAATCCGTCTCGCGTAGATGTCGTTTCATCTTGTACATAGCTTCACAAACTGTATACAACACGTTGCTCCTGAACTCCGCTTCGATCGAGCGCGTATTCAGTTATGGGTCGGCCATCTTCCGGCCTAAGAGTGCGACTCTGGCTGCCAGTTCGAGGCCCTCGTCTTCTTGAAGGGCAACCTTCTTTTCCTCAGGAAAGCCCACTAGGTGGAGGTAAACGAGCAAGACGAGGTCTGAACAGGGCGATTCAAACAAAAGGGCAGATAGCGTGGCCTTTGCTTCGTATAATATAATTAAATTGGATAGAGTTCAGTAAAGTCAGTGGAATAGACGTGTTCCTATACGGTATTTCAAATATAAATATAAAAAATTAAATTTAAAATCCATCTGTTCCATTCTATATCAGTATTATAGTATAAATGTGAAGTCGTATACTCATATTAAATTTGAATTGCTTTAAAAACTGAGGTCGGTATTAAAATTTTAGGATTAGAAGATCGGAAGTTCGGGATCTGACTAAAATTTTGAGGATCGATGCCCACCACTAGTTTTAGTTCATCCTGGAAGAAAATTTAACCTAATGTTTTGATGACTCTGAAATATGATTTATCTTTTAGAAACAGTGCATTGGTCGCTGGCAGTCAAAAACACTAGATAATATTCACTCTTGCACTTAAGGTTGACAAACGCGGATATTTTATTCTCTTAAGAGAAGCATCAGATGAAATCCACTCAGCGGCGCTATTCTTTCCGAATTTCTTCCGAGTACTTAAACATGCGGTGCAAGTAAAAGGTTGGAAAATATTCGCGGTCTTTAATGTTTGTTTGTCATAAGCGTGTTTTGTACACCTCTTGACGGTCTATGGCTAGTTCTATCATTGGTAAAAATTTTTGGCGAGTAAGATACATATCAAAGATGATAAACTTCAATTCAATGTAAAAAAATCAGAACGATTTTAATTGTATTTTCACGTAAAAGTATGTATATGGTCACTATAAATTAAGAAAAAATATATTATCTGTAATATCCTGATGTATAAAATCATTATAATCACCTTTTTTGCGCGAAAATTTAAATAAATAGAATGGGAAACGTACATTTAGGAGCATAATGTCTTCATAATCAGTAGAAATCAGTAGAAATCAGTAGAAATAATGTCAGCATAATCAGTAGAAATCGATGTTCGCAAGATTAACTCGAGTATTCTCGAAAACAATCATAATAATTCCCGCTGAAAAATGTTCAGACGTTCATCAAATGAAACATTTGGATTAGGGATAAGACTCTATTGTGTGATAATATCATAAATTGTTTTTATAGATAAGTTAGATTGGTAACATAAAATCCTTAAAATCACTTTTTTTGCGAGAAAATTTAAAGAAATAGAATGGGAAACGTGAATTTAGCAGCACAATGTCTTTAGGCTTGGAAGCTTCCATTTTATATTTCTTTAAATACGTTAGAATGTTTGAAAAAATTATAACGTGTTTGAAAGTTTGTACGCTACTGTATATAACTTATGTGTAATTTGTTTTAAAACAATTAAGGAATTTGCATTTCTCTTTTCACTGGTAATTTTATACTTGGAAAAGCACTCTGACTCAAACGTATTCCTTATTTTTTGGATCACGGCACAACCAGAGATTTCAGACCTCGGCCCTCATCATCTCCGAGTACACTGCTGAGTGGAGTTTAGTGTGAGTGGAATTTTAATGTAGAACTGATGTAATATCAACAGTTATATTTCTTATCGCAGAGCTGAAAATAGGGCTATAGTTTTAAGATGGCTTCACATGCTGAACTTCTTGTTCTTCATTTTCTCTATGTTCATGCCCCACAGCGAGGTCTCCAGCGCACCTTGTTGTTAATGGAACAGTCTTCCAATAAACACTCAGGCTGGTGTTGAAATTTAAAGTGTGTGAACGAAGCGAGGTCAAAAGCTCCCAAAACATATGAATAATGGATCCTTAAACTATCGTTATGAAAACCACATCAGTGAAGCATGTTGAGGTTTTCATCACTTAGTAGTTAATTGATGACATATTTTCTGTTCGAATTTCTACCAGAGTTAAGAGAAATACGTAAAGAAGTAGTTCTTTACGTATAAAAAAAATGAATTACTGATCTAACTTCGTGGAAATTCCTATGCATCTATGAAATAAAATCTATGCTTTTCAACGGTGAGAGAATGCATCATTTTGTGCAATGCTGTTTGAAACCTAATTATGTCCCTAAAGCTGGTTCATTATTATTTTAACATAGTTTAATATCAGCAGCTGTATACTTGTTGAAGCAGCAGCTTCCCGTACCAGATTCATTAACTGTTTCTGACGGTTACTAGACTGTGAACTCTCGATAAAAATAGGGAATAGTTTAATATCCTTTCACTTCTATTCGATTCGGGTTCTTCTAACTGTTTTGTATTCAGTTGTATGATGTTAACCATATTCAGTACATCATATTTACTGTCTACGAAGCTCATTAGCGTAAGAATTCTTTAACGATTTAACCATTACCGTTGATAGGCCTTCGGAGCTCCAAAATAGCTTCAATGGATGATTGAATAAATTAATTACTGACTACACAAAATAGTTCAATTGAAAACATTGAAAGTTAATTCATTTTTCGAACTTACAGAATGCAGATATTCATTATGTGTAAATGGTCATGAATAGGAGGGCAACTGTGTACCCCATTTCTAGTGAAGATTTTTTGATGCTATGAAAGTCCCGTTGAACCATGAAGAGGAAATCAGTTTGCGAAATTATTTTCAATTATTATTCCAGAATCTAGATGGTGCTGATGCGAGCACTCTTCGACTAGTCTCTTGTATGATTTTTCATCAAAAGAAAAATATAAATCAGAAAACCACTTGACGGATTATGTTGATGACTATCATGATTTGAATTTGGACCACGCCTAGTTCATTACATCACCACAGAAGCGACATTTCAGAATAATAGACACAATACCAGAGTACATTGCGCTGCTCGGGGGAAAATGAAACGAGAAACACTTGAAATGCAGGAAAGTAGAGAACTCAAATAACCTAGGACTGACGTCACAATGTTGACGGCCAACGCAGCATCTAGGAGTTGAACAACAGGATGTAAGAAAAGCACTTGCTAAGTTCATTAAGAAGAGAATTCACCCTCTTGCTATAGTGGATGAGTATGCGTTTATTTCCCGCCCGTTAAGTAATTATGTATTCAAAATACGCATGACAGTAACAAATTCTTTGAATATATAGGCGTAGAGATTGGGATTGTATACCTAGAATAGGGTTATATACTGATAGCTGTATTGTTGAGTAAAAATAGGAATGTACCCTGACTCTGAAAGTAAAATTTCCCCCCAGGATAGGAAGTAAATACTGAACGTAGGAATGTAAACTGCGAGTAACAATGTATTGCATTGGTTTCACTGACCTAATTCCGCCTTTCGACAAGCTTATAAATAACTCGCTAAATTCTATGAGGTTAGAATCAAAATGCAAATTCAACCCTTTTTCAGTTTCTTCTCTCGTTGCTAACCCAAGTCTAGTAAAATAGTTTGTTGGGGCTCGGAACGAATGAAAATCAGAAGCATCTTGTGTGAGCAACGGCTAGCTGACTTACAATTTCCCTATAGTGGTAAAAGTAGGATTCTCGGACACAAGAATTTTCAGCTGATCGGAACCAAGTGCTCTTGGCTGACCTCTCTCCGGCTCATCTTTTAAAGTGGAATCAACACTTTGAAAACGAGAAAACCATCTCGTTTTTCATTCTCTACATCTTCTTTCATTCTCTACATCATCTTCATAAGTGTTCTGAATAGGTTTCGATTCCACACTTGCATTAACACCTTTATGCAACTCGTAAGAATAGAATGTTTCGTATGTGATTTCAAGATGGAACACACATGGTTACGAATGTTTTTGAAATATGAACGTAACAGAGATAATTTGAAAGAAAGTCGTTCATTCTAGTTATATAAATATGTACATCACACTCATGACAGAATGTAAATAACTGAAAAATCAAACATTTAACGTCCATTCTACAAGTCGCACTTTACTTTTGCTTCAACCTAGCGCATTACAAGTAGGAATGTAAGCTGCATGTAGAAATGTATGGTACGTGTAAGAATGTAAACGGCAGCTAAGACTGTTTATCAATAGTAGAGAGTAAGAGTGTACTGTATACTGAGAGGAGTAATGTTTACTGAGAGTAGGAGTGTACTGAGAGTAGGAGTGTATGCTGACCGTGGAGTATATGCTGAACGTAGAGTGTATATTGAGAGTGTGAGTGTACACTGGGTTTAGACGTGAATAATGAAAGTAGGAGCGTAGGAGTGTACTGAGGATAGGAGTATATACTGAGTGTGGAAGTTTAATTGAGAGTAGGAATGTATACTGAGAGTGGGAATGTGGGAGTGGGAACTGAGAGTGGCAATATGTACTAAGAGGGGGAATGTATACTAAGAGTGGCAGTGTATACTCAGAGTGGGAGTGTATACTGAGAGAGGGAATGAAAGCGAAAAATACAAAAACATCAATCCACTTGCTTTCGCTGCACCAGAGGCTCGTATGGCTTCCTGATCGTCAACAAGGTCATCAAGCTCGCCGAATGTTGTGATCAAACTTTCATAAAAAAGCTCTCGCCAGACTCGGCGCAGCACTTTTAAAGTTGCAGAGTAGTTCTTACTCTTCTGATATACACTAAAAATTTTATACATTTTACAGCAGAGTACGTAGGTGAATGAATTGAAACGGAATGCTTGCAAGTCACTCGATACTAGAGCTCCGGTTAATTCCTCTTCTCAATCAACTCTTGTGAATTTATTTTCATAAACAATTCCTTTACTCCCAGTCAGCCAGAGTGAATTCACGAGGAGTCCTTGAAGTTTTGCACTTCATGCGCAGTTGACGTTGTTCACTGCAGACACTATCGCACGCTTCATCCTAAATCGGAATAAGTATAGAATAAAACTTGTTATTACACCCACCAGCTTCTAAAATGGCTGCATAATTTTAAAATTCTAATTCACATATAAAATTTGTTTTTGGACAAAAATATTAAGTGATGGGAGAGAAAAAATCAATTTCAGGAATGGGAAAACAACCCTCGTTGGCTTAGGTCGAATTTTAACTGTCAACAGCATTTCGAATAAACGTACTGTGAATCCGAACATTATACGATCAAAATTATTCACTGATTTTTATCACTAACAATACCCAAGCGTAATTTAAAACATATTGACCGTGATGAATTAAACTGAAGTTCAATATTCGACTCAAATTATAACACAATTGTAGTGAGCAATTTTTAAAATCTCAAACATTAAATTGATTGTGGTTTCATTTAACTTTAATTTAATTTAATTTAATTCATTTAATTCTAAAATTCAGGTAGTAAAGTCATATAGTTCAGTAGAAGCAAAAATTTCATCGAAGGCAGGACGCAGTACAAACATGCCTCACCCCGTGGCGCAGGACACGTAGCTGATGAAATTAGTTGATGTTAACTCATTTAAAAATCCAGCCAAATTCTGCGGAAATTAGCGCAGTGAGGTCCGTGCAGCGCAGCAACTTTGGCGTGAGGGCAGACAGGCTCGTGAGACTACGTAACACTGCGGCACTTCATACTCAGAGTTAGCTAGCTATCCATGTATGATAGATGCGGGGTACACAAACTCATTTGCGTGCAGCCAATGCTGTAATAAAGAGATGAAAAATATTTTACTTGGTTTATGTGCAGTGGTGACGTCATGAAAGGTTTTAACACTGCAGTGACGTCTCATCAATTTAACCCAATCATAACAGACTGTGGGATCTCGTCAATGTTGAACCTCAGTTTAGAGCAGTTCTTCAGCAACTCTTTCATCAGAGGTTTCCCCAAAAATGCACGTTTTTTAGAATGCTGGCGTACGGAGCTAAGCTAATTGTGTTTTGCCTACGAAGCTAAGTAAATTTTAAAAAGAAGTAATTTTGACCCTTTGCCTCTAAAAGTTCAGACGATTTAGGGAGTAGTTTTTTTAAAATAACAGTGAAATTACAATTGCGTTGTTTTTTTCTGCACAAGCAGATGCTTACTTCCTTTTTTAAATTAAACAACAATATTTCGTTAAAAATTGATGCTAGCAGGACAAATCTTCTACACAAAAAAATGGTCGAAAAATTCGAGAAAAAATATCAGTTAAGTTTTTGCCCAAACTTGTCCGTAAATAAAAAAATGTCCAGATGAAACTTTTGCTCAAATTAAATAAAAAAGTATTAAATATGTTGCACATACCATGCAGCTTAAACTGAGTGCAAATCAAAATATAATTGCGCTTGTAAGGCATCAGGAATCTGTTAAAATATAATTACATGAATGCTATTAATTACCGTAATTTTGGCACTTACCTCAAAATATTTCCCTTCTAGTACCTTGAAATTTTGTCAATTATTTCCCTAAACTGGAAGCACTAGCCATCATGGCACTAGAGTAGCCGTTAGGAGACAAATGGTTAAGAAGCATGATTTTTTTAATATCCTTAGCTTCGTACGCCAAAAATATCATATAAAAACTTGAAATAAATAAATATTTCCAAAGTCATTAGCTCACTCATTTTCAGCCAAGAACAATAAATCGAACATTACTCTGGCATCAACCTGTTACATTCTTACTCACAGCCTACACTTCTACGCTCAGTATTTATTCATATTCTCAGTGAGAAATTTTACCATCAGTGTACACTGTACATTCCTACTTTCAATGAACAAAACAACTCGCACTGAATAATCCTAATCTAGGACTACAGTCCAACTCTCTGTGTAGATTCCTACTCCTTGTATACATTCCGTACATCCCTACTCTTTGTCTTATTTTTACTGTCAGTGTAAGTCCTTCTCTTAATTTCATTCCATACCGCTTATTTTGTTTCTTTATTTTCATCCGTCTAAAAAATATAATAAATAATCTGAGCTGCGTGCCGCTGCGACAGTCGTCTCTGAGTGTCAACTCTCACACACGTATATTAATACAATAGACAAATCTCAGGGTTGTTGTTCACAATCCTGGTAGTGGATGGAGGTCAGGAAGTTTTTAAGCGAAATCCAAAGATGGAGAGCGGCGAATTGACGGCGAAATACCCACAAACTTTTGACGTGCACGGCCAATCAGGGAATTGCGAGGTCGAGCAGGGTTGTTGTATAGACGAACAGCGCTGATGGAAGCGGAGGAATGAAGGACAAGAAGCTTCCCAAAAGAGGGCATTTCGCAGGTGATTTGAGGATGATTCACCTGGGTTACGTCCTAAGTTCTCACTTGCTCGCCCATACCGTTTCGACGAGAAAGTCTTTGATTTTAAGAGGATGCAACTGAAAAAATATACGGTACCCGAAATTAGAATCATAATGGAATGGCATGTTCTTTTGATTAAAATTGAAGTCGCGCTTTATGTTTCATTTTAAGTTAGTTCATAATTCGAGAAAATAATAATTTACGCCATACGATATGAACTCTAATTGGGAACATCTGTGCCTCTTTGTGGTCAGATCCATTCTCTCATTTTATTCACAATCTTGAAATTGATAGCTGGGTGCCAAATTTCACGTAAGTCAATCTTAATGAGACTAAAGAGCCTGAAATAATTGTTCCTTACGAATGTTTTTTTATTTTTTGTGGGCGGGCGCATGAGAATTTCAGTTAATCTCGTGAATGAGTTCGAGCGATTTCGCTGCAGGAGATTCTGGCTCTGTATGAGAACATAATGCAAAAACTCAGTTCCTCCAAAAAGTTTAGGTAGCTTTTCAGTCAAATGTTTTTTAATGCATTGGGAAAGTTTATAGCCGCGGGTTGTTTATTTAAAGGAAGGTAATAAATAATGTTAACCCAATTTTCTGATATTCGAACAACCTTTAACTGTAAAAAGAAAAAATACCTTCTGAATGAATAATCAAAACAAAATTACCAGAAAAGTCAAAACTCCTCGGCCAATTTTTCCCTTTACACTGACGAAGTCTTTAAGTGATAAATTTTTGTTACTCTGTGCAATAGCTTCATCTTGCATGCATGATTTAGTCACGGATTTGATAGTTTTATATTGTTATACTTCACTTGATTTATTTCTACCCATTTCAGTTTCGAGCAATAGAAGCATGGAAACATGTAGCTTACGCCTATAAGTCTCGAGAGATTTTTTATCATTTGTCAAAATGAGCATTTAAATTTGTCTAATAGAAGCTACTTTAACTGTTCTAATTTTACTACTAAAATAATCGAATTAATTACAGAATATATAAATGATATTTTCTACTTACTGATAGTATTTTATTTCCTATTATTACTCCATTTACTCGCGCGCTCTCCCCTTCACCATTGTTCAATGTGCTTCAATTCCCTGTTTTCATTGACTCTTCCAATCCGTACTCCCAGCATCTTGTTCCACGGCGGTCGGATTTGATATAATCCTTCAACTGGACTTTCCTCAATCCAGCAGCGGGTACAAGGTTCTGTAGGGGTGCCTGCGTGCATAATTTAGGCTAAATGAGCAGCTTGATCACTGAGCCATCAAGTCTCATAACGTGATGCCCTTGCCTCTCGGAGACCTAATCCTGGTCGCATAAAAAGTTATGAGCTTCTCAAGGCTGGAACATAAAGGAAAGAAAGGAGGCTACGGCAATGTGTCGGTACGAATGAAAATGTGCGACATTAGCAACGCTGCTGGCGTTTCATTTTCATCTTTTTTGTACGGTTTGGTTGTACCAAGTCATTTGACCATGCTTGGTGCGAAGTTAGTTTGATGAATATGTAATTTCCAAGACGCATAAATTTGCATCAAAATTTTATTGAAGTCCGGTGCATTTCACCTAACATGCAAACAAATATGTATAAATATCATGAGCAGTCACTAGCTACCGAGTGATAAGTCAACATAATTCAGTAAATGACCATTTCTTGCTCTCTAGATTGGAATGAATAAAAGTTCAGCTACTGCGTTATATTTTATTGTGCGTCTACTCGGCGTTTCTTATCATTTAGTTCGATCGAGTCAATATTCTTTCAAGATAATGAGTTTAAATTTTTTTAAATATATTTCAATTCAAAATAAAATCATGAAATTTCTACAATATTCCATCTGCAAAATTTGAGTGTAAATGAAATGAACATGCCAATAACTTTGTATATGCATTGGACTGATGTAAATGAATCAAAATGGAACTCAGAAGCAGATGAAAAATCTTTTTTGTGCAGGCCTTATAGTTCTTTATCAATTTTCAATGCTTCCGAGGAATTGGTCTGCGAATTTTTTAATTTTAGTAGTATTTTGAAGGCATTGCAGAACACTGACATACCAGGCTTACTCCTAAACAATTATTGTCGGGTAGAGTAACTCAGAAAATCTATGTTTGAATGCACAAGTCTACGGAGAACAGTGTAAACTTCAACATATCCTCATAGCGCTGATCGCTCATAACTAAGTATGAAAACCACCTGATTAGCCTTATCATGAGGAAATACTCGAATTACTGAGGTAAATTAAAAATCAAAGACTGGGGAAAGACTTTAGGGTTCCGGAACAATATACCGAACCCCCTAAATTTGAGTGGGGATGAGTTACACAACCACGTTTATCAGAAATATAGTTTACAGTCTGTTGTTAGCGCTCGATTTCTAGACGTATCGATTGCATTTAAGCATTTACCATCAGGAGATTTTGAAATTAACTTAGCATAAATCGATGAAAATTTCTTTCAGTTCGATATTGCTTTTATGTTAAATTTTTATTTTGGTTGAGGAACTACGCAAACTTCCTTCAAATCGATACAGCTTTTGAATATGAAATCACATGACGTCCTTGTTTTGAAATGTTATTGGGAAAGCGTGTTATTCGAGAATTGTCTCCCTCTACAAAATGTACTGGGATTTTAAAAAATTGTGTTGGTCAAAGTTTCCATTAGCGTCAACTCGGCTAACCTCATTTTTATGGAGGCTGCAAATAATTTTCCGATAATTTTTTCACATTATTTTGTAGCGTTACATTTTTTTGCATAACCCTGCAGCAAGTGTACTACGGTTTTCCCTGTTAAATTACTTTCAGCATTCATTCGAACATCATCAGTTGAAAATTTCATTTGTTTTGTTCTATGTTTAAATTAGGTGAGACAATTACCTAGAGACATATATATTTTCCAAATGAAACACAGTCACTACTTCCGAAGTCATAAGCGACTTATTGGGAAATTTCGGGTTAATTGCGACTTGGTCATGTGATGCGCCAATCATCACACTCTGGGGTCACAAGAGTCATTGCTGTCGATAAATAAATGTAAATCTGTGGCAAAAAATTGGTCACAGATTTGGCCACAGAATTGGCATAAAATCTTTAAAATATTTATATGTGAAGCTGAAATTCTGAATAATATTTCCTCACAACGCGGACAAATACTATTGACAATCGCATGAAGACACAGGTATTCATTACTTGGATTACACTTCGATAAAGCAAACGCAACATATTTTTCATGTCAACTGCAGAGATGTTGATAAAATTTTATTCGATTTTGTACCTGGAAACAGGTCAACATAATTTTCCCATGATGGAAGCCGCTCGTGACTTCTTTTTTTATCCCGAGGAATGAAACACTGGAGCAGCGACGAGAAGAAACTTTCTTCATACAAGACCCTCGAAGCTTTCAAAACGAAGTGACTTTTTCCAGTGACATCAATACAGTTTAAAAACAGACTTCAAAAGCGATTGCTCTTTTTCAGATAATATTTTATCCACGACTTGCATAACTGAGAAACTGTACGACTTCCGTAAAGCGACAGTAAAATCTAAGAGAACTTTGATCTACAAGAAATAGAACTTCAACGAGATGCGACGAAAACGGAAAATTCAATATTCGCAAGATTTGGAATGTAAAGTAACACGAGACTAGAGGCATTTGTAGACATATTGAATATAAGGTGAAAATATTTTCCTTCGAAATCAAACCAAGAAGAACCTTGTTTATTCAGGAAACTAACAAATAGAATGAGAGAACAATATTTAAGCTATTAACGATGGACTTTAACTGAAAAAAGGAAATTATCTGCTGCCTACAACGGAAATGTTAAGCCATGGAGAGAAGAATTCCAAGCAAATAACACTTTAATAAAACCGGGATAGTAATAACACATTTCTGCACAACCGAGAAGTTACTTCTATGGAGTATACTCGCGAAAAGACATGGAAGTAATTCATGGGAAATCTCATTGGTAACAGGCATGAATTACAACACAGCTTTTAAATTGAGGGAAGAAACTATTCGACCAATTTAATTGTAAAAGGAAGAATCGCACACACAAGTCTTAGGATTATGAAAAGCTATACATGAAATCAGCTAAGCATATGAATAAAATCACACTTCGCTTCCCTCAGATAAAAAATTAGTGAAAAGACGCAGAGTAACAAAAGTGAACTGTAATAATATGTAATGAAATACAACAAAATGTGACATGGTGTTACAAGAGCAAAAAATAAGCAAACATGTACGATGCAATACGAGCCTAATTTAATAATATTCAACAAGATGCAACAAGATGACACGGTGCAACACGAGTAAAAAATGAGCAAACGTGCACGATGAAATAAGGAGACTCGCACCAGTTAGTTATCCGCAAAGGGTCAGAGATGATATTTTAAAATAAAATATGACCGACTTCTAAACAAGCAAAAAGTCCTTTATTCATATCACATGTGTTTTTTATTAATTGCGCGTAGATAGATAGGCATACAATATTTTCGGCTACTTCCATGGCACCCCGGGGGGAAGAAAATTTCCTTAATAATTAATAATTCTACGCTAGTAGAATGCTAATTTTTTTGTACCAAAAATGCTTCTGGCATTTTCATTTTGAATAACATTTTGTTCGTTTTCAAAGCCTGCTGTTGAAAGTGAACAGAGTAAAATTCATTGAAAGTGACTCGTAACCTTCGACATGGCATCTCTGAAGGCAACTTTTTTTTATATTGAAGAACTCTTCATTTGATCAAAAAAGTCCAACGTGCAGCTTTTCCAAAAATAAAGGTCAGCTGTGAATGAAAAATTAGGCAGACAGATCGCCCCAATGGACATGTAGATCAGTCCAATCGATGACCATTTACTGTAGAGAAAAATGGATCACTTCGAAAGAAAAATAAAAGAAAAACATTTTATTTCCAATAAAGCACAAACATGAAATGTCGATACATTGGTTTTTAAAATTTGTTTTTCTCCAGAAATTTTCTTTTCTACAGCCCGTAAGTATTCGTACAGAAACACTAAACGCATGAAGACTTGAATATTTCTTGTTTCAAGCTTAGCGCATCAGCCATTCCTAAGAGTTAAGTACTATAGAAATAAGTATAAAAACTCGTTAAGAGTAATTTTCAGGGATACAAGAGCAAAACGTACCCGCAATTGACAGCGATATTTATTTCTAAAAATATAAACATAAAATAAGTTTGTGTTCCGTCCGACTATCCCTCAACTGTAATTAATGTTGTACGCCAAAGTATACGATTCAAATGTCAATGACACAAATTATAGAAATGATGGCTGTTCTTCTAGTGGAATATAAATTTCTGGATATATGAAGTAGCTTCAAAGAAACAGATTATCACTGTAAAACTCTGATCCAATATTTAACTGTAAATGAGTAATAATGATAACACAGCGTCCACACTTAGGTTAATTAAAATAATCGTATTATTCGTGGTAAGGTAACTTTACAATAATAAATTCTTAATTTTGCAACAGTGTTGTTGAGAGAAACCTAATTGTACGAAAAACTTCGTACTGTAATTGTCAATTGTCTGAAGATATGCAAGGGACTGGCATATCGCTGCGTGCTCCATGTCAGTTGAAATCTGAATTGGCAACTCAACAGGATAGGGATTTTTAAACTGCGTGCGTCACGCGTAATTTCCGAGTTTTGAATTTCTTCAGAAGACGTACGGAAGCTTTTACCAGTCATCAGCCCTGAAGATCTGAACGAGATGCAGCCTGATGGATGCCAACCATATTGATTTTCTTGCGATAGCGGTGTCAGTGCATGATGATCTGGTTCTGAAATATTATTTTTCCCCGCTAAATTTCACTGGACTTCTCGAAAATATTTCAGAAATATACAAACTAAATCTTCTGTTACGAATGGTCATTTAAATCATTATTTCCAACGAAACAGCAATAATTTTATGGTTTCGTGCCTGTGCTGTAGTTCGTACTTAGTGAGGAGTTATCTCAAAAACAATACATTCAATCGACTGAGGTTGATACCCTTTGCCCGTAAAAATATGTGTACGCTAAAGAATCATGCACAGTAAAATCGAGTCCGCTCCTTCCCTTGATATCCAGATAAGCCCCCATACCCACGACAGTGTGTGAGCGTTTCACAGTGTTAACCGTGTACCGAAGGCAATGCTTGATCCTGGTCTGATCAGAGAAATCGTTACTTCTGATGAGAAAATGGTGATGTTGCACCAATTATTGTGAGTAACCGAAAGGGCAAAATTCAATTAGTTCCTACATGTCATTCATTTCTTATGGAACGGAGCTGACTGGGCCTTAGAAAATTGAAGAAAAGCTGCAGTTCTTTTTTTCTCAAGTGTGTGTAAGAAAGGTTCATTATGTAATTTTTGTTTCAAATATAACAGAAAACAGAAGTGTATAAAACTTGTGTGTTGGTTCAGTGTCAGCGCGCGCATATTTGATGGGACAATTCAAGTCAATGAAGTAATTTACTCGCACATTTCTCTCCAACATCAATAGGGTTCCGATTAATTTTTTAAGCAAATGAGTCTCATCCCGCAAAAATTTATTTCAAAAATTTTCCGTAGTGAAAGGAAAGCTATGATCAAAAATGTCCTGATTATATTTAATACGGGATCGGTAAGATTCAATAGTTATAAAAAACTTTATCAGTATTGCGAAGAAGTGCAAAACTCTCCAAATTGGACATTATTATGAAGAGATTTACGTGAGAGACAACCTCGCTATTTCGAGCACTGCACCACTTTGCACCACAGCTGCCATCTGTTTTATAATATGTAATTAAGTTAGAAAACCTATAATACATCCAACAAGCGTATGCCAAGACGTTACATATTTATTCACACCAAATTTTCAATTTTTCATCACCAACACAGAAAATTACAATAGTTCTGATGAAAATTACCCTAAGTAACGCATTTGCCTCTAAAATTCTTCCAAATATTTACTCGATGTTTTGAACACTTGTGTGATGTCATTGCCCAGATTCATGAAATGATGACCGCGTATCGTATCTGGACAAGTGACCGGAGCAATGAACGTATTAGAGCCACCACCTGACCCATCTGGTGGTACTTTCTTTAGCCATGGGCGCTACCTTCTTTAGCTATTCCATGTCCACTCACCTACTTCCAGCAGAAATCAAGCAGTTTCTTCTCCATGTTCTAGGTGAGCAGTATCATCTTGACGGTTCTATACCTGGTAGTTTCACATTCATCGATCGCCGAATTGGAATAGCGGACAAAGTATGGTGTTTTTGAAGATGGCGGCTGATGTCTGGATCATATATTTTAGTATGTCTTCGTACTAAATCCTACAAGTGTGAGCCAAGTTTTCTTCGAAACTCTATAGCCTGTCTCTTTCGGAGGTAAGAGACGGTGCAAAGCCGTTTTTTAATTCTCGTCCCTGTCACATGAACGTCAGTAGCCTTACGTAACGCTTTCATTCCTTGATGTGACAAGGAAATGGCTCTGTTCGTTTCTTGCGTTGCAACTGTGGATCTATCGACTTATTTTCTCAGTGTGTTCGGCCCATTAGCAGGCAAGTTATCAGTCGTGAAATGATAGGCAAATGAAAAACGAAACGCTGATGAAAATCATAAAGTAAATTGGTTTCTAGGTGCTTCAGGTAGTTCACTGGAGTGAAGTGTGTTAGAAACAATGAAGCAGAGTTGTATTCAGTGAACTAGCTCCCCTAATGTTTGCATGGGCGGAAAATGGGGGAAATTTTTTCTTAAATCTGAGTGTATTAATTAAATTTCCAATGAAACTTGCTGCGATTTTTTCTGTGGCTACTGTACACAAACGCACAGCAGGATTTTAGATTTTGAGAGAAAGATATTTTGTAACAAAAAGTGTAGGAAAAATTGTATAATCCTAATTTTTTTACATTATTACATATGTTAGATAGTAGTACTTATAGGGTGATTCGCAGGGCATTTTATTCTCAAAATAAGAAGAAAAACCAACGTTATAGAGAAAATTTCTTAAAGCAAACGTTTCGGAATAAAATATTCCTCCATCGGTGTTGGAAGAAATAAAAAACATTTTCAGTCATGAATAAGAGGCTAAAAATCTGAATAAAGTTACAAAGCAAAAACGCAAAAAAAAATAAAAAATAAATCCTTTTCTAACGACTAAAGCACCGTACGTAAGCGTATTGGCAATGCACACAGCACAGGCGTACAAAACCCTACACACGCACACACATGCACACGCACAAAGCACACCTCAGCATACCGCAAGTTAGGAAGTTAAGGCTACAAATAATTTTGTCGCTCTGAATTCGTTGTTTAATGAAGGTTTATTCATGAATATATGATATAAAGAGATCCTAGAATACGGAGGTCTGGTTCATCAAAGGCTTTGTAAAGAATAGAAAAATTGGACATTTTGAATGGAGTGATGGGAACTTTTGCAATGGTTTCTAATGGCGGACTAGGGGGACAAACAAATGGGCGGCCAGTAATATGAGAAAATCCAGAATGTTGGCTGTGACGGATAAATAGTTGGAGGGTAGTGCTTCCAACGTACGATTGTTGGCAGCAATCACAAACATACACATATACACAGCAACTTTTCAGGCACTCATTCTGTCGCTCTTTCCTGTTAAAAAATTACGATATATTGAAGGTATTCCTATAATAAACATAAATGTCAACCGCTGAAAGATAGATTCGCACAAGGACTGAAAACTCTGTTTGAAATTCACTGCCTAGGGACGGAAAACCAATAAATATTTTCTATTTAGGTAGCCTAAAGTTACAGAAGGGGGGCAAATTTTAATATCAAGAAATGTTGTAACTACTTAATTAACAAGATATTTTGGATAATGGTTACACGCAAACTTTTTTTGCAGATATTCTAACTCATTGTGTAATTAATATTTGGTACGTGCTTGAGACGCAATACGTCCTATGCAATAAAGTTCTTCCACAAGATTTAATATAACATTTGTAGACAAAGCTAAAATCATTTGTACAAAGACGGGTAAATGTAGGTTCCTATAAACGGGAGAGATGAACTTAGTATCAGACTTCCTTACCACGATATCCATAAAAGGTATTTCACCATTCTGTTCACATTCCATAATGAATTTACCGTTTTGGTGAATAGTATTAACGTACTAAAAAAACTTATTAGCTTGATCCTGGGGCCTAAATAATTGAAAGATGTCATACAAGTACGGTCTATAGAAAACAGGTTTATATTTAGTCGAGCAGGAATCTAGAAAATCTGTTTCTAAATGGGCCAAAAACATATTAGCAATGACAGGAGACAGGTTAGAGCCCATGGCTAGTTTATGTAGTTGTTGATATATCAACAGATTGAACACAAAATAAGAATCTTTAAGAGAGATTTCCTAGAATCGCTTGAATTGCTGTCTGTCAAAATTAATAAAATGGCTAGTGTTGAAAAAAGTCTTATCCAGTAAAATATAGATTGATTCCCCCAAAGGCACATTTTTGTATACATAAAGATTCAACATCAAAGCTGCACATGAAAAAGTCGTTAGTTTTTTCGACACAGGATAGTTCACGAAGGAAAGGACTATAGAGATCTCCACTGCACAGCTCTCCACTGTTCTACATGTACTTAAAGTGGCCGTTACTTACCACGATATGAAAACAATGGAAATGTAACTTATATTATCTAATACGTACGTTACCTTCTTAGTTTAATCGTTTACAGTGGAGCAAAACAGCTTCTTTCTGCAATTGGTCATTTGAATCCAGTTCATCAGCGATAAATCAAGTCGACGCATTGATGTTTTGTACATCATAAATTCGCATAACGAATTTCTCGAACAGAGACATATGAGTTAACTCGTGTTTTTTTTACGTTATACGGAGCACATGGGCTCTACAAATAGCAGCATGTGTGAATCTTTTGGAGTGAACTGATTACCCTGGTAATTATTAGTGATCTAATATAAAAAAAGAAATTCATGTTCCTTCCATTAATAGGAAGCTTACAAACTCGTTCGTGTGAGCACTTTTCGAACAACTGAGTTTTGTGGACGTCGTAGCCTCTCCCGATAAAATTTTTTGTCCAGAGCCTGCCGTCAAATATCGGGTATTGGATGCAGCTGCTCAGTACGGGGGTTGTTTAGTGAACAAAATGAAGATTGGTGGCATTTATCGGCCTACTGAGATGACAAGCAAATTGATGGAGCAACTTTCAGTTCCAACGATACTCTCAATCGCGAGACGAGCTGCCATAATCTGTTCGGTGATATTAACAGAAAGTGGGATTCTGTGCTGAAATTGGAGTGTTCATTAATTAAGAATGAGGACAAATAATTGGTATTCGATGGGAAGACACTTTCCATCAAAAGCCTCTGTATCTAAAGAAAAAATCAAATAGTTTATAGTCTGGATTGTACACACGAATATGCTGTATCATTTATTCTGTTTAGTAAGACATATTGAGACTGAAATTTTGCCATTCAGAAGATATAGCTTTAGTCAGCAACCATTTCAATTCAAAATGGGAAACTTCCTTCGAAACGAAAATTATGTTATGAGAAAACCTTTCCATTCAAACGAAAAATATCGGTCCCATGTTATTGACTGGCGAAGCTCGAAATTTCTTCCTTCCTCGAATATAGACAAATGCCAGCTGTTGTTTTGCTCACTTTGTCCGTATAGCAAAACCTTTCTCTCTTGGGAGTGTGGGGATTTTTGAATTTGAAATTATAATCAAGGTGTGCGTTCTACATGTTGTAGTTTAAGTTAGTCAATTGCTTTCTGATGACCAGTTAATCGCTGTCGGTATTTTCGAGGACGATTTTACTAATACCGAGTCCGTATGGAAAAAGCATCTTCAATATTGAAAGATGAGGTATCCTCAAGGTCTCCTTAACGACACCTGTAAATGTGAGTATTATAACTGACAAGTTCCATTTTGACCCGCAAATCTATTATATGCAAATATTTCTTCTGTTCATTGTTTGTATAGAGTTGAATACTCGTATCTGTTTTGAGTCTGTTTTAGAACCATTTTATGCGGTTCTATATGTTTAACTAACATCGGTGAGTCGCAGGAATTTTGATGAAGAGGAAGCATCCCTTTGTGTTTGATGGAAGAAGTCAAGATTTCATGCGTGAAGTCACAGCGAGTACCTCCCTTCCAGCCCGTTGCTGTCGGAGTAAACACTAAAGCGTAAAATTAAGATTCACAGATTCATATACCAACCTAGAAACCATTACGTGTTCCGAAAGATTTAACTATGTCTGATATGGGCTTTCTATTATTCATACTTTAGTCCACTAGTCAAAAATAATAGTGGCATTGTTGGGATAAACTCTTCACCTGAGAAATACTTTGTAAAATGAGTAGAGAAGACCGGCGTAACATCGAGCATCTCATTGTGCTCGAACAGCTATATCAAAGTTCTACAAGCTACTTTAATCGCTTGCTTATTTGATAGCGTATGCTTACAAAGAGTGGAGGACAGACAAGAAAACGCACCTCTTAGTATAATGAACATAATTTTATGAGGGGGAAGTATATTCACAGGTAATAGGGTTTGTTTCAGGAAATAATTGTTTTGACAAATGGATATACGACTTATTTCGAGAGTTTTAGAAGGAAAAGGCGTGTTACACAGAGCTTATTTTCGAGCTTCATTAAAACCAGGTGATCAGGAGCTATTTAGTGCAAGCAGGAACATAACTAAGAGAGCAATTATCCGTAACGTTGTTTGGGAGGGTTTTGGAATCACTGACTTGTAAGTTTGATTGAAACCGATTGGCCTCGTCTTTAAAATCAGATTACACCACTCAGTTATAATAGCAACTCTTCTATCCGAAGGGTTTTAATTTTCAACGGATATACATAAAGAGCAAATATAAAGGAAAAACTTTGCGCTTACGAAACAGTTACATCAATTCATAAGCAACGAATTATTAAAAAAAAAGTTCCTTAAGTCTTACTTTACACATGCGTTTTCGCGATACATCCTATGCATTCTAGATGAACAGTTGAAAAAAATTGTAGCTAAATTGAAGAATTTTCTAAAGTTCTTGCCGAATCATTCATTAATTATTCACAATTTTTGAGTCATTTTGACTGCCATTTTTAATTTTGTACGGTGAGTATGATATTAAAATAATAATTTTCTCTATGAAATTTTACGATTGCTACGTCATTTATGCACATCCGAAGGAACTAAATCGAAGTAAAACAAAAATGATTGTTTTTTATATAATTAAACAAACTAACTCAATTAAGTGGAAGGCAAAAAAATATTGCTCTTTCAAATCAAATTTCAGTAAATCAAGGTTTAGTAGGATCTCTTAGAAATTTCAGAAGGAAACTGATACCCAATTTTAAAGTTGGCGTAGTACTATAGCAGTTCGGGGCCTCAGTAGTAAAATAGCGATAGAGACGTCATTTTTAGAGCAATTTTCTTCCACAGTGCCTTTTACAGCAATTTTCTTCCACAGTGCCTTTCACAGCAATATTCTTCCACAGTGCCTTTGTATGGCACTGCAGTATTTCTGTCACATAACTCCACTGACCGAAAACAACCTGCAGTGAGCTGCTATACTGTAGTGTCCACGTTTTACAATGTGTGTCTTTTAGCAATATTTACATGCATATGTGGCGTACGAGTTGTTTTTACGCCTTGAAATATTCAATAGCTGCAATCGAATATCACCGGAGCCAGAACAATTGATGTAATATACTCCTAGAACTCGAAATGAGAGTGAGTAGCTACTTCATTGAAATTAAAAAAATCAAGAAGACACAGCATCGATTCCCAAACGGGGAAGCATTGTTCCGCACTGCAGTTGTAAATATTTCAGATTTTCGAGCGGAGAGGAAGTGCAAGAACACCTACAAACTCTACAAAGACAGCCCTTTAAGGAAGTGAATGATGAAGAAAACAGTCGGCCTCACACTTGAGAAAAACGCGCAATTAAAAACATCTAAATATATTAAAAAAATATGCAGGAACGTGATCTTCAAGCGCTTATTCCGTCTATAGTAAGCTCTTTTTAAACGATATGAAGGTGAGTTAACAATCTTTGGAAATAGCACTACCTCCGATAGCGTTAGAAAAAATAACGCAATGCAATGAACGCCTGAAGTAAATATTACTCGTAATTTAAGTGTGGCGTCTGTCACCGACACCAAGCCTCACTTTGTAACTTTGCATCTAGGGAAAGATTTTACAATAATAATATTGTCTGAGCGCATTGGCTGACAATTCTAATTGTAGTATAATGTAGCGATTATTTGGAGTTCATAATGAGGTACAGTAAAGTACTGTGATAACCTTTGAGAAAAAATTTAGAGTGAATAACAATATCTCAACGTGTAATTAACAAAACAGCAAATTAAAACATTTTATATCTCCTGAATAGAGATGGGAGCCTGAATTAAATATAAACATTTATTTTTTTACAAGTAAAACGGTTGAAAAGATAAGGTTATTCACGCAAATTAGTGACCACTTGGTATGTTCATTAAACATGTAGAGGGATTACTGTTAATCCATTTCATACAAAAATGCATTCATTATTTACCATCATGTATGCAATAATTAAAAAAATATGAAAAAGCCTATCTCGGCAGAGAAATAATTAAAGGTAGACAGTAACTACCATAGTTCTCAAGGAAGTAAATAAACCAACCGTGATTGCAAAAAGCTGTAAGAATTTACGTAAGCTACACCCACTATGGGCCGGCTATTTCATTGTTACAGTGGATCAAACATAAACAAATTTCCAACAGTGGCGAGGACGTACACCTCGTGTATCAGAGATAATGACTTCATGTTCGGATGAGAAATGTCAGCGTAACTTCCATAGTGTAGCAATGATGTCCTTCCAGCGCTCGGTCACTTACGGCCAGTCTGTAGTTGGGCGCTATGACACCTTCACTTGTGCCCGCCACTTAGCTATAGTTATTGCATTCTCACCCTAGCACACTGCCCTCAAATTGCCACCCCGTTCCGAGCAGCTGCGCAGAAAATCAGACACCAGATCTTTTAAGTAGCAGTTACAGTTTCTGGTTTATTGATGCATTTCAACTGACGCTATGTCCTCGTCTTGTTAGCATAGACCTGCTTTTTTTCTATTTATGCATTCACTTCTTTTTCTTAAGCACTTAGAAAGTTTAGTTCCATATGTGAAAATAATATTGCGCGTAAGCATTTTACTTAGAAATTAATTTTGCCCAGTGTTTATGGAGGGAAAAGTGACAAAACACGTTCCACGATTTGACATTCCTTGAATTTTTTATTAACATTCCACAAAGTTCACTGCAGTTCACCATAAAATTTGAATAATTGTAGTTTTTTTGAAATGTTGATAGAAATACCATGCAGTGTGAAAGCCTGGCGAGTTGTTCATTCAAAACGGTTATTACTTATTGCATTGAATTTGAGATTTATTGAAATTGTCTTTGAACATCATGTACGAAAGCTCGTTCGCATGCTCTGTAGCGCAAACCCTTAATCAATTAAAAACTATCTGCAGTTTTAAGTCATGTACGTAAGTATTCATGAATGTGTTCCATCAGTTAATTTCAGTTCTTCAACATGATCAGCGCTCCTAGTACAGGCGCTTGATCATGTTGCATGGAAATATTTTTTTATTGGAATAATTTGTAACATTTATTTTTGGCAAATACTAGAGTCAGACTTTTATTATTATAGTTCGTATCAATGTACAGTATGCTTGTAACGTATATTGAAGCTATAGTGATTATATTATTCAAATTTTCCGAAGCTATGTAATTGACACGAATCTTTTTACGTCTATTCTTATGACTAAATCGGCAGAGAACCGATCTATGATTTATTGTCGCCTTCTGCACGAACAAATTTCTTTATGCGATTTCACGTCAAATTATTCCCATCCATCACTTAGAGTCCAATATAGTGTTCTTGCTAAGTATATTTCATAGCGTATGGGTAAAAATATGCAATCATCCAATTTTCTCAGCCCCAAACAGCATGGGCCTTCGCGTTATCTATTATTGGAATAATTAAATGAAACTGAAGAACACTAATGAAATGAAGCATGAAAATAACTTCAGCAAAACTTCTGTTGCATAATAAAGTTCGCAGCAATTCACTGGGTAAAAAAACTATGGTATTCGGTAAAAGAATAATGACTCTTGTCGGTAGTTAAGTGAGTGATGGTACTTTCGTCCCTGGTCGCTTGAGGAAGTATTGATTCCTGAAGACGTGGTGTGTCTCAGAGGCATCGTTATGGGGAAATTTCACCTTATTCTCTCTTAGTTATTAAACAGATATTTTATCCAAAAAGTAGTAGACGAAGATTATACCTTTGCTCTGCCCACTTTACTTAACCATCGAATGGGCAAATAATTGACGCGAAACGGAGTACTGCAAGTACACGTCAGGCTTAAATGATGCGCATGCCCGAACTTAGTCTATCAATCAAATTACCTTCAATGCATATCACTACTATCTGTATGGCATATTTGACTCAGAGTTTGGAGAATTTTGGGGAATATCAATTTGCTAAGGAAAAAAAGAACAGATGATAGAGATCAGGGCTCAAACGATGAGTCGAATTATTTTCTTATTGAAAAAAATATTATATACCAGTAGATGTCATCGATCCATCAAAAACCAATCCTTTGCATTCCTGGGGGCAATGTCACGTCTGGATCAGGTACTGCTCATATGGATCATTTTGAAAGAGTGAGCGATCGCGTGCTTATGTGCGTGAAGACTTGCCTTTGATGCTCTGAAGCCTCGCGATCAAACAAACCACAACACGCTCTTAGCAGGCTGGCACAAAGGCCTACCACTTCACTGACAAAAAAAAACTGGGAAGAAATTTGAATGGGCTTTCAACATAACAGCCGCCTTTATCCTCGAGTTTTCAATCCGTAAAAATTACATGCTCAAGTTACTACCACTTCTTGAGAACGTCTCGCAAAGATAAAGGTATAATAAAATCGAAATTGTTTTTTGATTGAGGCTGGAAAGTCTTTTGAAGTGAATAATGAGCTTTGCAGTTGAACCGCGTTCAACTCCAGGTTGTAATCAAAAGGGTTGCAGGAATGGCTTGCGTGTAAACATGATCAAAATATGGTATTATACAACACAAGTTTATTCGCTGTGAAATATTCCTAAGTTCAGACGGCAAAGCTTACATTTGTTAAAACATGATACTTCCAGACTGTTTTATAACTAACTTGGCATGAAATAGGTATTTTCGCTGACGGACGAGACGAGACAGAGGGCCCAATACGTATTCTCCTCGTTGTATCTTCCTCAGAGCAATGCTGATATAGTGCGTTTCCATCCACCCACTGTAACCAACCAAAAGCCAAACAGAAACAATAATGTCTTAGTCAACTATCGTTCATCTCACATTGGGCAGAAGGCTCTGTCAATATCAGGTGCCTTACTGTGGAACAAACTTCCCCTGAGTATTAAAATCCCTCAAAGACCGAGAGAATTTAAAGCCAAAATAATTCGTCATCTGTCGTCTCAACGATAATTCTTAGTTACAGAACATACTGAAAACGTATTGACGAATCTCACTTTACCTGGTATCTCTATTGCTTAATACTCTCCCTTGCTCATTTTCTTTATAATTCAAGACATCACACAACAGTCTTGAAATATGCGTAGGTATTATGATTTGATCGCCTATACGCTGGGATTTGCAAGCATGCCTACTTGTATATGTGTGTACGTATATGGGTGTATATGAGTGTGCATGTGTGCACAATACACCTGTATGCACTGGACTAGCAACTGGTGTATAAACTATAAATACTAGAATTTTTTCATTCTAACACTACCCAACACATCATTTCATTTTATTATTGTAAGGCATCCAAAGCTTAAATGTCTTTTAGTTGTAAAATGGGGTACATATGTATATTTATCAATTACAGGCATTTTGCGCCATAGTTCAAAGATGATGTGTTTTTTTTCCTAATATGAATATGGCACCCTTATAGGACATTCATGTTTCTTTCTTCGTCACGTCCAAAAATGCTCTTGGTAGGCTAGTGTAGTGCAAATTATCATATCATCTCTTACGCTCTAGAGTATATTATAACAACTGCACCTAAGCCTCGCGTGCTTCTGGAAATATTCTGTACTTGGGAACCGTTGTAGAAAAATCGTTTTCATGTGTCTGACTAAGGTAGACTGTTTTGTGCCTATTTTTTTAGTACGGGAATTTTATAAAATTCATGCCATAATAAATGATATTTTCTCCGATTCCCTCGATTGGAATGCTAGTTTATACTGATTAGTTTACGCTGATATTTGCGCACATGCTTCCTTATGTATATATGTACTTGTGCACGCTATGCGTACGTAGATAGGTGAGTGTGTCAATACGTAATAATTCATTTCACTTGATTATTGTACAGCATTTATAAAATATATATATGTACAAATATATCTGTGGCGTGATCACCCACATCTGATAAATAAAATGCTTATCGACCAATGATCCTTTCGATACAATATTTAATAAGACATCGTTACAATATTTCAGTAAAAACTGTAAGCAGCAACACATACTGAAAAAGTTGTCACGAATTTTCTTTGTTCATTATCCTATATTTCAGAACATCGCACAGCATTTTTATAGAACGTGCATATAAATATATGTTGTGATTGCCTCGATGCATAGAAATGTATTTGTGTACGTTTGCGTGTTAGGTGTATGTATGTGCGTAGGTATGTATGTGCATGTATATGTGTATACATTTACATGTATATATGCACATATGTGTGTACTAAACTGACAATTGGCATTTGAACTAGAGATGATGTTTTTTTTTTCTGTTCACTCTCAACTTGTAACATTACCTAACTCGTCATCTCTTTATTATTGTAAAGCATTCCCGTAAAAAATTATACATTAGTGGTGTGATCATCCATTTATATTTAAATAAAATGCTGATCAATTAATGACCGTTATGTTAAAATTGTTTAATTAGAAATACAAATCCTGTAATTTTCGTGGTCCTCGTGCTTTTATGTGTGTATATTAATTTTTTTCGTGCTTTCTTAAAATGACATTTTTGAACATCTTCCGAAACAAACAACTCTAATATTATTTCCTGGCGCCAAGAATTGCCAAGTTTCATATCATGTATGTGTAAATTGTAAAAAGTGTTCTAAGTCCACAATGAAAATGCAACGTCTATGAAATTGTGTTGTCTCTTATAATTATCATTACATGAATCATCAAATGTAGATTACCTAGGGAGCACGTTATAATTATCATTACATGTATTATCAAATGTAGATTAAGCAAGATTAGGAGAACATTGCCTTCAATCATTTATTTTCGACTAGTGACATGAGTATTACAATACTCATGTGTGTGTATCACGTAAGTGTATTAACTTTAAGATATTTTAAAAACCAATGATAGGAATTTTGTACTATCTCTATTGGAAATAAAATGTTTTTCTTTCTTTCTTTCTTTTCATAACTTCAGGAATTATCACGTAAATAAATAACGCTTTGTTTTGAGAGTCTTTATTCACTCGTAAGAGCTTTCCGTGATCAAATTTATGAAAAATTCAAACGAAGGCTATCCTATGCTCATAATTTCTCACGTTAAGTGGAATAGTCAGGCGTTTCACCAGATTACTCTCATGATATACTCATGTGATATCTTATTCAAAAAAATCGGAATCTTTGAAAAGACCACCGTGTAGAAGCAGTGATTTTTTTGTATTAGCGTTAGGAAAATATTTCATTCGATATGGCCTCCTTCTGCCATAAAAACGGCGGCTACACGTTTTCGAAAGCCGGACACAGTACGGAGAACGTCTTTCGTTTCCTCCGATTCCAGCACTTTTTAACGTCCTTTAGATCTTAAAGACAGTGGCATTGTACCAGGGTTTTTCACAACATGTGTCCTAAATTTGCAACCAAGAATAGAAATCCAACGGCTTCAGTTGAAAACTAAAAACGGTTTCGTCCAAAATTGCAACCGTACATTTTAAGGGAATCAATAACTGGTTCTGCTCGCCGTATGAGCAGCAACCGAGTCCTGTTCGAGCATGAACTTCTTATTTGAAGCCTTGTCTTCCTGTATGAATATATTTCTGTTTGCAAAGCGTTGGAAAGGATTCGGTAAGCACTTTTTCGTCGTTGGCGAAATAGTGTAATAAATTTGAATTTAAAATGTTTTTTGTTTATGGAAAAGTCGTTAATTTTCTTCATGCGAAATCTCGCTAAAGTTGCGGCTTGTGGCAACACTAACCTCGACAGGTGCCTTGTCTGTGACAAATGAGATTGAAGTGAACCGCGCTGTGAGGAGGGTTTTGGCCTCTTGTGCGTAGCACCTGTCAGGGAGTATGTGATCGCCTTTTCTTTACTATATTAATTTGTGATTGCAATCGCGTTTTCTGTTCTTTTTGTTCACTTATTTATCTTGCATGTTCGCAACCTCTTTTCTACCCATCTTAAACAACTTGGTCCTTGTGACTCTTAAACTACTTGGCCTTGTGACTCTTAAACTACTTGGTCCTTGTGACTCTTAAACTACTTGGTCCTTGTGACTCTTAAACTACTTGGTCCTTGTGACCCTTAAACTACTTGGTCCTTGTGACTCTTAAACTACTTGGTCCTTGCGACTCTTAAACTACTTGGTCCTTGCGACTCTTAAACTACTTGGTCATTGAGACCCTTAAACTATTCGGTCCTTGTGACCCTTAAACTATTCGGTCCTTGTGACCCTTAAACTATTCGGTCCTTGTGACCCTTAAACTATTCGGTCCTTGCGACTCTTAAACTACTTGGTCCTTGTGACCCTTAAACTACTTGGTCCTTGTGACCCTTAAACTACTTGGTCCTTGCGACTCTTAAACTACTTGGTCCTTGCGACTCTTAAACTACTTGGGCCTTGCGACTCTTAAACTACTTGGTCCTTGCGACTCTTAAACTACTTGGTCCTTGTGACTCTTAAACTACTTGGTCCATGTGACCCTTAAACTATTCGGTCCTTGTGACCCTTATACTATTCGGTCCTTGTGACCCTTAAACCATTCGGTCCTTGTGACCCTTAAACTATTCGGTCCTTGTGACCCTTAAACTATTCGGTCCTTGTGACCCTTAAGCTATTCGGTCCTTGCGACTCTTAAACTACTTGGTCCTTGCGACTCTTAAACTACTTGGTCCTTGTGACCCTTAAACTATTCGGTCCTTGTGACCCTTAAACTATTCGGTCCCTGCGACCCTTAAACTACTTGGTCCTTGTGACCCTTATACTATTCGGTCCTTGTGACCCTTAAACTATTCGGTCCTTGTGACCCTATAAACTATTCGGTCCTTGTGACCCTTAAACTATTCGGTCCTTGTGACCCTTAAACTGTTTTCACTATCATACTACCCGTGGCTCTACGGTGCCCTCTTGAAATCATAAGTGATTTAGGCACTATTCGAAGGTGAGCCGGTGGAGTTATGAGATTTCCTATATACGCGAAATGTGAAAAGGTTCTAGTTTTCTGTTGTGGCTTTTTGTTCTCCCTCAGAATCCTTTGGCGAGCGTGATCTGGATGGGATGCTCTTTTAGGAGGCCACTCTCTTTGGTTTACCAAGCCTAACTTTGCTTCTCCAGCGTGTTTATCATCTCCAAATTTAAGGACACCATCCCAGGCCCTTGCCAGATCCTGTCGATGTCCTGGTCATTTTGCATGTTTTTGTTGTAGAAGGACCCTTAGGTGGTAGACTATTCGTTCCTAAAATTTTATGGCGCTACGACAATAATTCCCCCCCTCCCGGGGGGGGGGGGTGAAGGGACCAAAATATTTCAATTTTCCCGATTTTGACCCCATATAACAAGAGAACAAATGGGAAATGGAAAAAAGCCGAACGAGCGTTTGTTAGAAATGTTCCAAGGATTCTAAAACTGCATTTGTTTTTGTTCTAGCATCAAAACTGAAGGAGTCCCATTTTGAAATATCGATATCAATGAAAAGCACCCAAATTTTTTTAACTTTTTCCTGATTTTGACCCCATATATAAAGAGAACAAATAGGAAATGGAAAAAAAGCCGAACGTGAGTGTGTTAGAAATTTTCCAGGAATTCTAAAACTGCATTTTTTTTTGTTCTAGCATCAAAACTGAAGGAGTCCCATTTTGAAATATCAATATTAGTGAAATATCAATACCTAAAAACCAATTTGTCAAATTTTTGCAAAATCTAAGGCCTGAATCAAAAAAATGAATAGAATCAATTGTGTTTCTTTTCAAAGGTTACATATCATAGTCAAATTTCATAAGAATCAGACTGAAAAAAGAAAAAATTATTTTTTTGATGAGTAAAAATTTTTATAATTTTTTTTTTATGAAATCACAATTCACAGTTTGAATATGAAGTTATGTATGGAAAGTATCGAAATAAAAATTAAAACTGCATTCAATTACATCAATTGTTCATTATATTACACTTCAACACAAAATTTTATTTTTTGCTTATACCCAACACTTTGAATTTTCAACATTCATCCTGGGACTAGTTCTCGAGTTTTGATGCTAGAACAAATCCAAAGACAGTTTTAGAATCCTTGAAACATTTCTAACAAACGCTCGTTCGGCTTTTTTCAAATTCGAATTCTTTGAAAAAATATATAGCTCTAAACCCAAAAAATTGTTGCTGATTTTTGAAATTTTAAAATTTTTTGAAAAAATAGAAAAAATTTGAATTTGAAAAAAACTGAACGCACGTTTGTTAGAAATGTTCCAAGGGTTCTAAAACTGTCTTTGTTTTTGTTCTAGCATCAAAACTGAAGGAGGAGTTCCAATCTGAAATTTCAATAAAAATATACCAAAAAACACATTTTTCGTCAAAAAAAAGTAAGGCCTAAATCGAAAAAATGACAGGAGTAAAAAAGGTTTACTTTTACAAAATACATATACTGGCCAACTTTCAAACGAATCGGACTAAAAAAGTTGAAAAAGTGGGATGTTCCCCTTAATTTCTTCGATTCTGGGTAGTGCCTAGGTTCGTATGTGAATACTAATGAAACTTTCTAATAATGAAGTCAAAGTGTTATATGATCTGACGCGGTGGTACCTCATTTAATCACTAATTCATTCCTCCTTATTGCAGTTCTGTGTTGGGCTGGGAGGTACCGGAACTATAATGGCCTCCAGTTCTCTTTGTTAAACGTCAAGACGTGACAAGCTACGCCGTAGAACTCGTTGGGTCTTCTGCCACTATGAAGACCATTTAATTCTGTGAATTCTCCCAATTGGGAAGTTTATCGTTAACAAATTTGCCGTGTTGTTAAAGTTTGAATTATTAGAAGTTCGAGTTCTTCTGTGCGTTATTTCCTGTGTTCCGGTTAAAAAACCCTACAATAGAGGGTATAGACGTTATCCCCTTTCAAAATCATGCAGATGGTAGATGGTTTCTTCGTTGTCACCGAAGTTGAGTGATTAGGCGTTGTTCTCTCAGCCCTTCCGTGCGGGTTAAGAGCGCACTCCCTTCACGAGAAGAGTCGGCAGTATGAATCCTGGCAATGCTGCGCTGAGATTCTCCCCGTCGGGAAAAGGGATAACTCAGCCATTATTCCCAGTTCCACCCAGGTGTCGGAAATGGGTACAAGGTTGACCGGAAAGAACCGTCGTTGAATCCCGGAATTAATTGTAAGGTATTAGAAAAACAATGTAATTATATGTATGAGACTTGTATAAAATAAAACATTATTTCTTGGTCATTGTGGCATGAAATTCAGTGCTCTGTCAACTGTGAAAAATTATGTCGACAAAAATAACTTGGTGGTCCATCTTTTGGTCTTCAATCGGCCCCCAAAAAATATTATACCACTCCAAACAACTCCCTTCCGTATTAGTTAGGAGAAGATTCCCATCTCGTACATTAGAGGTTAAGCCAAAGTCTTCGATCGACCTGTGAATGGCCGTGTTACAGACGAACCTTTTCTAAAACAATTTCCCTAATGACAGGTTGGATTACCTTCGGTACATTTTTTAAGGTTGATTAGTATGCGAGGACAGCGATTTTTTTCTAATCTTATTGGTGGCTCTGCAATCGTGACCAGATTCTTCAAAACACAAACAACGTGAACTGTCTAGGACACTGGAGAGTATTTGCAATCAAAAGCAGTTTCATATATAGCTAAACATAACTGATGAATTTTAGCGTTAGAATGTTCTAGTGCGATCAGAATTTCGAACGATAAGTTTTAAAATTTGTATGGATTTTTCTGAACGAACTTGCACATACTAGATTTATTAGGGTAGAAAAATTTGTTTGGTGTTATTTTGTGATAAATAAAACATTAAAAATTCAGGATAAGACACGAGATTTTCGCAAAATTTAATACTCTAACAACGCTTTCCATATCGTTCACATAAACAGAGAGCAGAACTATTATGTATTATTGAAGAGGTATAGAATTATCGAACCTAATTGAAAGAGGTACAGAATTTTAACGATTGACATTGGTGCACTGGAACAGTGTTGAGTGATTTTATTTTTATTTTAGCACGTGCAGACATTGAAACACTAATTTAAAGTTATTCATACGCTATACCTGTCTTTTTGAATGCTGCCGTTGAGGACGGAACAAGTGGACTAATTTTATCGTAATATACGTATCTTAACGAGATGGATGAAGAAGATTTTTAGTTTTCCTATATTGGTAATAATTTTCAGAGCTTAATCCAGTCTGAAATTTATCGTCTGACCGACGATAATTTACGTCTGATTTTACCGGTAATAATAATAATCTTTTTCTTTCTGTAAACAGACGATAAATCGTCGGAATTAGTGTCGGGAATGTCTCATATTATCGTCGGATTAACGTTAAATTACCGGTTTTCATCGTAAATTTTGAACGAAGACCGACGATATTAACCGGTTAGTTACCGGTAGTTAACCAGTTGATTACCGGTAGTTAAACGGTTATTATAGTCGGTCTTCGTTCAAAAATTATGATAATTACCGGTAATTTAATGTTAAAAATGGCTACTCTAACCACTATATTCCGGAAGATTCGTAAGCAGTTCAACGATTTTTCCCAAAAACAGCGAATTGCTCCTAAAAATAAGCCACACCTCGTGAAACGCATCTGTCCAATTACCGCGAATTTAAAGACTGCCCAAAAATTATCGAAATTACTTATTCAAATTCAACAAACTGGTTTAATACTGTCTATATATTTAGTCAAGTTTTTTACAAATTGCGATAATTGAACAGATTAGTATTACAGGGTGAGGCCTATTGTAACAAGTAACAACGCATTATTAGAAAAAATAACTGCGATGCTGATGAATGCTACAGCAAGAGGGCTCAAATTGTCATCTTCATCGTAGAACACGAGACTTTCACGATAAGTCTCACAGTACAATATATAGTCATTTCAATTTCCCACTGATTTATAAATAGGTTACAGGTCTTCAATTTATTTCGGTTTCAACAGCCGACATTTGACTATTTAAATAAATGCTTACAAAAATATCTTCGGCACGCAAAGAATTCCACCACTGGTTGTTTGTAAGATTCTTCACTGCAAACACTACGCATATAACTTTCATTTAAAATTAACTACCACCACACAAGGACTCATCAAGCAACCGATTACTAAGAAAATTTTACCAATTTTAAATTAAATTTGCACACTTCCATTCTTAGACATCAAGTATCTACAATGACCAACCTTCTCAACCTCTACACATCTTAGTTCTTTAATTGGGATTAGGAGACGACAGGGCCTGCACTAATGCTATCGAGTCGCAAGTTGAAGAGGGTGGAATTATTATGCTCCACAGCTATACCTCTTCAGAAGAAGTTACCCTCCACCTCCCGCTTCTATGCGGCTTCGACGTTTGTACTCTCTATAAAATTCTTAATTTACAAGATATTCACATCATGAAAAAATAAACAACTCAAATTTTCCAAATGGAACTTTCCCATAAAACTGGTGCTATTAGAGACAGAAATTTTCGTGATGCCAATACCTCCTGTTCGATTAAAACGAAAATGAAATCCGCCGAAAAAATGCAACATACATTGGGGTCTTTTTGGTACTAAAAATAGATGAACAGATGGCACATCAGTAAGAGCTAGTTTTAAATAAACTCATTAATTCGTAGGTGAAAATATTATTTTGACATCCGTTTTTTGACATTCCAGCCACAGAAATTTTCGTAATGCTGATACCTCATGTTTTCAACCTGTAAACTATTCCACGTAGGCCGGCACAAGAACATCAACGTATTCGTGAACAATTCAAGAATTACAGAAGTAAGTTAAACAAATTATATCCAAGTCCTATCACGACTCATCCTGTGTTAATAACAGCATAACATCGAAAAATATGCGTTACGATTGTGAGCAGGTACGTACTTTTGAATGAAATGGAAAATTATTGCAGCTACAGATCATTTCAAAGTCGGCAACCTAGAAGCGATAATACTTCATAAAGAAAATATATTTACAGGCACACTTAATACAATTAGACTAACGCCGTGCTTTCAATAAATCTATCAATGTTAAAACTTTAGTCCTCGCTCCTTTTCTAGATCAGGGGAACGTTTTTGGGTTGGGAATAGGCATGAGGACAGGACAGCAGAGCAACTGAGAGATACACCCTACTTTTAAGACTGCCGAGTCAGTCGCCCTTGAGTTTTTCGAGCATGAAGGGTGGCAGCGACGACACGCATGGGGAACGGGTGGAAGGTATTAAATCGAGGTTTTAGGATTGTTTTGAGGAGGCTGGGAGGGAGAAAGGGCGTTGCCCTGGCGAAAGCACCATTCGTCTGTCGATACCGTCGTGCAGTCGACGTGAGGGTTCGTGGAACGGAGCTGTCTTCTGTGCAGCTACCTTTTTCCGGGGTGCTAGCTTTTCTGAGAAGCTGCTTTTCCTGAGGTTCGTGTGGGTACCGCCTACGCCGTAAGTAGTCCGCTAGGGCAACAGAAATAAATTCTGTTTGTGCTGAACTACGGAGGTACCGTTAGGAAGACGAGCAACTGTCTATGCCGTAATCAGTCCGTTAGGGGTTATCTGGAAATTCCTTAATTCGGTGAAGTGAGACAGCGTAATTCTTAACGACAAACTGTGCGGGATAGTGTGTCCTCCCGAGGTGGTTCCTTAAGCTCCTTTTTAGGCGAGGTGTCGTATTAGACTAAATCCTGTATCAAAAAAGAGAAGGGAAAACTCTTCCGACCTCAGGATGTGAATTTTTTATTGCAGAATCTCTTTGCAGTGCCTCTTAAATACACAGATACATTTTAACACAGACAGTGATTTATTTTCTTTTACAAATATAGTGTGTACAGACATGAGCTACTGCATAACATGGTACAACACGCAAAATTACATTTAAAATATTAGTCCTTTTGAGCTAGGTAATCAAAATAACATGGGAATATTAAAATATAATACAAATGACACTTAATTAAGGGCTAACTAAAGTAAATGCACAAACGCATCATCAACTCAGAGAAACAGACCTTGGCAGGTACAAGGAACAGATTACTTAGAGAAAATACTCAAGATTATGGGTAACTATAACAAACTGGACTCAATACCACCTGCTGCCTAACACCGTCTAAACCCAGCTTAAGGGAAGAGTATCATAACCGAGTGTCGACTGAGCTAGCAAATAAGGCGACTGAGAGGCGGTCAAAGTAAGCGATGAAGAAGCAAGTAGACTTTGAAGAAGTGTACTGGTTTCCGCCGGCGACTTTTCTGATTCAATCCGTCGTCTGTGAGCTAGCCCGATCGTTGCAACGACGCAGGACCTCTTGGGTGGTTGACGCCTTTAGTTTCTTTTCTTCATCATACGCAACTGCAGCTAAAGCATCTGATATAGTGGAAAATATTACAAAATATTAACTGTGCAAATGATAAAAAAAAATTACCATTTCCAGAATGACTGTGTTCCAACTACCACTGGGTTCGGAGCAAGCCAGGCTACCGCTACTTGTGATCGCAACATTTGGCCCATCTGGCTTGGGCTGCAATCCGAGAATAAGTCGATCAACCTAGCTCTGACTACAACACTCGATTTCGGTAACCTATTGGACAGCTGGGCGTTAAGTTATTGATAATTGACTTTTATAGGAAACTTTCAACCCATTTAGCTTGTTAAATTTCAATCAAATAATGTCGTACGGAGAAGACCAACTGATATTAAAACGTAACATTGAGGACTGACGTCCATGCTATCCACAAATATATTGAAGAATAATCAATTCCTAGACGAAAATAAATTATTATTCAAAATAGCATTAAATTATCGATTCTACCCACTGCAATGCTAATGCATTTTCAAACGTTGCCACCGATCTGCCAGTATTTATTACAAAAAAATTGCATCAATGAATACTTTTATTTGCATTACTATAACGAAAGATAATTATTAGTTAGTTTAAGCCTTCCTATCAGCAGCAAAATAAATGCGATCCAAAGAGAGGAAGGAGGAAGTAGTATGGAGTTAAGGGAACGCGGAATTTATGCAGAAGGGGCATAGAAACAATTATTTGAATAAGAAGTTCATGAAGAAAGATCGAAGTTCAAGAAAAAAGTAGTAGGTGCTGAAAAACAGGCCTGCAGTGAACCGAAAAAAGAAAGCCCTTTAACATAACAAATGCATTATAGATTAACAAACAGAAGACCTAACTAGCTCTTAGCTCGGGCCCTCACATTTGCTCCCTGGGAGAGCTTATTCCCTTTGGTACAATAGTCGTATCCCCCGGAGAGATAATACTATAGCGGAATGCTACTTAAGATATTAGTAAGATAACATGTTAGTTTAAGCCTCCCCAACCGGTATGAAGAGCGTTGCAATGAGAGGAAGGCGGGAGGCACCATTCAGTATGGAGATAAGGGAACGCGTAAACTATGGAGAAGGGACATGGAAACAGTGAGTTGAGAAAGAAATTCATGAAGCAAGATAAAAGTTGAAGAAGAGAGTAACATTCTTTTCCAACAAAAAAAGGCAACAAACCAACAAACTCCAACATACTGAAGAATTTCAAAAAACAAATCATACTGATAAATGAATGACCAGGACATTTAGACATCTAAGTAGGATCGAGATTCATGCCGCTTTTACCTCCGCAGGTAAGTTTTCATTGAGTGTTAAATTCTAAATAAACGGCGTATAGGCCAGTCAGTCCAGCCTTTGTGCAATAATTCCTAGCCTCTAAGGGTAAGTACTGCAAAGAGAGCCCTTACAGAGTAATATGTGTTATTCATTCTGGTAATGAAAAGTTGTATGTGTGCAATCACTGACCAACTTTAAATTTTCACAGTATTTTTCAATAACGTTATCCTTGTTGCCTAGTGAATGCAGTTGGAAACTGATATCTTAAATGTCATTTCTGTAATGTCAATTCTGTAATTTTTAAACTCTATATACACATTTACTTTACTTTCAAGTTTCAGTGAATTATCCCACTTCACAATTTTTTTACAACCCTGACTGGTAAAGTAGACCCCTAAACAAATTTTACGACTCCTTGCTTTATTTTTTGCTGCTTTTCAAATGTTTCTACTTTTTACTACTTAACTACCTAGTAGACAACCTGTTATGGGAATGAAAGAAATGTCCAATAAGCAACATAAGGCATTAGTACTGAATCACAGGAGTTAAATACTTCACATTTCCCCATGACAGGTCTTAGTTTACTTGAGGCATCAGCGAAGGCTTCACTGGAGGAATTGCATAAAAAAAACTTTTGTCTCTAGCTTCAGACTCAAGCAAATCTCGATGGATTTCACTCTCTGAGTTTCCAAAGTTTTATTGATTGACTCAGGGCTGTTATCAATGGGAGTATCACATATTGAATTTTGACTTGAATGAAACAGATTTACTGAACAAGTCTAAGCGTTTATCAGGAAGAATTAAGAGAATTAACTAAGAATTAAAGGTAACTAAGAACTCTTCCCTTCATTTGCATTATTGGATGATTCTGAAATTCATCAGTCAATAACACAGGGTTTGGAGACAGTACCAAGCACATCAGGGCAAGTGTGAAAAACTAGATTATTTCTTTTCCAACTTTTCAACGTTACAAAATCTTTCCAGAACATCACGGTGAGAACTGTAGTAAGAAATTCACTGAACATATTTTTATTGATCCGCTGTCAATAGTTTGAAAATTCACTAACTCTGTAGTCTATAAAATGCATTATTTTGATATACAAACATCTTAAGGCTTAAAATGTATATTAAAAAATTTCCAGTCCCAATAATAAAATCCAAATCTAACACTGAAAGCTACATCAGACATAGTGATAAAAAATTTTGAAAATGACAGCACTAGAAATTGATTAGACGCAAAATCTTTTCCACAGCAATAAGTAGTGGTAAAACTAAATATTTTTACCTCTAATTTAAAAAATTCAATTTTTATCTAAAAAAGCTCAGGTTCTATATGAACAAGTTCACATTAAATTTTAAAATGTCAACTTCATTTTAAAAAGAAAGGTCAACTTCATTTTAAAAGGTCAACTTCATTTTAAAAGGTCAACTTCATTTTAAAAGGTCAACTTCATTTTAAAAGGTCAACTCCATTTTAAAAGGTCAACTTCATTTTAAAAGGTCAACTTCATTTTAAAAGGTCAACTTCATTTTAATAGGTCAACTTCATTTTAAAAGGTCAACTTCATTTTAAAAGGTCAACTTCATTTTAATAGGTCAACTTCATTTTAAAAGGTCAACTTCATTTTAAAAGGTCAACTTTATTTAAAAAGGTCAGCTTCATTTTAAAAGGTAAACTTCATTTGAAAAGGACAACTTCATTTTAAGAGGTCAACTTCATTTTAAAAGGTCAACTTCATTTTAAAAAACCTTAAGTTCAATATAAAAAACCTAAAGTTCAATTTAAAAAACCTCACGTTCAAATAAAAAACTCCAAGTTCAATTTAATAAACCCCAAGTTCAATTTAAAAAAACCCAAGTTCAATTTAAAAAAACCCCAAGTTCAATTTAAAAAGCCCAAGCTCGATATAAAAATCCCAAAGTTCAATTTAAAAAAAAACAAGTTCAATTTGAAAACCCCCAAGTTCAATTTAGAAAACCCCAAGTTCAATTTAAAAAACCCACGTTCAATTTAAAAAAACCAACGTTCAATTTAAAAAACCTCAAGTTCAATTTGAAAAACCTCAAGTTCAATTTGAAAAACCTCAAGTTCAATTTGAAAAACCTCAAGTTCAATTTGAAAGACCTCAAGTTCAATTAAAGAAACTCAAGTTCAATTTGAAAAACCTCAAGTTCAATTTAAAAAAACTCAAGTTCAATTTGAAAAACCGCAAGTTAATCTAAAAAATTGTCAAGTTCCATTTAAAATAGGTCAAGATTGATTCAAAAAGGTCAAGTTTAATTCAAGAAGACTCAAGTTTAATACAAAAAGGCACATGTTTAATTAAAAAAAGCTCAAGTTTAATTTAAAAATGCTCAATTTCAATTTAAAAAGATCAAGTTTAGTTAAAAAAAGGTCAATTTTACTTCGAAAAGTTTTGAGTTTCATTCACAATAGCTCAAGTTCAATTTGAAAATGCTCAAGTTTGATTTAAAAATGCTCGAGTTCAATTTAAAAAATATCAAGTTCAATTTGAAAAGCCCAAGTTCAATTTAAAAAAAAAATCAAGTTCAATTTAAAAAAGCTCAAGTTCAATTTAAATAAGCTCAAGTTCAATTTAAAGCACTCAATTTTAATATAAAAGAGGTCAAGTTTAATTTAGAAAAGATCAAGTACATAGGTATAGGTAAACAATAGAAACCTAAGCTTTCCAAAATTAAACATGATCTGTTTTAAAATATACTTGACATTTTTAAATTTAGACTTGATCTGTTATGAATGAAACTTGAGCTTTTTAAAATTAAAATAAAAAGATGTAGGCAACAGTATTGCTCTAGGTGTAATACTAAAAATCTGTTAATAGTGTTACCTAATCTCACTACAGTAGTACATATTGCTGTGGTACAAATTTAGTTTCTAATCATTTTCTTTTGCTGTCATTTCCAACATTATTATTTTGTCTGATGTAGCTTTGAGTATTAGATATGCTTTATATCAATATGACTGAAATCTTTTTCTGTATAATTTTAGCCTGAACATGATGTTAGTACATCGAAACGTTGCTTTTTATAGACTACAGAGTTAGAGAATTTTTTACCAATTGACATCGTTCCAATAAAAATATGTTGAGTGAATTTATTACTACTTTAATACATTATGATTAGATTATTAGTAATTTTAAGCCTCCCTTTCCTTAACAAATGAGATCCAAAGAGAGGAAGGAAGAAAGCACCATTTAGTATGGAGTTAAAGGGAACGTGGAATCTAATGCAGAAAGGGCATAGGAACAGCAAGATGAGAATGAATTTCATGAAACAAGATCAAAGTTGAAGAAGAAAGTAGTAGGTGCTGAAAAAACAGGACAGCAGTGAACCGAAAAAAGATGATCCGTAACAAAGCAAAAACCTACGTTATTTTAACAAAAAAAGCCTACCTTACCTCTAGCTCGGACCGTCACATTGTCCCCCTGGGAGCCCTAATAACACGTGATGACCTGGAATGCTTTGGTAAAGTTGAAAATTATGACAAACTAATTCAAATTTGTTATTAGATTGAGAAAAATCATCTGAATTAATAATGCTCACGACAATCCTCCAATGCTTCTACTGCACAAGCAATCAAGAACATAATTTTAGCTTCTGCAAAGACATTGTAGATAGGTAGTGGGATGTTAGCAAAGGCATATCAGAAAGTAACTATCAGTACAAATAAGTTGGAGTGGGTGTGATGTGAGAAAATATTAAATTTTATTTTTCCCCAAAGATATTGCTGGTGTCCACGAAAGTTTGATTCAGAAATACACCACACCTCATCTCTAAAAACCCAGCTGAGGTGACTAAAAATGGAATTTGTAACATCAACACATACGTTTAAACAAGATTTTCCGAACTCCATCATTTTTGACAATTTTATGCAGTTGGAAACTGTTCTCTTTGATGCCTTATTTGTAAAAACTTCTCATGTCTAAAAATATAATACTAATATGCATGTACAACTAACTTTCACAAACAAATGTATTACTAGAAAGTAATTTTCTGTAGTGATTACACAAGGTTATACTTTCCACCAGGAGGAAAGTCACTTTGAAAATTTTCTTTTACACTCAAACTAGTCCAAGTAATTAGTATACCAATATTATGAAAATTGTATGATCCAATGAGATACATTACCTTTGTATTCAATGAGTGAGCATTGAAGGCTTCACATTTCATCAAGATAAGCCTTCCAGAGCATGGACTCAATGGTAATATTTTTAGGCTATTAAACACAGTATTCAATAAATTTTTAGTCTCTCAGAAAACAATTTGCACCATCACGAACACAAACAAAATTGGCAGTAGTAAGTTGAAAAAATTTTCCAGAGAGTAACTATCAGCACAAATAAATCTGAGGGTGGAAAAATATTTTCCATTTAAATTTTGCTTAAACCATGATTTTTTGACAAAAATCATGAGCTTGATCCACTTATTCGCTCATTTTATCCACACAATTTTAAGAACGCAGCAGAAGTAAATCATAATAGTAATTTTACTGATACCAAACAACTTACGTAACTTCTTTATACCTTAATCCTTGTTTATTATAGTTGAATAATTTGAATGGTAACTTAGATGTGTGTACACAAACGCACTTTAAAAAGCAATTTTTTCTTGTGAATGCACAGGGAATAATTTTGAAATCTCACGTTACCAGTAAAACACTTCAAATAAAATAAAATACCAACAATAAAGAAATTAGATCTCATCCCATATATTATTAGCAATGAAACAATTTCAATGTTTAAATCTCAATACTTTGACGCATTCCAAACAGTAAACAGTACCAACCCTCAAACCTGGACCACCGCAATGAACAACAACGAGCCATGTGATACTTTAACATTACATTTAGCTCAAATGCAAGTTCAAAATCACGAAGGTTCCAATAATGTTTCTATGTTGATTAACTAATTTAAAAATATTTCATCAATGAAAGCTGTGAATTTATAAAGGTAAGCTTGTATTTTTTTGATTTGTTCGTTTTTAATCACTTCACATAAAATTATTTTATTAGAAATTAGGTCATTAAGGCTTAGGATTGTTACAAATACGAACGTGATAAACAATTATTGTACTCTCGATCGTACTCTAACTCTTTGAGAAATATTTCAAAGCCTGAGTTATAAAATAAGTAGAGCCTGAAATCCATTCAGTTTATTGGAATCAAAATATAATAGTGCATGAATAGATATTTAGTAGGAATGTTCATATTTTATATTTATACATTTTTTACTTCACAGTTTCACTTTAAATATAAAGTATAAAGAGTTAAAATTGAAACATTTGAAATTTGATTAAGAACATTTTAAGCTGTAGTTAAAGAATTTGAACTTCATATTACAAAGTATAAAATAAAAATGTAAAGAAATAATATAAAATAAAATAATAGAAAGAAATAATATAATAAATAATATAAAATAAAAATGTAAATCCAATTGAAATCTCTAAGCTTCGAATTAAAGTTTTCACTTTCACAATAAAAAAAACTAAAGTTCAAATTACATCATGTGAAGGTTACGTAAACTAATTCATCTAATTTCATTAGACCACGAGTAATACATAAACCTAATTTTATTTGACTTGTCCTTGATTAAACTTAGACATGGGCTATCTATCATTGCCGTTAATGCCGTTAGTTTCAAATTATAGTATAGTCTGAAAAACCACCGTAGTTCTACAGTCGTATTTCTACGGTAGGAATGACAGTCAGAAATCGACGGTAAATAACGGTCATCATCGTCGGCGGGCATTTTTAGCTTTTAAAATTAACGTTGATCACCGGTAATATATATACCGACGGAATATTTCGATAAACGATGAAAACAGATCATAATTACCGTTACGCCGACGATAAAATTCGGACTAGGAAGTATGTATTCTAAAAGTCAAACACAGGAAGAAATTATTCTTAACAGTGTTTGTTGTGGTCTGCTGGAGAATACATGTCCAAGTATCCTAATATGATTTTCGGGAAACTTCTACCCTATAGTCATGTATGAAATTCGAGACTTCATTTTCTAAACTAATTTTATAATGCAACATAATTGATGCATGTCGACTGAATTATCTTCCAATGCATAAACTAATTTTTGGAGTTTTGACTCGAATGGGTTGCAGGGTGTCTTTCAGTTTGCCTTGCATCGACAACTAAAATTTGGTTGTTCTGGTTGTGAAATAATCTATGAATGTTCATACTAGGTACTTTTCTTCCTCCATGCATTATAATATATGAGCTTGAAATAACGCAAGGCAATGCTATACAGAAAATAATTTTCCGGTTGGCAATGGTCGTTTTTATACTTTTTTCAGCATCGAAGCAATTTTTAAAAATTTTATTTTACGCAATAAATCCTATTCGATGGGTGGCCGAAAACTTCTGCCGACTGCTGTGTTAATACACGAGTATTTTGCGACAGATTAGGTGCAAGGAGCGTATCATAGTCTTCATAACTTTTTGCTTGAGTTCAAACCTTCGGAAGAATCCAGCCTATACAGAACACGCATTTTGAAATATTTAAGGAACGAGTAACTTGTTCCGTAGATCACAAGGTTGGAGCTATTTTTTCTAGACCCTGAAATTCTGTAAATCAAAACGTTATTTTCAATTAATTTTCTTTGATATTCATGAAAAATTTACACAATAAAGTTCACACATCTGTTCATTAAAAGGTTTGGGGGAAATTATCATTCTGACATAATGGACAAAATTATTATTATTTTCATTTTAATCGAGCAATTTCATTTTGGCGTGAGATAATATTAGGAAAACGTCTTCAGCGGCTTCTGGTGCGTCACATATCCTCTCCTAGAATGCACAGGTTATGAATAAGAAATTATTAAAATATTTAGCTCCATAAAAATGTCACATATTTTTAATAATTTGCTCTCATCGTTGATATTTGTAGGAAAAATTTATGATAAGGCATTTTCAGACATAGTCATGGCACGACACATGAATCATTTGTGGAAGATGCTCGTAATTTTAGAGTAATCTATTCATCTAATTGCATTAAGCAATAAGTATCAATTTAATAAAGTCATTTTGTACATTTCAGGAACAAAAAAAAATTAGAAGCAAGTTTTTAATGCCACTGATAAAATAAGTCCATTCAAAGCTTCTATGCTGAAAATGTTTTCAAGCTAACACTTGTTAACAATAGCTTAAAAGTTCAATTCAGAGAACAGAAATTTTTTATTGAGTATCATATTCCATTAATTAATTTGAAAGACAAAAAGGAAATTACAAGAGATGTTAAGTTATGAGCTGCAATGAAACTCAAAATAATCTTGCACGAACACTGAATACTTTTTCATCCGGAAAAACCTGTAATAGCAGAGAAGCTTTGGGTTGAAATAGGAATCCCGGGCTTTCGCACTGCCGGATGCATGGTTTCTTTCAATTTTTCAAGTAACACAGCTGGACATGGACGTATCTAGCTCTGTATGTTGAGGAGCAGAAATAGTCATCGTTTCACAGAGTGCAGAGAGACATCTGCTTCCTGCAGAGCGAGGCCATAGCAATGACTACAGTTTGCAATGATAAATGAGATAAGATTAGTGGCGGAAGGTGTTCGCTGGAGAATTTTGTTGATAAATTTAGCAAAACTTTCATGATATTTGCATAATTTTGAGGCTATTAGAAAAAGAAGCCCCTATATCAACATCAAGAATGGAATTTTCCAAATCTCGTACTCATGCTATACTCATTAACAAAGAAATCAATTGCAAATCTTCCTGGTTTTTTAACTGACTCCGTCGTATCAAAGACTGTTGATCACACAAGTGGCTTCTTAAGAATACTGAACCATTATTCCACCTAATTAACGAATACAAAACTTTATATGTAGAAAACCTAGAGATTGAAGCTTTAAGCAACGCTGGTTACGAATCCAAAATGCAACATTTATCTGCGTTTGCTTTATTGATTTACCGAAGAGAATAAATGTCATTAAATACATTTCTTAATTCAGGTAAAGCATTAAGATTGGAGATTCCTAAGAAAATTATATGTGTAAAACTATGAAAGCGCAGCACTATGCAATATTCAACGCTGGTAAAAACATCAGACGATCACCATTTCCGCTTGTGAGGTATGCATTTAATGCATTTGTCAAAGGCCCAAAAAGCATCATACATAACGCTTCATTCTTCTTGGAAACATTACGCCATTCTCTGACACTAATAGAGCCGCAGGGAGCAATATTTTGTGAAGGCAGTAATTCATTTCCGATCGCTTCTCGTCATGCTCGCCAAGCAGCGAGATCTGCATGTACATAGATCGATCCTTTTCACAAGCATGCTTCAATATTTACTACAGACATACTCCAGTCATGGTTATTTTGAAAGAAAAACTGCAATATTGTTTCAATAATAGTCACTCAGAAACAGTTGATTGATCTTAAAAATTTAAATTATTTCAAATTTATTTTGAAATTTTTACTTTAAATTTAAGCAAATCAGTTTCTATCATTAAACATCAAAGCCAAGTACCGCTGAGCACGAGGAAAAAACATATATATCCCTTGAGGCCAGTGGACAAACCAATTCGTGAGACGGGCACGCAACAGCTTTCTAAGTGAGGTTTTACCCAAAGTATCTTTTCATAGCAATTTATTCTGTTTCATAAAAAATTTCCCTCTCAAGTATTTCAATAACCGTTCACTTCTTTGCAACAGTGGACCAGCAGCCAACGAAGGCTGCGTTTGTTAATTAGTTTTAATACTGCTTTATTGGTTACAAATCTGTTTGATAACTGGAGCGAATAAATGTCTGATGTATTTTAAATAAATTAAATTTCGAAAAATTTAATAATAAATACACATTACGCTTCTGTCGTAAATTTGAACGGGAGTTGATTTCTTTTCGGACCAGTACACGACACCAAATGTGTTTCACAAAAAGAATTTCATCATCAAATATGATTCCAATGAGCGACGTAAGTAGAAACGTGCAGTGATGGTTTGCTACTATAACTTTGAACAAAATTGCATGAAATGAATATTATTTCATAGTTTTTCTCGTTACATTGTTTTTTGGTAATTAGATCGTACGGTTGACAACAATTGAAAATGTGTGGCTCCGAGAATGGAAGTATTGCACATCTCACCCACTTGTTTCATTGAAGACCTAAATTATCTTATAATATACCGGTTTTCTGATCGGAAAAAGTAATCAGAGGAGCAGAAACAATCATCGTTTTACAGAGTACAGGGACACATCTGCTTCCAAGCAGCGCGTGACCACCACGCGACGACAGCGCGAGACAGCAGTTTACACGGATAAATTAGATGAGATTAATGGAGCAAGGTGTTCGTTGGAAAATTTTGTTGATAAATTTTACATATCTCCAATCATGATGTAGTGCCACGTAAAAAAATTGCTTGATCTGTTTCCGAGGCTCACAGATGTAGTAATAATTAAGCATAGTCGATGAATAATCTCATTTTAACTATGCTCACTACTATGATGCAACACATATGTTTAAAGACAAGAGCTCCTAATTAGAAATGTTTCTCAATCGCGAAGAACAGTAAACAGATCCTTCATTCATTTAAATTACCTTAGAAACCCATAAGAACTGTAATTGAAAAGCAATAATCAAACAAGGCTGCTATGAATTTGGAACTATGACACAAGGACGTCACTTATCGCCTTGCGCCTAATTTAGAAAATAGAAAATCAAGATGCTGCAATCTTTGCTATGGAGTTACTTCGGAAAATCAGTTTTTTATAGCTTACATAATCGCCTAGAAAACCTGAGAACAGTTTGGGGTTGAGGGACAATGGAGCAGCTGTCACCACTGCAGATCCTAAGAATGGTTTATCTAGGTGGAATGAGCCAGCGGGTCAGCAAATTTTTGTCACCCCGTATGTTTAGATTACTTTATTGACAACGAAACCACAGGGTGGTGTTTATTTTCCTAGAAATATGGACGCACGTAAAAAAATCTAAGTCTAAAAATCAGATAAAATTTGATCTGAAAAAACAGATTTCCAAATCTAAATCTGTTTTCAACTCAACAAAAGTAAGCTACAATTTAGTAGAAGTTAAAGCAGTAAAATTCAAGAATAAAACAGGAAAAAAATGCAGTCAGAGCGTAGTTGACGGCCATCTTTGTTAAGAAGCTAGTTAAAAATCCATTTGTGGCTCAAATATTTACGTTGAAGTCGGTATTTCATTTAAGTTCATATGCCATTTAGTTCAGCATTAACCTAAGAGACAATAGTCTAGTATTCCTGAGATGCTGACCTCATAGCCACACGTCTCTGTTCCATTTGGAGACTGATAACATCGAGGCTCTTCATATGCAATTTTGTACGCTGCTCCCAGTTGTTTGCCAATTTTTGTTGGAAAGGTGCCTAATCCATAGGGAAATACGCAAAACGCGTCAGCTTATGAATTTTTCGCATCCAGGATTAAACTGGAGCCTAAGTTTCCGAGTCTGCATTCGGAGAAAACTCCAGTGAAATTCAAACATATTTGCATTCATCTTTCTTCAATGTATGAACGAATACTGTAGAAAAAAAATGAATTCTCTAACAAAAATTTTGTTAATAAAACCAATGAAGATTGAGAAATAATTACACAATTTGGAAACGTTTTTCACTCAGCCAAAGTGGGGTATGAAAATATTTTCAATTAGTTGGAGAGCTTTTTAACAAAGAAATTCCAATAGATTCGGAATCATTGATGCTTTAATGCTATGAATGCCAATTCGGCCCACCATTCTAAATTATTAGTTAACATATCTGAAACCAACGTACATAGTTTGTAGGCAATAACAAACCGATATCTCTTATAGGATCACATTCAAAAGTTATTTCAACCGCAACTTGGCAGTCAAGCTAACCCACCTTAATTTTGAATAAATTTTGAATTATTACGAAAGTCTCTCCTCTAGTACCGAATTCCAAATTGTATTTCAGACAGCATTTCTAGTCAACGCCAGCGGAGAGGCAACTCACTCAGGTAGGGTAAATCTCCCTACCAAAACCAGGCATGGAAGTGGGAATAATTACTTCTTAGTATTGGTGTGCATTTCCACTGTTTCCTATCTCAAGTACCTTCATTTTCCGTGTGTGAATAAAACCCGTTCCGTACATGACCTGATTTCAATTTTGAATCTGAATGAGTGAACAATACGTCAAATGCAAAACATGTACCTAAAACAAGAATTTTCGAACGTTCGTAAATCATTAAGGAAGAAAATCGAAATTAAGTCGTCGATAGGAAAATGAAATGAGCTTGATTAGGAAACTCAGATCCGCATATAAGAATTGTGAACAATGAAAATATGACAGACTATTGTATTTGTTGGCTATGGAAAACTCAAAGATACAAAGATGTCTGTTGGAGACAGCATTAGACCTAAGAAAGAAAAGAGATATCAAAATTCTTTAAGCGTCTGGAAAATGCCCTCTGCTCAACACCTTCAATCACTGTTATTATTTCGGCTAAGAGAAGATTTACATGATACCACAGAGATGATAGAGCTGAAGGTAACGTGAAATTTCCAGTATAATCACTCCTACCACAATGTTCAGCGAATCTATTTCCTAAAGGTGCAGAAAGCCATGCCACGCACTCAGATGCACCTACGGGTAGTTGCACACCAAAAGACGGCAAGCGAGAGAGAAAGATGTTAGGCGAGATCTATCACACACCAAAAGATAGCCAGTTTGCTCCTGAATTTCATGGAAAGAGGTCTATAACATAAATAAGCGGAACAAGCATGTGTTTGTAACGTTGAGTATCATTCCTACTTCGTCCCATTGCTTTGAAACACGTAATCTGTCCCTGTGCTTTGGATCTTTTGACTTCCAAAGGCACAGTACAGCATAAACTTTAGATATAATGATTTCAGTCTTTGCTGGAGAAATTGTGTACCACATCACACCCTTCGACATCTCGCCGCGCACTGCCAGACGCAGCGCTGCCACTGCCAGAGGCTTCTCACTGCAGCTTTCAAGCGTGAAACCATCTTCAAGTCGCTTTCTCGCTGCAGCCAATCTTCAATCTTTCTTACTCGCTCGCTTGCTTGCTTGCGGTGTGCGCACTCCCATAGGAATACATGTATATCGATTCAAGCTTGCTCGCTTTCTCGCCTCAAATCTTTTGGTGTGCAGGCACCCTAATGCTCTACTGCATTTGTATATCAACTTATCAAAGATGTGTGCATCATTTTAGGAGGTCTATCTTTGAATTGAAGGAGTGAACCTACTTAGGAGCTGCTGACATAGCTGACATATACGACTAGTTTGTATATTGATATTTATTGATTCTTGTGTTTTTTTTGTTGGGTACACAAAAATGGGGACAATTTTCAGGGCTTTGTTATTCTTAATGCCTGCCCTCAAATTTGGAAATTAGATTTGATTGCTTCTTGGCTAATATTGCCAGACCAAATTTTATTAGACTTGCTATATCAGGCTTGCTATTAGTGCATCTCAAATAAGCTAATAAATGATGAATTGGTTTTCCTGAAATCTCATTTTTTTAAGTGGTTTGTTATCTTCGTTTGTTTACTCTCCCAAATATATAAATTTAAAAAAATAACAGTTCTGTTCCTTTTGAGAAGTTACCAGCACTCACAACTTGTTGCTTCTGTACTTTGTTCATTAGTGAGACAATGAAAATTGGAATTTTAGCTTTACCAGGGAATTCTCTCAGCGCACAAAATTTCACTCACATTGGTTACAAACTTTTTATATAGGCTAACCTTTTCATATCAGAGATAACTGCCCACTGTGACGTGTCATAAATACAGTTGTGCATTATGTGCATCTGAGTGTGTGTGATTGACTTATCGTACTCTAGCTTGTAGGATCACTGAACATCGTGGCTGAAGTTATCGTACTAAAAATGTTAAGGAAATTCCTCCACATTTAACTCTACGTAATCAGGTAGGTTAGCGTAACTCACCTGTAAAAACAGTGAGTTACTCTGGGTCTAATGACTGTATCTCCACTGACCATATGGTCTGAACGTCTAGTTTACGGCAAGTAAGATTTTAAATTAATTTACTTATTAGGGTAATATTTTTGAAGTAAGTGGCAATATCAGAGCCTTGGATCACATTCATGAAACTATGTTCAAGACATTCGAGTAGCTTTGTAAGTGCAATACGCGATTGATTTCCACGAATTTAAAGCTACATTGTCGGTGAAACACATGTGATAATTTTTTTATAAATTGACCACGTTTTTCAGACCTTCATTCGATTGCTGATAAGATTGGGTCAGAATTGAATTGAATATTTTTTCACAAAACGATGTTCTTTTCGAAGCCAAAAATTGTTCTTGCAAGGTTCTCGTTTTTAAACAAACATAATTTTTCAATTTTGAATAAAGAAGTAGGCGTTTACTCAAGTATTATAACCCATGCGTGGGTATTTTCACATATATTTCAAGGTATTGATATATCTGTTAATAATCGGCGCAGTGTTACTGCAGAGTGGGAGAAGTTTACTGCAGACGTCTGTAGAATAGAGCGAGAGTGGTTGTGCAGGGAAGCAGACGAGATGTCCGCTGCGGGCGCAGTTTTCCACTGCATTACAGATCAGGAAATCTAAAAAGTAAATGCTGAGGTGATCTCCGTCGCGCAGCCCTAACTACCCTGCCGCGTAAGTAACCACCACTACAATATGGTTTTTAACCATGCACGCGCAGTCGAGGCTTACCGCAGTGAACTGCACATTCGAGTCCTGCATTTCACGGCAGCAGCCTCAATTTGTTCGGATCTCAGATTTGTTAGGTTAATAGAAAAAAAATTTACTTACAAAATATCAAGGTTATTTTTTTCGTACATACAGAAACCCTAATCTGCTGTAAAACAATAAGACCGCAAAATCAGCTTTTACTCTTCGGGCAACTCAACATGAATGTAATATTTGATGCTTTCTATTAATTGCCTTCTAACCAAAAATTTTTACAATATAATTACGTTAAGCCTCTAAATGTAATCATTATCACTATAATAATAAGAGCCGCGTCCGTCCGTTCGTCCGTCCGTCTGTCCGTCCGTGTGACCCCATCTTCTGATCAATAGCAACAAGGATAAAGCTTAAGAAATGAAAGAAATTATTCTATTGCATTATTTTTCTGTGGCGATTCAATTCCCTTTCACTTACATTATTTCATAAAAAATACGCAATCGGCTTATTTTTACAAATAGAAATTTTCTTTCGAGCTTTCTCTGTTGAAATTCATCATGTTGCTTTGATATTTTTAATTGATAATGCGATATAATATGTTTTAAATTCGTTTGACCAGTAACCTGGCTACCATTTAGAATAAGGCCCAAGATTTTGGAACTCGAATTATTGTTTTCGAAATTGTGATTTTCTTGAAAAGCTTCGAAGAGATAATAGACGACATTTCAAAATAAGATTCCGGCAAACGAGGCCACCATGGATGGAAATGTGTCCAACCGCAAAGGAGAAGTAGTAACACTTCGACAACAATAAAAACGCCGAAGACGATGGGGTGAACAACGAGAAATGGCAAGACGAAGCAATGCTGCTCGCCAACCAGAAGCTAGAGCTAAATTGAGCCTTGAACGGCGTTTGGTAATTCTACGGAATTGCTTGACGGGCATTTTTGTCGGGCCGTGTGTACTAGTTTTCAAAAAATTTAGACCATAGTTCAATGTGTGGGTTAGCGGCAACCTGGTTGAAGCCAACATTATTAGAAGTATATATCAACACTCCAAAATGCATTCTGAATATATCATACATACATACATATACCGGGCTTATCCTCCCTATGGGAGGGTAGCCGACAGCAGGCCACAATCCCCACACTTAGTCACTAGGAGGCAAGAGAGGCAGCACTGGCCGCACCTGAACTGCCAGGATCAGCAGCAGCCCAGCACAACCACCTTCCACAGTCAGGCCCGACAGCCACAGCTGGTTTACCCCGGCCGCTTCATTGAGTGCAGCCCCTCCCCCCGCACATGGCAGGTCAACCCCATCACACGCGGGCAGCTTCCAGTAACGCGTCAAAAATAAAATTACCTCCTTATACACTGCCCCCACTCACTTCTGTCCGCAGCCATCCCTCTCGCCACGTCCACAGTCAGACCCCTCTCATACAAAGCACGTCGCACCCCATTCATCCAACTCATCCGTGGTCTACCTCGCGCTCGAAGACCACTCACTTCCGACATATATATCTTTTTCACCAGCCGCTCAACATTCATTCTTTCAACATGCCCAAACCATCCAAGCACTCTTTCATCCACACGCCTGCTCAACTTTTTGATAACACCCGTCTGCCCCCTAACCAACTCATTCCTGATCCTATCTCTTCTAGTTACTCCATACATGCTCCTCAAACACTTCATCTCAAACACATCCAACTTCCTCCTCTCAGCTGCTCTCAACCCCCAGGACTCTACTCCATACAACAAAACTGGCACCATCAAACTTTCATACAGTCCCCTCTTAACATTCATACTCAAACTCCTGCATTCAAAAACTTACCTCATTGCACCCAATGTCTTACAACCTTCACTCACTCGATGCTTCACTTCTACTTCCATACTATCCTTAACAGTCACATCCGACCCTAGGTACCTAAAATGCTCTACCTCCTCTAAAACTTCCCCATTCAACCTCACATCCAAAGTTCCAAACACTCCACCTCTTGAACATCTCGTCACCTTACTTTTATTCACATTTACCCTCAATTTCCGCCTTTCGCACACTCTACCAAACTCTGTAACCAGTCTCCTCAGTTTTTCCTCTGAATCAGCCACAAACGCTGTATCATCTGCAAACAACAGCTGACACACTTCCCAATACATACCATTTCGTCCCACCAACTGCGCACCTTTTCCCAACACTCTGGCATTCACTTCTCTCACCACACCATCCATAAACAAATTAAACAACCACGGCGACATCACACATCCCTGTCTCACACCTGAGTCGCGATACAGAGATGGGGGTGGGTTTAGGACCCCCCTCCCCACACGCTGAGGGAATTCCAACCCCCGTACACATTTTATAGTATTGTCCTTCATGCTTGCGTACACCTGCATACCAGACATGGAGAATAAAAGGATTGAAGATTTACATGAATTTATTTGAAAACACGTGGATTTGAATATGACACACATAGTATTTCAATGCAATGATTAAAGCTCAGGGAAATGTTATAGCAACATGCGCATGAATTTAACGACATGGCAATCCCACACGACACAATGAGGCAACCACACCTTGGCTGTCTAGGCCGATGACTGCCATAAATCGTGCTTTGCGCACGCTTCGTGGCGGCATGACTGGGCCAACATGAGCACAAGATGAACGCGTTAACATGAGCAACGCAATGAGCCACACAAAGAACGAGAAATCTACTCTCCTTGTTACAATGAGCGCTAGCACAACAATTACAGGATTACGGCAAAATAACCTTCCGCACTGTGCATAAAATCAGGAAACATAGTCGGTGAATGGGCTAGCATGAACACGAAACATTTGGAATAATGCAATATAAAAATCAAAGAACTTTGCTTACCACAAGTTGTTCAAAATTTAATAAACGCTTCGGGTCACGTACCCTCTAACTCTTGCTTTGTGACCGAAACACATCCTCCTTGCCAAGAGCACACCACCACAGTAGGAAACACAAATCCATATTTATACATTGCGCGCCGCTTTGAATGCCGCATTCCGTGAACTACTTTGCTCTCTAATTTAACTGTGGATCACTCTTTCCAAACTCCTCAATAATACACATTTAACTCTTCGGCGGTGATTTTCCGGCACCACCCTACATTTCTTTCCGTCACTTTTGAAGATTAACCGTCATCAGGCTCACTTGTCACGGCTGCTCCATCGTAGTCGTATACCGGCGCTCAAGATCTCAAATGCTCCGAGTACCAGGCGCTCGCCCGTGCAGGACTCGCGACTCGTGTTATCGTTGCAGACTCCGACGTTGTTGCGTATCAAGCGGAATTTGATGTCGGTGGTACTTCCGTGTCTCCTGATTACGTGCTCCATCGCAGTCGTAGACCGGCGCTTAAGATCTCAGATGCTCCGAGTGCCAGGCGCTCGACCGTGCAGCACTCACGACTTGAGTTATCGTTGCAGACTCCGACGTTGTTTATTCATGACGATTACCGATGCGAGGCTGGTTTATGGTTTCTTGTACTTTCAAATTGCAGTTTGGTAGAAGAAGGCCAGCCGGCGAGGCCGACCTGCGGTGTGGTCTACCTTCAGATGTCGTACGCAGTATCTCACGTGCGTTCCCAAAAAATCCCCCCTAGAGGCTTCGTCTACCCTCCTTATATACGTTTCGCTTCCTTGTTTCGAGATCAGTCTCGAAGCTTCTATTCTACAGAGGCCGTATCTGCATCCTGATTGGCGGGATACTTGTTTGTTCTCACGTCTGGGTCTCCCATTGGTGTGTGCTCAGACACACCTTCTTGCGTCATAGCTTTGGCGAGCGCAGATTGGCTCCGGTTGTGCGGGCCTGTGTTCATACGTCACGTCCGCCTCCTTGCCCTGCAAAGCCTCGGCTTGGGTGCGCTTGTATAGTGCGTGTGTTCGTGTGTGCGTCGTTCTCTATGCCTGCGCTCGCCGCACTTGAGGCCGGGAAATATAACACACCTACCTCTACCCCAAACAATCGCCGCTTGTTTTTCCGACTGAACTGTGAAGAATTGTCCTTTCACACACGGGTAAACTTTGGTTCACGTTCTCACGCTCGAGAATAACAGTGATAACGGTTTTTAGACATTTCCTAAAGTGAAGTATTTTCCAAAAATTGTACGAGCCTGTTTCCCAAAAAGATATTTTACGAGAATATTTCTTAAAATTTCCCAAAAATCTTAATAATTCCCAAAAATCTTAATAATTCCCAAAAATCTTTTATGAGAGTAGTATTTCTGGACAATACCCTCTTCGCCCCAGAAAAAATTTGAGCCAATTTGTAAAGTTGGTTCAAATTTTCACCCGTTAATTTCAATTATTACCGTGACGCACCCCTTACGTAAAAAAATTAGAAAATGTTCACCCCCATTTTTCAATCCCTTCGCTTTTCCCGACATGAAAATATCCTTACATATCACCTCATGATTTACCTTCTTGCAACACACCTATGTTGACGCATTTAAAAAAAATTCATTAATACCTGACACACACTAAATACTTGCAACGCACATTTCTTATACACATTATTAGGAAGGAAGGAGAAAAGAACACATCAAAGATAACGCATAAATCGGACAACATGAACGCACAAAATAAAACACACACGACACCTTATTATTCTCGACTTGCTCTCGGCAAATTCATCGACATAGATAAACATATCAATTAGAGATCGAAAAATCGGCGAATTTGTTACAAGCAGAGACATCCTTTCAGCTTTCTCGGTTGCAATCCACCTAAAAACACAATCTCAAATGGAGGTAATTTTTCAACCTCAAGTTTTCTTCCTCATAATTATCGTTTCATCCTGTGATTCAGAGTAGACGTATTTCTTGCAACAAAAACTTGCTGTTGCTCCTCCTGTGCACCTAGGTACAGCTTGTTGTTGTTCCTGTGACGTGCTACTCCTCTTCGGCTTGCGACTGATCCTGGCTTGCTACTGATCCTGGGGAGGGCCCCCTGCTGAGAATCGAAGTTACTGAAGCTTTTCCATAAAAAATTCATCCTTGGCGTCACGTGAACTCGTGGAAAATTCCGTAGATCCTCGTTGCGTCAAATCGCGGACAAATCCTGTAGATTACGGCGTCAATACGCATTGGACTCCCACGTTGGAGCTCATCAGCTCTTTCATCATAATTGTAGAAAATGAAGCACATTTATTTGCGAAGATCTTCAGGTTTTAGTTCTCAGTCTGCTCGTCGACTAGCATAACATTGATCCCTGAGGTTCGCGTTCAATTGCTAATGATCTCCTTCCGTAAATACGCGTTTAATTGTCTAACCTGGTCCATTTGTACTCGAGAGACAGCGCATTACTTGGTTGATCACGTTAGAAATTTTCCTCGCTTTCCTTCAAATCTGCCTTGAGTGAGGCGGACGTGAGCTACGCGAAGAATTCCTACATACATACATAAAATAGTTAATTTCCGGTATCCTCAACCAACTCTAGACAAAGCTGAAATTCGTTCGACGGTGTTACTAATTAGTTGAATCACCTAAATATTTCGAAGAAAATGAAACATTCTTGCTCATGACGTACGAACTAGCAGGAGAATTGCCTGTTAGGCCAAAATCCCGAATCCGCATCAATAAAAAAAACACATATACATTGGGTATTGTCAAGGCGTCTAACTTTACGTTATACTCTGCCGCGAAGGCTTTTCTAACGATCAGACATTATAACAACACCGACACATAAGAGAGAAATGCAGAAATAGACAAAATGTAGTGTTATCAACCCGTCAAACTTTACATCTTACTACGCCGAAAGGCTCTTCAGACGATCTGACATTGTGATACCACTGACACAAAAATGCAAAAAAAGAAAACAACAGACATGACACAAAATTTTATACGATTCTCAGCCCCAGAGACAGTGCAGCACATTTAAATTATTCCACCTTGCTCGACGACATCGTTCGTACACACGATATTTATATACTCATTCTGTTTCCAAAGTTTTCACTAACGTCGTTAAACAACGGAATAAGGGAAATTTATACCCTAATAATTATCATGCCTACATGACAATGAACGAAAATTTAATTAATGACGTATACCAATGATGTTTGAGAATGACCAGTGTCAGCGTCAACAACATTATGGGGAAAGAGTGATCAAGAAATTCCCACACAACGGCGCTGACACCTTCACCAGTTTGACTCAAATAACTCGTCATTTATGATACGACACATTTATAAATCAATGTTACAGATCATACTCTCTCAGACGTTCCCTACTTTCATATCCTACATTCCAGCCTCACGTAATACCACACCTAACTTCACGCACAAGAGAATTTTATAGTCTTGGCTCAGAACAGCCATAAATTACATAGCTTCGCTGCACCGCAGACTGTCACGCTGATTCTTATTGTTAAGATAAATTCCATGTATTCACTGCAATGCTTTTCATTTCAATTCTCACGCTGTATTAAATCCATCTAACAGGAAATAAAGTCTCCATCTCGAATATTGTACATTTCCGACAATGTGAAACGCTCATATTTCCGTGAAGCTAACTCATTAACTTTGCCTAAGCAAGAACACACTCTCAGTATTACACAATAATTCAGTTTGAATTACCGACGAGAATGGACAGCATCATTTAAGTGTTAATAAAAATATTGAATGGAGATAGCTAATTTCAAAACGAAGTTTATACATCGAGTATTGCAGCTGACTTCATGAAATTCTCAATTTGACATAGAAAAATTCTTCCTTTAACCATCCGTAACACCTTAGGAATAACTCCACCTGGGTTGTATATTCCAGTGTTGACAAATTTACTAAAAGTTTCAATTCATCATGGTGAGTATTAACTTGAAATTCCTATTTGGGCAATCAACGAAAAAAAATTGCAAGCTCAGAATTCAATGCGCGCTCAAACTGACAAAGAAGAATTATTTTATTGACGACATGTAACCGTTTAGACTACAAAAAATTGCATTTAATCCACGTGTTCCCTTAAAATCTACAGACACTTAATATAATAAAATTCCTTCCCACCTGAAGGCAGCTAGGATTGAATAATCTTAAATTACCACGCTCTACCGTCGAATTCACATCAAAAGGAAATTTTTAAACATCATGAATTTATAAAAATTAAGGAAGCAAAATTTTTATGCTCAGTAAATTTGATATAAAGGTATAGATTTACTCATGTCAGGGTCGAAATGGATTGTATACTTGGCACATGGGAAAATTTACCCAAAATATTAAATGATTTTAGTGTATTATTATTGAAGCAATTGCTTAAATTCTCACTCTGATGTACTGGAGCTTATCACAATGATCTTGTGAATAGAACAAGGAGGATTAATTTACTTTACTTAACACACGAGCAGAGGCGTCATTTATATCCAAGTCCCTAAAACCTGACTACGAACTAAATGTGCAGCATCGTTGAAAATCATCACTTACTTTAAAACACTACATTTACATTTTATCCTAAGCACCGCCACTTAATTCATTCAACAGTTTTGCAACAAGAATTTGCCACCCCTTTGATAGCAAGGAAATTGATTCTCAAAATTCCCATTACTGCTTCTCAGCAGATGTCAATTTAAATACTTGAAGCACTCAAATATCAACGAATGAAAATGTGAATTATGTTGCTAAAGCTGATTGGAGAAGCTTGACACACACGAGGCCAAAAAAAATTTTTGCAAATCATTTATAAGCGAGGTATCATTTAAAATGAAAATTCCAACTAGATTAATTACTAAATGTCTCAAAGCCCAGAAAATGTAAACTTGTTTCAAAGATTCACTTGAGATAAGGCGGCGTTTGCTGGGGTTAAGGCGTTATTTCCACAGACAATGCTTCACACCTCAATTCAGTTAAACCTGATAATTGTACAGATCATAGAAAAATTCAACCAAAAAATTCAGCACTCAAGAAAAATTTTATCGAACACATTGTCAAGAAAATAGAGCAAGTATTTGATGCAATATACACTCAGACAATATTAACTAGATCAACTTAGCGGCACAAAAAAAATGAGCAAAGATTCCAGAAGGTATAAATTTCTCGTAGCATTTCGAAAACTTAATGGCCATGGATAACACTTAGTCAAGTACACTTCAAATTAGGCGCTCAGATATAGTCTGACTGCGGCTCAGCTTTACCGCCACAAGAAATTTCCGGTCTTTTATTACCCTTCCAACAGCTCGCCCGGTCTCAGGCGACGGCATAGATCTCTATGTTAGAAATTACTCCCCAAGAATTGGAGCGTACTTAAAATGACACGGGGTGAATTGTACTTGCAGAAAATTCTGCTTAATTATCGAGCGACTGTTTGACTGAATTAAAAGCAACATAAATTTTTAGACAACTGAAAATGAATTCCTTTAAAATTTCCAAGCTGATATACAGACAGTACGCTTGCACAGGACAATTAATATTTCTCCTGTCGCGATACAGAGATGGGGGTGGGTTTAGGACCCCCCTCCCCACACGCTGAGGGAATTCCAACCCCCGTACACATTTTATAGTATTGTCCTTCATGCTTGCGTACACCTGCATACCAGACATGGAGAATAAAAGGATTGAAGATTTACATGAATTTATTTGGAAACACGTGGATTTGAATATGACACACATAGTATTTCAATGCAATGATTAAAGCTCAGGGAAATGTTATAGCAACATGCGCATGAATTTAACGACATGGCAATCCCACACGACACAATGAGGCAACCACACCTTGGCTGCCTAGGCCGATGACTGCCATAAATCGTGCTTTGCGCACGCTTCGTGGCGGCATGACTGGGCCAACATGAGCACAAGATGAACGCGTTAACATGAGCAACGCAATGAGCCACACAAAGAACGAGAAATCTACTCTCCTTGTTACAATGAGCGCTAGCACAACAATTACAGGATTACGGCAAAATAACCTTCCGCACTGTGCATAAAATCAGGAAACATAGTCGGTGAATGGGCTAGCATGAATACAAAACATTTGGAATAATGCAATATAAAAATCAAAGAACTTTGCTTACCACAAGTTGTTCAAAATTTAATAAACGCTTCGGGTCACGTACCCTTTAACTCTTGCTTTGTGACCGAAACACATCCTCCTTGCCAAGAGCACACCACCACAGTAGGAAACACAAATCCATATTTATACATTGCGCGCCGCTTTGAATGCCGCATTCCGTGAACTACTTTGCTCTCTAATTTAACTGTGGATCATTTTTCCAAACATCTCAATAATACACATTTAACTCTTCGGCGGTGATTTTCCGGCACCACCCTACATTTCTTTCCGTCACTTTTGAAGATTAACCGCCATCAGGCTCACTTGTCACGGCTGCTCCATCGTAGTCGTATACCGGCGCTCAAGATCTCAGATGCTCCGAGTACCAGGCGCTCGCCCGTGCAGGACTCGCGACTCGTGTTATCGTTGCAGACTCCGACGTTGTTGCGTATCAAGCGGAATTTGATGTCGGTGGTACTTCCGTGTCTCCTGATTACGTGCTCCATCGCAGTCGTAGACCGGCGCTTAAGATCTCAGATGCTCCGAGTGCCAGGCGCTCGACCGTGCAGCACTCACGACTTGAGTTATCGTTGCAGACTCCGACGTTGTTTATTCATGACGATTACCGATGCGAGGCTGGTTTATAGTTTCTTGTACTTTCAAATTGCAGTTTGGTAGAAGAAGGCCAGCCGGCGAGGCCGACCTGCGGTGTGGTCTACCCTCAGATGTCGTACGCAGTATCTCACGTGCGTTCCCAAAAAATCCCCCCTAGAGGCTTCATCTACCCTCCTTATATACGTTTCGCTTCCTTGTTTCGAGATCAGTCTCGAAGCTTCTATTCTACAGAGGCCGTATCTGCATCCTGATTGGCGGGATACTTGTTTGTTCTCACGTCTGGGTCTCCCATTGGTGTGTGCTCAGACACACCTTCTTGCGTCATAGCTTTGGCGAGCGGTGATTGGCTCCGGTTGTGTGGGCCTGTGTTCATACGTCACGTCCGCCTCCTTGCCCTGCAAAGCCTCGGCTTATGTGCGCTTGTATAGTGCGTGTGTTCGTGTGTGCGTCGTTCTCTATGCCTGCGCTCGCCGCACTTGAGGCCGGGAAATATAACACACCTACCTCTACCCCAAACAATCGCCGCTTGTTTTTCCGACCGAACTGTGAAGAATTGTCCTTTCACACACGGGTAAACTTTGGTTCACGTTCTCACGCTCGAGAATAACAGTGATAACGGTTTTTAGACATTTCCTAAAGTGAAGTATTTCCCAAAAATTGTACGAGCCTGTTTCCCAAAAAGATATTTTACGAGAATATTTCTTAAAATTTCCCAAAAATCTTAATAATTCCCAAAAATCTTAATAATTCCCAAAAATCTTTTATGAGAGTAGTATTTCTGGACACCTGTCACAACTGGGAACCATTCACTCACCTCATTCCCTACTCTCACACATGCTCTGCTATCAATGTAGAAACTCTTGATCGCATTCAACAGTCTCCCACCCACTCCATACAAACTTACCACTTGCCATAGAGCCTCGCGATTCACTCTGTCATATGCCTTCTCTAGATCCATAAATGCCCAATATACATCCTTTCCCTTTAATATATGCTATATATCTTTAATATATGCTATCTGAATATGTGCTAGGCTAATAAGGGTTCCCATCGTGAAGTAACATCTGCCACGTAACATTAAGATAGAACGCATTACACTTGAGCTCAAAATATATTTTCAATATCATGACAGACAGAAAAATAGAACTGCTGATTGTCCCTTATAATGGAGTACGGAAATTAAACAACGCCACAACTCCTGAAATTAAGAATACGATGTGAAGAACTCTTCCATTTAAAAGTCAATTTTTATAAAATAAAAAATAAAAGATCGTACAAAACTTTAATGAGAATGAAGGAGATTGTCCCAGAACATTGATATGAAATATGCAATGGAAATAATTGGATTTGTTACAAAAGAAATAGCTCCTAATACTATTGTGCCTACATATGGCCGTTGTACCTTTTTCTAGCACTCACGTACATTTACATTTTACCCCCAGGTGCATTGGTTATGCATTCGTAAGCATGTATGGAATATACCCATTGAGTTTCTTAACGGAGACAAAAATACCATCCAGCAAATGTATTTCCATTTGTAAATACACACAAAAATACATTACATGCTTCTTCAAAGATCACTTTCATTTCGCCAATGATTCAAATATCAGTGACTAAAAATAGTCACAATTTAAGCAAAGTAAATTTAAATTTCGCATTCAAAAATGTTAATTTCGCTCGTAACCACGTGTACTTCGTTTGTGACAAACTGAACTTTACTTGCGACAAAATCAATTTCGTAGGACACGAATGAACTTTTACTGATTGTATTAATGCTTGAATTGAATATCCAGTTCAGTTATTTGTCAAGTCAATGCACTGAAAATCATACATCATTAATGCCATTTTTTAGCTTATTCACTTTTCTTATGTTTTCTTCAGATAAGATTGAAAACCGAACGAAAGTTTAAGGTAACAAAAAGCAAGTCAAGAAAAGTGAATTAGGTGAAATACAGAGGTGACTAGTATAGAACTAAAAATTTCTTCTCGGTTCAGTAAAATTGTGGTCGCTGAGAGTTCCGCATTGTTTCTCCGAAGAAATATAGCTCGAAAATTAATAACAGACGACTGTACGTAAAAATCGACAGAATGCAGTAGACGTGCGCTTCAGCATGAACGAAATTACCTTATTCTACCACACGTACGAGATCGAGTGCACTTACGTGGAGTAGAACATTCAGTCATATTTCTGACCTTGTCAGAGCTTGGAAGCCACCTATGCAGTCTCTGAAGTCTCCGTGGTCTCAGCCCATGCAGTATTATCGTGCTCAGCTCTTCCAGCGCAAGTTCTCTTTCCTCTTCTTGCCTCTGTAGCCGTCTCAGCCGCAGGAATTCTTCAGAGATGTTTCAAAAGCAAAATACGGAGACTTCGTTGATACAGCTGTATTATGAGGCTTCGCAGCTTTGATTCTTGAAGATAAAATATTTATAATAGAATTCAAAGATGGAGTAAGGCTGCAGTGAAACCTAACCGATAACTATGGAATTAAGCCTAATTCAAAATTGAAATCAACTGAATCCAAGGCAAAATCCTGAAATGAAATTGCACAGAAAGAATTCGCTTCATAAAATTATCCTACTGCTATACACTTACGAGTACGTTCAATCGAACAGCAAGCTGCTCCTCGCGTGAGGTCATTTTCTGGCTGCCGCTGAACAAACCAGTCACAGGTGTTGTATGACCAAGCGCCGCGTCATGAGGGAAGGGCTTCCATGATGCTCGTTGTGGTCTTGCACAGCGAGCTGTTTTCATCGAACAATTTCTTGCCACTAAAATAATGAATTTAACAAATAATAAGAACCATGGGTAATAAAAATTCTGCAAATAAGGTCCCTGAACTCCGCAATTCTAAAGAAAAATAATGTACGTCATAACGGTAATTCAGTTCGTTATGTCATTTTTTTGGGTGAAATTATCACCAGACTAATCTTCACGCTTATTTCTCATCACAGTTACTCACATAACATTTCCTCAGGTGTGTCAGTAGGTTAAAATATTGAGCGCATTTGAGCGGTCCTCATTTTTTCTAATTTTTCATGAGATCCCACAATAAAATATTTTTGAATATCACTTTTTGGTGCAATATATTTTTTAATACCATCTATTAATTGCAGCATTCATGTTCTTGATAACTGCTTCAAACTTCCCATACAACTTTAGGGTAACGTCAGCTGGTTCGTGTGCTCTGTTGAAAAACCAACGCAGCAGCTAAATTATACATGTAATGAAAATAAAATAAATCTAAATCAAGGTTTTCAAGGTAATAATCTAATAAAAAAAACTAAAACACCCTCACCTACTGAAGCGATAGAAAGTTTTCTTCGACAAAAAGGGTACCTTTTTCATGAGCTCGTCATTGGAGCCGGGCGAATTACCTTTGGTAAGCAAGAAAAAACAATCGAGCATTGTTACTGTAAAAAAATCATGCTAACCTGAAATTCTTCATTTGAAGTTAATGCAGAACATTTAATTGCTCACTTTCATAAATTTTATTTGATGCTAGAAGAGTTGTTCCTCAAACCTTCCTCTTTTAAATAGAAACAGAAATTAAATTAGAGCACACTTTCATCACTTAACAAGTTATACACAGATATTTGAAACTGACAACACCATGTTAACTAACATTATTCGTGAATACCTTTTGATAATGATTGAATAATTGATTTTTTCATTTGTATACTTTCAAATTTTTCCCATCACGAAATAAATATGCATAGATAAAAATAATGATTTTTGTAACAAAGATTCATTTATCAGACAAATACGGTAGAGCACGGTTGGTAGGAATTTTGAACTCAATTTTAGACGAATATATTTTTATCAATATCAAAACATGATGACCTAGGTATGATAATATGAAACAGTACGCATTGTTCTGTTATGCCTTTCTGGTAGGATACTTGAATCTCCACTAAATACGGAAGGCAAACACTATGTAGAGAAACTGCCAAGCTCTTCAGAAATTAATTTTATTTGATTAAATGTCGTCCATGAATTTTAATAAAAAGTATTCGATTCAAGCTCAGTAACGGGCATATACCGTGCGCACAATTTAACTTGAACTATTGACCGTTTGGTATGAACACTTGACACTATTGAAAGCAAATATGAAACTAGTTTTACACAAAACTAATGAGTTCGGTTTTGTGACTAATTAATTAAATAAGATCACGATAAAAAAAAATTCGTGATCACATCCAGGGGTCGAGTATTTATAGATACAAAGCAATGAATGAAAATTTATGATGGGGTATCTTATTTAGATCGGTTCAAATTGCATTAATTCAGAGTGGATTATTAAAATTAGTAAATATTTACTTATGTCACTGTATCAATGAATAGATTACTGGTAAAACATTTACTTATGTGAATGGATGAAGAATGGCCTACAATGAATGTTCAAAGAGTAAATTATTCAAATAATGCGATATTAATCGCTGAGAATTCATGTCTCTTTTCACCGTAAAACTCGTCGGTAATCGAATGATTATATGAACTTCAAAATTACTCATTCATACACTACATCAGATCGGAAGCACATAAGTACAAGAGCGAGGTCTCATGTATAGAACGTCCTGTAATAGTTTCGATTTAATGAAATAATCCTTGAACAAATGTACTATGTTAATGTCTGAGTTCAAGAGCTATTCTAGATTTCTGTAAGTGAGAAATTCTACTAAAACTTATCTAACATAATGCAGCAACAACACTGAACTCACTCGTACAGCATAAAATCAGTTTTATCCTCGGTTATTCTAAAGTAAAGAACTTACTCATCATATATTGAATGCAAAGCAAAATATTATGTAACAATAGATATTTTAGAATCATGGATTCAACTCAAAGTTTATCTGCCTCCCTATATTCACTGAGGGCCGGCTGTGCACCATGTTCTGGCTACGTCAATGAAGCTTAGGTATCTTGAGAGTTCAACGTGATTCCACGATGTTTCTAAATACAATTTACTGCACTAACTCATTCAAAAACTTCAACGCCCGTTTTGTCATCTGATGGGATGATTATCGTCAAGTCAGATTTCTACAATGTCTAATAGCACACTGAACATTAGACATTTGCTCAAGAAAATAAAATATAAAATTCTGCCAAAGTTACGAAGATGGAAAGCACTATTATTCCGATGAAAATGACTAGCTAAAGTGTGTGAATTCTTCATGTAAAGTACTGTAGCAAACGAAATAATTTTCTTCCTAATATAACTCTGGAGCCGACCAAAAACGATTGTTTCATATTCCATTGTAAACTTCACTCAGTAGCTTAATAATCGGAATATATTTCCACTTATAACGCAGAATAATAGTAGAATCTAAATCAACTATAACAATCAGCCTCCACTAGCAGGTGTCACTATCATCACCAAACGTCATTAGTTAGGACTTATAGGAGTCAAGACGATCAGCTTAAGGGCTGATTCACACCATACTGGCGGGCACGTGCCAGGCACATACCCGGCACGCTCCAGTCCACTATTGTTTAATGTATTTCTAGGCAAGCATTCACACTAGCCGTGCCAGGCACGGGCCATGCCAGTCACAGTCCCGCACCGGTCGAGGCAAAAGATATTTTGACCGGGACGTGACTGGCATGGCATGTGCCTGGCACGGCTAGTGTGAACTAGCAACGGTTCAGTGACGTCCTAGACTTCGTTTAAGGAGGAGTGGTGTTATTTGTTTCTGTGCCAGCGGCAATTGTTAGTTCCATGAACTTCCATCTATAATGGAAAATTCTGACGACACAATGCAGTGGGATCGTGCAAAAGGTAAGTAAACAATTGAATTAAGAATGAAACTTTATTTGTCAGTTATATAAACAAAATTCGCTCATGTTAACTTCGATATTAATGTTGGTTTATAATCTTGAAAGTTATCTGTGTCATTTCCTTGGCATATACTCAAATTGAGCTTTGACAGAGTTCTTTACTTTCGGTGTTATTGACGTTAACATATAGAGAAACTAATACATAAGTTCAATGCATAATATATTGAACCATTACATGACATGTGACTCTAAGCACACCGTATGCTTTCAGACAAAATGCTAATTGAAGCTGTGAAGCTGAAGCCTAAATTGTACGATCTTAGATCTCCACACTACAGTGATGCGGTGGCCAAACGAAGAATTTGGACAGAAATGGGCCAGCAGATGGGTTTTGAAGGTATGTTTTTTAATATTATGAATATTTATATTATATCATTTTGCCATGGCACTGACCCTACTGGAGAGCTGAAATAATCTTTCAATGTTTCTCTGACGCCAAAGGCCTCCGTTGTTGCATTTCCACCTCTTCCTTTCATTGGAAGTAAATTTGCTGTATTTGTTAGGGTGTATAATATTTTGAAGTATGCATGTTGTTGTAATGATTGCACTAGCATTCATAGGATTAGCTTTCAGTTTTCTGAAATATAACCTGAAGGTTTGAGCTAGTATACCAAATGAGCATTCAACCATCCTCCGTGCTCTAGATAACCTGTAGTTAAATATCCTTTTTTTCACACAATGTTCAGTTTGTGTGCCTGGGTATGGACGCATTAAATTTCTCTTCAGAGGGAAGGCTTCATCTCCTACTATTACATAGGACGCAACCACTTTGGTCCCAGGAAGTGCGACATCATTTGGTACATGAAGCTGGTTCTCGTCGAGATATTTGCAAAGTTTAGAGTTGGTAAAAACTCCACTGTCACTGTTCTTACCATAGGATCCTACATCTATCCATATGAAACGGTAATTTGCGTCAACCAATGCTAATAGCACAACAGAAAATGTCTTCTTATAGTTGAAAAAGAGGGAGCCACTATTTGCTGGTGCTTCAATAACTACATGCTTACCATCTAGTGCACCAATGCAATTGGGGAAGTTCCATTGCGTCCAATAGTCACTATCAATTTTCTTCCAGGTTTCTTCACTCGGAGTTGGAATAGCTTCTCTCATTAGATTCTTTGTTATCGCGTTGCATACTTGTAGAACAATACTTTGGACGGTTGAATGGCCAAGACGGTAGCTGTAAGCTATTGTTCTGTATGAGTCTCCTGTTGCCAGAAATCTGTAACAGGAAAACGTAGAAGTAAAGTTATTATTTCATTCATTTTCAGGCTCTAAGTGCAAAGATCGGTGGGAGAGTCTGCGAGGACATCTTCGGAAGCAGATAAACAAAATAACAAAGCGTGTTCAAGCTGCTACTCACAGCACAAAATGGAAATATGAAGATCAGATTTCGTTCCTGCGCCCATTATTAAAGGATAGACAGCGAGCAACGTCTCTACAAGATGAAGCGGAAATTGTGGGTCAAAATGAAGACAGCGACAAACATCAGCTCTGCAGTGAACAAGTACACCAAGAAAAATACGAAGCTTCTGAATGTAATGTCACAATCCCTCAGATAGAACCTAGCAGGCGTAAAAGAAAAAGGAGCAAACTGACACCAGCGCATCTGCTACACTGATGAGGTATTTAGTTGAGAAAAAAAAAAAGAAGAGCAGCCCACACACCCCATAGACACGTTTTTTGCATTGATGGCAACGACAGACAAGAAATTCACACCTGCTGATCAACACTTCTTCAAAACAAAAGTATTTTCTATAGTAAGTGACGTTGAACTCAAGTATATTGCAAACGAAAATGCTGGAACACATGCACCTCCACCATATGCGTGCCCCTTGCCAACTTCATCACCTGCTCTGTTTTTTCAATCTACTCCATCCCCCGCAAGTTCTCAACAAGGTGAATTCAATCACACATACCAAGCACCATCTTTCCAGCCTGACTTTACCCTGTCGCCTAACAATGAGGGTACTAACAATGCGACCTCCTTATAAAAATGTGGCTCTAGCAGTAGGAAAAATGATTTATTTTATAAGTTTAATTTGCGTTTCATTAAGATGAATTAGCTAATGTTCAGATAAAAAGGGAAAACGTTTATTTTGGAAAAGAAAATAGAACTATCGATTGTTCAAATTGAAAGAAATACTGTTTATGTTTTAGTTCAATGCTCAATTTTAGGGTTTATTTGCTTTTCATGAAAATGAAACATAACTTCCTCAAATTGGAAAATAATAAACGTTTATTTCATAAATTTTGTTTGCACAGCCCACAATTAGAGCGAGACATATCGCAAAGGAAATGGAAAAAGCTGCATGCTGTGTATTTTTATATTAACCATTGTAAATGCATAAAAACACTCACGATAAACAAAATATGTAGCTTTAAGTACGAAAGTAATGTGTATAATAACAAAGTGCTCAGGAAATAATGATGATACATAAAACAAATAAAGTAACTTTTTGATTGCTGGTTCTAAAATTCGAATTGAATTCACTCAAACCTATTCTAATTTTTCCGTTGGGAGAAAATAATGCCTCAAAATTTGTAGGTCACTGTAATTAATTAAATGTTAAGATAAAATGGAGAGTTACATATTTCTCTTACACCTTATACATACAGCTAGCTTTTCTCTTGGAGTGATTGCTTCTCTGTATGGCGTATTTTCTCTTTCTGGCTCGTGTTGAATTTTTGATAGAATTTCTTCAAAAGTTTCAATATTCATCCGAAAATAGTTGAAAAATTTGCGTCCATCATCAATGAGACGTGGGTAGAACGTGTGGAACTCTCCTTCACTTTTTCTGCTTTCCACCATTGGATGAACCCACAGTTTCCTTTTTTTTCTTTTTTTTTCTTTCTCTTCATCTTCTAGAGCAACAGCAATAACTACCAAATCGGAGGGAGAAAAATCACACATCCTTTACAAGTGATGATGCCAAAGGGACTGATTCATGCACGGCTCTTGACCGAGCCGAACATGTGAACACATCAGGCAGGGAACGGGCCGTGCCTGGCATGTGCCTGGCATGTGCCCGGCAGTATGGTGTGAATCAGCCCTTACTGGGATGGCTTGCATTCAAATCCGCCGAATTTATCATACGCGGTCAAGTAAAGCAGCTCGCAGCATGACGCAGCATTATCATGAAACTTAAACATCGTCCTGTTCAATAAAATTTAATACTTTCGAAGATGCAAATGGAAGAAAAACTTGTCACTGAAGACAATTACGGTGCATTAGATGTCTGAAAATTGCCATAACTTAATAAGTCTGTAGTGTTCTCCCCCAGGCTGCAACACGCTTCGGGCAGGCTTTGAGCTATCTTTTTCGTGATAGGATAGCCCGAAGCGAGTGCCTGAGGTATGACCGTATTCGGCAGGATATGGACAACACGGGGGTAACACGGTAATTATATTGGTGACTGTTAGGCACACGGAACACGGACCATTACACGGGGCCCTCGGTGACTACTGTGGGCACTGTTCGTTACTCGTAAATTACGTAATGATTGGAACACAGCACTAATACGCGATGGTTGAAATACAATACTATTCGGGAAGTACGTAATGATCGAAACACAATCCTCTGTGAGAATAGTACAAATATGTGGTGATTGAAGTACAATCCTATTCGAGAATGACCTAACTTGAAACTTAATCCTATGCGAGAATAGCGCAAATACGTGATGATTGAAGCACAATCCTATTCGGGAATGACGTAATAATTGAAACACAATCCTATGCGAGAATAGCACACATACGTGATGATTGAAGCACAGTCCTATTCGGGAATGACGTAATGATTGAAACACAATCCTATGCGAGAATAGTACTAATACGTGATGATTGAAACACAATCCTATTCGAAAATGACATAACTTGAAACTTAATCCTATGCGAGAATAGCACAAATACGTGATGATTGAAGCACAATCCTATTCGGGAATGACGTAATGATTGAAACACAATCCTATGCGAGAATAGCACACATACGTGATTATTGAAGCACAGTCCTATTCGGGAATGACATAATGATTGAAACACAATCCTATGCGAGAATAGTACTAATACGTGATGATTGAAATACAATCCTATTCGAAAATGACATAAATTACGTAATGATTGGAACACAATCCTATGCGAGAATAGTACTAATACGTGATGATTGAAATACAATCCTATTCGAAAATGACATAAATTACGTAATGATTGAAACACAATCCTATGCGAGAATAGCACTAATACGTGATGATTGAAATACAATACTATGCGAGAATTACGCAATGAATGAAACAAGCACCAATAGCGGGTAACGTCCGCGAGGACGCTACTTACGAACGCAGCGGCGAGACGTGATGATTGGTGCTACGTCGTCCGACTGTTACGAACAGGTCAGCTGTGCTAGCGGGGCGCCGAGACGAGGCTAGTCAGCTGGGTCGGGCCCAACCGCCACGCGGTTCACCGTTGTAGCTGGTAAGTAGCTACGGCGAGGCTAGCCGGCCGGAGCGGGCGAGAGATGTCGTAGAGCGGCTTGGCCGACGACGCCGGCGCGGGGCGTTGCAACGTGACCTATTTAAGGCTTTGAAACACCTTGAAGTGTCAAGACGCTACTAGGTTTAAGACCGCGCAACACCTTGGGGCGTCGATAGGCAAGGCCGGTCTCCGGAGCTCGGTGCAGGTACGCGAGAGATAAAGTCGATCTCGGAAGCTAGATGCAGGAACACGAGGCTGGTGCTGGAGATGTGACTTGAACGAGGACGAGGGCTTGAGTGAGAGCGAGCCTTGTTGGGGTCGCCTTATGTAGGCCTCGAGTGCAAGCCTTGAGTCCGGGCGTGAGTCCTGATTGGTCGCGAGTTTGTGGGCCTGTGGTGCTGGAGGCAGGAAACCGTTGTAGCTTACGGGCACCTTTCCTCATAGTCGCGAGGCGGCTTCTCTCAGGTCCCGTGTTTGGTTGACTAGGCGCTTCGGGTCCGGAGGTGCTCTGGAACGGATGCGGTTGTAGTCTGGAGGCAGCTTTTCTCAGGTCTTGTGGAGGTCGGCGTGGGATCACCACAGGTGTCCCTCTCCTGTTTTTTTTTTTTTTTTTTTCTTTTTTTCTTTTACAACACTTAGTACCTCACTGGTGGTCTGCTTTCTCTGCCGTATTTAGTGAATACTGCCTGTTTTGCTGTTTCAGGGATTGCTGTGCCTGTTCCAGGGAACGGAACTCCCTCGTATACTTCGTAGTTTGTTGCTCTCGGTGCCTTAGCCTGTTGTTGAGGTTTATCCTCGATGGTGGGTAGGTACGCTGCTTTGACCCTTTCCGTCGCGATGTTAGCTTTTTTTCCTCGTATATCTACGGTGATGTAGTTTGGTGTCCTTTGGAGCACGGGAAAGGGACCTGCGTAGGGTTTCTGTAAGGGTCTTCTGTGCCCCCCGTGTTTCACGAAGACGTTGGTCGCCTTGTATAGAGCGCTCGGGACATTGGCTTTTTGGGGTCCCTGTTGTCGTGGCAGTATTGGCTGCAGGTTTGTCACTCGTTTTTTTAGGCATTGTAGAAATTCTCTGGCGGACCGGTCTTCTTTTTCTTTCTCGGGTAACTCTCTTGCGAGGCGCAATGTTTGTCCGTATACCATTTCGGTGGGGGAGATGTTTGCGTCCGTGTGTGGCGTGGCTCGGATGTTAAGCAGTATGAGGGGTAGTGCGTCTGCCCAGTCTGCGTCAGTGACCGTAGCTTTTAACGCCTCCTTCAATCTTCTGTGCATCCTCTCCACCAGTCCGTTGCTCTGCGGGTGGTACGCTGTCGTTCGCTGTCTCTCAGCGCCCAGCGCCGTCAGCAAGTTTTTCCATAAGTTAGACTCGAACTGGACGCCTTGGTCCGTGATGATTGTTGTTGGAGCGCCGAATGATGCTACCCAGTCTTTTAGGAATGCCCGTGCTGTTGTATCTGCCGTACAATCGGCCATTGGGGTAGCGGTGCACCATCTGGTGAAGCGGTCAATGCACGTCAGCAGGTACCGTTTGTTTTGTGACACGGGTAGTGGTCCGACGATATCGATGTGTATCGTCTGGAACCGTTCCTTGGGTACCGGCATCTTCCCGGGCGGGCATTTGGTGTGCCTTATTATTTTGCTTGTCTGGCATAGAATGCACTCGCGTGTCCACTTGCCGACGTCTTTGTTGAGTCCGGGCCAGATTACTCGCTGCCTCAAGAGGTCCCTTGTTGCTTGTATGCCGGGATGACTCGCCCCGTGGAAATGCTGAAATACGTTCTTTCTGCAGCATTCCGGGATGTATGGCCTCCGTAGGCCTGTTGACACGTCGCACCAGAGGGGTGGTTTACCGGTCTGTCTGATTATGGGGCGTAGTTTGAGCGCGTTCTTTGATGCTGGGTGCAGCAGTTCTTCTAATTCTGCGTCTCTGTTTTGTTCGGTCATTATTTTGTCGTAGTTGATCGCGGGTCCTTTAGGTATTATTGTTGACACGAGACGTGATAGCGCGTCTGCGACCGTGTTGTTGTCGCCGCTGATGTGCTTGATTTCGCAGTCGAACTGTGAGAGGTAGGAGAGCTGTCTTGCTACCCGGGGGCTGTTGCCTTCCGTGGCATTTTGCAGGGCAAAACAGAGCGGTTTATGGTCTGTCCTGATTTCGAAGCTTCGGCCTTCCAAAAAATGCTCGAAGTGTTTCACTGCGAGGAATATCGCCATTAGTTCGCGGTCGTAGGTGCTGTATTTACGTTGGGTGTCGTCTAGTTTTTTGGAGAAAAATGCTACGGGGCGCTGTTCTTGCCCGACTTTTTGTTGTAGTACGGCGCCGACTGCGGTTCCTGATGCGTCTGTGATTAAGGTGCTTTTGCCTTCTGGAGCGGGGTGCGCTAGCAAGGTGAGTTGCGAGATCTCGCGTTTTAGGCTAGTGAACGCTGCGTCTAGTTCTGTTGTCCAGTTGATAATTTTCTTTGAGTTTTTGGAGTATCCTTTTGTCAATCCGGTCAGAGCTTGCATCTTTTCTGCTGCGGCTGGGAGGAATCGGTGGTAATAGTTGACTATTCCTAGGAATTGTCGTAGCTTTTTTACTGTTGCTGGTTGGGGAAAACTGCATATTTCCTCTATTTTCTGAGGGAGTGGTGAGATTCCGCCAGCTGACACTCTGTGTCCGAGAAAGTCTAGCTCGGGCACTCCGAAAATGCACTTGGCGGGGTGCACGCGCAGTCCTTCTCCTTGTAGCCGTTGGAAGAGTTGTCGGAGGTGTTTTTGGTGCTCCTCTGCGTTTGCGGACGCTATCAGTACGTCGTCGATGTATGCCGTTACGAAGTCCATGTCTCTTGTTACCGCGTCGATGTATCGTTGGAACGTTTGGGCTGCGTTCCGCAGCCCGAATGACATCACGGTGTATTCGTACAGCCCAAATGGTGTGGTGATGGCCGTTTTCTGGATGTCCTCGTTTTTGACGGGTATTTGGTGATAGGCTTTGACGAGGTCGATTTTGGAGAAGATTGTTTTGTTATGTAGTTTGTAATGGAAGTCTTGACAGTGTGGTATTGGGTAACGGTCAGGTTTGGTGCTTGCGTTCAGCCGTCTGTAGTCTCCGCAGATTCTCCATGCCCCGGGTTCGGCTGCCTTTGGTACCATGTGCATGGGTGATGCCCAGGCGCTCTTCGACGGCCTGATGATGCCATGTTCCAGCATTTCCTTGAATTCTTGTCGCGCCGCTTCCAATTTTTCCGGAGACAGTCTCCTTGGTCGTGCATATACTGGGGTCCGGTTGTTTCGATGTGGTGTTCTACGTCGATTTTCTTTTGTGTGTGCCGGATGTGTTGGGAGGTCGGTAATATTCCGGGGTATTCCTCGTACAATGTGTTGAATTCTGGGGCGGTCTGGTGTTCGATCCTGTGCACTCGTTGGCTTCTTGAAACGACACGTTTGCAGGGTACTTTGGTTCCGGAAGCTTGGGCGTATAGGCTTGCGTTTGCGGTGTCGACGCTTAGCTGGTGTGCGGCGAGGAAATCCATGCCAATGATCGGTTGTCCCACGTCCGCTTCTATGAAGTTCCAACTTACGGGCCATTATGGGTTGAGCAGGATGATGCGCTCAGTCGTCCCGTAAGAAGCTATGGGGGTGTTGTTGGCGGCGAGTAAGTCGTAGGACGGGGGTTTGAGCGTGTGTTTCTTTTTGGCTGGTACTAGGCTGACGGCTGAACCGGTGTCGATGAGGTATCGTACGTTGCCGGTGTCTGTGACGTACATTAGCTCGCCTTTTTTTGTCTGTGCGGAGACTGGGGCGTTTACCATTCTCCGCGGTCGTCGTTTCCCGCGAAACTGCAAGATTGGGTACAGTTTCTTGCTCGGTTACCGAAAGTTTGGTGGTAATAGCAGATTGCTTGGTCCTGCTTGATTCTTGTATTGCTTCTGTTTCCGTACCTAGGTCCTGGGGTTTGGTTTCGCCAATCTTCTGCTTGCTTCTTGTTTTCCTGTGGGCGTAAAGCGTTTGCCAGCATTTTCTTGAGTTCTGCTATTTCCTGTAGGGCTTTGTCAAATTCCGCTCTTGAGACGGTAAGAGATGGTGGTTGTTTGACGGCAGTTACGGCGATGGGTTCACTCATGGCAGTTTGGCAAGCGGTTTGCCTTGCTATGATCTGATCTGCGATTACTCTGTATTCTTCGTCCGTTTTTCCCCTGCCTATTGCCTCGATCAGCGGTTGTGCTGTGATTGGTAGCTTTGCGAGGTGCATGGAACGGATGACGGACGGTGGTAGGGGTGCTTGCCTGCAGCTGTTCAGTCGTTTCATTTCGAGGAGCAATTCTGATGGCGTGTTGTCTCCCATGGTAGTTTTGACGATGGTGTCGTAGTTTGCTTCCTCGTCGTGTCGCACGAAAGGGTGCGTTAATGCGGCTTTTAATGCGTCGTATTTGTCGTTTGCCGGTGGGTTCAGGAGTATTTCTTGGATCTCGGATACGATGTGTGTTGGGAGTCCTCCTAGTAACACTCTGAACTTTGCGCCGTCGTCCAGGTTTGGTATTTGTGCGAGGAACACGTCGCAATGCAGTAACCATCCTTTCACATCTCCGCTGAATGCGGGCAACCGGATATCTTTCCCAGCCATGCCTCCTATTGCCTGCCGAATACCTCTGGGGTCAACCAGTGTAGTGTTCTCCCCCAGGCTGCAACACGCTTCGGGCAGGCTTTGAGCTATCTTTTTCGTGATAGGATAGCCCGAAGCGAGTGCCTGAGGTACGACCGTATTCGGCAGGATATGGACAACACGGGGGTAACACGGTAATTATATTGGTGACTGTTAGGCACACGGAACACGGACCATTACACGGGGCCCTCGGTGACTACTGTGGGCACTGTTCGTTACTCGTAAATTACGTAATGATTGGAACACAGCACTAATACGCGATGGTTGAAATACAATACTATTCGGGAAGTACGTAATGATCGAAACACAATCCTCTGTGAGAATAGTACAAATATGTGGTGATTGAAGTACAATCCTATTCGAGAATGACCTAACTTGAAACTTAATCCTATGCGAGAATAGCGCAAATACGTGATGATTGAAGCACAATCCTATTCGGGAATGACGTAATGATTGAAACACAATCCTTTGCGAGAATAGCACACATACGTGATGATTGAAGCACAGTCCTATTCGGGAATGACGTAATGATTGAAACACAATCCTATGCGAGAATAGTACTAATACGTGATGATTGAAACACAATCCTATTCGAAAATGACATAACTTGAAACTTAATTCTATGCGAGAATAGCACAAATACGTGATGATTGAAGCACAATCCTATTCGGGAATGACGTAATGATTGAAACACAATCCTATGCGAGAATAGCACACATACGTGATGATTGAAGCACAGTCCTATTCGGGAATGACATAATGATTGAAACACAATCCTATGCGAGAATAGTACTAATACGTGATGATTGAAATACAATCCTATTCGAAAATGACATAAATTACGTAATGATTGGAACACAATCCTATGCGAGAATAGTACTAATACGTGATGATTGAAATACAATCCTATTCGAAAATGACATAAATTACGTAATGATTGAAACACAATCCTATGCGAGAATAGTACTAATACGTGATGATTGAAATACAATCCTATTCGAAAATGACATAAATAACGTAATGATTGAAACACAATCCTATGCGAGAATAGCACTAATACGTGATGATTGAAATACAATACTATGCGAGAATTACGCAATGAATGAAACAAGCACCAATAGCGGGTAACGTCCGCGAGGACGCTACTTACGAACGCAGCGGCGAGACGTGATGATTGGTGCTACGTCGTCCGACTGTTACGAACAGGTCAGCTGTGCTAGCGGTGCGCCGAGACGAGGCTAGTCAGCTGGGTCGAGCCCAACCGCCACGCGGTTCACCGTTGTAGCTGGTAAGTAGCTACGGCGAGGCTAGCCGGCCGGAGCGAGCGAGAGATGTCGTAGAGCAGCTTGGCCGACGACGCCGGCGCGGGGCGTTGCAACGTGACCTATTTAAGGCTTTGAAACACCTTGAAGTGTCAAGACGCTACTAGGTTTAAGACCGAGCAACACCTTGGGGCGTCGATAGGCAAGGCCGGTCTCCGGAGCTTGGTGCAGGTACGCGAGAGATAAAGTCGATCTCGGAAGCTAGATGCAGGAACACGAGGCTGGTGCTGGAGATGTGACTTGAACGAGGACGAGGGCTTGAGTGAGAGCGAGCCTTGTTGGGGTCGCCTTATGTAGGCCTCGAGTGCAAGCCTTGAGTCCGGGCGTGAGTCCTGATTGGTCGCGAGTTTGTGGGCCTGTGGTGCTGGAGGCAGGAAACCGTTGTAGCTTACGGGCACCTTTTCTCATAGTCGCGAGGCGGCTTCTCTCAGGTCCCGTGTTTGGTTGACTAGGCGCTTCGGGTCCGGAGGTGCTCTGGAACGGATGCGGTTGTAGTCTGGAGGCAGCTTTTCTCAGGTCTTGTGGAGGTCGGCGTGGGATCACCACAGGTGTCCCTCTCCTGTTTTTTTTTTTTTTTTTTTTTTTTTTTTTTTTTTTTACAACACTTAGTACCTCACTGGTGGTCTGCTTTCTCTGCCGTTTTTAGTGAATACTGCCTGTTTTGCTGTTTCAGGGATTGCTGTGCCTGTTCCAGGGAACGGAACTCCCTCGTATACTTCGTAGTTTGTTGCTCTCGGTGCCTTAGCCTGTTGTTGAGGTTTATCCTCGATGGTGGGTAGGTACGCTGCTTTGACCCTTTCCTTCGCGATGTTAGCTTTTTTTCCTTGTATATCTACGGTGATGTAGTTTGGTGTCCTTTGGAGCACGGGAAAGGGACCTGCGTAGGGTTTCTGTAAGGGTCTTCTGTGCCCCCCGTGTTTCACGAAGACGTTGGTCGCCTTGTATAGAGCGCTCGGGACATTGGCTTTTTGGGGTCCCTGTTGTCGTGGCAGTATTGGCTGCAGGTTTGTCACTCGTTTTTTAGGCATTGTAGAAATTCTCTGGCGGACCGGTCTCCTTTTTCTTTCTCGGGTAGCTCTCCTGCGAGGCGCAATGTTTGTCCGTATACCATTTCGGCGGGGGAGATGTTTGCGTCCGTGTGTGGCGTGGCTCGGATGTTAAGCAGTATGAGGGGTAGTGCGTCTGCCCAGTCTGCGTCAGTGACCGTAGCTTTTAACGCCTCCTTCAATCTTCTGTGCATCCTCTCCACCAGTCCGTTGCTCTGCGAGTGGTACGCTGTCGTTCGCTGTCTCTCAGCGCCCAGCGCCGTCAGCAAGTTTTTCCATAAGTTAGACTCGAACTGGACGCCTTGGTCCGTGATGATTGTTGTTGGAGCGCCGAATGATGCTACCCAGTCTTTTAGAAATGCCCGTGCTGTTGTTTCTGCCGTACAATCGGCCATTGGGGTAGCGGTGCACCATCTGGTGAAGCGGTCAATGCACGTCAGCAGGTACCGTTTGTTTTGTGACACGGGTAGTGGTCCGACGATATCGATGTGTATCGTCTGGAACCGTTCCTTGGGTACCGGCATCTTCCCGGGTGGGCATTTGGTGTGCCTTATTATTTTGCTTGTCTGGCATGGAATGCACTCGCGTGTCCACTTGCCGACGTCTTTGTTGAGTCCGGGCCAGATTACTCGCTGCCTCAAGAGGTCCCTTGTTGCTTGTATGCCGGGATGACTCGCCCCGTGGAAATGCTGAAATACGTTCTTTCTGCAGCATTCCGGGATGTATGGCCTCCGTAGGCCTGTTGACACGTCGCACCAGAGGGGTGGTTTACCGGTCTGTCTGATTATGGGGCGTAGTTTGAGCGCGTTCTTTGATGCTGGGTGCAGCAGTTCTTCTAATTCTGCGTCTCTGTTTTGTTCGGTCATTATTTTGTCGTAGTTGATCGCGGGTCCTTTAGGTATTATTGTTGACACGAGACGTGATAGCGCGTCTGCGACCGTGTTGTTGTCGCCGCTGATGTGCTTGATTTCGCAGTCGAACTGTGAGAGGTAGCAGAGCTGTCTTGCTACCCGGGGGCTGTTGCCTTCCGTGGCTTTTTGCAGGGCAAAACAGAGCGGTTTATGGTCTGTCCTGATTTCGAAGCTTCGGCCTTCCAAAAAATGCTCGAAGTGTTTCACTGCGAGGAATATCGCCATTAGTTCGCGGTCGTAGGTGCTGTATTTACGTTGGGTGTCGTCTAGTTTTTTGGAGAAAAATGCTACGGGGCGCTGTTCTTGCCCGACTTTTTGTTGTAGTACGGCGCCGACTGCGGTTCCTGATGCGTCTGTGATTAAGGTGCTTTTGCCTTCTGGAGCGGGGTGCGCTAGCAAGGTGAGTTGCGAGATCTCGCGTTTTAGGCTAGTGAACGCTGCGTCTAGTTCTGTTGTCCAGTTGATAATTTTCTTTGAGTTTTTGGAGTATCCTTTTGTCAATCCGGTCAGAGCTTGCATCTTTTCTGCTGCGGCTGGGAGGAATCGGTGGTAATAGTTGACTATTCCTAGGAATTGTCGTAGCTTTTTTACTGTTGCTGGTTGGGGAAAACTGCATATTTCCTCTATTTTCTGAGGGAGTGGTGAGATTCCGCCGGCTGACACTCTGTGTCCGAGAAAGTCTAGCTCGGGCACTCCGAAAATGCACTTGGCGGGGTGCACGCGCAGTCCTTCTCCTTGTAGCCGTTGGAAGAGTTGTCGGAGGTGTTTTTGGTGCTCCTCTGCGTTTGCGGACGCTATCAGTACGTCGTCGATGTATGCCGTTACGAAGTCCATGTCTCTTGTTACCGCGTCGATGTATCGTTGGAACGTTTGGGCTGCGTTCCGCAGCCCGAATGACATCACGGTGTATTCGTACAGCCCAAATGGTGTGGTGATGGCCGTTTTCTGGATGTCCTCGTTTTTGACGGGTATTTGGTGATAGGCTTTGACGAGGTCGATTTTGGAGAAGATTGTTTTGTTATGCAGTTTGTAATGGAAGTCTTGACAGTGTGGTATTGGGTAACGGTCAGGTTTGGTGCTTGCGTTCAGTCGTCTGTAGTCTCCGCAGATTCTCCATGCCCCGGGTTCGGCTGCCTTTGGTACCATGTGCATGGGTGATGCCCAGGCGCTCTTCGACGGCCTGATGATGCCATGTTCCAGCATTTCCTTGAATTCTTGTCGCGCCGCTTCCAATTTTTCCGGAGACAGTCTCCTTGGTCGTGCATATACTGGGGGTCCGGTTGTTTCGATGTGGTGTTCTACGTCGATTTTCTTTTGTGTGTGCCGGATGTGTTGGGAGGTCGGTAATATTCCGGGGTATTCCTCGTACAATGTGTTGAATTCCGGGGCGGTCTGGTGTTCGATCCTGTGCACTCGTTGGCTTCTTGAAACGACACGTTTGCAGGGTACTTTGGTTCCGGAAGCTTGGGCGTATAGGCTTGCGTTTGCGGTGTCGACGCTTAGCTGGTGTGCGGCGAGGAAATCCATGCCAATGATCGGTTGTCCCACGTCCGCTTCTATGAAGTTCCAACTTACGGGCCATAGGGGGTTGAGCAGGATGATGCGCTCAGTCGTCCCGTAAGAAGCTATGGGGGTGTTGTTGGCGGCGAGTAAGTCGTAGGACGGGGGTTTGAGCGTGTGTTTCTTTTTGGCTGGTACTAGGCTGACGGCTGAACCGGTGTCGATGAGGTATCGTACGTTGCCGGTGTCTGTGACGTACATTAGCTCGCCTTTTTTTGTCTGTGCGGAGACTGGGGCGTTTACCATTCTCCGCGGTCGTCGTTTCCCGCAAAACTACAAGGTTGGGTACAGTTTCTTGCTCGGTTACCGAAAGTTTGGTGGTAATAGCAGATTGCTTTGTCCTGCTTGATTCTTGTATTGCTTCTGTTTCCGTACCTAGGTCCTGGGGTTTGGTTTCGCCAATCTTCTGCTTGCTTCTTGTTTTCCTGTGGGCGTAAAGGGTTTGCCAGCATTTTCTTGAGTTCTGCTATTTCCTGTAGGGCTTTGTCAAATTCCGCTCTTGAGACGGTAAGAGATGGTGGTTGTTTGACGGCAGTTACGGCGATGGGTTCACTCATGGCAGTTTGGCAAGCGGTTTGCCTTGCTATGATCTGATCTGCGATTACTCTGTATTCTTCGTCCGTTTTTCCCCTGCCTAGTGCCTCGATCAGCGGTTGTGCTGTGATTGGTAGCTTTGCGAGGTGCATGGAACGGATGACAACCGGTGGTAGGGGTGCTTGCCTGCAGCTGTTCAGTCGTTTCATTTCGAGGAGCAATTCTGATGGCGTATTGTCTCCCTTGGTAGTTTTGACGATGGTTTCGTAGTTTGCTTCCTCGTCGTGTCGCACGAAACGGTGCGTTAATGCGGCTTTCAATGCGTCGTATTTGTCGTTTGCCGGTGGGTTCAGGAGTATTTCTTGGATCTCGGATACGATGTGTGTTGGGAGTCCTCCTAGTAACGCTCCGAACTTTGCGCCGTCGTCCAGGTTTGGTATTTGTGCGAGGAACACGTCGCAATGCAGTAACCATCCTTTCACATCTCCGCTGAATGCGGGCAACCGGATATCTTTCCCAGCCATGCCTCCTATTGCCTGCCGAATACCTCTGGGGTCAACCAGTGTAGTGTTCTCCCCCAGGCTGCAACACGCTTCGGGCAGGCTTTGAGCTATCTTTTTCGTGATAGGATAGCCCGAGGCGAGTGCCTGAGGTACGACCGTATTCGGCAGGATATGGACAACACGGGGGTAACACGGTAATTATATTGGTGACTGTTAGGCACACGGAACACGGACCATTACACGGGGCCCTCGGTGACTACTGTGGGCACTGTTCGTTACTCGTAAATTACGTAATGATTGGAACACAGCACTAATACGCGATGGTTGAAATACAATACTATTCGGGAAGTACGTAATGATCGAAACACAATCCTCTGTGAGAATAGTACAAATATGTGGTGATTGAAGTACAATCCTATTCGAGAATGACCTAACTTGAAACTTAATCCTATGCGAGAATAGCGCAAATACGTGATTATTGAAGCACAATCCTATTCGGGAATGACGTAATGATTGAAACACAATCCTATGCGAGAATAGCACACATACGTGATGATTGAAGCACAGTCCTATTCGGGAATGACGTAATGATTGAAACACAATCCCATGCGAGAATAGTACTAATACGTGATGATTGAAACACAATCCTATTCGAAAATGACATAACTTGAAACTTAATCCTATGCGAGAATAGCACAAATACGTGATGATTGAAGCACAATCCTATTCGGGAATGACGTAATGATTGAAACACAATCCTATGCGAGAATAGCACACATACGTGATGATTGAAGCACAGTCCTATTCGGGAATGACATAATGATTGAAACACAATCCTATGCGAGAATAGTACTAATACGTGATGATTGAAATACAATCTTATTCGAAAATGACATAAATTACGTAATGATTGGAACACAATCCTATGCGAGAATAGTACTAATACGTGATGATTGAAATACAATCCTATTCGAAAATGACATAAATTACGTAATGATTGAAACACAATCCTATGCGAGAATAGTACTAATACGTGATGATTGAAATACAATCCTATTCGAAAATGACATAAATTACGTAATGATTGAAACACAATCCTATGCGAGAATAGCACTAATACGTGATGATTGAAATACAATACTATGCGAGAATTACGCAATGAATGAAACAAGCACCAATAGCGGGTAACGTCCGCGAGGACGCTACTTACGAACGCAGCGGCGAGACGTGATGATTGGTGCTACGTCGTCCGACTGTTACGAACAGGTCAGCTGTGCTAGCGGGGCGCCGAGACGAGGCTAGTCAGCTGGGTCGGGCCCAACCGCCACGCGGTTCACCGTTGTAGCTGGTAAGTAGCTACGGCGAGGCTAGCCGGCCGGAGCGGGCGAGAGATGTCGTAGAGCGGCTTGGCCGACGACGCCGGCGCGGGGCGTTGCAACGTGACCTATTTAAGGCTTTGAAACACCTTGAAGTGTCAAGACGCTACTAGGTTCAAGACCGAGCAACACCTTGGGGCGTCGATAGGCAAGGCCGGTCTCCGGAGCTTGGTGCAGGTACGCGAGAGATAAAGTCGATCTCGGAAGCTAGATGCAGGAACACGAGGCTGGTTCTGGAGATGTGACTTGAACGAGGACGAGGGCTTGAGTGAGAGCGAGCCTTGTTGGGGTCGCCTTATGTAGGCCTCGAGTGCAAGCCTTGAGTCCGGGCGTGAGTCCTGATTGGTCGCGAGTTTGTGGGCCTGTGGTGCTGGAGGCAGGAAACCGTTGTAGCTTACGGGCACCTTTTCTCATAGTCGCGAGGCGGCTTCTCTCAGGTCCCGTGTTTGGTTGACTAGGCGCTTCGGGTCCGGAGGTGCTCTGGAACGGATGCGGTTGTAGTCTGGAGGCAGCTTTTCTCAGGTCTTGTGGAGGTCCGCGGCTTGCCGCTGGGATCACCACAAGTCATCCACCGGGCAACTTGGTTTGCAGGGATTTCTTCAATGCTGATGTCGTAACGAGTTACCATGCACCAATGTCGAATAGCATGAACTATGTTGCCGCACCATCATAAAATGTGGTCACTTTATTACGCAACTTCTACACTTCTAAAATCATACCAGCCTTAAAAAAGAATAATGCTGCTGAGAAACATATTAGCTCTAACTTATGTTTTTATGGACTTCCTATCATTAGTGCGGCATAGACTTGGTACATTACTAATGGAAATTGCATGCAAATTGATAACTGCAGAACAACAGTACACCCCGATTTCCATTTTTTTTTTTAACTAAAGCTCATGGGAAAATCCCTCACGAATTCTGAAAACATAATTATTTCTGAATTTTTGACGTTGTCATAGACTATAAATATTTTATTCAGATTGAAGTGCTAAAAAAAATGCAGATCAAATTAAGGACAGATTAGAGTGAAATGAATTATAGCACTAACTACGTAAAAGACAATTTTTAAAAGAATTTTTCATTAAATTGAAAATATAGTCGGTCTTCATTCTCGCAGCACGTATAAACGTATTTATTAAGAAAGTTAAAGAATTCAACTGTGGGACATGTGCCTTTCAGAAAATATTGATGACTGAAATTTATTTGTTTTTTACATTCACCTTTGTCGTTTCGTAGATTAACTTTTATTTTTTTTGTCAGTGCTTGATGATAATCGAAATCATTTAATTGGGAAATTATAATTCATAGATAATTTCAAGAGTTTTGTACTTGAAATTTTCTGTCATGGAAATAAGGGTATTTTCAGTGTTTAGTAAAATTTCGACATAAATTTGTCAGCATAAGAGAGCAAAACTTAAGTTTTGCTCCAAGGATAATTGAAAAATAACATTTTTCTTTAAGATTGACAATGGAGATATTTTGTTGTTGTTACAAATAAACATTAAAATATTGCAAATTATTCGATTCGCCGTCTCAGTCTATGCCAGAACATTATTGTAGTTCATCACGTCAAGCAACCAGTAGCCGCGTTGGGGAGTGTGTACGGTAGCGGACGTGGAATTTCCACTGCGCTGAGCTGGGAGTGACCACTGACGGACGGTTCGCTGCAGCCAATACGGCCGACCTCGTGTATTGCACCGAACTGCGACAAATCTTTAGAGATACTGCTCCAAATTTTTACAAGGAACTTTTATTTCCGATAACTTTTCCATAAACTATTTTAGTTTTAGTACTCAAAGGGTTGAGTGAGGTCATAAGTGGGGCAAGTTTTTCCACCGAGATGTATATATTTTAGTATTCCATTTTTAGAGCCAAACCTATTTCAAACAAAAATCTCTGAACCTTTGAGTCGTCAATAACTCTCGATAGTCTATTTGTATTTTTTCCCGTGCTAATGTGTTTGAGTTTTTTATTCTTGTTAGTTCCTTTGTTTCATAGATGACTTTCTTTCTATATTGTCTTAGGTGATGATGATGATGAGCGAACGCTCGAAACATCTTATTTTATAAATAAGTGTTTTACAGGATTTTCTTCGTTCTCTTTTGGATTTAAAACGAAAAATAAATTAAACAGTTTTTTTTCAACCAGTTAAGAGTGAAAACATGGTGCGTAGTATCGTATTAAATCTACTGAGAACTTATAGTAATACAGAAGAATTTTTTTCAAGTGGAATGTCAAATTAGTTGAAAACAGTCGTAAAAAATAACTCTAAATTAGAATGTATACCTTTAGTGTAATAGCGTAAAACACACGCTCTCAAAAAGAAGCAAAACAAAAACAAATTAAGGAATCTCTTAGAGCTGCGTGCTGAAAATGATTCTCCATTACTTGGAATCGAAAGCATATTTGCGCAGTGAGCACAACATCAATCTACAAGATCATGGATTATGAACTTAGCGGGTTCGCTATTGACCTATACGTAGCAGTGCGCAAGTTTTTAGAAGATTCTCCCACTCCTTAAAAGTTCTATGTTGCTAAAATTATCCTTTCTTATCGTATTACTTGAAGATGTACCAACTGTTCATAAAATAATTTTTCGAGTCAGGGAGTACAAAAGGAAATTTAGGAGCTTTGCAAAATCCAGGGTTGAGATCAGGGTTGCGGAGTCGGAGGAATAAATTTGCGACTCCGACTCCGACTCCGACTCCACCTTTTCAGAATTTGGCGACTCCGACTCCGACTCCGACTCCACCTTTCCAGAATTTGGCGACTCCGACTCCGACTCCGACTCCACCTTTCCAGAATTTGGCGACTCCGACTCCGACTCCGACTCCACCTTTTCAGAATTTGGCGACTCCGACTCCGACTCCGACTCCACCTTTTCAGAATTTGGCGACTCCGTCTCCGACTCCATTTTTCCAGAATTTGGCGACTCCAACACCGACATCGCCTATTCACAATTTTGTGACTCCAACTTCACCTATTCATAATTTATAAGACGAATATTTTATTTCTTAACTAGTGTACACAGACCGTCAAAAATGACAAGATTCAATACCTTTCTTCAGCAAATTTTCGTTTGAGTGGAGTTTCCATACTTTCAGCTTATTCCAAAGGTACCTTAATTTTCTTATAAGAGTGATAAACACTCAGAATACAGTATTTTTGTGCCGCCAGAGAAGTAGTTATAGCCATTCGTGCCGTATCCAAGATACAGAAATTCAGCATTACTGAAAGCAACTGCGAACTTGTGTATGCATATTGTAATAAGCAATACAGTACATTGTTATACAGTATTTTGTAATATACAATGCAGCATATTGCAGTATACAATACCCCGCCGAACTCGGTATTCACGATACAAACTTGAGTATATAAGGCTCTGGGTCGCTCTAATTGTTTTGAAAGTGACTTATTATAGAGCACTTGCACAACGAAAATGAGTGTATTAATTGACCGTGAACTGAAACCAAGACCGCCAGTGCTAATTTCTTCCTATCAATTATTCTTAAGAGCGTGACACAAAACGCATAAATAAACACACGACAGTCATTCTTAGTAGTAAACGGTTGCAGGTGCTGAAATTAACCTGTGCATATGTTCATTATATTCTTTATTAGCGAACGAACTTTAAATTGACTACAGATTGTTAATAATCAAGATACTAGTGTACATGATTGGTCAAAAATGACGGGATTCAATGGTATCGTTTTAAAAAATCTCAAGATAAAAATGGCAAACAAATATATCCATTCTAATAGTACCCGCGATTAAAATACAGTATTCTCATACTTGTGACTGGTAAAACTCGTATCATAGATACGGTCATTAAGCATCTTTAAGAACGTCACAGACGCACACAACAACCAAGCAAGCAACAACTGCGCATCATAATTTAAATTATTGTTCGCAAGAAGTTTTAAAAAAATTTGCCATACCCTTTACGCATTTAAATGCCTTTTAAATTTAAATGCGATAACCCGCATTTTCTTGGCAGTAGATTCGATTTTCAAGCAATGTTTTTTACTTATAAACATAAGTGAGCAGATGCGAGGTCTTTCATAATATTTCAGTGGTATTTATGACACTGTCCAAGCAAGCAAATTTCCATTGTAATGACAGGGGAAATTACGCACGAGAACATGTACTTATTTATAAATTGACGGACACCTGGTTTTTTATTATACCGGGTGTGCCATAAAAATGTCCCAGATTTTTAATTAATTATATCTCAGCTTTAAATTAACATATTTGAATTGCCTTTTTTCACGATGTAGTAAATTTGGTTTCCTTTTCGATTAATTCAAGTTTTTGAAAATCGGTTGAATAACCACTTTACAATGATCAATTTACTAGAAGGGGTAGAAAAATTTATTGTTCAAAGGAAAATTTTTTTAAAACAATATTGATATTCTTCCTTATTTTGTACTTTCCATAAAACTGAAGAAACAAAAATTTTAAAGAGTAACAACTCATTACCTTAAATAACGTTTAAATAAATAAAAGTACTTTAGTATCCTTCGACATACCCTCCATTTCTCTCAAGGCAAGTATTACTTCTAGCCACCATTGAACGAAGAGTTTTATCCATTCTTCCACCGTTTTCTATCAGTTCTTGAAACACTAATATTAAGAACACTTGGAACTTGAAACCTCTCAGAGGGTTTAAATACTTAGTGGTATGTAGGATACATCGTTATGAAATTATTCTTAACAGTAGGTAATGAGGAATAAAGAAGAACAACAGTGTTGTTTTTAAAACTTTCCCTTTGAACAATTTTTCTACTCCTTTCAGTAAATCGGTCATCTTAAAGTGGTTATTCAACTGATTTTCAAAAACTCAAATTATTTGAAAATGAAACAAAATTGACTAAATTGTAAATAAAGACAATTAAAATATGTTAATTTAAAGCGGAGATATAATCAATTAAAAAGTTCGGGACATTTTTGTGGGACACCCAGTATAGTATTGATTATTCTTATACAATAAACGGTCAAGTGTCTCCTTTAAACAAATAAATAAATAGGTTTAGCTATTTCGTGAGCATAATCTCTCCTATGTTTATACAATGGAGTTTTAGGATTTAAAACTTAAGGGCGACAGTTGGAACATTTATTTCAAATACAGAAGAACTTCAGGGGAACGACAGCAAGTCGTTTTCCGAGATGCGCAAAAAGAGAAACCGTAACCAAGTTAGGCGTATCATGAGGATTCCAACAGTACGCACAGCATCGTCCTCTGTTGTATTTTTAATATTAAATTCTTTTAAAATGGAGTCCGAAAATCTTCTTTAATGTTAGGTTAGGTTTTAAAACGAAACTCGCTAAAAATAGAAGACATCCAATAGACGCGGCCGGTCATCAGCACGGTACTCCGGTAAGAAATTTTAGAGGCGTTCTGAGTAGAAAGATACAGAGTTTTAAGATGTCTGGTCGCCGACTAGCTGAATATAGTATCTTATTGCAAGATTGCATATAGCACTAAGATTTTAACAATTAATTGACAATTAATTACCTTGAATAATAAGTGCCTATTCAAGAGGCTGCACGAGCCGGGTCGAGGAGTTCAAGTCGCAGAAAGAGACGGCTTTTTACGCAAGAGAAATAAGTTAAAGGCACCAGACCCACTTTTATTAAAAGGACGATATGCTGCACAAGCATAGCAAGCTCAAAGATACTTTAATGAGTGAACGCTAAAGCGTCACAAGTAATGTTAATTCAAGCTATTTAAGATTAATGCAGGTCTGTTAGAAGCTCAAACATGCTTAATTATAGAAAGTTAAATTTAAACACAAAAAACGAAAAAAAAAGATTCTGCTGCAAAATAAAAAACAAAGAACAAAAAGATCTAATTTCAACAGTTTCAAATTCTTGTCTGTGAACTAAGAGAGGCCAACTAAAGAAAACTTTTTCTTCCACAAAGCCGCCATCAGATATACGGAAGATATTCAACAGGAAATTTCATTGAACAAATAAAATTGGATGTCCGTCTTTGTTGGTTGGTCTGTCTCCCTTTCACGCTCTTAAAGATGCTTAATGACTGTATTTGTGATGCGAGTCTCACCAGTGCACAAGTACTAGAATATTTTAATCGCGGGTACCATTAGGATGGAAATATTTCTTTATGATCCACATCTGGAAGATTTGTATACAGACAATACCGAATCCAGTCATTTATGACGAGTCGTGTACACAATTATGTATACTGAGTGTTTCAGAACACGAGGTACAAAATTGCACATCAAGTAGAAAATGGCTAATTAAACACTTTTTGCCCTACGATATTTTCCCAAAAACAATCGGGGTTGGGAGGTATTAGCTGTTTATTGTTGTTAAGGATAAAATTTAATGGCACAATTACTCGCGATATTTATTCTAAATTTACTTAACGAAAATTGTTCAAAATGTGTTCCACCTACATCTATGCACTTTTCGAATGTTAGCCTTAACGGCTGCCGGATATTAGGAAACACGTCAGGCATTAAGGTATCTCACCTGCAGCCACTGCAATTCTGGCCACAAGGTCTTCCTCAGACTCAATGGGTGTAGCATAGACAAGGCTCTTCACGTATCCCCAAAAATTGAAATCGAGTGGAGTCATGTCAGGAGATCTAGGAGGTCATGCAACTAGAACATTTCGCCCGATCAACGTAAATTCAAAATAAATATTGCGAGTAATTTAGTTATTAAATTTCATCCTTTAAAGCAATAAACGGCTAATATCTCAATGTCCCTTTCTTCGGAAAATTTCATAGAAGAAAAAGTTTTTATTTGGATATCTTCTACTTGGTGTGCAATTTTTTGCCTTTTATTCTGAATCTGAAACACCCTGTATATTACTGACAAGTGTTTTCTGAGTAGGTTATGTAGGCACTGTCTACACTGAGAAGCATAGATATGTATCAACAGTTTTTTATAACTAAGTATGCACTAATTCAGTGAAATTATAATAGTTAATTCAATTACTATGCTTCAAATATCCAAAATTATGATATACGTGTAGATAAGGTAGGCCAGAATTGCACACTGCCTTTTCTTCTCTGTATCTACACTATGCAGGGTAACAATGCAGAAAAAGTATCATATTATTACTCAACTCTATGTTACATTTCGGCTATAATAGGCAAAAGTTGTTCTGCTTTCGTCGCAGGGGCCTGACGTTTTCGGAACGTTTTTTTTACGAATAAAAGTCACTTCTAGCTTCTTTGCGTGTAATATGATACTATCTCCTATTTTCGTCTAACTTTTTATTTTGTAAACGCCCACCTTCTTCTCATTTCGTGTTTTTTGGAGCAATTTGAAACGTTTCCAGCAAGAGAATTTGTTCTATCGCATAAATGCAACAACCATTGCAGCTGAGATAGTGCATTGTTTTCAGTTACAATATGTGTCTGACTGCGAGTGAAGTTGTTGCTAGTGTGTGTAATTATTTTCATTGCAGCTCGTTTACATTATATTTTAGTTTTTCTCGAGTGTCTCAATGCCGATATTGATAACCTTACAACATTTCCAAATCTTCCTTAACAAGAAGTAATTAATTATATAATGCTGCAAAACGAATACTTTTTCAGTTTTTAAAATTGTCTCAACATAATTCTAAAATTCTCCATTTCAACGCATGCTTACTTAGAAACTGGGGAGTGATACGAAGATAAAAATTAAACATGATAATGATATCGTGAAATACAATATGACTCTGAAAGAACCAAATAACATTCAAGGAATAACTTTAGATATGAGCAGAAATTTTTATTTTTAATGCATGTTAACTTGACCTAAAGACAAGGAAGCCATATCAATTTTGATAACATAACCTGAAAACTAGAAGTCTTTGTGTACCAGACCATAGCTTCAGGTTTTGGCAAAGACTACTCATTGGCAACGAATCATAACCTAAAGACTAGAAATATTCATGATCACAACATAACTTTAAGTTTCTGCAAAGACTAGTCATTATCGATCAATGCATCATTAAGAGCGTACAGAGTTACCACTCTTTATTTGAGTACAATGTATTGCATCAGCTGAAATGTTCTACAAGTAACTTGCAACACATTTACTACTATTTTCCAGTTCTTATGTATTAACTGCTCGCGATAGCCATGTGCTAGAGGTTCTGCCGCCGTGCGGCAGAGACCCGGGTTCGAAACTCGGCGCTGGCGGTGGCGATTTTCTCTGTTGGGTATAGGAAAAAAATTCCAAGCACAATTCCCCACTCTACCCAGGTGTCTGAAATGGGTACCGGTCTTGACCGGGAGAAAGTGTCATGGCGTCCTGGCGTTAGTTATAAGGCATTTGAAAATCCAATGTACAAGGTGATATGTATCAGGCTTGATTGGAAATAAAGCATCCGTAGATGCCTTCATTCATTAAAAAAAGTCATTCATTAAAACTGAAGGAGAAATGAATAAAACAGAAATATACAGAATGAGTTTGCGATGCTTTCAATTACTAATTCCTGCTTTTAACTAGAAAATATACATTAATGCTGAGGACAAAAATTATATTTCGCACTCGTGTGTTTCTCATATATATCTGTGCAAACCCTCAATGACTAGATAACATGACGGTATTAGGTGATAGGTATAAATATTCTGTTTCAAACTTAGAACAAAATAATAAAAAAAACATTGCGTATTTTTTAGATTTTTCAGCAAAGTATTCTAACTCTGTAATGTTTACTCTTGGTTTTAAGCAATTATAAATAATTTTTAGCAAAAGTTATAATCGAAGACACCAAAAAATGGCGACTCCAACCACGACACTACCACATCCGAATGAACGACTCCGACTCCGACTCCGACTCCACTACATTCGGAAAAGCGACTCCGACTCCGACTCCGACTCCATCACACTTCAGAGTAGCGACTCCGACTCCGACTCCGACTCCACCACACTTCAGAGAAGCGACTCCGACTCCGACTCCGACTCCACCCTAAAACATCCGACTCCGGCGACTCCGACTCCCGACTCCGACTCCGACTCCGCAACCCTGGTTGAGATACCCTCTCGTTATGAGATTTCGAATTACATCAAATTTCAACTAACTCAGGATTTTCACCAGCCATGAAAGAGGTTGTAGCTTTATTTATCACATAAAAATGAACTTCACAACGAACATGAAAGCTTCTAAAAGCAAGCTCCCAAAAGCAAGATCAATGAGCGTGTTCGCGGATTCAAGGCCATCAGTTTGTCATAAATATCTGGAATGGAAGTACACTCTCGTTGGCAATGGCCAACGAGGAGCTTATTCGTGGTTTGAATTCATGGCGTGAGCACTGCAATGATTTAACTTTATGGAGCTCCAGTGCTCGTGTAATGGCGGTGTATAATACCCAGGGCGTAGCAGCTGAGATATGGCACGGATAATACTCCTCAGCACAAGATCAGAAAACCATTATGGTTAATTATGCATGGATAGACTTAGATATGCTTTAACTTTAGATATGCTTTAGATATGTTGCTCTGCACTGAGCAACAATCGAATTGTATTATAAACTGCGTGTAATGACAAGGCACCATAACAAGTGTTTCGCTCATTTTGAGACGAATTTCTTAATCACCTTCACAATTAAACAAATCATACGAGGCTTTTAATTTAATAGTTTCGAGTGGTGCTAAGGAAGCATTACTGAGTAATTCAGAGCCAGGAGGCAGCGCATGATGAGATACATAGTTCCAACATATAATCAATCTGCGATTTGGCAACCTAGTCTTTCAATCGAACTGGTTCTGATGTGTAAATTTAAACTGTTAGATAAATAAAATACTGAGCATTGGCAAGAAATAGTGCAAACACGTATGGAACAATTATTGTTCTGTTCTTATAACCGTTTACTTTTGACCCAGTAAAATATAGTACCGAACGAAAAGGAGTGCCTTTAAGCCGGATACATTAAAAAAATTTCTGAACTAAGTAGCACAAATTGTTATAAAACATGTTACTGGCAGGTAGAGCTAGCGTGACATTGGAAACTGGGGACGACTAACATTCTCAGAGGCGAAATTAGATCTAGGAGACATGCAAGGATAAAATACTATGTAGGAATTGAGCGGCTAAAAGCAGTCAATATATATTTGAAAATTAAGATATCACCACCTTTTCTACAACGCAGCATAGTTTTCACAGAGTGTCACACATCGAGCAGAGAGATATTTTAACCGAGCGGCGACGCATTCTACCAAGTCTGCACTCCTCAAATTTATAGTATTGTTCAAGTTTAGGCACTTCTGAGTAATAATTCTGCCACAGCATGTATGCTTAAATGTATAAATACAACTTTTTTTGGCATGTGTTATGACCATCTCGTTACTTGATAACGCCATCCCTGAGGGCTTATTGAGCTTCTTTGCCATTTTTTTATAACACCAACTGCTTACTGCGCAGTCCTATAGCTAAAAGGTAAACACGCTTAAATATTGGAGTGTGTTCTGGTACTTCAGAATTTAACTCATTAGCATTCAAGCATTTTTACTCCTAGTCTGAATTTTGTAAAACGTTTAATCATTGTTAAGTACACATTTCAATGTGTTCAGTGCCGGAAAAAATGCACAGAACATAATATTTCATGGTAAAAAATGATAGTTATCCTCGCATAAGTATGGTAATATTTTTTCGACGGTGTAAAAAAGAAAAATATAAACAAATCTGCCATTAAGAAGCACCTCACTGTTAATGAGTCTGTACGTTGTTTCGCTCGTTTTTCCGCAATATTCCTTTTATAAGAACAGGGTACCAGAGCAGTATTGTCGTGAATTCACAAACTCTCGTTAACATTTTGTCGCTAGGCAAAGGCTGGCAATTATTGTCATTCTGAGGTAGAAACTAGTACACACATGCAAGTTAATTGTTTGCTCTAAAGTAGTGTTATGACCGCTGTATAGTTGAGATTCCGTTTTGTTCACTACATTCCAACAAGAAAATAAGAAAGTATGCATTTGCTCACTATTTAATTGCGATCCTGATCTCCACACAACTACTTTCTTTCATTTTCACTGATGCGATGGTATTTTTCATATCATAAATGCATTTTCCCTCGAAGAACCAAACGTTTGAACTCTGCTAATTGATTGTGCATGTGTGATTCCCTCACTTATTATTCTGAAAGAACTGCGTGCACAGCAAAAACTACTAAAAATAGAACGCACACATATTTATAGTTTATTGAGATTACTTAGACAATTTTACCAAGCGAATCTAAACTTATTTCAGATAAGTTCCTAACTTTCACCAAAACTATAATTGATTAGTTCTTTAGTAGTATCATTATAGTATTCAATATATATATTATTACAAAATAAACTATTTTACGGCACACTCTTTCAAGAAATGTATTACAGTATGCAGTCTTCATAGGTTAACAAATTTTATGAAAAGATGAAGCACAATTATTGAATTGTTCTGTTGGCATATTATTATGTTGTTTGTTTTGCATTTGTAAGCACATGCATATTTACATACATAAGCATATGATTTTAGTGGCGAAACAAAGTCGATTGGCGTGCAGAAATTAACAAACTATAATTTATTCTCTGGCAAAGGAAGAAATAATGTCTTCATATTTCCTAGTCTTCCTTCTCTGAACGTATTCTAAACTAATTTGAAAAACCAATTAATCAAGTAAATCAGGAACTGGCGAATAGTTCCTGTGTAAAAAACTTCAACGAATTAGTCAACCTTTGAAAACGATTAATTCCCACATCCACTGTTTCGGTATTTGGCCTAATCATTTTTATGTGCTGTATGAATATCTATTGTACCTCATAATTTTCATAGTGGAAATTACACAACAGATGTTAAAGAAGGATAATCAATTAATTATCCTGTAACAATATATTCTGTCTGACATTTTTTGTCTGTAATTTTGTACAGAGCATGGCAATAATCCTACTTTTTAAGGTTATTAATAGTAGCGTATAGAAGTATTATTTTTTTATTTATGAAAGGCGGATTATTAGTCGTACAAATAATCACAAATTGTAAATCATCTTCTAATAAAATACCAAGTTAAGTTCAGGCTAAGCTGTGATTTTCTGCAGTGTATGATAACTAAAACTTGAAGCAAATTTGTTACAGCAGCATATAACTTCTATTCTTGAAAATAAAATTAATAGTAGTTCATGTGATTAAAATTATTATTCAGAGTAGAAATCACTGAATAACAATTACTACCGTAACATTTTTCTACAACTTTTAAAATAACTGTCAAAACAGTTGGAAATGTTTATACTAATTAATCACTTCTCCTAGCTTTTACCAAGTAAAAGAATTGCCAAAAAATTACAATGTGGGCTCTTGTAGAATAGTTCAATCATTATTTTGTATTTAAATGCTGAAATTGTTTCAATGGGTGCAAATTCCAATACTGAAAACAATCAGTAAGACATTTAAACTACAAATACGTATTTAATTCTCATAGGTTCGAAATGTGTTCTAACTTGATGAGCTTATTTCGAGCAAAGCTATGTTCAAGACCCATCATTTCCCCCGCAGGATGCATCGTCATGATACGCTTTACTTATGTTTCAGCGCCAAACTACACTGCTAAGGCAAGTCAAATCTTCATGTGCATCTTTAATAATGACAAAACATCACTAGTGCATGGAAAAGATCAGATTACAATTCATAAAAAGCGAATTCATCAACATCAAAATTCACCAATCAACCTTACAGTAGTGGCCATTATATAAAGAACCGGAACTACTACAGAATTTAACAGTTTATTGCTTAAACTTTTTTGAAATTATTATGGAGAAATTTCTTGAAGGAACGTAATTAATTTTTTTTGTCTATTAACCTAGTTGCAGGGTTTACGACAATTCTGATACAATATTTCAGCATTGAATATAAATTAATTGATTATCCCGGGGCCAAAAGTTTAGAAATAATTTTAAAATTACTGCATTCTATGTGAATATTTTGTATACCGCTAAATACACTTATTTAGGGTTATAAACAATATTCATTAAATATTGTGACTACTTTAAAGCAAATGATTACGACGACAAGTGAAGTGTTTTCGTTATGAGTTTTCCTCATAATGTTAACAAATTGTGAGGAAAAACAATAACAAAAATCGCTAGTGTAGTAATTAGGTTTAAAGGGGTTTTTCAGAATGTGATAATTTCGTATAAAAAATATAAATCGTTACATGAAAAGCCGAGGACCGAAAGACCTTTAAGAAATCTGTACGAGAAAATTCAAACATTATAATATTAATGGCTAAAATATACCGATTTACAACTGCATCATTTTCTCTTAAGTTCAGTAAAGAGATAAGGAATATAATCTCAAGAAAAAGTGTCTCGTAAGTCATAAAATAGAGGATTGCATGCATGCTCGAATGGCAACCAGCAAACCTCTCATTTGAAAAAAAAAGTCTTAATTTTGAAGCGGAACATGTTCTTCGGACAGATGAACAATGGCATACAGTTCCCTACAGCGACGAATCGAAAATCGACGTGTTCGGTTCTGGCGATAAAATGTATTTACCACGCAGAAGAGGCGAATAATTATCCCACGTTGTGTTAAAAAAAGTAAAGTTTGGATGTGGGAGTGTGATTGGGTGGGGAGTTATTTTTTCCGGCATGAGAGGGCCCCATTATATGTTCATATAAAAGAATAAATGCCGGCATTTTTTAACAGCTCTCGCCGCAAAACGTGCCAAACTTACACCTTAGTCCTTGTCAACCAGTCATTTTCATGCATGACAGTGAACTTTGCCGTGAGGCTACGAATGAAATGGTATATCTTGAAGACAAAGGGGTAACTTTGACGGGCATGTGAGTTCAGAGTCCTGACCTGAACTCTATAGAATAAGTAGGACAGATCATTGAGAGAGGGCTCATCAGGTATTCTCAAAATCAAGATCATTAGTGGGATTAATTAACTGAAGAATGACTGAGATAACTGCCTGTTGTGGCAAGAAAATAATATCGTGCAATTGACGGTACAGCTAAGTGACAGAAAATACTGGGATATCTTCCAAATACTGAATTAATTCTCAAAATTTTCCAATATATCGATATTTGGGATAGTAACATTTAACATTTGGCATGCAGTAATTTACAACCATTTTCTAATTGAAATGTATCAAAAGTGCGGTTATCTGTGCACATGTGCCTTTAGTTTATAGACATTGAGTTTATCTGCATTTTGAAAAAGTTTCTTTATTTTCCATTTATTGCAGCAATAAATCATTATATGGCTGCTGTTATTTCCGTACCTCATATTAGAGCCGGTACTGCGCAACTTTTAAGGGATGCCCTCAACTTTAAATGAAAGAACAGAAAATGGATCAAAGTGAATTCGATGACGTAAAATGGCCCTAGGTTAAAGACTCTCTCGTGATGATTTCTTTTACAAATATTGACACTTGAAGAATGCCTAACAAAGGCTTCAATAGACCAATAATCCTGCAGTAGCTAAAAAATGAAATATCCTGGAAGGACTTCGACGTGCTCTATCGCAATGATGATATTGCTGGCTATCAGGCAACACATCCACCTTCCGAAGCTACTTATAATCACTGTTATCCAATATTTTAACGTTTGTATTACATAATAAAGTATTTTATACCATTGTATGTCTTCAATACTTTTCTGTACAGACATTTAGGACGTATGCAGCTATATGGTTTTGATGAGAGTAAAAATATTTCCAAAAGAATCTGATGACCACCGCTGTTTATGACAAAATTCATTTGCGCCTTCACATCCGTCAGTAATCTTCGCAAGCTACTAAAATAAAGCCCCTAACGTTACTATGAACCTCAAGATTTAGCATTATTTTCAAATAGAATAACATGAAATAACCTTGAGTTCACTCCGTTATCATAGAGAGTGCACTTGAATAACTTTTCTTATTCCGAGTTATTCTGACTTTGAGTTTCACAATATGTGTTCATCGTCTCGATGCCGTAGAGCATTTACTAAAATTGAAAAAATAATCCAAAATTTTACTAGAAACTTTAACACATGAAGAAAAAAATCTGCTATCAAACTCTGCACTTGCGAGTGAGATGATAAAATACGGGCGAAAACCATTGAATTACATAACATTACTCTATCAAAGAAAATAGAGCAATTCAACAGCCTTTTTACATGCGTCTATGCTGCTTATACAGGGTGTTTCAAAAATACACGGCATAATTTCAGGTATGTATTTCCCACATGTAGACAATCAAAATAGTTCATTACAACATATGTCCGGAAATGCTTCATTTCCGAGTTATGGCCTTCACAACATTGAAATTCACCGGAACGTTTTTCTTTCCGCAGGTCGTTGCCATTACAGAAGATGTTCAAAATGACCACCTCCTGCTTGAATACAGACCTCACATCGATGTCTCATTGACCTGCGAACACGATCCCACACTCCAGGAATGTTGCGTATGTCCTCAGAGCGTGCCACAATTCGATTCCGAAGGGATTCCAAATCAGGCACCGGAGACGAATAAACCAATGATTTTAAATGGCCCCACAAGTAGAAATCGAGAGGGTTCAGATCAGGTGAGCGTGGAGGCCAAGCAATTGGGCCACCTCTACCTATCCATCGATCAGGAAATCTTCGATCCAAGTACCGGCGAGCCGTACGACTGAAGTGTGCAGGAGCGCCGTCATGCAAGAAGTGAGCGTGCTGACGATCGATCAGTGGAGTGTCGTCATAAACATCAGGTATGATGTTTTCCAGGAAGTTTGTGTACGCCTGCCCCGTAAGTCTGTTTACAAGTACATGGGGTCCAACTAACCGATCACCAATGATACCGGCCCACATGTTGAGGGAGAACCGCACCTGGTGATGAGATACAACAGTTGCATTTGGGTTTTCATACGCCCATACATGCTGATTGTGGAGATTTGTTATGCCATCTCGTGTGAACTGTGCTTCATCTGTAAATAATACTAAGGCAGGAAAGTTCGGATTTGCAGCACATTGCTGCAAGAACCACTGACAGTACCTAACTCGTACAGGGTAATCTGCTGGTGACAGCGCCTGTACACGTTGCAAATGGTAAGGATACAATTGATACTCTTTCAGCAGTCTCCAGACAGTCGTATGGGGAACATTCACTTGCAACGCTAACCTTCGTGTGCTGATAGAAGGAGTTCTGTTCACAATCTCCAGAATCTCCTCCTGTTCTTCTGGAGTTGTAGATCTTGGTCGTCCCCTTCCCAATCCAGGAGAGTCAAATTTTCCATACTCGCACAGACGCTGATGGAGACTTACAAATGTCTTCCGATCTGGACATTGTCGCTGTGGGTACCTCTCCTGGTACAAACGACGAGCCAGCGCAGCATTGCCGTCTGCCTTACCGTAGATCAAGTGCATCTCTGCCAGCTCCTGATTTGTGTACATGACACACAGTCGAACGCCAAACACAACACTGAATTTAACCTTCGCCTAGGAATGATCTGTCAGAGTGCCCTCTTAATGTGTCCTTTGACGGCAACGACCTGCGGAAAGAAAAACGTTCCGGTGAATTTCAATGTTGTGAAGGCCATAACTCGGAAATGAAGCATTTCCGGACATATGTTGTAATGAACTATTTTGATTGTCTACATGTGGGAAATACATACCTGAAATTATGCCGTGTATTTTTGAAACACCCTGTATACAGAGAGAGTCAAGAGTCTTTTTTTCAGGAGATTTGGTGCACGTGTTTTTTAAACCGCGCGTCTCAACTATAATACGTGTGAGTCGGCATTTACCAGTGCTCAAATCTACAGGCATGCTCATGGAAATATTGACGTTGCAGTCGACGGTCAGACATTTTGCCCTGTTAATGGCGAATCAAAGGGGGGTTAGGAAAGTTCATATCTAACTTTGATTTCCTATGAAACGGTGCTCACAAGGCTTTGAAAAATCTTAAATGACGAAGATATATATATACTTTTATTTATACGTTTTCGGTAAAATCAGTGCCTTGAAATATTCAGTTTTATTTCTGAGCCGAATGAAAACAATTTTAGTAGTTTGTTTGGGCTCGGTATAACCCCGGATGTTTCAAATCAGACTATTTAAACGAAGATAGTGTGGTACTATAACGCATTTTATTTCAATAGAATATGGATAGGGTTCTTAACACACTATGACTAAAGTTGCATTAGGTAGGGCTTCGCCTCACTATTCGCTTTTGCATGTTGACCCTAAATTACAGAATTACATCAAAAACTGTCAGAACGATAGTTTAGCGCAGTTCAACAAAACGCTCAAAATTGGACTCCATCACAAACACTTGCGTGGACAGCACCCCTCACTTTGCAAACGCTATATCGTGCCGACAGCAATTCTCGCCTTTAATACGAATACAAATCGGCAAATATAGAATAGATAGGTCGCAGAATTATACAAAAAATTTTCTGCATATCTTTGTACACCACAAATGTAATTTTTTATTACTCGCACTCAGTATCACAAACGTACTGAAGGAAATGATACAGAGCTATTCATTTACTTCCATTCAATTTATTCAAAACTGACAACAATGTTTTTGACAAGTCAAAGGTTAGGTCTGGGATATAGAACACACCCTATACTGGATCTTCGAGTAAAGAGATGAGCAGCACTCGAGGACAAGGATCGATCATTAGAAATACAATATAATGAGTCCACTTCATTTTTTGCTCCACATATTAAAAACAGCGGAGAAAGTTGTAGAAAAGATTCCATGGAAAATCGTTCAAGACCATAGCAGAACGCATCCCAAGAACAGGACGACGCTCTGTCCACAGCAGCTTGATACTGAGGGAGTCACGCCGCACATTCCGTGAACACAGCGTTCAGGCGGGCATGTCGCCGCTGATAGTCCGACAACTTCGAATTTCGGGTTGGTGAATCTCGGAGGTGCGCGATGGGGTTTCTCTGTCGCTTGCTTCTGCGTCCTGCGCAGCTGAGTAGAACTTAGTTTTTGTGCGTCGATTTGAGTTCAATGATCGCAAAATGCGTATAAATAAATCAAAGCAATTTCTGGGTTGTACTTCGTGAAGCTGGCTCAAATCAGTTCTATTGATTTGCTGTTTCTCATGAGGAATTGTAATGATTTTTCTGTACCGGGCTATTAACAGCGCGATCCAATCGCGGTCATGCATTGTAATTTTAATTAGTGTTAAATTATAAATATCTCCGCATATAGCTCCTTCGATTTCAAACAGGAAATTATAAACAAAATAAAAAACTAAAAATCCTCGTTAATGAAGAAAAACTCCATGTGAAAAATAGCAATAAGTAATGATAAACACCATTGAATTGGATACTGCGTAGTAAATGCTTGAATGAACATAAATTTAAAACGTAATATGAGCTCTGTTGAGTACCGATTATTGAACTTATTTACAGTTATGAACTGTGAGGAAGTATGATATCAACTTACATTGATTACATACTATGAGAACATCTTTTCTCCTAGAAAATTTAGTTTATCACGATCTCAGGGTAAAGAAATTCAAAACTGAAGTTTATGTCGAAGACAATGACACTTTGAACATAATACGATACGCGATGGCAGGGAAGCAGCATCCAAATTTAGAATGTTCCTTTAAACAAGATGAAGCGTCTTACAATCAATCATCGGTTCTCAAGATAATGAGAAGAACCAACGCTGTGATAAACATACTTAATGGTAACGTTTCGGGACTCGTAGCGCCGGAAGAAAGGGAATATACGTATAATAGTTCTAAAATAAAATGAAGAAGTCAGAAATAAAAATCCACGGAAATCATTCTGAAAAAAATTGAACTAAATTGAAAAACAGTACACTAATCCGTTTTTAATTCTTTTGATCCTACACGTAATTAGCCAAAAGACACACAAACATCCTCAAACACCCAAATACACACTCATGCCAGCGAGTCGAAAGCTTGGAAGTAAGGGCAATTAATAATCGGGTATCAATTAAACCATTATTTAAAAGCTGAACCATTATTTATATGAGGTATATTAGTGACTGTATGCAAGGCTCCATAAATACGACTATTGTTTTTTTGTTTTTCAAAATTATAGACAAAAGAGAAATTTTATAGCGGGATTGGAACCATTACAGTGGTTTCTGATAGTGTGTTGGGAGAGACGTACAAATGGGCGACCTGTTCTCTGAAAAGAACAGGAATGTTGAGTGTGACAAATAAAATAGTTGGCGAGGAGTACTCGCCGCATACAACACACTGTACGGCTATTGGCAACGATCGCACACATACACATTTACACAGCAACTTTCCCAGCATTTGACGAGTCGCTCATTCGTATTAAAAAATGAAGTAATTTTAAAAGTATTCAAATCGGAAACCTGTAAGTTAATAGAGGCAAAAAACGACGTTCACTTAAGTTCCCTGAACTCTCGTTCAACATCACCAGTTACGTGGCCGAGGAACGGCAGGCCTGTGAACATTTCCTGCTTTCTTCCGCCAAAGTTGCAGAACGTGTGGATAATTATTGTCCAAAAATTGTTTCACACACTGTTTCACTTGGAATTTCAGCAAGATATAAGGTTTACTGGACAGCACTTGTAGATCGGTAAGCCTAGCTGTAAACCAGGCAAGAGGATAGCAAAACGAACAGCAGGACTACTAGTTCTGTACTGATCTCAAGTTCACACAGCTTGCTCTTAAGTCTAGTTCGAACAATGAACTTCCGCCCGGCAGTAGGCGCCTTCCGACCTATCCGGCGCTTGTAAATACCAGGCGCGCATCGGCGGTTCCGCCGGAAACTCCGAGCGAGCGAGACTCATAAATCTCCGCAGCCGGAACCTCCATAAATATCCCAAGAGCGTCACTATACAACAACTTCCCTCCCTTTAGATGAATATGTGACAAAGGGAAGGAGGAACTCAACAACCTATTCGTATTACAGGTTTGGTTATTCTGCCTGATCTACGAGGTTCATTTTGCTCAGGAGAGCTGTTAACAGGCTGAAAAGCAGGAGTCTCTGCTGCTCCACTCCCGGTAGATTCCAAACTACTGTGCAACAGCTGATTTGAATGTCTCTTCCAGATTACATTTAATGCTAATATTTGAACATGAAAGATATTAACGGCAACTTTACTAACAATAATTCCCTTCAACCACTTGGGACCATTTCTTAAATTCAGAGCGAGAACATGATCCCCGACATCAAATTGAGTTACATACATAGGCTTAGACCTGGACACAGAAAATTTAGGATGAACTCTATCTTTGGAAGTAACAAATTTACGATTGTTCAGCGCAACAGAGGGAACAATTTTTGTAACACTATGCGGAATACAATGCGATTGAAATAATGCTTTCGCTAGACGGGATTTGAACGATTCGGAAGAAGATAGTTTTTTCAACAAGTCTTTAATGACTCTTACCCCCCTCTCAGCTTGACCATTGCTTGCTGGAGAGTAGGGCGGAGGTGTGAGGTGCTCAATGCCGTTGGAAATAAGAAAATCTTTGAAGTCTTGAGACGAAAAGTTAGAAGCATTGTCACTTACGAGCACATCACACAACCCGTTTCTGCTGAAAATCATTCTCAACGCATCGACAGTATCTGACACACTCGTGGATGGTACCACTTCACATTCAATATATTTAGATAATGCATCTACAGCAATGAAAACAATTTTATTCTCGTAGAAAAAGTGATCGACATGAATGCGTTCAAAAGGACGAGAAGGAGTAGGCCATTCTACATTTCTAGACTTAGGTTTTGCTCGATTTAATTGACATTGGGGACAACATTTTACGATGTCTTCAATAGTTTTGTCCATTCCGGGAAACCAGATAACAGATCTGGCCAACGATTTCATGCCACAAATGCCAGGATGTCCATCATGAAATGTTTCAAGGACTAAACTACGCGGTGACTTGGGAATAAAAACCCGTTCTTTATAAAGTATGCAACCCTTCATGATGGTCATCTGAGGTAGCAGGTTCTTAAATTTTGAAAAATTGGGATCAGGTTTAGGAGGCATGCCAAACTTTATGTATTGTTTAAGTTGGCATAGTTCGCTATCCATATCAGTATGAGTTTTTATATTTTCACACGTGACAGGAGTTTTATCAAGAGTGTTCACAGCAAAAATCATTTCGTACGGTTCTAGCTCCCTTACAGTCGTAGGTAGTGGCAGCCTACTGAGACAATCGCTATTTACGTTACATTTGCCTTTCGAATATCTGAAAACATAGTCAAACTGGGAGAGTCTAAGAGCCCATCTCTGAATTCGAGCGGAACAGTTGAGAGGTACACCCTTGTCATGTGCAAAAAGTTTACAAAGAGGTTTCTGATCATTATGGATAATGATCTTAGCACCAAGTAGAAATTTCTTGAATTTCTCCACGCCAAAAACCACACTAAGACTCTCCCTTTCAATGTTAGAGTAGTTTTGTTCCGCACTATTCAGAGATCTCGAAGCAAATTGAACCGGACACCAATCATGAGAAGGACTAACGCGTTGCATGAGTATGGCAGCAACTCCATAACCCGAACTATCAGTTTCAAGAAGAGTTTCATGGTTGGGATCAAACAACTTTAGAGGTTTATGCGAACGAAAGATGTTCTTGATTTTCTGGACACTCTCGTCCTGTTCTGGAGTCCACCAGAACTGTACATTTTTCTTAAGCAGCGAATACAGAGGATGCATGACATTAGAAAAGTTGGGTACAAAACGACTGTAGAAGTTACACAATCCGATGAAAGCTTGCAACTGTTTGAGGTTTTTAGGAACAGGAGCATTGAGAATAGCTTCTACTTTCTCAGAGTTAGGGTGAACACCCTTGTTATCGAAAACGTACCCTAGATAAGACACACGATCAGTTAGAAAGGCACATTTAGACAGATTTAAGCGAATTCCCGCGTTTTTTAGGACAGAAAGGACCCTGTCAAGAACTTCCAAATGAGCATCATATGACGAGGTTAAAATGAGGAGGTCATCCTGGTACACAATGATGTTATCGATGCCAGACAGAGTCCTATTCATGAATGCTTGAAAAATGCCGGGGCTTGCACGTAGACCATAAGGTAAGTAATTGTACATGAATAGACCTTCAGAGGTGTTAATGGTCGTAACTTTCTTTGATTCTTCGTCCAACGGAATTTGCAAAAACGCGTTAGACAAATCAATTTTTGAGAAAAACTTAGCGTCTCCGACTTGAGAAATGACATCATCAATAACAGGTAGTACAGATTGAACTGGATTCAGAAAATTATTAATGGAAGCTGAAAAATCTCCACAGATTCTCACACTGCCGTCAGACTTTAGAACATTAACGGTAGGAGATGCCCATTGGCTATCATACACTTTTGTGATTTTGCCCATACTCTGTAAGCGTTCCAGTTCGGTTTTGACAGAGTCTCTCAGTCTTACAGGAACCGGGCGTGCTTTACAAAATACAGGAACTGCATTAGGCAACACATCAAGATGAACTGTCTCTTTAACGTTAGACTGTGAATCAGATGACAAATATTCGTCATATTTTAACGACAAACTTTTCGGCAAACTATGACAATCCGTTTTATTTATGGAGTCGTATTTATCAGGAATGACAATGTTTACGTTTAGTTTAGAACAAATGTCTCGGCCCAGTAAGTTGATTCTATCATCCTCCACAATGAGAAACTTATGATTAAAACTAACATTATGGTACATGACAGTTATTGAAGCTTGACCAAGCAGGTTTACCGAGACACCACTGTACCCGAGAATTTTGCTGCATGTAGGATTTACCACAGCACCAACTTTGATTGCATCTCTTTTACGTATAGTTGACACTGCACTGCCGTTATCCAACAGGAATTCAACAGGTTTACTATTTAAGTTGCATGCAATCATAGTGGGCTCTTTAGTGACGGGAATTACAGTGGTGTTTACTCTAAAAAATTAGAATCATTTGGGGAATAATCAGAACACTCATGTAGATGATTACCGTCACCACCTTCGTTCCCAGGTTTTTGCAACACAGCTTCGTTCTTCTGTAGAGGCATCCGTGAATTCTTCATTAACACGTCTTCTCTCCCAACGTTGCCACAGCAACCGCTTCTTCCCGACTGCACTGTGTAAGTGCGAGCTGCGTCAAATTTTCCTTGTGTAGGTCCCCTTCGTGTAGGCATAGCAGGAGGAGGCCGAGCTGCAGTTGTAGATTTGCAAACCTTAGAGATGTGGCCTAATTTTCCACATGTGTGACATTTCAATTTCAAAGCATAGCAATTCTTTGCAAGATGCTTTTGCTTGGTTCCGCAGCGAATGCATATGTAGTTCGGCGGGAGTTTTTCTGTAGTGAAATACGATGAAGATGAATCCTCACGAATGATATCTTGAGCGTCGGAGCTTAATTGTTCGATAAGTTTTGCGTGTTCAACGCATTCGTTGAAGGACTTGCTATCGCACTTCTGTAGAACCGCGCTGAGAATTTGCGCTGAGTGTAGCCCAGACACGAAGGCATCTCTTAATAAACGATCACGACAGCAATTACCATAATTGCATGCAGATGCTAAGTCATTTAACGTTTTAGCATAACTTTCTATGGATTCATTAGCACCTTGTTTTCTATTTAGAAATGTAACCGATGCACCGACGATGGATTTTTTTAATTTCAAATTGCTGTGTTAATTTTTCTTCAAGTTCCTCATATGTAGTCTCAGTGAGTAACGTAGGTTTAATTCTTCGTTGTAGATCAGTAATTATGTTTACAGGCAAAGCTTTGATTAAAATACTAGCTTTTTTAACGCCATTATTTCCTGCTTTCTGAAGAGCGTCTGCACTTTGTACTTTCCAGCGCTCCAAGAATTCACTCACTGTTTCTACTTCCACGTCGAACGGAGGGCAGCTGACTGTAGAATACGCCATCTTAATTTCAGAGCACTTTTAAAGTTCAAATTGACTTCGCAAGTTCGAAGCCTCGTCGTCAATTGTAATATCTTGGAATTTCAGCAAGATATAAGGTTTACTGGACAGCACTTGTAGATCGGTAAGCCTAGCTGTAAACCAGGCAAGAGGATAGCAAAACGAACAGCAGGACTACTAGTTCTGTACTGATCTCAAGTTCACACAGCTTGCTCTTAAGTCTAGTTCGAACAATGAACTTCCGCCCGGCAGTAGGCGCCTTCCGACCTATCCGGCGCTTGTAAATACCAGGCGCGCATCGGCGGTTCCGCCGGAAACTCCGAGCGAGCGAGACTCATAAATCTCCGCAGCCGGAACCTCCATAAATATTCCAAGAGCGTCACTATACAACAAATTACAATATGTTTTGGGTAATCAGGGCATATGAATATTTTCTGCACGTAGTCCGTTATTCTTGGAGTATTTTATACGCACTTAAAAGTTAACATGGTCTATGCATCATGGTAACGTTTTAGCACACGATTTTAAATAACACTTGTAAATGCAGCTGAAATTATTGGCACGAAGGTCAAGAAAGTGGGTTTCCTGTAAATTAAAAAAGGTTAGTATAGTGTTCGAGTTGCTCGGGAGGATATCTAAAGAAGCTTTTTAAATATTTTGTTGATTTTTTAGTGCAAAATTAGTTTGAGGATTAATATTAATAACATTTAAAAAAAAAACTTGCACGATCTTCTGATTGAGAGAACAAAAAAGTACCCTTTATGTATCGTCGGTATACGTGTGTGTGAATGAAAAAGGATCAAAATGATGAAATAGTTTTTTCAGATGTTGTTGCCGGGTCAGAAGTTCCTATAATACAACATTGATCTCTGTCGTAGAGTGAGTTCTTAACAAGTGGTGAAATAAAACTTTAGTGTTTGTTACAGTTTACTCAGAATTGCAATAAAGGAAAATAACAAAATCTAGAAACACATCATGTAAAGGAAAATGCATAGACAGATATGACAAGATGGGCCAACAGTACATGAGGTGTTGACGTGCTGGCTGGAAAGAATTAGTGTAACTTAAAAGTACAAGAATCGCAAGCAACTCCCATGACCAGGCTTTACAAAAATAAAACAAACAAAGAAACATAAGTAAAAAATCTCAGAAAAGTCTCATAAAGCAAAATAATTTGAAAGTGTAAATTATAACTGTAAAATGAACATTAAGACACGAACAAAAATTCGACTCAAAATAAATGAAATCAATCAAAATGAACATCTCAAGACAAAATAGGAAACAAATTAGAAAGGGGAATCTAAACAGAAATCCAACTGAGCAACTGAAAATTCCAACAATGCACATGCTAATTAACCAGAAGAACCATTCAACTCACCTCCCAAGATGGTAGAAACCAAGCAGGACGGGTTTTCCAGGCTTAAAATTAATTTATACTCAATAATGAATCATAACACAGAAAGGCCTCCTGGTAGCAATGCCTGGTTAATAAAGTTAAAATCCAGATTTTCCAGCTCACAGGAAACCCACCAGCACTGGGCTTTGTACCGATTACTTCAGATGTCTCTACAGAGGTTGTGTCAAATCATGCGTTAAAACGTTACTGCAATATGCATATTACATTTCAAGTGCGCATAAAATATTGCACAAAAAAATTCGAAATGCTCACATGCAATAGTTCCCAAAATTTCTTGTTCTTGAAATAGTGAAAAAAAAATTGACTACAAATTACCCTTTCTTTGTAAATTTGACCGCAGAAAAGTAGAAAATATATATTGGCGGAATTATTCCTCATCAGAAAGTATTCAAGAAATATTTATTACTTAACCGGTGATTTTAAACTAGTGTTCACGGTCCTATAGTCCGAACTTTTTTCACTTCTATTGGCTTGCCGGTTTATAATGCAAAGACTTCAGGAAGTGCATCATTACTGTATATGAAAATTGAAAAACTGTGTATGCCCTGAAAGTAGGTGTGTATTTGTGTGCGCTCGATCGCAGCCAGCAGTTGTATGTTGCGCGTACTTCCCTCCAGCTGTTCATTCACCGTAGTCAGCACTCAGTGTTTTCTCGTAGAACAGGTAGCTCATTTGCATTTCCTTCCCAATCCGCTATTAAAGACCACTATGGTTCCAATCGCCCCATCAGAATTGCTAATTTTTGATGCTTATTCAAGCAAACCATAAACAGGATCCTATAGCAATTTAGATGTTTTGTTTGCATATTCACTAACATTCTCTGTTTAATTCATGATTTAAGTGTAACAGGTTATTCATAGCCCCTACTACCTACTTTCCGAAATGCTGGTCTGAGCTCATGTTTTGGTGCTTCTGTTGGCGTGTATATGTGCCGTTGGCTGGGAAGTGCACAATCAGGATTTTAAACAGTTGTGTGTGTGTGTTTATTTTAGTCAAGAGTTTTTCTTGAGAGACTTCCCTGTACTCTTCCATTCTGTCTTCATTATCATTGCCCTACATATTTCGAAACGTTGGCCAGCAGATATGTTCATCCTGACGCTGGTCTTTCCATATATCCTGAGAGTGAGATTCCCTAAGAAACGTTCAAATAGTGCCCTCCTTGGTTATTAACGCTCCTGCTGCCTGACAAGGCAATAGTTTGGAAACTACATGCGTTCATTATTTGCGTTTCCCCTCTGAATTGCACTCCTAAGACGATGTACGGTAATAAAAATTAGAGACAAAATCTCAGTCTCAGTTATACATTTCATACTTCTGTGATGGACTATCGTGTGTTATTTGTAACCCAACGGTGAAAGTCTAAATCTTCACCTACTAAATAACTGAAATACAGGATGAAATGATAACAGGGCCGCTGAAAAACGTACCTTTTTTAGCAATGATTTATTCATGCATGCTACTGGCTCATGCACACGTTTCTTACAAAATTTACAAAGTAATTCAGGTTGATTTCCTGACGATTGATCACCTTTTTTTCAGGGTTAGATTTTTCTTCACTGCTGCAAAAATTGCAGCAGAAAAATACGATGAAGCACCATTCATGTTCAACAATTTTCGAAAATATACTCACAGCTTTGAACGCTCACTGTACTCTACAATTTCATAAGGAGCTTCCTTGAATATGTGACCGAAAATAACTCAATTACTTTACTTCACATCGTTCCTTGATACCGACAATATGCTTGCTAAAGTGCGAAAAATAAGCCAATTTCTATATCGGAATCTCAGCACGAACCTAATAATAACTGAAACTTTGCAGCGCAAGGGCAATTCTCGTGAAAAGTTCAGAAGTAAAATGAACAGGTTGTGGGGCGAGGTCTCTCGCATAATGTCGCTATAACTTGGACTTCTGAATGCGATCTCGTTACAACTTAGAAGTGGGTGGCTGCACTGCAATGCGGGGATCACAGAGACGTGTCTAAACGACCTCACAAACAGCGTCTTGACTGCGCTGCCTATTGAGAAGGAGTGTTTGTAGACTTTTTCCCTTTATTTTTTTCTGAGATTCGAATTTTCTTTCAAACAAAGACAAAACTACTACCACATTGAAGTGTTGGGATAGTCGCTGTCCCAACTCCAGGTCTTCGCAGGCTAAGATATGAAAGATCTTTTGTTTTCTAAAGAAAAGATTTCATGGGGAGGTGGCGGCAGTGGGATACGTTTTTTTCTTCAATTTACTTAAATTTTCTCTAGCGAATTCTATGGCGGAATTTCCCTGCGTTAGCGAAAAACCTCTTGCTTCGAAATTTAGTATTTGGTTCAATTTTGTAAACCTTGTTTAATTATTCATACCCCGCTGCTTAGCTCTGATTTATTTTCCCAAATGAATTTATTTAGGGTGGTAAAAAATTACTGTATATTTTGCTTATTAAACAGAACTATATTATGTAAGTTTCGTGCTGCCTGGCGGAATACGTGGCACGTATTCTTCCGCACCGAAGTCAAATTAATCATTGTTAGGTTGAATTTTTATTAGGATTATAGCTACGGTGAAGTGCAGGTGTGCGGTGTCTTGTCTTTGGTGCCGGCGTGCGGGATCTGGGCGTCCTGTATATTTCATTGCTGTTCCAACAGAAGTCAGGGACATCGAGATCTTTCTCCGAGGATTAGGAAGGGAAAATGAGCGCTTTGTTCTTCTTCGATTGACAGTAAAGGGGAAGAGAAAAGTTTCGAATTTTATTCTTCATCAATGAGGTTATTTACTCAAAAGCGGAATTTCCCCATGCACGAGTACTGTCTGGATAATAAAATCAGCTTGGATCAGCTGTTTCAAATGCCCCTTTGCGCATTTGACGGCAAAATCAGAAGAAAGTTGACAGGAGTGTATGCTCTTTTGTACTCGAAATTATTCTTTCAGCTTTCGAGCATATGTGTCTTATAGAGTTTTGAATAGCTGAAGTATAATGCATAGAGTATTACACTACAGCACAAACTCATCAGTCTCTGCGCATTTCAATATTTTCAGGGAAGCAACATCGTCCTCAAGGCTCACGATGAGATCTAATTCGCTTCGTAAACTCGGAGTGTTAGATATAAATAATTGTAGATTTCTTTGCAGCATTGTGCAAGAAGCAAGGTTCGGTTCACAATCTCAAGTGTTTAAGTCAATATTATTTGTGACTCCGACAGTACTGGTCTAAGTCATGTTGATGTGCTACCGAGTTCGAGTTGGCGTGAAATAGTTTTTGTGTGGTTAACAAACATAGTTTCAAACCAAGGCAAGAGCATGTGTCGTGTTGTACGTAAATGTTGCATCTTTAGTATGAAAAAATGTTTTTCTTGCATAAAATAGTAATGGAGAAGGAAATGATGCCCTTCGAGATCTACAGGGTAAAAAGTCGTAGGGAGATCCAGGATAACCATCCGCATCGACCGCAAAATAGAATCTTATTAGAAAAAAGTGTTATGCATTATGAGGCAACATATCAGTTTACTGTACCACCATCTTCTGGAACCCGCTAAAACAGTGAAAACCGTTTGCTACGGTCAACAACTAAACAATTTGACACAATCAACTGCCTGAACATGACTAAATCAAATTTGATTGAATCATGCACTGATCGGAAAGCTGCAGAAAAAAAAGAAAGCTAAAAATTGAGCTGCAGGACACAAAAAAATAGTTTTGCAATAAGATAACGCATCACACACAGCGAAAGGCACCAGTGACACGACTACGGCTCTGGGGATGAGACTTTGTGGCCCACCCGCCACAGCATTGCTTCTTCGGACGGCGGACTCGTTTTTAACTGTCTCCCACATTTTCTCAGCAGCACTTCAAAATTTGTGAGATATTCGAAAAGTGGCTTGCTGACTGAACCACACAAAAACGTGAACGATTTCGTCGGAGGGGATCCCCAATTTGAGAGACAGTTGGCTTAACTGCTTAGCTAGCGATGAGACATACATTAAGCTTTCATTACATTTCTGCAATGATTCATGAACCCAAATTAAGAATCACCCGGTTTGAGAGCTCAGACATATAAAGCGTTGAAGAAAAGAATATTATTCAACTTGAGCTCGAGGAAAAGTTTTTATATAAAATTTTCTATCGATGTAAGCGACCATGAAATCTGCGCATGCCCTTAATAAAACATCAGAGAACTTTCTGTCAAACTTATATTCACAGTGGCGTGTGAGGAAGTCATCATCCGATTTCTGACCTCCCGGATGATAAGCTCGCTAAATTTGACCAGGATGCACAAAGATAATACAATTTTCATCTTCTTTCTTTCTAACCTGGATGCAAATAAACTGTTAGCGATGTAAATTTTTAGGAAATGAAGATCGAATTCATTTCAGGTCGTTAGAGAACAGTATTCACCTCGAATAAAATCGAATGACGAACAATTGAAAACTAACGTAGTGATGGTGCTGTCTCTCAAAGAAAATAGTCTTTCGCCGAAAGAAGTGTGTTCATATTAAAAAACAGCCTTGAACCATGTAAAAGCAAACTAAATCATTGTAAGATTAGAACAAGTTTTTCAGAACTAACATTCGTGTACTAGGATGATTAAGGAAGCAACGATGAACTGAAAATTTTTTTGGCGATAAATTGAAAATTGATTTCCTCGCACGCGTCCCGAAATGTAACAACTAGACTTCAAATGTTTATCAAGGCATGTAAACTAAGAGTGTTTTGAATTGTGACACAATCAAATTACCCTTAAGTGTATTTTATATGTCAGCGTCATAATGAACAAACACATCCTCCAATGTGTCCTAAATTTTGGATATAGTGATTGATTAAATGGAACTACTGACGATCGCCACGTTAGAACTACCTATACCTGCGAGAACTTGGTTCTGTAGCAAAAAATGAGGCGATATTATTACTTGAATATTCACAGATAAAAACTTTTCACCTATATTCCCCATATATGTTTCTATTAGCCAGATTTCTCGCTTGCGCAATCTCAAAACTGTACAACAGCGTGTGGCTTATGGGAAACTTTCAGATCACATCCATTCGGTGAATCACGATCCAGTACCAGTGGAATGCTTTCGATTAAATGGCCTCGAGAATACTGACCAACTAAATTAACACACCCGACTGACTAAATGCAAAAAATTATATTTTGTTCCGTTGGTCCCCAAATAAATTTAATAGGATGGGAGTAAAAAATTAGGAAATCTTGTCCAATTATGATAAAAATTCAAGTGGATGTATTGTTTAATTCTAGATTGCGCTTGAAATAGTTATTGACATATGAAATAACACAGAAAATGCTGGGGCAAAAATGCAAAATGTCTCATGTCTTCGTTCAGTCAGTTGAAGTGAAAACGAATAAATGAAATTAGTTAAATAATATGAACATCAAGGCCGAAAACATCTGTGTTTTATCACAAAAAAGAGTTTAGAAAATATATTCCTATTTGTGAATGAATCCCTTCTAAACCCGAAACGTATTTTGCCATGGCTTCGCCATTGCCATTTCATTTAAATTTCCTCAAAATAAAAGCAGGTAATATTTTCACCATTAAAAGTTGACATTTCATATTTTCATCGAGCCAAGTTCGACTACTAGCTAAAAATGATTCGAAATCCATTTTACCACATTTTCACTATACTTATGTCGCTGATTCTCGGAGATACCTTCATCTAAGTTTAATGGTCACATTGGAGGCTGTGAAGCATTTCTTTTCTCAGGACAGCTTCTATCTGCCTCTGTCCAACGCTCTATAAGGTCAAACGCCTGACCAGTGCACCTTTGGCTTGAAAGCTTTACACGACTTTTCTCCAATGATTTCTCTAATTTTGCTCCATTGAAAACGTTCATGTTAAAAGGATCCTAAATTCCCATTAGCCAATGTAAACCATTGCAGGAACTTGACCATTCATTTATAATATACACGTAATTTGAATCAAACTTCACTGATCTCGACCCCATTTTCATCGACGATGAGCCTGAAGAGGGCGTGCTGCCACTAAATGTCGTGTTACCATCGGTGATCTATTTTTCAATTCTTTTCACAGCTTTCTACGCAACATTCAAGTTTTCGCATCAGTGAGCAAGAGTGCTCCAATATATGAGGAAATTTCGAAAAATATTTCTAATTTTTCGAATTATTTTCAATAATAACCAGTCTCTACCTGTGCAAGAGCTAATGTAATCTAAACAAGAAGTATTTTATTAAAATTTCAATCTAAGGATTTAAGAAACCATCAAGAGCCTTCTAGCAAACAAGGGTAATACAGCTGTACGTGCGCCGAACGGCTAGTTTTACTGATGATCATGACAACGTAAATATTTCAAAGTTTCATGCTGTAACAAATTTGAGAATTAAATATTAACAATTGCTGATTATTTATTCAAAGATAGCCAACAAAGTACCTAGCCTTGAAAAAAAAACACAGATATGTCATAACGAAACAAACAATGCACCTAGAAATTGTTAAAAATTACGTTGCAATTGCGCGAAACAGAAACTTGTTCAGGAAAATTTATACCTGACATGCATGCATGCATGCATGTCTGCTTTTCCCAGTGCTCGCGTATAGCCGATGGAGATCCTTTCACTTTAATGATTAGTTTCCTGTTGTAGTTTAATATACGTCATCGTAGCACCATGTTTTCGACATTTATTCAATTCAGTCTACATAAATGAACTCGTGGATGTATATTCACACTTGCTCTGTTCAATTAGGGTCATTAAAATTTCTCAAGCACAGCGAGTTTGAAATGTGACTAACTTCATTAACAAGTCCTTAGTTTTACAGATGCTTAAAACAATATTACTCAATCCAGAAGCGTGAAAAATAATCAAACTGTAAAGCCCCTCGTGCCTGTTTATACAATTAATCAGTGTGAAGTCCTGCCGTTCAACAACAAAAACAAGCGGCTAAATTACAGTTACGTGATTGCTAACAATATCCATGGATATGAGGCCAAGTTGAGCTCCAGAAAATGTAAAACCATCAGGTTACACTTCTTGGATTTTGAGCCAGCTCTACTGGAGCCCTCAGCTTCCGTTCGTGCAGTCTGCCATTTAATGCTGCGGTGGGCTAACGCATGCCATTAGGTCTTTCTAAAGCGACATTAATCTTGCCATTATCGCCAGGCATTTCAATAATGTCTTAAAAAGGCGACTTCTTCACGCTGCCTATATGAGCCCAAGAGGAGAACGACATGGGCGAGGCTCGCTTTCGAGCTTCCGTCTACTTTTATTTCTATTTTTCCAGGGCACAAGTTACACTATGTAAATGTTACAACGCTATTTGTACGCACAGTGGGTATTAAAGCGGATAATGTTTTCGAAATATACTATTACATTTTTAAAATCACATCAAATTATAATAACTTCCATTAAAAGAGACCGTAAAGCTGCTAACCTTTTGCGCAGACCTAGAATACGTCAGTGTATTCCATAGAAACTCAAGAAAATTTAACTTTAAAACCTTTTCGAATCATCGGTGTAAAATATCAGTTGAATGATACTACTCGTATTTCCCGCTATAGTTTAACAAATGCTTCGTGAAATCACACAGAGGTAACTGTTCTTTTTTGCCAAGCTTCTCACGAGTTTGTGATGACCATCAACTTTAAATTTTCCGGAAGTGTACATGATTTTTGGGGTAATATATGAGAGAAAATTTTTCAAGATAAATTTTTTTTCTATATGAAGTAATCTCTATTATTGTCATAGTCGAATACTATGTCCAAATGGAGCATGTAACTACTGAAAAGTTTGAAATATTCTTGTGAGTGGTTATCTTGAAACATCAATCGAACCGAACAATCCGACATGTATTTCAGTAAAAATGTTGCCCGGTAATGTTTTACCACAGAGAAATTTTTCAAACTTAGCTGCTGTAGTAAATAGTCTTGACAAATTATTCCAAAGTAGATATCAATCAACAAACCGTTTCATGCACCCAAAATATTTCGTCCCATTTTTAACCTAAATGAAACGTGTTGTTCCTAGGCATCCAAAGTGTGAATTGGGTATGGGCATCACACAAGTGGCATCGCAAATGTTGAACGTAGATAGTTGTGTCTAACAATTATATTTCCTATGATGCTCAAATAACAACAGAGTTAGTAACTACATCATCACATGGACAACAGTCATTAAGGTTTTTGATCGTTTCTAATAATTATAACGCTTGCATTTCTACTATTTCTGTATGTTTTAAATTTATTGTAAATTAGACAATAGCCCGGCAATTAATTCAAAATTCCATGAATAACGGTACCAACAGAACGGACACTATCTACAGGCTCAGTTGAACCTAAGCTTGGAGCTCTTTTATAAAACTGAGCGTCTGAGATTGCTGCAGCCGTGCGAGCGTTTTACTTGTGATAATAGCGCTGTTACAGTCACAGTTGCGCCTTTACATCTCATCATTCACCGTAGACCTTGCAGAATACACGAGGGAGGTTTTTCATCAAAACTGTCATAATTTCGAGCTGAAAATATGAGTAGATCAGAAGAAATTATCTTTGAGTTTTCAAGGGCCTGTAATTCAAAGGAGACAAATTCTAACGCCCTCTAATTTAGTAGAAACAATTTTTACCCCGAAAAATGTAAACCACGCATTAAGGCTTCTCAGCGTTTCTTTCGAGCTCCGTTCGAGTAAAGAAAATCTGTGAACTTTCCTGCGTTTGAGAGGAATATACCGATTTACCTCTGGGACTTTTAGTAAATTAAACCTAAAATTTTTAAAAACATAAGCCAGACATTTATCATCCTGAGTTAACTGTCAAACAACTAAATACATCTTGCTGAGAACTACTATGAATTAATCATGGGGAAGTGAGTCAATCCAAAAAAATAATTCTATTATGCATCGCTGGCTTTCAAAATATTGTTTTTTCATTGTAAATATAGGAATTCGGAGCAAAATTCCGTTTTTAAACATTCAATGTTTGAGCTACTTCTTGATTTGCTTTACTTTCCTTGAAACTTGTTTTATTTAATATAATTTTGAATCATACTTCTTCTACTGCAAGAAATTTTATTCGAATAAATCAAAAGATCTGTCTAATGTCATATCAGCTACTGGAATTTAGCTCAGTGGGTGTGTAGAAACGCTATTAATATCATCGAGGTAAGGACCTCTTCTGATAATAAGCAGTAAATAATTCATGATATTCAAAATTTAATGAACGGGAAAAGAAAGCAAATATGAATGAGTGTAGAAAAACTTCCGAACAAAGTGTATGACTTATTAAAAATTTTCTATACAGGATTTGCTTTTATTTTCCATTAAAATATTTTCTGATTTTATTGTGGCTATTTCTCAATGAATGCCTCGCGCCCTACTTCACTTTTAAATATGCTAAATTCTCCTTTATGGTACCTGTCTAATATATGCTGGCAATGATAAACCTGGCAATTAAAATGAGGTGAACATTCTTTAACGACAGCTTATGTTGAATTATTGTACTGGTTCACGTGCATTCTTGGGTTGCTTCGATGCAATAAGTGTTTGATTTTTTGAAAAATTACACACACATGAGCATCCTTAATGTCAGTATCGTATCATTTATAATTCGATTCCCTCACTGAAACAGCAGCCTTTTTATTACTACGCGAATTATCGAAAGGAAATCGACAAATTTCATTATTCCCAATCTCATCGATGTGGAAGCGAGTTGTGTGTTGCATGTTGTTTGAATACAGAGACGTGATGAAGGTTCGTTCAGGAAACATTACAGCGAGTCCTAAGGAGGAACTCTGAAAAATTGCCACAAATATCGTACTTTATCGAGCTATGTACGTACAAGTGAGGAAATTGACAAGTTTCAAGGGGTATGTATCGCAACAATCTAACGAGTAAGGAAAATTAATCGTAAAAATTAATATTACAATACCAGTTATTCAAGGAGCTATAACACCGTTACAAGCAGTAGTCAACGAGGATGGAGGCAGTAGCTGTGTGTAGCAAACAGGCATTGCCCTAAGGCTTAGATGAAGTAACGTTCCAACAAAAACCTTCGTAACAACTTATCGGAAGCGATAGGTTCCGCATACCGCAGCAGCTTCATGTTGTGCTATACAAGTAGCTGCTCACCTTTATGCAGGACAGTCGAGCAGAGTTAAACACATGAGACGCAAAAATGCAGGCGCATGTGAAATTCCGTAGAGCTGGAATTATTCGCGCATTTTTACAAGTTTTATAAGTAAGTTCTTAACCGCGAATTAGAAAAATGGGAGCAAAATTTTAACATCATGTGCAGTGCACAAAGCGATTCCATCGTTAGTGAAGCGACTATTTAACTATTAATTTAACACTACGTGCGAGAATATTTGTGTTCATACGTTTTCATTGAGTCTTGATTGCAAATCAAAAACAATGCGGATTTTAAGCGTTATAAGAAGTCGAGGAATAGGTTGCGTTTCAAAAATTGAATTAGCCACAATCCGAGCTCATCTTTGCAAGCTCTCGAATGTTGACGGTTTTCTTTCAATTCTGCCTTTACTTTCCAGCTGACGTTGGGAGATTGGACGAGTTGTGAACCTGAGTTCCGGAGTGACTGGGGTTTTGTTAACTATACAGCCGGACGCTGTCCGCTGCCGACTTGCCTGCCGAAGTTCCTGGCCTCGATCTCGCCCTATCTAGGAACGCGAAGCAACGCGGACAATAACACGCTCGGACAATAGCACGTTCAATAATTCTGTTTGATGAACTACGTTAAAGAGATGTGATTATTAGATGTTGGAGCAAAGTTTATGGGCATGTACTCATTATTGAAAAGAATGTTTATGGGGGTCGCTATGTACACGTCTTCACGTATTCGTTTGACTACCATCTCATTAGCTACGCAGCAGCAACGCGCGGCTGACAGCCGAAACAAACAGCGGCGGTTGCTCACAGAGCGAGATATTTCGGCCGCCGGCACCACTATGATGCTACGGTGGGCAGCCGCACAATTTTTTGAGTGAGCAAGAAAACATCGACTTACTTCGCTAGAAAGTTAGGATGGGTTAGTTTCGAACTGAAATTTGATAAAGTGTGCAAGCCAATAATAATTATTCTAGAAATTTCGCAGTCCCACTGGAAAGTCATCAGGAATGTTCTCAAACACTGGATCTTATAAGGAATAGAAATAATGTGCTCACACCGAGGATGTCAGTATCGCGTCGTGTTGGTGTATGCAGCTGTGATCGAACAGCATTGCTGGATTACGTAAGATTGAACTAAAATTTCGAAATCTTTGTAACCCACACCTCAGCGTCTCTCGTTATATTTTTGTGGTAGCGTTTATCGCTAATGCTTTTTCGTTTTCGGCAAACTAAAATTTTCCCCGAATATTTATGCCAAATACGTGTTCGTGTCTCTGCAGAAGTGGTACGATGGTGTTTGCACTTATGTCTCATTCAACTTTAACGTTGCCTCATCGAGCTTTTATGTTTTTTCTCCACGCCAATTCTCAGCTTGTTTTATACCCTGTTCTGTCAATGTGCATTTTAAGAACATATTTTCCTTAATCTTTGGAGCACTTTCATTATTTCCCTTTATCAGTTGCACCAGTTACAGAGTTTATTTGTCATCCTCTGCGTAACCTTTACATTCTGCTTTTACAATTCTGTCTCCGTCCTGGAGGTTTGAATTTCACTTAATTGGCCAATCTCTCTTATTGTGTTAGAGAGAACTAAGATCCGCTACAAAATTAATGCTGAGCTTGGTCGTTGAGTAAATATTCTGAGTGGTAACTTAAAATAAATTTCCACTATTCGCTAGAAAAGAGAGTCCAGGATCGGAAAGTGACCTTAGGTTAATCCGTGGCAAAATGCGTCAGCTTATCATCGGAGCTTTGTGAAAAAAATTTAATATATACACTGACATGGAGAGCCCTAACGCGACTTCCGCTACAATTGGAGTGAAAATTTTGCGAATACTGTACACTCAATCGTCTGCACAACAATGTGAATTCCGTGCGTATTCGGGCTTGCAGCCACAGTATGGGTCAAAATCCGAAATATTACCCATTTTCTGGTTTTTAGCTCATGTTAGAAAGAATTTTCTTATGAATCTAATGAAATGCATCCACTCTTTGTAAGTGTGTTCGTTCGTTCGTTCTTACGAGACAGTCTACAAAAGGCTACCAAAGTAGGGGGGATGATTGTGGGGAACGATTTATTTCAAAATCCAAAAATCATCACTGTTTTGTTTTGAGCTCATGATGAAAATTTTTTTTCTCAATCTAACGATATGCTTCATTGCTTTGTAGGTGTGTTCGTTTATCTACTACAGCTTGCAAAAGGCCACTCACTTCGGCTATTACACGGCCAGGTTACGAGTTTGTCGTGTTATCATGAAATCTTTACCTGATTGACGTTTGAAATGCTACTCTTACCACAGTTTTGAAGATACATGAATAATAAATACATCAACCGATATTGCTTGAAACAGCTACAGGAAATTTGAGAGCGATTTATGAAATTTCATTTAGGTAGAAAATTATACTTAACAAGGAAAAAAGAAAAAAGTCGAATTTTTGGGGCCAAAATTCCCTAAAATTCAACAAATAAAGTTATCAAAATAACATTCCAAATTTGTTATCGATAATACATTTAGTTATCAGGAAAACATGTTGCCGGTTATGTAACTTTAAAAATGGAGGGAATACATATGCCGAAATACCTATTTTTCAATTTTTTCGATAAAAATATATTTTCTGATAGAATTACGAAAAACACAGCATGTTTTCTTGGCGCAAGAGGTCATTAACTGTTATAAATTCTTTACAAGCTTGTCAAAAGAGAATGTTCAAATATGGCCATTCCCATTCGATTGCGTTTTCAGCGCTGAACCATGTTTGAAGCCTTGGATTTGAAAATCTCCTCAAGCATTCAGTTTAACTTTGACCCGTGCTCGTATATTTCAGGTATTCAGTGTTTTAATGCCTCTTATTGAAGTACTCAAATTACTCATGCATGCGCGCAGCCGGTTTGTGTGAGAATTCAAAACATTGAAGGTTCGCAAATACTGCCGAACAGCCTAATCAACCTACATTTTTTCCCTAAGTTATTTAATTTAGATAGCATGCAATTAGTATTAGAGATTTAAAAAAATGTACTACTTACGCGTTAGTATTCGGTCTTGGCGAGTTCAAACGTACTCGAGCTCGATACACTTGTGGCCAGTAGCTACTCAGAGTTGTCCAGTTCATAAAAGATTGATTCCAAGTTTGACTCTAATTTGATGATTTTGTATGGCCAGTACAGATTTTTTTGGTCTCAGATGGTTTTATAGGTTTTCTTTTATAGGTTTTCTTATTTCGCACCATGGACGTGAAGACGTCTACGTGTGATGATAGGTATGAAAAAAGCATGCCAAATTTTTTCCCATATTATGAGCAAGCCAATCTGTCCACCTATCATTTAGCTGTGAATTATAATATGGAAGACCATCACTTTCGGTAGGATTCTACAGAACCAACTTAAAATGCACCAACAAGTTATGACATCAATTTCATGGAAATCAGTTTTGCGCGAAACCATGTCAGCAAAGCTCATCAAACCTGATTTCCTTCGAGACAATGTAGACTCAGCTTCATTGCTTGCAACATTCTGCAACATGTGTATTTCCTCTCGCTCTGAGTTATACTCTCTAAAAAATTTTGAGAGTTAACTCTATAAGTATGAGTAAATTGTTAATTCAAAATAGGTTTGACCCATCAACTCTTAAATCTGGTGACGAAAATTTCGAGTGTTGTTAGTATTTTTCACAAAAGATCTTTGAAATACCTGTGAACATCTCGAAGAATCCTAAATCTGGAGATCAGTGCGCCCTGCATCAACTAAAACTATTAAACTCAGTGTCATAGTTGGTAAATTTAGGTTACATCGACATAGCTTGCAGTATATTTTTATCTTCCTACGATGCGTTTGGTGTAGGCGAGATGCGCAGATGTCCTTGGATTGATTTTTAAATTACCGAAGCAGGTATAACATTTTTTTCACTAAAGCAGCTAAATACAGCAGGTCAATAATTTCTAAGATACAATTTAACGATATTTTCCACCTATTTTTCCATAATTTACAATTTGTAATTGAAAAATGGAGTAAACGATATTCTATTATCGAACGTCATCGAGCGCGAAGACCAAATTCTGCAATGACTAAGCTCTTGAAAGTGGCCGAATCGACAGTTTACAATGTTGTCAAGAGATTTACTGAACTTGGCCCCTCTGAAGATCTTCCAAGAAGTGGGAGACCTCGATCAGTTCGCTCCAAGAAGATGGTTGACGCCGTGGGTGAGTGGGTGGGGATATACCCAAAAAAGTCCTTTCGAAAGTTGCAAAATAAATAAATGTAAGAAAAAACACTTCTATGAGAAATATCGTTATAAATGATTTCGAACTGTCTCTTCTCAAAATGATGACGCGTCAAGAGTTTACACTCCTCTTCAAAAGCAGAAGAGACTTGACAGAGCCGAACTTCTTCTAAATGAGCTGATGATTGGCACACTAACTGGCGATATGATATTTTCCAACGAAAAAATAGTCCGAATTTTGGAGTGATAGCAAAGAATTTGGAGGGTATGACAGATTCTATCAGAACTGTAAAGCAGGCAAAAATCCGTCTGCTGTCAAAGTATGTATAGGTGTTCTGGTTCTTTTTCGTGGCTTCGTGTAGATGGAAATGTGGACTCCTTTGTCAATGTAACAAATATTAATAATCTGGTCAACATCAGTCCAGTTGAGAAGCAACATTTTGAGAAAAGGGGGAGGTACATTCTAGTAATTTTCTGAGATTGAAGAGAATTTCCAATTCAAATTGCTAAATCATTACATACCTAACTCCCACATTTATAGTTTTCATTTTTGCATGGTTATGATGATGAAGATATTTTAAAACTCTCAATGTTCGCACGAATGATCAAAAAATGAATCAGCCAACACACCTAATTCCTGAAGCCCTTGTTTGAATGATGTTCAAAATTATTTCAGCAAAATAAATTATCAAATTCACAAGTTACGTAAAAAGCCCATTACTGTTTTCGTGTGAACCAATTTTTCTTTTTCGCGGAGAGTACCGTCAGGAAATCATTAGGAAAACTCCCGAATCGATGTTAGTAAAAAAATTTTACATTCGAAAATATGAAAAACGCGTGCGTTTTAATTATAGCATAAGTACTTATGTTGTCAATGTTTTTATGCACGGCCGATTATGTTAGTTGCTAGTATGTGATACATTGCTCGGCTCGCAATGTGTACCCGTTTTGAGACAGCGTACTGAAGAATGAACAAATATGCGCTCGTAACCTTGCCTCTATAGCGAATCGATGGGTCAGAACCTTCACTCAATAGATCATTTCTGCCAATGGAAATGTTGAGGCGACAGACAACAACACTCATGATTCTGACATTTGTGATAGCTCCTTATTCCAAAAACAACTAAAAGACTAAAGAAAGAAAATCATCTGCGCAAATCACATGTAAGCTGAAACAATGTTCGAATGACGCTTCTTCATAGCACGAAGGTATTCTGAAATTTTCGACAACAATTCTTGTGTTCCAGCAAAAACTTAACATTTGTCTCAACGAACTGAAGAAAGAAGTTAGACGGGGCTTAGGGTCCCAAATTCAAATTTACTGAACTGATAAGTAAGAAAAAGAATCAGCGCAAAGTTGCTCATCGCGACGAAGTTTTAATGAAACTCAAAACTTTTCGCTAAAAGTTGAGTGGCTGTCATCTCTTTCTTCACAAGCACTTTGAAGTTACCAGTGTTTTATCGGTTTCAAAAATTGTTTAAATGACCCTCAAATTTTCTTCTGGTTTAGGCGAATGACTATTCCTTTTGAAAACTATATTGTTTTCAATGTTTTAAATGGAGGAACCTCATTCACGTGTAAAATACGAGTATTATGGGGATGATTGAGAGTACAGAGACTCTGAAGCATAACATGTTCAACCGAAGCGACTGACATGCAATAAAAATTTGAGAATTTGAAACAGCTAGATGTAAGAAATTGGTAAACCAGCTGCAAATGATAACAGTAACTCAGCAGAGAGAAAGAGATTTAATGAACCCCACTGAACACAAATGGCAAGACCGAGAGGGTCTTGCCATTTCTGAACCATTTCTTGTCTTTCTGAACTGCTGCATGGCAATAAAAGTAAATGAGTATCGAGGCCAAGGCCTTGAATGATTTGGAAATTAGATTTATTTCGACTTATCTGATCGACAAAATTTTGCTTGGGGATGTATAGATCAACTATACCAAAAATCTAAATGCCTCAAGAAATAATTTAATATATTGACTAGCAAAAGGAGAAAATTTAATTTGACGATTTATACTAGAAATACAAGAACCAAGCCCAGGTAAAGGGGGCTACAGGTTAGTAAGCGCTAGCACAAGTCATGCAAACTTATGACCAATGAACTTCAAAAGCTGCAGTATGATGAACAATAATATTAATAAGAAGTTCAAGCAATTTAAGAAACAATCCTGCGCGTAAAACACCAATACAGAATTACCAGCGAAATGCATTTGTAGAGATGAGAAGAGGAATCAGAAAACTCAAGTGTCTAAAGTTCCCTGAAAAACTATAAAAAATATTGACCCCTTGCTAAATGACACCTGAATGACTGAAACATAGTTTAAAAAAAGACTGACTGGCCAAGGGCAATGGAACAGGGCTTATTGAATCTGGGTTATATGATACAGGGCTGACTGAAATAATTTTTTACTGACTTTCTAAAAATACAAACTCAATGAATGGCATATAGTTCTAAGTCTTCAAGTTTCCTGGATTCTGCGATGAATAAGAAGAATATGAAAATTACCAATTAAGTTACCAATAACTGCACACAAACGAGACTACTTTAGCAATCCCGTCGAAGAAGAAGCCTGTGAAGAGGCTCCTTCCACGGTCTCGGCAAATGTAATCCATGATGAGGGAATCGGTATACTGCGCCCCTCAAATGCTAACATTAAGAAAGCTGTATGCTTGCTAAATGATATCTCCACTATAGCATGTTAAGTTTCACTTACAGATATTGCTTCATCGCAGGCATATTGTCGTGCATTTTCTTGAGACGTTTATGCACGTGTTAAATTTTCCCAGAGCAGAACGTCGAGAGGTGATTCTGTGGCCGTAGAGTTATGGATATTAGTTTCCAGCGCTCCAGAGTTTTTGCTTATGCTGCAGTAGGTGTCGTTCGTTCTGAGCGACGTGGCATTATGGAGTACTGGTCGCAGCGGCAGGAACTTTTCACTTTCGTCACGCTTTCAAAATTTTGAGACCTATTTTGGAACTAAAAAGGTGACTTTGCAGAAATACCGAGGAACTTGTTGAGTAGAGATTAATCGACTGCTCGACGACAAAAGAGATCATTGAAAGATTTTTAGATTGCGTTCTACAGAACTAGTTAATATTTTGTTTAACACCTAAATAAAAGTCAGTGTGGTCACTAAGTCATTAAGAAACTTGTTGGTTAATTCCATTGTGCAGTATCCCTAAGCACTAAATTGTAGTTCTAGCAATTGAATTAACCTCCCTTTTTTTGTACGAGATTTTGTGGAACTTTACGTGAAGTACATCAATTTCCATAGTGGTCCTTGTTTTCAACAGTGGATCGTGATTTTTATCCACATCTATTAGTTTCGTAGCTAAATTTTACAAAATAAACTTGAATTCCTTTGTTTTATTCCAAAAGCTGCAGCCTGTCTTATACGACCTTATGCATCATGCAATCTCAAAAGCATGTGAAAACATCTGTTGTTAGAGTTTAAAACTTTCAATAGTGGTAGTTTAACAGCAGAAGTCTCAATCTGTGAAGATTAAGTTACGGTTTTACCATGTGAAGAAAATCTCAATTACTAGGAAGCACGACGCCCAGATTGGGCCCAAAGGAAAAGTATGCAATGTCAATGAGAGCTGGAATTACGAAAATTCCTCATGAATGCATGCTATGTTAGATTTAACGTGTGACCGAAGTTTACCAAAGCGACGATTGTGCATGGTTTTGGAAAGTCAGGTTGCATTGCAGGACGTCAGAGTATTCGAGTAATCCACAACGACCTGTAGTTCCGGTACAAATAGACGGTCTAGTAAAACTAGAAACTGTTTAAATTTTGGATGAAATTTCCCAATTCATAAAGTCGAGCGTAATTTTTTCACACAATTGAAATATAAGAGAATTTAAAAAATGGTCAACTGCTTAGCGACTCTACCGATTCAGGTATTAAGCTCATAGAAATGTTTAGTGCCGAATCCCTCCCGTAAATGCGCACACACTTTTTCTCAAGTTACAGACACTTCGCAAAGTTACTTGCCAGGAGCAATGTTTGAAATTTTTGCAAATTTTCGAAGGAGCTCGATGCGACACAAGTAAGTGAAAATTAGTTACAGCCTCTTTAATCCCAACAGTGATGTTTCCAAATGCGGAAGGATGAAGGTACCACTTAGTACGTAGTAAAGAAAACGAAAATTTTATTCATAAAGTGTATCCCAACACCCTGCATACAGAGACAGCAGGAGTGAAAGAAGTTTATGAAACAAGATCAAACTTAATTAAAGATGCGTGTAAAATGGAGTTAAAAAAGCAGTGACCCCAAAACATATTTTGTTAGGAACCAAACCGAACTCTATTCTATTTCAATGAAACAAAAAAGAAAAAATATACAAAAGGAATTAACGACCTAACCTACAGCTAGTGACCTCATATCTTTCTCTGGAAGCGTTAATACGAATTGATATAAAATAGTTGTCATCTCGGGGGAGGTCGTTGAGGCAAAATCTTGCTCGATGCGTGTTTGATTCAATCATGTCTGTTTCAAGATCCAGATATTTTATTAAATGCTTTACCACAATCAAAGAACGTGCAATATTTTCGTATAGCCTGACTTTCCCTGACTCCTGATGTTATTTTACATTTCGCTAAAATATGGGGGGAAAATAATTAAAATGGGCAGTGAGAAGGCTTCAATGGTCATTGCTCATTGGTCCATGGCAGCTTGTTTCATTGGTCCAGTGTTACCAACACTACGGGAGTAACGTGTAGTTAACCCTCATTCCAATAACGGAACTCGTACTTCAACTCATGGCTTTGTCCCACTGACTATGTCCGGTTGAAGATATAGGAGCTTAGGCTTTTATTTAAAGCAGGAAAATTGAGATTGATATAATTAATTCCTCGAAGCTTCAATGGGTCAATGTGTGCGCAGCTACCTTAACAAGTGGACTCAACTCCCCGAATTAACGAGCCCTACGGCACACAAATTTACCGGGCACCCATCTGGGGCCGGTAACGCTGAAATTTAAGATAATTAAGGACAAGCGGAGCGTCATTAGCGGGAGTCTTACCTGAAGATCTTCGAAATCAATGTTCAGGCGAACACTCTTCACTGTAGCCGGCTGTCAAGGACCCAAGAAGTCCCTGGTTGCGAGGGCGGAATGCCGAGTCCCGCGGAGCTCACGAGAAGAAGGTGTGCTCGCGTTCACGGCTGGGTTCAATCTCAGGTGGCCGACTTCTGTCGCCACGCTCCTTAGCTTGCTCGAATCCGTCGCGATGGCTTAGGATTCGAAAAAGAAGATCAGACGAACGTTTTAGTATTTATATTTACATTTGTCGCCGTAGACGTGAGGAACCCCCGCCATTGCTCCGCTTAGCCGTAAAATTATCCACGTTATTAATTTTAGGCTGATTAGAAGGAACACAGCCTTTGCCTTTTATTGCGGAAGGCCTTTTTGTGCCTTATAAAGTCCGCAGAGTACCTCAGCGTTCGAGCAATGACTGGAATCTCGACACAATCCCGGCAAGAGAAAAAACGAAGTTTTGATCAGAAATTTCCGTTACATAGATTCAATATTCAAACATTTTAATATATTAATGTTACTTTCTAGAGGAAACATAGGAAGAACACCAATTACATTTATGCGCATATTATTTTTAAGAGCAATAAAGTAGGGAAGGACATTAGAGGTGACCTCTCCTAATTGAGTCTGCAAGCTTGCTACGTTGCTGGCGAGCTGCCTGTCGCCTAGGCCGTGCAGCTGCCTCAATTTCAGGTTCTTCGGAAGTTTCCGAGGAGTCTGATTCAGAAGAATAATGCTGATCTTTAGGACGTTCGATAGAAAAGGAACTACCCTCACGAGAAAAGGAACTCCCGCGCAGCTCGAAAGAAGGATGCAACTCCTCACTCGAGCCCCCCTCTGCGCTTTCCCACCCCTCCTCTGAAGCAGTATCAGTAGCAGCTAACTCCAGGGGGTAAAGTAAGGAAATTTTAACGGCAAACTGTGAGTTATCAGCTATGATAATTTTAACAACCCGGACCTTGTCATCGCGTCCAGGAAGCAGCGCGATGATACGGACTAAGGTCCAAAACGGTCTAGGTTTTATGGGATGCCTTAATAAGACAACCTGACCTACAGACAAGAATTTATTATTAAGAGGTAAAGATTTAGGAGGTTATGGACCTCTTAGGGTGATTAAGTACTGTGAGTACCAGAGCTCCCTAAACTTGGCCACCATGACGTCGCGCCTCTCAAGCGCGGAGAGCAGATGCTCTCGACGTTCATCGTCCTCGGTTTCCAAGTCAGGGACCTCATCGGAAAGGATTAAAGAGTTAGAAGAAGGGTAAAGTTGAAGGAATTGAATAGGAATGATAGGCAAAATAGTGTCCCCCGTCTCTGTATAGGAAAGAGGACGTCGATTAAGATTAAGAGAGATGTCAGAAACTGCAGTGAGAAAGGTAGAGTACGGATATGTGCTACGACCAAAGAGCTTGTACATCTATCTTTTTGACGGAAATAGGTTCAATGATGCCCAATTCAAGCTGCTCAAGGAATGCGTCATTATAGGCCTGTTCAATCACCTTTAGGGCATTATCAGTCGCCACTTTACGAGCAAGATATCTTGCTAATACGAAATTGTTAGGCACTCTAGCCAAAAGTTGGCGATTCCATGGCAACTGGACAGAATATTTACCTTCTTCAAGTTTAACACTTTCTTTAAAATCTTCCAATTCCTTATCATTCTCTTCCTCCTTCGAGGGTATACCAATAAGCTCAAGGCCAAGCAGCTGATCAAGTCCAGTCTGAACTACGCACTGCTCAGAAACGTCTAATAATGATGTACATACCTTAGGAGTTTCGAAGAAACTATTTAAAATATTACGGAAACGATTTTCGTTCAACTTACATTTGGCAACTTTCCTTTTAGTTTTCGTTTTAGTTTCATTGTCAGAAGACAGAGAAGGTTCACATAATTTAACATTGATATTTCTTTCTACGGAAGTTTTAAGATCATTAGTTAGCTTCTTAGTTTTAGAAGCAACAAAAGAATATAAAGAGGAGTTGTAACATTTTAACTCCCCAAAGGGTAGAAACCCGTTAGAAATGCGCATGGCCTCATAGCCATTTACGTGCTGTAACTCCAGAACTTTAAAAGCTTGAAGAGCATCTACACCCAAAACTCCGCGAATTTGGATGCTATCATTTATAACTTCCGGATAGGAAGTCGACAAAGGAAGTTTAGTTTTTAAAATTTCGAGTTTAGCCTTCAAATCTCTCATACCCATCTGGAGGTTTAAATTTCTCATAGCGAAAACATCAAGCTCATACTTCTCACTGTCCGGAAGCACGAGTTCAATGCTGATTTGCTTACCAATTAAAGGAACAGAAGCACCCTCTGTGTTAATAGTTAGCTCCTGCAAGTCTACATCAGAATAGTCGGAACCCACAGTCTCCAAATCAATAAGCGACGACTGACTGCCGCTATCAATTAGAAAATTAACACGCTTAGTTACCCCACCATACTTGGTGGTAAGAGCAACAGGAGGGCACATCCTTAGACGTGCCTTTAACCGTCATGAGGAGGTTGCAACAAAGGCACTGGATTCAATAAATCAGGACACAAAGGGCTAACATGATTGTTAGCTTTACACAAAGAGCACAAGAACGGGAGACCCTTAACTTCGGAGGGACACGCACTAGACAAATGCTTACTACTTAAACAGGTAGAACATAATTTTAATTCACCAGCCCGTTTCACACGCTTTTCGTGGGAATTAAATCGCCTGCATGCAAACGAAGCGGGGTTAGCCTGGTTGCAGAAGCGACATACCTTAACATCGGGCGACTTATTAGGTTTAGGTAAATGTGGCGTTTTGTCCCTCACCTCAGTCCGGGTCACCAGTTCTGTTTCCTTACTACGGAATACATGAGACGGTTTGGATTTACTTTTGGTTTCGAGAAGAGAAAGCACTTTTTGAGCATTCTCAAACATCTCCAATGAAAAGAAACTCGCTTTAAAATAGCGAAGGAGTTCTAATAGGAAAAATTCAGGAAGCTTAGTTTTAATTACAGTAGAAAACAGTAGGTTACTCGACTTCTCATTAGAGAAATCCAAGCCCAACTTGGAAAGCTCAAGAAGGCGAAATTTAACCCTAGAGAGGAAAGAATTTATTTCAGATAGACTCTGTACACTGGGACAGCTCAGGATCTCATAAAGAGCTAATGAGATTAATTTATCAGCGTTAAGAAAATCTTGCTTAAGCGATGCTCAAGCAGATAGAAAACTAGTTTCTTCGTTAAGACTGAGAGCTCTTCCTTGAAGCTGATTTTTGAGGAAGATAAATTTTTGTTTCTCACTCATGTTAGGATAAGCCTGAAGGGCATTAGAAAAGAACTCTTGAAAGTGAAGGAAGTTGAAAGGGCACCCCTCATTGTCACTGAATTTTTTCAGTGTCAACTGAGGAGCTTTAAAGATATTCAAAGGAACATCAGAAGAAGAAACCTTAGACACAGAAGGTTCACCGGTAGCACTAGAGTTTAGCACCGGGGGAGTGGAAATGAGTTTTTTAAGTTCTACAATAAGTTCTATGACCTGAACCTCATACTCCGACCTCCTGACCAGCTCCTCCTCAGAAACCTCACCAACATCTGAAGGAAGAGTAGCGGACAGAATTCGAAAGCACTGTAACAGCCCACTTAACCCTATTGAAAATCGAGGACGGTGCACCGGTGGAATATGAGTGGAAACATGGACGATTTGAGGTTGGTTTATCGTCTATTTAAGGGTCAAATGTCCAGTCTCCGCGACCATACTGCGCCCTTAATACGTCCATACTGCGACCAACTTTGGTCGGTGAACAGCTTCAAATCAACCTCAAATCTCCTCTAAAACCAACTTAGGCCGATGAATAGTTTCAAATCAACCTCAACCCAACTCTACATCCAATGAATCGCTCGCTTCGCAACCTTAATCAACTCCAAATCACGGGTGGCCACCTCTACGCAATCGCTTAAAAAACGCTCCCAGCTGCCAGTGTATGACGTCACGAGCATATATACATATGGTTGTAACGTCATACACTGGCAGCTGGGAGCGTTTCTTATCCATCGTACAGAGATCAACTGTGATTCTGATTTTGCTAGGGTGAAGAAGCAACAATATTAACATACCATGCTAACCGCACACCAATAATAAATATCATCTACCCTTATTTAGGATATATGAATCAATTGCGCAACCTTAACCAACACATTTACGTAGATATTTGGTAGCAACAATCAGACATTCGGTATAACCACCCCCCACCCACACACACACACACAAATATGTACCTGAACACATTGTTGATCACCTTCGAGAACGTCCTTCGTTTCAGAGGTTGCTGAAGACGGACGAGGGACATTCAGGTTTGGTTTACACATTTTGTTGCTTTTACATTGCCTTCACTACCAGCCCCACCACAACGATGAATCGTCATAAATATCAATTGACCGAGGTGGTGAAGCTAATAGTTAGGCCATCTCTCGTTCCTCGTCAACAAGAAGAATCGCCATTTTCCCCAGAAGTCACGGGTCCGAACTCAAATACAAGCGAAATTTTAGAAGAAAACGACTCTTTGTGCGTTCCAGCGTCATTTTCTTATGAAGCTTCCGTTAGAGTAGCCAATGCAGCATACAACCGTCTTTCTTTTTAACCGTTGCAGATAAATGTAAATTGCTGTCTTTTTATTTGAAATTCGGATCGAAACGTTAAAAAATATTTATAAAATCCTATCATAAAATTATTGATGAGGCGATGTATTGGTATCGGTCATTTTTACTGGTGTTGGTAAAATCCGGCCGATACTTTCCAATAACGCGTATTTTATCATAAAAATGAAGGTCATAAATCATGAAAGTAAAAGTACGATCAAATAAAGAGCCTATTCATACCTAGTAAATTAGTTAGCTAACTGTTGAATTACAGTGTTTAATAAGGCCCGCAAACTGAATTTACTTCTTCGACTTCCCGATGAGGCACGTACGGTCAGTAAGTGAAAGCTATGTAACATGAATAGTGGAAAACAGAAGCGACATATAATTATTGTACTTAAACAACAAAACAGGCGAACCAAAATCAAACCAATTATGTAAATAAAGTTGAAGGTGTATTTTAAAGTTTTTGAAATTTAATGCAGAAAAAGCTGAAAATTCGATTTTTATTTATCTTGTAAATCGTCAAATACTACAAAGCGAATAATATTATTTTAATTTTAGCATATGAATCCCCGTACAGTAGGAATATAGCATTTTTCTTTAATTTACGATGTTTGAAAAATTCACGAACAATCTTATAGTTAGTTGCGCGTGTTTGGATCTTTTTGGTTTCGGGGCCTATCGAATAGTAATGTTTTTTCTCGCCGAAGTATGTATTTTGGTGTGGAAAACACAAACATGCTAACTATTTTGTGGATAAATTATTGTTTCAAACCGTATTGCAAAGTAATGTAGACTAGTTGTAACAGCAAATGTTTTCAAAAGTAGACCGAAAAAATAATTTCTCCGCAATATGGTTATCATTTTCATGTTTTTCACACCAAAATACATACTTTGACGAAAAGAAAACATTAAAATTCGATAGGATCCGAAACCGGAGAGATGCGCTAACACGCAACCAACTGTAAGATTGTTCGTGATTTTTTTCAAACATCTTAAAATAGAAGAAAAATGCAAGATTTGTGATGAACGGCAATTTGCATGCTAAATTGAAATAAAATAATTAGCTTTGTAATATTTTACGACCTACAAGCTCAATTAAAATAGAATTTTCAGTTATTTTTATGTTTAATTTATAAAAACTTTAAAATGCGCTTTCAACTATATATGATAGGTTTAATTTTTGTTAACTAAAAATGTTTTAGTTGTAAAAGTATAAAAATTTTATGTCCCCGCTGTGCATAGCTATTTATGCCACAAAGTTTTGACACAGACCGTCCGTGACATCGGGAATTCAACGTAGTAAATTCACTTAGCAGGCCTGATTAAACGATGTAATTCAACATTTAGCTAATTTACTTGGTATGAATAGGCTCTTTAGTTGATTATACATTTCTTTAAACGAATTATGACCTTATTTTCACGAAAAAGTACGTATTGTTGGAAAGTATCGATGAAATATCGGCCAGATTTTGCCGCTACCGATATATCTGTACATCACTAGCCTACGATCACGCAACGTTTGCTAGTAGGAAGCTCCTCAATTCAAAATATAATTCAACTCTAACTCATCAATAATGCTAATGTTCATCAGGTGATCAAGGAGTTTTATTCGGTTAGTATTTACTTTATTGCGTTCACGGAAATCACGACCTCTGTTTTAAAGAATCACTAAAAGAGCTCATATACGAACGCTTTACACGAATGACATTTTGCTCGCTGATACGTAATTTTCAAGCTATAACATGAATTACGTTCAGGTTAATTTAGCATTATATATTCGGCTGCATCGTACCTGCATTCTTGAAATACGCCCGATATTTTGGCGGTAACCATCAGTGTCAGTATGGCTAAGTTAAGTTATTTTAGGTTAGTTTATTCAGCTAATCTAACGTTACCTAATCTAATTTATCCTAGCATCACTTAATGCTGTATTACATCATATTTACGTGTCCGTTTCTCCGCTTCTATATACAAAATTCCTATAACTTCACAGGTTAATAACTTAAACATTATGCATCAGTGAGCAAAATATCATTCATTTAAAACGTTCTTAAATGTGTTCCTTTGGAGATTCTTTGAAAGAGAATTCCTAATTTCCGCGGTACATCCAAATTGAAAATATTGCATATTGTTTCTTGTAAAAGGTTTCTCCAGTGGAATTATACTGCAACTTAGAAGTTTAAAGCTAAATTGTGTTAACACTTACTGTAAAATAAGAAAGGAATTAATAGTGAATAAACACATCATTACTATTCATTACAATTCATTCACACTAAAAAATTATTCAGACGACAAGGTTGAAGGCACTTGTTGTCTCAATCGTCACCTTCATCGGCGCTTGACAACATGCCATACCGGCATAACGTCTTCAATGGAATAAGAAACTCACTTGAGAGCGAACACCTTATACCTTTTCAGAGCAAAATTGTTTCAAAAATAAGATACACTCTAACGTACTACACACTTGCTCTGAAATACATTCTGACATTGCTTGAAACTTATTAAATGAGTCAGAAACCAGCACCACATCTGAGACGCACAACTGCCACAGCACAATTCAAATAACTGCCGCCGCCCTGCCGCCGTGAAACTTCAAAGAGCTTGCCATCTTGCCGACGCGAGCGAGCAGTGTTGCCATCTCTAACTCGAGTGCAGATAAAATTTTTGGCTAAGATGAATAACAGGATAGTATTATTTAAATAAATGATTAAATTGCATTTAAATACCTTATTACATTATAAATATCCGCAAGTTAAAGTTTTAGGTAAATTTACCAATTTTTAAGCTGACAGCTTTGACTAGCAAGTATTCCTCGGCAGCTACGCAGCTACCAACTGTAATTTTCATGGCAAATGAATTTTGCTGTCTGAGAGTGCTCAAGAATGTTGGCATGTACGATTTTCCATAAGAATGTTTTTTATCTTTCATTTGAGAGTAATTTGAACTCAATAGGTGAATCATTTCAAAAGTTACGAGTGGTAGACTGAAATCTAAAGTTGCACTCAAGAAATTCTAAAGAAATTTCTGTAGTTTCCAGAAGACCGTTCCCACACAGTCTCCGCTGCAGCCTGACAGTATTATGTCCTATGAAAAGTTTAACTTTTTAAGCTATTAGTGTCTTAAAAATTTATAATTATCGGCTTATTCAATGTATTCATCGTATTTTGATTTTTATCGTAGGTATCTCTCACTATTTCGAGACCTTATCTAAATAATAAACCGATGAACAGTTATTCTCTTATTAAACATTTGCATTTCTTTTAATATTGTTATCATTGTCACAATTTACTTCTGTTTGTAGGCTATTACGTGTAGTTTTTCATCCACGTATTCTTTAAGATATTTGTCTATAATGGATCTGTCCAAATTGTGCGAGCATTGAATTAATTTTCGATTTATCTGCAAGCCTTTTTTAAAATGAGCCAAGAGCTTGAAACGTTCATATGAATTCGTTTTTAAAATGGATCTTCTCTATCGCCTGCTTTACGGACTGTTTTTTCTTGTATGAGATTTGCTCATATAATTGTTCTGCCAATTATACATATTTTATTAGGCTTGATTGGAATAAAACATCCCCTCAGGGGGATACAACTATTGTATATGTGAGAATTAGCGCTCTCAGGGGAAAAATGTGAGGGCCCGAGCTGAGAGTTAGGTAGGGCTTCTTTTTGTTGAAATAAAATGATTTTGTTGGGTTAAGGACCACCTTTTTTCGATTCACTACTGCACGGTTTTTCAGCACCTCGGACTTTTTTCCTCAACTTTTATCTCATTTCATGAACTTCTTTCTCATCTTACTCTCATATTCTGCTTAGATTCCTCATTCTCTTATCTCCTTACTGAATGGTGCCTTCCTCCTTCCTCTCCGATTCGCTCTATTTGTTTGGCGGTTGGGGAGGCTTTAACAAACTTATAATCTAATCTGGAATAAAACATCCTATTCATAGAGGCCTGAACATTTTAATTTTTATCTCAGTGTGAAAGGTTTTATAATTAGTAAAGCAAAAATGTAAAATTTCAGAATAGCTTTTTATATTTATTTCATTATTATTTTGTTCATTTCATTTCTAAATTAAGAGGTTATTTAACATAGATTAATTTTAGTTGCTTGAGGGCATGAGAAACAAGTGCCAGAAAAACACGGTATCAGCGATTCTGAGCCAGATGGCCGTCCTTGGCCAAGTCAACCTCGAATCGCTACTAGATACCGCGAGTTAAAGACGGTGTATGGACGGGAGGCCGCGGATGGCAGTGCCGATCATAACATGCTCGTAAATTGGGCGGTGTACCGCTGTTTTATCGGTCGGATGGCCGAATGACCAATAAATCGCGGATAATAAGCCCTGTCAACCATATTCCACCGGTGCACCGTCCTCGATTTTCAATAGGGTTAGTTGAGGAACAGCTTCAATAAGAAAGGCCGGATCACAGTTAGGAGAAAGAGCTTTTTTTTAAGAGATGTAATGCTACACTTTATACCCCGCAATTTAATGCTTGAGGCTAAGGCAGTATACTTTTCCGTTTCCATAATTAAATAATCAAATTTCTATTTCAAGGCTTATTAGAAACAAGTTCAGCTAGCTAGAGTCACGTCTACACTTTTAAAGCGGACAAGTTATATCCCAACAAAAGACATGGAAAATTAATAATGAAGAAGAAAGACACAAAAAAGGTACACTTTCCCCACCACTTACTTTCACTTTCACAACATTTCTATTTTTAAAGTTTACACTCAAATTGAGTTAAAGAATATTTTCAAGTATAAATGAGAGAACCTAATAAAAGTTAGACGAGGCTCAAAAAGGTCAGAACCTGTAAAAAACGTAAGGTTCTTTAAGAACACAACAAGGAACCTCGCCTAAAATACAACACAGGTTGCACTCGACCTACACCTAAGGAGACTGAAAATCGGCCCCCGGACAAGCAGAGCGTCATTAGCGGGAGTCTCACCTGAAGATCTTCGAAAACAATGTTCAGGCGAACACTCTTCACTGCAGCCGGCTGTCAAGGACCCAAAAAGTCCCTGGTAGCGAGGGTGGAATGCCGAGTCCCGCGGAGCTCACGAGAAGAAGGTGCGCTCGCGTTCACGGCTGGGTTCAATCTGAGGTGGCCGACTTCTGTCGCCACGCTCCTTAGCTTGCTCGAATCCGTCGCGATGGCTCAGGACTCGAACAAGAAGATCAGACGAACGTTTTAGTATTTAAATTAACATTTGTCGCCGTAGACGTGAGGAACCCCCGCCATTGCTCCTCTTAGTCGTAAAATTATCAGCGTTATTAATTTTAGGCTGATTAGAAGGAGCACAGCCTTTGCCCTTTATTGCGGAAGGCCTTTTTGTGCCTTATAAAGTCCGCAAAGGACCTCAGCGTTCGAGCAATGACTGGAATCTCGACAAATGTGAAGCGTGATGCAATCAAAGGAAATGGGAATTTTATTCCAAAGAATCACTAGAGGAACCCATTTAAGAACGTTTTACATCAATGACATTCTGCTCTCTGATGCGTTATTTTTGAATTATTCAGCTTTGAAGTTATAAGTGAAATCGCTTTCCCGCGCAAAATTTGGAACACAGAGTACGAACAGGTTGGGTCCGGAAAGGCAAAGTTCGGATCACAAGGTGTTAAAGTTTTCGCTAGAACTTCGTAGAAATAAAAGGATGTTAGAAATTGTTAATAAAATAATAAGAAATATTGTTATCACTTAATGACATAAAAAAGTTTACGTACAATTTCTCGTACTTGGTGCTTTTGACGTTTTTTTTAGTCGTCATTATTACGTCGTCACCTTTACAGCCAGCTCATAGATGGCGCCACCCGATACGGCCGCCGCCATCATGGAGCAGATGTAAATACAATAATTAACATGACCTTCATGGGATGCTTTCAACCTTTATTTATAATTTTCACTAGAAGAACTGTGGCTACCCCTCACGACCCAACAACCTCTTTTCGTTTGAAATAGAGGGTTAACTTCCGTTATTATCGAAATTCTGGTTTGCCCGTTCGCTTCCTTTGGCACTTGGAAGCCAATTTCGAGGTCGAATAATTCTAAAATAATGCATCAGAGAGCAGAATGTCATTCATGTAAAACGTTCTAAAATCTGTTCCTCTAGTGATTCTTGGGGCCGGAATTATTATTTTCCGTGATTGCATCACGCTTCACATTGACCCTTCAATGTCACGCCGAGGTGGAAAGTGCTTCTTGACAGTTGCATACTCCAATTAGTGAGGGTATAGTGAAAAATTCTTGCAACTCATGTTGAGTGAGCGGTTTTGGAGTACTAGATTAAAAGTCATAGGCTTCGTTATCGTCGACTTCGAGATATGAGAGGTTCTATTCTTATCTTTAGAAAAGTAGTAAGGAAAGATTACTGGCACACAGAATAAATGAGTTTCTGTATAGGAAATAGGAAAGTGTTCAAAATAGATCTCTGTCAGGGAAATTTCTTTAGGACGTCTGTAAATAACATATCGGTGCGACCCGTTTATCCGTAAATTGTAATTTTCTTTGAGCGGGGTGAAACTTAATACAGTTGTGTCTTGTCTGCCGTACCATTAAGTAAGTATGATAATTTGCTAGCATTTTCGAATATTTATTTGACTTATTTTTGGCACCTAATGAATTTTTTTGAGATCTGAAATCATAAAAAACTTTGTCACTGGTCACTGTCATAAATTTGTCAATGTGTTTTCTCCGTTGTTTCAGGTTGGATTATTAGGTTTGGCCTGCCTAGTACCACACTGTGTCACTTTTATTTTTGGCTAGAAATCTGAAGCAATCGTTTAATCTATAAATCCCAGTAATATCCTGTATGCTCTGTTTCATCTACGTTCTCAAGTTGTCTCTGTACCTCCGATTAATTACTATTTATTTTTATTTTTTTAATTATCCACAGCTATTTGTTTCTTTCGTAATAATTATATAATTGAACTGATCCGTTTCCTTTACCTTGATTACCACTTAATAATGTACCTGGTATCCTGACAATCTCGATAGAAAATAGAAAAACTTCAAACTTACAAGCCAGTTGTTTTATGAGAATTTGTCATACGACAGATTGTCGCACTTAATGAAGCGAAGTACTCCCAGAATAATGACACATCTCAATAAAATCACCAAAAAAAGGAAATATTTGCATGCTGCAACGACACAGTCCGAAAAGTGCCTCAACCTCTGATTTAAGCCCCTAATTTACAATGAAAGATAAAGTTTTGGGTTTGGATGCCAAACTTTATTCTGAATTGATTCTTAGAGATAACGTTTCAGATTTAGATTTCAAACTTTATTATGAATTGAATCTGAAAGCTATGTTTTAGATTTAGATGTCAAACTTTACACTTTCATCTGAGTTTTCTCGAGAAAAAAATATTCGCATGCGTTCACTCGACTAAAATAAAAGGCGCTGAGCCCTGTGCATCTGCTCGACTGCCGAAGAGGCATTACTGTCAATCGACAGGCAATGCGTTTCGCAGCCGTGACCTGAATTCTGCACCGGCAAGACGCTCTGTAGAAGCCACGTTCCCAGTCCGAGATCCAATACTCACGCAACGAAGTTGAAGCAAGGATCCGTCTGTGTTAGCTTGACTCTTTTTCGATACTCACAGGATTGAGCTGCGGTAGTTTGATCGACTCGAGCCTGACAAGAACATACTACGAGTTCTGCTTTAAATATCCGCTCCTCGCGATTTTTTAATTGTCTTCAAGCATTGCTGTAAATAATTTCAATTCATCTGCAAGATAATGAAGATGTTCACTCATATTTTAAAATGTTCACATATGCCTAATATGTTCAAATTGCTCAGAACCAACCAGCCCAATACAATAAGACTTTTTTCGTGTTAGGGTTACGACATCAATACAAGAGAACTTAGCTAAAGTTAACTTTTCCATGAAAAATGATATGCAAAATGTAATGCAGTCAGTCAGATTACACTGGGGAGCACAATTTTTGTTGAGTTGGGTCTGACAGTAATTTTTGGATGCTGAATCTAAAATGGATCTCATTTTTCTCTGTCATGTTTAGTTTTTGAGCTACAGAATTTCATTTTATTTAAATAACAGTTAGAGTGTTTATTTTATAAAAAATTGCAAATATTATCATGCAAGGTCTGAATGGAATGTTTGTTTATCAAGATCATGTTTTTACGATGGATAAAGTATAGATTAAGGTAAAAATTTTGGTTTGCAACATTTTCTGAAGTGTTCAATGTGAAGACTGTCGCGTAATAGATGCCCCAACAATCGTCAGGCATCATATGAACATTAACGTCCTTGGTTAACGTTTTTTTATAACCTTCAAGTCGATTTTTTTTATAACCTAGTCGTTCGCCTAGCTCGTCGCAGGTAGCACCAAGATTTTCTGGAAAGCTGGTAAGATGACAATGCAAAAGATATAATTTAATACTCGTGTTGCAACCAAGCACTTTGAAGCCCTGCACTAATTTCTGATCAATTTCTGTGTAATAACTTGCACGTGTATTTCCCAGAAAGTTCTTGACGACGTCTCTGAATGATGAGCAAGCATTCTTTCCAAGGTCTGACATAGTACTGATGAACTGTTCATCTTTGATGACCGGTTTAATTTGTAGACCGTCAAACACACCGGCTTTGATTTTTTCGATTGAGTCTAGGTATTGCCAAGATGATGTACTTCAAACGAGCGCAATCAGTTGCCAATGCCCAATCAAATTGTTTCATGAAACCTAGTTTTATGTGCAGAGGTGAGAATATTATATTCATCCTACCAAGAAATGGTTCATGTACAATGTTAGGAACTCAAGGCTTAAGATCGAATCTCAGAGGCCAATTCGTCTCAACCCAATGCATTTTTCGAGCTCTGCTATCTGACATACAGAGAATGCACGGATACTTCGTGTATCAACGTTACTGACCAAGAAGAAGGAAAGACACCATCTGAAGATTAACACAAATGAGGTAATCGTGTGTGTCATGTTGCGGTTACTCAATAACTCTCTTGACATCCCTTTATTTTTCATGAAGACATACCGAATGTCTATTAGGGACTTTACCAAACAGGTTGACATTGTGTAGAAGGACGCACTTCAAGCTCCACTTTGAGCCATCAAAATACAGTCTCCGTTCATTCGGATGGTAGATTGAAAGCTCTAATAATTCCTTCACTACACCAGGAATGTTATGACAAACACACAACAGCTGTCATTTCGTAAATACTACACGAATGTAGTACTGGTTCCATAGGATGATACCTTCTCTCCCTTTTCAATTATGTTTTCCTATTTCAGTCCTGATGCCAGTATTTTTGAAGCTTTTTTGATAGGCAAAATCACGCGCTAAATCATTCAACTCGTGCTGATCAAATCCCCTACGAACTGGGTCCTCGTGAATGTCGAACTCTGCATCATTGCTGTCTCTACGTTCTTCGACATCACTCAGCCTTTTTAGTGAAGGTAGTTGTTCGAAAACTGGCACTGGAATTTCATTTAAATGAGGCACTGGCCTTCGAGCTGACGGTTTATTAGGACATTCGATTTTACTTTTATTTTTCTTGTTGTCGGTCTACACCCACAAGCTCTCGACACACTGCTTGCACACTTAATGAGGGACCTTGTGGGTCCTCCTTTTCCCCGATTTCCACTTTAAAAGATGGAAATTATGCTTGGTTGATAAATGCGCTGATGTTTCTCCCTGACTTGGATTGGTAAATCTCCCACATACATTTATTAACAAAACGAGTCAGGGTTGTAAAGGCATTTACGAAGGTACATATCAGGAGCAGACATGATCTGAAACAAAAGAACATGATCTGTAACCAATGAATCTGAAACACGCTGCCGTATAGCTCTAGATAAATCAAATCATAATTAGCTGGCAAGTTTTACTACAGCCAAACAGTGAATTTTGCTTATCAGGTGGGTAAGCTATGGAGAGAGAACTAGACGTGCTAGAAAAATTCAACTACAAATTTGGAATCAATATGCCAATTTTTGACTAAATAAGATCAAAATCTAACTCAACAGAAAATTGTTTTCAATCACCATCGGTATCTGCCACGCAAAAAGTCCGTTCAGTACAGTACATCGACGAGATTTTCAAATAATTCCCGATGAAGTGCCATTGCAAGCGGGAGTGAAATTTCATCTGTCTATTTGACTGTACGACGTGCCGATTTTTTCAGCCCAAAACCCTCAAGTTTTAATTTTTCTGTGAAATATATAAGTCAGTATCATGTGTCCTTGTAGGGTTGCTAGATGCCGCGCTTCGTCAATAGCAAAATGAAGAACAAGCTAACAGTTTGGGTGGTAAAAACAACATGGTGGGTAGGTGAGTAAACTGATGAATTTTTATAGCCCGCTGTGCCGCTGCGATACTGTGAAATGGTTGAAAATCTCGTTCCAGGGCAGTGACGTGACGAGTATGACGAGTGCGTGAAGTTAGGTTGCCACCGCTGCTTAGCACTAGAACGGCCATGGTTTCCTTTTCGATACCATTTTGAATGTCGTTATACAGGGTGTTTCAAAAATACACGGCATAATTTCAGGTATGTATTTCCCACATGTAGACAATCAAAATAGTTCATTACAACATATGTCCGGAAATGCTTCATTTCCGAGTTATGGCCTTCACAACATTGAAATTCACCGGAACGTTTTTCTTTCCGCAGGTCGTTGCCATTACAGAAGATGTTCAAAATGACCACCTCCTGCTTGAATACAGACCTCACATCGATGTCTCATTGACCTGCGAACACGATCCCACACTCCAGGAATGTTGCGTATGTCCTCAGAGCGTGCCACAATTCGATTCCGAAGGGATTCCAAATCAGGCACCGGAGACGAATAAACCAATGATTTTAAATGGCCCCACAAGTAGAAATCGAGAGGGTTCAGATCAGGTGAGCGTGGAGGCCAAGCAATTGGGCCACCTCTACCTATCCATCGATCAGGAAATCTTCGATCCAAGTACCGGCGAGCCGTACGACTGAAGTGTGCAGGAGCGCCGTCATGCAAGAAGTGAGCGTGCTGACGATCGATCAGTGGAGTGTCGTCATAAACATCAGGTATGATGTTTTCCAGGAAGTTTGTGTACGCCTGCCCCGTAAGTCTGTTTACAAGTACATGGGGTCCAACTAACCGATCACCAATGATACCGGCCCACATGTTGAGGGAGAACCGCACCTGGTGATGAGATACAACAGTTGCATTTGGGTTTTCATACGCCCATACATGCTGATTGTGGAGATTTGTTATGCCATCTCGTGTGAACTGTGCTTCATCTGTAAATAATACTAAGGCAGGAAAGTTCGGATTTGCAGCACATTGCTGCAAGAACCACTGACAGTACCTAACTCGTACAGGGTAATCTGCTGGTGACAGCGCCTGTACACGTTGCAAATGGTAAGGATACAATTGATACTCTTTCAGCAGTCTCCAGACAGTCGTATGGGGAACATTCACTTGCAACGCTAACCTTCGTGTGCTGATAGAAGGAGTTCTGTTCACAATCTCCAGAATCTCCTCCTGTTCTTCTGGAGTTGTAGATCTTGGTCGTCCCCTTCCCAATCCAGGAGAGTCAAATTTTCCATACTCGCACAGACGCTGATGGAGACTTACAAATGTCTTCCGATCTGGACATTGTCGCTGTGGGTACCTCTCCTGGTACAAACGACGAGCCAGCGCAGCATTGCCGTCTGCCTTACCGTAGATCAAGTGCATCTCTGCCAGCTCCTGATTTGTGTACATGACACACAGTCGAACGCCAAACACAACACTGAATTTAACCTTCGCCTAGGAATGATCTGTCAGAGTGCCCTCTTAATGTGTCCTTTGACGGCAACGACCTGCGGAAAGAAAAACGTTCCGGTGAATTTCAATGTTGTGAAGGCCATAACTCGGAAATGAAGCATTTCCGGACATATGTTGTAATGAACTATTTTGATTGTCTACATGTGGGAAATACATACCTGAAATTATGCCGTGTATTTTTGAAACACCCTGTATAATATCTATTCTGTTTATATTAGACTTGTGAAATTTTGTGACTTTTATTAATGTGAGAAACATTGCATCTCATATAATTAAAAAAAAACATTAAATGGCTTTAAAGATCAGCACTGCCTCGGCAGGCCACGGTAGAATTTCTGTACCCGACGTCAATGTGTGTATGGACGGGTTGAGTCTTGTTGGCTATTATAGACCGACCGGGGCCCCGGCCCCGGCCCCGGCCAACCCCGGCCATTTTAGCTGACCTCGGCCCCGGCAGGCCTCGACAATTTTTGCAGACCCCGGCCCCGGCCGCGCTAGTGTCAAAAGTCTGTTGATGCCCTCCCTTCTCGCATGATCACCTGGGCTGCATGCCAGATACCGCCAGATCTTGCATACACCTGCGATGCATGCCAGATATCGCCAGATACCGCCAATAACTACCGTGTTGTGTTCTCTTATATCCCTTATGCTGTATTTTCTATATAAAAAGTGTTAACGACAGTCGGATATTAGGAAACACGTCTGGAATTTCAGAAATCTCACCAGCAGCCTCTGAAATTTTGGCCACGAGATCTTCCTTACATTTCCATTCTAAACGTTTTTGCAGAAACCTTTTAATCGAACATCACTAAAAGGAAATTTAATCGTAGTACACCCTCGTATATTAGAAGTGTTTATAACGTAAATTCAAGCTAAACATTGTGAGTAATTGTATCGTAAAATATCATACTTTAAATCAATTAACTGCTAATATCTCGCAAACCCAAAAGTGTTCTGAAAATTTCATAGAAACAAATTGTTCATCTGGCCATATTCTGCTGGTGAAATTGTGAACCTCTTGTAAAACTTCCTGCACAAGCTAGCATTATCTCCGTACAGTTAGCCAGCAGTTTTTAATTATATTAACTTAATAAATCTGAACACATCAGTGGTTTGCTTTAATCGCAACCTTATCAGAAACTTAAAAGCGAAGGAAATTCCGATAAAATTTATCATCTTCACTATGAAAACGTTTCGTAGTTCAGTTCCATCATCAGTTCAAACGAAAAACAAAAGAATTATGTCTGAAATATAAAATCAAAGTAAAATGGGTTGTAGCTACTACAAATATATCATGAAAGTAAAAATACAAAGTATAAGACGGACAAAAACAAAGAATAAAATACAGAAGCACAAAAAGAATACATGTGACACATAAGTATGAAATGAAATTAGGCTGGTTCAGACGAGGAATCTACCTATTCACTATTTGCAAAAGGTACGAACTATCCATATTTTTCATATGAGGGTTTCGCTGGAAGATATGCAAGGACTTCAAAATTTTGAGGACATGCGGGGTTGAAGCTGAGTCTAAAATTTTGAAATCGGCAAGGAGATTTAGGAACATTGCATTATTAACTTTATTATGTAATTACAAAGGAACGACAGCTTTTTGAATATAAATATTGTTCACTTAGCTTGACGACGAACTATTGTGAGACAAAACGAACAGTCTTTGAACGTGCGTGTTCAGCTGTTATCTAGTATTTATATTCCCGCAAAAGAACTAATGAAATACTAATGGGATTCTTAAAACTTATGACGAAAACTACGACAGCAATATATAATTGTAAAATTCGTAATATTTTTGTTTCATACATACAAACAAACATGTAGTTTCGATAAAGAATGATCTGTAGAAAATAGCAGTCTTGCAAATACCTGCGATGCATGCCAGATACCGCAGACAAAAATATTACGAATTTTACAATTATATATTGCTGTCGTAGTTTTCGTCATAAGTTTTAAGAATTCCTTTAGTATTTCATTAGTTCTTTTGCGGGAATATAAATACTAGATAACAGCTGAACACGCACGTTCAAAGACTGTTCGTTTTGTCTCACAATAGTTCGTCGTCAAGCTAAGTGAACAATATTTATATTCAAAAAGCTGTCGTTCCTTTGTAATTACATAATAAAGTTAATAATACAATGTTCCTAAATCTCCTTGCCGATTTCAAAATTTTAGACTCAGCTTCAACCCTGCATGTCCTCAAAATTTTGAAGTCCTTGCATATCTTCCAGCGAAACCCTCATATGAACAATATGGACAGTTCGTACCTTTTGCAAATGGTGAATAGGTAGATTCCTCGTCTGAACCAGCCTAATTTCATTTCATACTTATGTGTCACATGTATTCTTTTTGTGCTTCTGTATTTTATTCTTTGTTTTTGTCCGTCTTATACTTTGTATTTTTACTTTCATGATATATTTGTAGTAGCTACAACCCATTTTACTTTGATTTTATATTTCAGACATAATTCTTTCGTTTTTCGTTTGAACTGATGATGGAAATGAACTACGAAACGTTTTCATAGTGAAGATGATAAATTTTATCGGAATTTCCTTCGCTTTTATGTTTCTGATAAGGTTGCGATTAAAGTAAACCACTGATGTGTTCAGATTTATTAAGTTAATATAATTAAAACCTGCTGGCTAACTGTACGGAGATAATGCTAGCTTGTGCAGGAAGTTTTACAAGAGGTATACAATTTCACCAGCAGAATATGGCCAGATGAACAATTTGTTTCTATGAAATTTTCAGAACACTTTTGGGTTTGCGAGATATTAGCAGTTAATTGATTTAAAGTATGATATTTTACGATACAATTACTCACAATGTTTAGTTTGAATTTACGTTATAAACACTTCTAATATACGAGGGTGTACTACGATTAAATTTCCTTTTAGTGATGTTCGATTAAAAGGTTTCTGCAAAAACGTTTAGAATGGAAATGTAAGGAAGATCTCGTGGCCAAAATTTCAGAGGCTGCTGGTGAGATTTCTGAAATGCCAGACGTGTTTCCTAATATCCGACTGTCGTTAACACTTTTTATATAGAAAATACAGCATAAGGGATATAAGAGAACACAACACGGTAGTTATTGGCGGTCTCTGGCGGTATCTGGCTTGCAGCACAGGTGATCATGCGAGAAGGGAGGGCATCAACAGACTTTTGACACTAGCGCGCCCCGGCCCCGGCCCCGGCCCCGGCCTCGGCAAAATAGTGCCCTAAACCAGGGTTTTGGCCGGGGTTTTTAGTTTTTTACTACACCTTTTTCACTTCAAATTAGTCCAAGTCAAGGTCAATTTAATCCAAGATAAGTTCAATTTAATCCAAGTCAGATTCAAATTAATCCAAGTCAAGTTCAATGCAAGTTAAATTCAAATTAAACGTGCTAAGTATCCAGCATCAAAAGGCAGAGTGTGATTCAGATCTTTGAGCGGAGTAACATATAGAAATCAATTATAAAAACTTCGTATTAACTATACATTAAAGTTGTTTTTCAATTCTACAATAATGGCAGTGTGTATCCATTCAAATATTTATGTTCAAAGACAAGTTTATGTTACACAGGCACAAACAAATAGTAGTATCGAGGATTAAATTACTCATATAGAGATTTATATGCTTGAGATTTCGTATTATCACATATATAAAGTCATATATGCATGCAATTACGAAAGATTACCATTGGATGATATGTAGATTCAACCTTTAAGGAGATCGTCCCAGGCCCTTGCCAGATTCTGTCGATTCCATGGTCATTTTGCATGTTTTTGTTGTAAAAGGACCCTTAGGTGGTAGACTATTCGTTCCTAAAATTTTATGGCGCTACGGACAATAATTTCCCCCCCCCCCCGGGGAGGGTAAGGCAACCAAAATCTTTCAATTTTTCCGATTTTGACCCCAAATAAAAAGAGAACAAATGGGAAATGGAAAAAAAGCTCAATTTGAGTTTGTTAGAAATGTTCCAAGGATTCTAAAACGGTCTTTGCTTTTGTTCTAGCATCAAAACTGAAGGAGTTCCATTTTGAAATATCAATATAAATGAAAAGCACCCAAAATATTCCATTTTTTCTCGATTTTGACCCCATATAAAAGAGAACAAATGGGAAATTGAAAAAAAGCCGAATTTGAGTTTGTTAGAAATGATCCAAGGATTCTAAAACGGTCTTTGCTTTTGCTCTAGCATCAAAACTGAAGGAGGAGTTCCATTATGAAATATCAATATTAGTGAAATATCAATACCTGAAAACCAATATGTCAAATTTTTGCAAAATCTAAGGCCTGAATCAAAAAAAATGAATGGAATCAATTGTGTTTCTTTTCAAAGGTTACATATCATAGTCAAATTTTATAAGAATCAGACTGAAAATAAAAAAATTTCATTTTGTTGAAAAAAAAGATAATTTTTTTTTTGTTTTTTGAAATCACAATTCACACTTTGAATATGAAGTTATGTATGGAAATTATCGAAATAAAAATTAAAACTGCATTCAATTACATCAATTGTTCATTATATTACACTTCAACCAAATATTTTGTTATGGCTTATACCCAAAAAAAGTAATTTTCAACATTCAAAACGATACTCGCCCTCGAGTTTTGATGCCAGAACAAATCCAAAGACAGTTTCAGAATCCTTGGAACATTTCTAACAAACTCAAATTCGGCTTTTTTCAAATTCGAATTCTTTGAAAAAATATATAGCTCTAAACCCAAAAAAATGTTGCTGATTTTTGAAATTTCAAAAAATTTTGAAAAAATAAAAAAAATTTGAATTTCAAAAAAAGCCGAATTTTAGTTTGTTAGAAATGTTCCAAGGGTTCTAAAACTGTCTTTGTTTTTGTTCTACCATCAAAACTGAATAGGGAGTTTCCATCTGAACTTTCAATAAAAATATACCAAAAACACATTTTTCGTCAAAAAAAAGTAAGGCCTAAATCGAAAAAATTACATGAGTAAAAAAGGTTTACTTTCACAAAATACATATACTGGCCCACTTTCAAACGAATCGGACTAAAAAAGTTGAAAAAGTGGGACGATCTCCTTAAAAGAAACATAACAACGAAGTCTACTTTTGCTTATTCAAACTATTTTTGTCTAAATAAGTTTCAATTTTTTCATCGATCGGTATGATATATTTGCCTAGGCCTATTCATTTGAAGGGACGGCACAATTTTTATTGCTATTGCAGGATTGTATCTTTTTAGTAATGTACTCATATAAATTGTAATCAAATGTTATCGTACACAAGTACTCAGTGAGTCGCATTTGCTCTTTTATTTTAAAGGTTAAATCCACACATCGTCCAGTCGCAATCATTTGTAATTGCGTGCACAAATTATTTCATAAATGTGATAAAGTGGATTTTCAGGCATGTTAATCTTTAAATGAGTGTAAATAAAACCTCGATACTATGTGTATCTGTAACATAAAAGAACCTTTGAGCATAATTATTTGAATGGATGCATACTGCCATTAATTTAGAATTATAAAACAACTTTAATGTGTAGTATAAAACGAAGTTTTTATAATTGACTTCTAACTGAATTACTCCGCTCAAAGATCTGAATCACACTCTGACTCATGATGCTGGATGCTTAGTACATTTTACGACAGCTTGTTTTAATACTGCAGAAATTTTATGTATTCCTTGCTGAAAGGAAAAACGTTTTTCTTGCTCATCACATCCAACAGTTACATTTTTAATACAGAAAACGCTCAAATTAACGAGGGATTTGTGTCGATTCTTAATTCAACTTGGGACTGGATTAATTTGAACTTGATTTGGATTAATTTAAACCTGACTTGGATTAATAATTTGAAGAGAATTAAGCGTAGTGTGCCCGGCTACACGCACGTGAAAAATTCACGTGTTTTTTAAATAAATTTAAAACGATTTCTCAAGAGATTTGTGATTTCATTGCAATCCTGAAGAACATGCAGTCACTGAGAAGAAAAAGCAGTATCTATGCTATCATCCAGTGTAATTAAAATCCAGTGCGCAGTTATTGACATGAAAGAATCTCGACTTGTAGAGTCCTAATATCAGCAGTTATTGAGAAGACGCTATTTTCGTTAATTTACTTTTGTATTTCCTCTGAAATAGCAAACTGAATTTGGAAACTTAGGTCCGGAATTAGTCTTGTTGTAATTACCGTCTCTGATGGAACTTGAAAATTCTATTCAAAAACCGTACAAAAATTACAAAAGTTTCCTTTTCCATAAGGTCGTAAGGATTGAGCGTGTGACAAAGCCAGTAAATTAACATTTTCTCTCTATGTATGTGTTTAGTATTATTTGGCTCCCAGTTTTTAGATTGAATAAATGTTTCTTTTAAAGTCAACTGTTTGCCAGTAGACTAAGACGACCTGCTACAATCAGCAGTTTTGCCACTGCTGCGACCTAAACTGTCATTTTTCGTTTTCAATACATAGACATTTAGTTTTTCTTCTTGTTCGTTTTGTTTCTATTTTTCAATTCTTTTTCGTTGTTTGGTTTTTCTTCAGCTTCCAGGAATTGATCATTTTGTGTCGATTTTAGATGGCCCCATAAATATTTAGTTGAGAAAGTTTTCTAAGATGCACCAGCCGGTCCTCGTATATTTGTTTCACAATGGTGCCCACTTCAATTTCTACACTCTTCACCGATATGTAGAAGTAATCCCATACTGCTGACGCACTACTTTTAGTCATTATACCGGGTGTCCCATCAAAATGTCACTGAGTTTTAATTTATTATACTTCCGCGGTAAATTTACATATTTCAATTTTCATTTTTTCACAATGTAGTAAATTTTATTTCATAATTTATTTCGAATAATTTGTTTTTTGAAAATTATTTAATAACAATTTTACATTGATCGATTAACTGAAACGAATAGAAAAACTAATTTTTCGAAGGAAAACATTTTAAAACAATATTGATATTCTTCCTTATTTTGCACTTTCCAAAAAAACGAACGAACAAAAAGTAACAAATCAATGCATTAAATAAAGTTTAAATAAAAAGGTAATTTAGTATCCTTCGACATACCCACCTTTTCTCTCAAGGCAAGCATTACTTCTAGTCACTATTAAACGAATTAAACGAAGAGTTTTGCGGATCATTTCACCGTTTTCTTTTAGTTCTTGAAACACTTCAACTCGTTGTCGAAGAATTAATAATGATAGAGGTGATGTTTTGAAAACGCGCTCCTTCACAGTAGGTATTGAGAAATAAAGATCGCCAATGTTGTTTTTAAAACTTTTCATTTGAACAAATAATTTTCTGCCTCTTTCACTAAACCGATCACTGTAAAGTGGTTATTAAACGATTTTCAAAAACTTAAATTATTCGTAAAATGGAAAGAAGAACCAATATAAAATGGAACATTCTTTTAATGGCCAACGTTTCGGAATCTCTGATTCCATAATCAGTGCTGCAAAACAAGGAATAAAATACCTCCGTGAAATATCTTGCGAAATACCTACTGTGAAATACCTACTGTGAATGTATCGTTCATAGGAAGAGGCCCTAACATTCTTTGACTACATAAATGGATATCACGCAAAGATAAATTTCACAATGGAAACTGAGCAGAATGATGAATTGCCCTTTTTAGACGTTCTCGTAAAGAAAACTAATTCAATGTTCACCACCTCTGTTTATAGAAAACCTACATTTAGGGGATTATGTACCAATTTCTTCAGTTGCATTTACAAGGATTATAGTAAAACAAGTGTCACTACATTATTGCATAGAGCATACTGTATTTCAAATTCATATAAAATATTTCATGACGAAATGAAATATATCACAAAGTTACTTGTACAAAATAAATACCCTGTATCTTTAATAAACAATCTGGTTAAAAAGTTTTTAGACAAAAAAACTTTCCTCTCCGTGTACAATTCTGACGGTACCAAAGCAGAAAGTTTTCGTCGAGCTCCTTTCTTGGGCTATCTTTACAAGGAGATGAGAAAAGATCTTTCATCTCTGATACACTCTCATTTCACTTTCATTGACGTGTTACCATTTTATAGAAATAGTTTTAAAATGAGTTCATTTTTCAATAGGAAAGAACGTTTGGAAAAGTGCCTGAGAAATGGTTGTGTCTACTTGTATAAATGTGATTGCTGCCTGCAGTCCTATGTTGGAAGTACCACACTCCAGCAATTTATTCGTCACAGCCAACACTCGGGTATCACCCATAGAATCGGCCGTCCATAATCATCTCCCTCCCAGTCAGCCATCAGAGATCATTGCCATAGTTCAAACCACCCTTTCAAAAGTTCCAATTGCTCCAAACTTTGTAGAACTGCAGAGGAAGTTGACCTTAGAATTTTGGAATCATTGTTCATTTTTACCCATAGACCTCAGCTAAATAATGATCAAAGTGCGATGAAATTAAATATTCCCCCAACTATGTAAATAGGAGTGTGTTGGAATGTGTGTGTGTCCTTGTGTGTGCGTGTGTGTGTTTTATGTGTGTGTGTGTATGCAGTTCTGTAACTTTGTGTAGATGTTATTGTGTGTTGGTTTGATGGCTAGAATTTAGGTGTATGTGTACGTGTGGCTTCGAATATTTAAGAGAAATTGTGATTTTATTTTAATGATTAGGCATAGCTATTTTTCGAACTAGGTATAGTGATATTAATTTCTCATAGCTTTTTCGCAATTTATTCATTATCGTTTTTTATTCCTTGTTTTACAGCACTGATGATGGAATCAGAGATTACGAAACGTTTGCCATTAAAAGAATGTTCCCTTTTATATTGGTTCTTCTTTTCATTTTATGTATTAGATTTCCCAAAAATCGCCCTTTTAATTCTATTAAATTATTCGAAAAGGAAACAAGATTTACCACATTGTAAAAAAAAAGACAATTCAAATATGTTAATTTAAAGCGGAGATAGAATCAATTAAAAAGTCGGGGACATTTTTGTGGAACACCCGGTACATTTAATTACTTTAATTGTTTCTGTATTAATTAATACAACAAGCACTGCAACTGCAAGCTTACAAACTTTATTGACTTGACATAAATACACACCTAACCGCAACCGTAATTCAACATGCATTGAGCCACTAACCGGCGTTATGCATTACGTCGTCGTAACACGTCCTGACATGGTCTGAACCCCGGCCCCGGCCCCGGCCCCATGCCGTGGTAAATTTGATAACCCCGGCCCCGGCCATGTCAAATTTGTTGACCCCGGCCCCGGCCCCGGCCAAATTTTCAACCCCGGTCGGTCTATATTGGCTATAGCCGACACGAACAGCTCCATGAATACTGGAGCTGTTATGAATACACAGACTGAAGCCTATGCTACTAAGCATTCAACAATAATTTCAACTCTTTGGTCGCGCAGCATCACCATGTCTGGGAGACGCCTTCCTGTTCAACAAATGCAGGATTTTCTAACATCGATATCACTACGTATTTCTGAAAGAGAAGAATTTGATTGTGACAGTGGTGAAGAATATAATCCTCCATTGGATGAAAATACTTCTGATGATTCTAACCAAAGATAGGATTAGAAATTTCAAAAAAGGAGAAAACCTGAACACACACACATCGTTCTCATCAGTATGCAATTGGAAAGATGGCACAGTTTGGAACCAGGTGACAGGAGAAGAAGCATAGGTTGGCAGACAAAATAAATATAATGTCATGAAAGATACTCCAGCACCAACGTAACTTGCTTAACGAAATATTGCTGAAAGCGATCATATCAGCGCTTTGAATATATTTATTGACGGCTAAATTATTGATCACATTGTATATTGCGAAGTGAGAAGAAAAGTTCCTCAAGAAATGAAATCATGTAAAGCACCTTTACACTCGACTAAAATATTAATGAATAACAACACGACACAGTGTATCTAAGAAGAGTAAGAAAGAGTGTTCTAATTCTATTCACAAAGCAAAATTCATAAAGAAGTATTAATATTTGAAGAAAGAAAACAACTCCCAGAATCTGTAAAATATACAATGACATTAAATACATGGTCGATATAATTGATCAAATGACACGACTTTACTCCACGAAAGTATCGTCCTGTCGCTGGCCACTCCAGATCTTTTACAATCTTGGTGGCATGAATGCACACATTGTATACAAGGAAGTCACGGACAAAAAAAATACCTAGGCGTGAATTTTTTCTAAAAGTAGTTCAAAAGCGGCAAATGAAGGATACTGTTTGAGAAATGAAAGGTCTTGTCAACACTAATGATTCTGTACCTCCTTCATCGATGACCAAGCGGCAATGGTGTAAGTGTAAGCGCTAAAAACGCCAATTGATAGCCAAAACATGTGCCATCTGCAATCGCTTTGTGTGTACTTCATGTGCTGCAACAATCAAAACTGAAGTCATTTGCGAGAAATGTTAAAATATCTATAAAGTTGTAATATGGCATTCTATTTGGCAGAATGTTGTTACATATCAAAATCACTCACATTTCGTTTTCCCTTTAAAACTTTCTATTTTTTGGCAAATAATAAGCTATAACTGCTTTGCAGTTATAGCTTATTAGAAGTGATTTTTTTTTGGTGAAACTTAATTTTGCTTTCAATCGATGGTTTTTTAAAAAATAGAAATAGTAAGGAATAAAAAAATCCCTCTATCTAATTATCAACGGGAAACAGCATTCCTAAACAACCTAGAATATCGAATACCATCAAATACTGTTCATCATTGGGACCAGAAATATAAGCGTAAAAGAGTTAAAAATTATCGAGAAAAGAGCTTTGATGGTGACAACAGCGACGATTACTTTCTCAAGTACTTTCCAGTCGCATTTGATCAAGGAAAAAAAAGGAAAGCTTATCCATTTGATGTTCTTCAGAGTATTTTAACTGTGAATGGCGAGAAACCAAAGAGGCGGTTCAGCATTAGCCGTAAAACGATGATGGTTCAAGTACGGAGTACGCAACTAGCGGAAAGGATTGTGGACCTCTCGCGTATTGTGGATATACCGGGTTAGACTGCAGAATACAGCAGATTCAACCTTCGATTTGCCTGATTCGTATTAACGACTTCGAAATCACTGACACGGGAGAATTAAAGATCGATCATCAAGAACAGTACAATGAGCTGGAAGTTCCCAAAGCAACTTTTTCCAAACCAACATATCGCAAAGCACAAGCCTTTTTAATAAGCTTCAGGCACCGTATCGTACCATACAGCATCTATATCCCGGGAGAGAGACAAGATAATAATGTATGTTTCTTCAAAAATAAGCCAATTATTTGTTCCATTGTCAGGTGTAGGGCCACATCGCCAAGCGATGCCGGAATATCTCGACAGTGTTCATGAAGTGTGCCGTGGTTGGTCTCTCTTATCTGAATCTGAAGGGAATCGTAACCCTTTGATATCGTAAAAATCATAAAATATTTCAAAACTTTGATATTACCTGCTATGGGAAGTGTAAGACGTCAGGTAAGTCCTGTGAAGAAATGAGGTTCGTACGTTCACTCGTTCGCCCTCTAGTGGGGTTTCAAAAAGAGGGAGGTGGGAAGGTAGGTGGGATTTCATCATGTTACAGAGCACCTTTGCACCTTTGGCGCAACGTTGCTATGTAAGCTCCTTTGTCTCTTTATTACTGTATAATAATTGCATGGGCCCTAGCCAGCACTGAAAATGATTTAAAACTAAAAAATTAGGATGTTTACTTTACTTTTTTGTCTCTATTGAGAAGTACCAATTTTGGGGTTTCAAAATCTATCTTCTCCATTAGTTTTTAAGCTACAGTGATATGGGTACCATTGGAAGCTAAAAAAGTTATGGAGAAAATAGACTTTATCGTATCGTAGTATAGTGGGACCTAAAAATTAAAGGAAATCAAAGAGGAGGGAAACCAGGAATATTTTTGATAAATACAGAAGAGTTGAAAAGAGAAGAGTTGGAAATGAGGATAGAGATAGATTTGAGGAAGAAATGATGTGAAACCGCCCAAAACCATGAGAGACTGAAAGACAGCGATCGCATGGAACATCGAAAGGAAGCTACAGCAGAAAATATCCCAAAAGGCCAAAACGAAAAAAGGAGGTCTGAGGACTACAAGACTTAGTGAAAGTTGAGTTGCTGACCGAACAGGAAGAAGTTATATTCATCCAGTGGTACCTGAAAGTAATGTCGATTTCCAAAGAGGACACCATAAACCTTGATGAAACTCTCGAACCAGCAGTGATAATTGTACAGGAAACATTCCACGGTAATGATTTAGGGTCGTCAAAATCATGATTTAACGGTTTATAAAAGCAGAGTCACTATAGTCACAGTTTTCATTGGGGAATTGCACTGTATATACAGTGATCAATATCCACCCAAGAAATTGACATACTATTCCCGGCTCAGATAAGAGCAACGAGATTATGCCTAGATTAATTCAAGATGATAATAATAATAATCGAATAATAATAGATATTTACCACGAGGAGCACAGGTGAATTTTGAAGTATTATTTAACACATCGAAAGAACTGTCCTGACCTGTTGTCATAATGGGAGACTTCATTGCCCGACATAGTGGTTTGGTTATAATAGAATAACAGATCGAAAATAATAAACGAGAACAAATGATGCAGAACTTAGGGCTGGCAAAGTCGTAAGAGTCGGAGATGGGAGTTGCTGCATCAGATCAAAAGTCTTGGATTGATCCAGCTACTTTTTTGCTGGTGATAAACCTCTAGCTGGGGTAGAAACGTTGAAAATTGGAGACAATGTTTGAAATGGATGAGTGATAGAAAAAATTCCAGGTGAATGCAAGCAGGAGTAGCATCTGAGTAGGTTCTGAGAGGAACGAATGCATGCTGGAATAAAGATGTGCTCACGGGAATGAGTGATTTACAGTATTTGGGAGCTCGTCTGGCTGCGAATGGTGAATTTGATAACGGAGTAAAATTAAAGTTAGAAGAGGGTAACAAGCGTGGATAGGTTTGAAGGCTGTTATATGGAAGAAGGGCATGAGTAGGAGTGCAAAGAAGAGGTGACAGGAAAGTGTTGCGCCGAGAGTACTGTATGGAGCGAAAAAAGGTCTCAAAAAAGGCAAAGAGAAAGTGGACTGGGATCGAGATGAAGTGTCTGAGGGGTAAAGCTGGAGCGACGTTGGAAAATAGGCAAAAGAATGGGGTAGCGAGGAGTACGACTAAAGTTAGGAGGGAGATGGCGAGAAGAGTCCACTGCTGGGTGTTGAAGAGGTTCGGTCATGAGGAAGAAATGACGGAGGAGCGTTTGGTGAAGATGACCGGAGACGGAGCCTATCTCAAGGCTTCTTTCTCGCTGGGATTATGAACTCCTTACATTCTGTCAGAATGTATGCGGCTCAACGATGACCTAGTTGTGACTTAAATTTTTGCCCTAAAATGTTGCATCCTAAAGAACCAGATGATGGCATAATTATTGATTAGGTCTTGATTTCTAGCAAGTAAGTTTAGCTGAATCATGTTGGCCCTATATGTTCTGTTGGTCCTGTGTTCTATTGGTCCAGCGTCCTGTTGGTACTGTGTTCTGTTGGCCCTGTGTCCTGTTGGCCCTGCGTCCCGTTGGTCCTGTGTCCTGTTGGTCCTGTGTCCTGTTGGCCCTGTGTCCTGTTGGCCCTATGTCCTGTTGGCCCTGTGTCCTGTTGGCCCTGCGTCCTGTTGGCCCTGTGTTCAGTTGGTCCTGCGTCCTGTTGATCCTGTGTTATGTTGGCCCTGTGTCCTGTTGGCCCTGCGTCCTGTTGGCCCTGTGTCCTGTTGGTCCTGCGTCCTGTTGGTCCTGTGTTCTGTTGGCCCTGTGTCCTGTTGGCCCTGTGTCCTGTTGGTCCTGTGTTGTGTTGGTCCTGTGTTCTGTTGGCCCTGTGTTCTGTTGGCCCTGTGACCTGCTGTCACGGTGTCATGTTGACCCTGAGTCCTGTTGACTCTGCACCCTGTTGGTCCTGCGTCCTGTTGGCTTTGAGTCCTGTTGGCCCTGAGTCCTGTTGGTCCTGCGTCTAGTTGGCCCTGCGTCCTACTATCACGGTGTCATGTTTTAACGAAGCTGACATCATAAAAGTAAAATAGATCATACGAAGGACACAAACAATGCACATTGAATTATTTTATAGGGAATAACTTAGTCGTTCTTATTTTTCAAAGGACTGCACAAAGTGCGGGAAAACGGGGTCGCTTAGGAATGTGTTCGAGGCCAGTAATCCGCCGGGGGAGAAGGGATGAGAGTTGCCCCGTGGCGTAGGGGAGGTGTATGTTGAGGTAGCTAAGGGGGTGAAGCGTGAGAACGATTTCATTCAGCGTAGAATGTGTGAATATATTTGGACTTTGAAATATGAACGGAATAAATTCTAAATTAAGGGGAGAATACTCCCAGTAATGAAAGTCCTATACTATTCGACCGATCTTCATGAAACTTTGCAAAGGTATGTAAAATTAAACAAGGATTAAGATTGGACTTTGTGTTTTTCCCATTTTCCCCATAGAAAACGAGTTATTCAAAGAAAACGGAAAAATGAGGGGTCTGGGGAAAATCCATGTTGTTAGGCCCATCGCCAGTAAGCCAGACGGTATTCTAGTATTACGCTACCGGCTCTGTAAATAATGTCCGCCGGAATTTAATTCGAGTAACCTAGATACGAGACAAACCCTATTGAATCCAGCTTGCCTGAAATTCGCCAGAGCGACGAAATACTGTCCGCTCCCTGAAAATTCGAGTGCGAAGAAAAGAACCTTCACTCCATGTAAATTTGAAACTATATTATTGATTTTAATGATCTGAAGCCAACCTTGTTTCTGCGAATAAAGTCTGAAAAAGAATCGAATCTTATAATCCCCTCAGGAAAAGATCAACGACGAAAATCGTCCACCATGGCGTCCCGACGAAGATAAGCCAACAAATAATCTAACAAGTGGCTCCCGAACAAGGGACTGCCCAATCAATAATCTAACAAGTGGCTCCCGAACAAGGGACTGCCTTCCGAACCTCTAACAAGTGGCTCCAAAACAAGGGACTGCCCAATCAATAATCTAACAAGTGGCTCCCGAACAAGGTACTGCCTTCCGAACCTCTAACAAGTGGCTCCCGAACAAGGGGCTGCCCAATCAATAATCTAACAAGTGGCTCCCGAACAAGGGACTGCCTTCCGAACCTCTAACAAGTGGCTCCCGAACAAGGGGCTGCCCAATCAATAATCTAACAAGTGGCTCCCGAACAAGGTACTGCCTTCCGAACCTCTAACAAGTGGCTCCCGAACAAGGGGCTGCCCAATCAATAATCTAACAAGTGGCTCCCGAATAAGGGACTGCCTTCCGAACCTCTAACAAGTGGCTCCCGAACAAGGGACTGCCCAACCAATAATCTAACAAGTGGCTCCCGAACAAGGGACTGCCTTCCGAACCTTTAACAAGTGGCTCCCGAACAAGGGACTGCCCAATCAATAATCTATCAAGTGGCTCCCGAACAAGGGACTGCCTTCCGAACCTCTAACAAGTGGCTTCCGAACAAGGGACTGCCCAATCAATAATCTAACAAGTGGCTCCCGAACAAGGGACTGCCTTCCGAACCTCTAACAAGTGGCTCCCGAACAAGGGACTGCCCAATCAATAATCAACACATGGACGCAATCAGATTTTGAGATACAGAGATAATATTGGTATCAAAAGAAGCAAAATTGTATTTTCTGAAAAAAAATGGAGAGTTCTTTCAGAATTTTCGAAATACTTTTCGAAAAAAATGAAAAATACAAAAATTGAACCCATTTTCACACTTTTCCCCACAAAAAAAATGTAGCTAATTTTCTATTCCAAAAATGAATAGAAGCCGACGTCATCTAGTAGAGAATTAAATTTCGTTTTTTTTTATCCCAAAATGATTACTGTAGCTCAAAAACTCAAAACTACCTTAGGTGTAGAAATCGTAAATTGCAATTGTTCAGGCTCACGTGCTGAAGAGCGCTCAAGTGCTGAACGGGGCGCGCTCTTCGGCATGACAAACCTACCCCCGGCAATTCAGGCAGGCGACTGACCATATTCCTCACCTATAAACTCAAGCCAGGCCTTCCACGCTCGTCAATCTTTGTACCCTAGGCTAGTACATAATTTACCCTAGAATGCTCCTTGGTTACCCTAGAAATTGTAAATGAGGGCAATATAATAATTACCGTATAGTCTTTAATAATACTATTGGCTTAGCCCTTAATTATGCCACTTGACAGCTTTTTAAAGTTTTTGGGTATTCGTTTATCAATAAATGAATGATCTGAAGACCATTATGGAAATGTGTATAAAATGCCTTCCGTCTATTAAGACAACAAAAAATATTTCTATGTATGGACAGATAAACAACTCAACAAACACACAAGCACTGTGGTCCACAAAATTGAAGTTCAGGTTTACATAACCAGTGTTCACCGTACATAAATCATAATTACAAAAATAAAAACAAAAATTGCTTGAAAATGCGGACATATGTTACATTTTTTCCCGCTCGTTGTTTCAGTCGTTTGGCCAATCCAAAATAAATAAAAAATGAATGAACTCTTCGTGCGTTGTTAAGTATAGCCTTAGATCAATCTGGTCAAAATAAGAGAAAGCCTAACTTGATATAAATCATTTTTAATCTCCAGGAAGCTATGCAACTCTCAAAATGAAGTTCTGTTATTACATAGTACATAACTACAGTCTACAACATAATAAAAACGTTATCAAGCTTACCGTATTTTATATGTCTAAGGTATTAGCATTGCTGAAGGTTCTGCATGCGTAGCATTTCTTTTGTTTCATTAATAGCCTTAATTAGACTAGTATTAATTGGAAAATTAGATGGAGTGAAGCCAGATTCTTTAAGCCTGCAGGGTTTCCAAACTATGGCCTGCGGGCCACAACCGGCCCTCCACAGAATTTTATCCCGCCAGCCAAACAAGTGCATGTGGTTCCCTTGAAAAAAAAAAGATTTATGAGGAAATTAAACTACAGGTACTGCCCTTTTCATTTTTAATTCTTTTGGCCCATATGAATGTAGGGAATATGAAATGTGGCGGTTACATTGATAAGTTTGGAGACCCTACTCTAAGGTGATACATTGCATGCATCGAACAACGAATGTACGGTGTAGGCTCTCATTCTGGCCTACCAGGTAATTGAGGAATAGACTTCCCTTTACCATGCGTTTCAATAAATTGACACTAGCCCGTTGTGTGTTCTCCTGATTTATTTCAGAGAACATGAACAAAACATGATTACAGTCTTTTAACGGTAGCAATAGCTTTGGTATTAGCACAAAAAATAACAATGGCAATGGCAAGTTTCAAATATTGAATTGCGAGGTGTCTGGAAAGATAAAGAATAAATCTAAGTAAATCGGTAATACACAAAATGAATGAATATACACATGTCATCAATGTATGTCTCAGTAAGATCAAACAAAATATACCTAGAAACAAACAAGACAATTGAGTTGCGAACTACACGCTGGCCGATTGTCACGCTTCTGGCGCCTAGAGAATCGACCTAGCACTGCTACGCTGAGTTAATTCTTCTAACTAGCTTTTAAGAAGCATGGACGGGGCCAACATTCGGTTTCATTCATCATATTGGTTCTTTGGAAGCTGTTAGTTAAACTTAATTGGCTAAAGAAACGTTCAACGAAAGCATTTGAAAATGGGAGGGAAAACAACGTTGAAACTTTAATTTTAAGATTTGGATAACATGGTAGCCCACTGGTATTTGCACGGCTAAACACTGTTTCCTAGTAATTAATGGCTCACATGTCTGGTGTTAATTGTTCATCCAAGTAATGTTTATGCCACTCTTCCTCAAGACAGTTCTTTTCGACGTACTATTCCTTTAAGGAATTTCGTCTAATACACGGAGAGTTTCAGAACAAGAGGTACTAAATTGCACACCAAGTAGGAAATGACTCAAAAACAGTTTCCCTTTAATGAAATTTTTCCAAAAAAGGTTCGGGCTTTCGACATATATTAACTGTTTATTGTTCTAAGGAATGAAATGTAATGACACAGTTGCTCGCAGTATTTATTTGACTTTACTTTACGAAAAATTTTCATAATATGTTCCACCTACGTCAATGCACTTATCAAATCTAAGCCTTGAAGACTGCTGGATACTAGAAAACACGTCTGGTATTTCAGGTATCACACCAGTATCCACTGCAATTCTTGCCACGAGTTCTTCCCTCAGTGTTATTGGGTGTAGTATGAACAACGCTCTGCATGTGGCCTTCTTGCAAAAACTTTTTTACCAAATATCACTAAAACTAGATTTTATTATTGTAAACTCTCATAGAATAGAAGTGATTTTTACGTAAATTGAAAATAAATACTGCGCGCCATTGTGTAATTATATTTCATCCTTTAAAACAATAACGAGCTAACATCCTTCAAGCCCGATTAAAAGAAATAGTGTTTATTTGGCCATTTTCTACTAACAAAGATTTTGGAGTCAATATTGAAGTAATACACAAATTTAGACAGCGTGTGAGGTCATGTTAAGGATTATAGACGGAAAACCTTTCATGGATTAGTAAAAATACTTCAACTAAGATGCATCTACAGTTAGAAAACTAATCTCTTTTTCTTGTGCATTAATAAATGCGTTAAATTTCCCCAAGTTATCAAAAAACTTCAAATAGTCGCGGGTTAGCTGGTTGTTTAAAGCAGTGGTCTCCAAACTACGGCCCGCGGGCCAAATCCTGCCAGCGACATTTTACAATTGTATTTGAACGCGCGAATTTAGCGAGCGTATACTCGTTGGGGGTGCATACTCGTAGCCTTCTGTAAAAATGATAAATAATGTCAGAATATTAAAACGGTTTTGGACTTGGAATCTTACTAAAGTAATCGGTACTGCCCTTGGGCTGGTAAGTTTGGAGACCCCTGGTTCAAATCATTCGCAATCATATTTAACCTGAGTTGGATCGGTAAACGACCACTCAGAGCAAAAAGTGTGAGTGCGTCTTGTACAGAATACCTGCATTATAGCTATAAGGGCTAAAATTAAGGTAACTTTAAATATGACAGCTTCATTAATCAGATAAAGTTTAATTCCTTGAATTAATTGAATTAATCGTAATTGAAAGGAATTGAAATAAAATGATTGGGAGAAAATGTTAAACGTAGTATTTAAAGTCACTCATTTCACACCGCTCCTCTGATTAGCACAATTGTAACGTGCTAGAACCGACTTTCCTTTTTCAGCCACTAACTTGCGTGGAAGCTCCTCCTATTCCCGCAGTTCGTCATCAGGTCCCGCAGAGTAAACACTTATCTGCGTATTCCGGAATCCACTCTACTTCCGGTTAAATGGTCAGCACTTCGCTGGGGCGCTGGACCTCAGTTGTGGCCGGAGTTCTACATCAGATCCCGCAGAGTAATCATCTTATCTGCTTACCCCGGAATCCACTCTACTTCCGGTTAAATGGTCAGCACTTCGCTGGGGCGCTGGACCTCAGTTGTGGCTGGAGTTCTACATCAGATCCCGCAGAGTAATCATCTTATCTGCTTACCCCGGAATCCACTCTACTTCCGGTTAAATGGTCGGCGCTTCGCTGGGACGCTGGATCTCAGTTGTCGCCGAATGTGCCAGGCACATTCTAATTGGCAAGATAGCTCCTTAATCTGGAAGTTCCGCTGGACCTCACTTGGGTCTACGCGTGCCTCTACGAGTCCACTCGACCAAGAGGATAATTCCGTTATCAACTTCTACACCGTAACCTCAACCGTTATGGAAATGTACGAGTAAACCCCTGCGCTGGAAGGACGGACGGACCGGCAGCCGGCACCTCTGAGCGGACGGCAACACTCAGACGTCACTCGGAGGTTGGTCTAGTCATCTAGTGCTTAGTTGCAAGTGGGCTGTTCGGGGACGGTGTGAACTTTATGGTGACTGCTTCCCATGTTAAATTCTAAATCCGCATTATAAACTTAACCTTGTCGTTCGACGTCTATAAACTTAACCTTGTCGTTCGACGTCTATAAACTTAACCTTGTCGTTCGACGTCTATAAACTTAACCTTGTCGTTCGACGTCTATAAACTTAACCTTGTCGTTCGACGTCTATAAACTTAACCTTGTCGTTCGACGTCGATAAACTTAACCTTGTCGTTCGACGTCTATAAACTTAACCTTGTCGTTCGACGTCTATAAACTTAACCTTGTCGTTCGACGTCTATAAACTTAACCTTGTCGTTCGACGTCTATAAACTTACCTTGTCGTTCGACGTCTATAAAATTACCTTGTCGTTCGACGTCTATAAACTTACCTTGTCGTTCGACGTCTATAAACTTACCTTGTCGTTCGACGCCTATAAACTTACCTTGTCGTTCGACGTCTAAAAACTTTAAAACTTTGGTGGTAAACATTTTGAAACCTTGTAAACTCTAAAAACTCTAAAACTTTGGTGGTAAATATTTTGAAACCTTGTAAACTCTAAAAACTCTAAAACTTTGGTGGTAAACATTTTGAAACCTTGTAAACTCTAAAAACTCTAAAACTTTGGTGGTAAACATTTTGAAACCTTGTAAACTCTAAAAACTTTAAAACTTTGGTGGTAAACATTTTGAAACCTTGTAAACTCTAAAAACTTTAAAACTTTGGTGGTGAAGCTATTTCAATTGTACTATGGATGTTCTCTGGAAGCTCCATTGACGGTTCGCGTTTTCATGCCTTTGCAGGATGGACGATGCCCGGACAGGATCTCGGACATTGTATTGAACTGCTCACGGTTCCAGAAGCTCGTCCTGTTCCTGTACCCTGTGCCCGTTACAGCTGTTTACGTGTCCGTTCCAAATCTCTTTCCTGAGTAAACCTTGAATGTCGATTGAACTTGAATTTTACCCCTTTCTATAGCTAATTTCACTGAAAATTGTACACGTCTCACTACTCCAGCAATCGTCAAACACAAAGCTTGTAAAGAAACTGCACGCCGCTCATTGCGAAATGAACCACAACTTGTTCAGTACCGGTATGTAGCACGTTAACTTGTGCTATATTTACAAAGCAAATGTTGATCCGTCTCGTCCTTGAATAAATGGCTTTCGCTTAATTAATTCTTATTTGAGTTATTCAACTATAGGTGATGAGAATCTCCCATATTTTTTCACCATTTTTATAAGATAGATTTGAGATACAGATTTTACCCTAGATTTTGCATATTTTCTCCTTACCCTAGACAGTACCCTAGGAGGGGTCTGATTACCCTAGACTAGGGTAATTACCCTAGGAGTGGAAGCACTGACTCAAGCACACACTCATGGACAGATAGCCAAACATCTCCAGATGAAAATATTTCATAGAGAAAAAAGCTTAAATGGTGTATGGCAACCACCGAGCCCCGCACCCCACCGCTCTCGCCCCTCCCCCTTTTGACCCACTTCCCGCCCCCCTCTGAGTGTAAAACTTCACCAATGTGTCCGCTAAATATATGCGTACATTTTAATGAATAAAAACGAATTCCGAACAGTTTCAATTTTTTGGGGAGTATTCTCCCCTCAAAGGGATCTAAAACACAAAAGGATAAAGGTAAAGATATAATCTTGAAATTTTTATGTTCATGCAGAGGAATGTTGAGGACCTCGTGAAGGCTGAAACGTTTTGCTGAAAATCTTGGCTCTAGTGCGTTAGCAGCCCCTGAACATAAGGGTTAGGACATATTGAATCGACGTCAGGGAATGAAAGGGATACTTTGGTTAGTGGCAACCGAGGAGTTTATACCGCAGTGCTATATCAATCTGCACAACGGAGATCCGAGACTTGGTTAAACGAGACGAGAGTGAAAGACATCGGTCGCACGAAAAAGGAAATTCCGAACCAAATATGATGCACGAACAAGGAAATCTTTTGAGAAGTGATGTTATAGAGTGATACACATTAATTTTATTTCAAGTGTAGTCTGCCAGGAGGTTACGCACGAAAAATTCGGGTCGTCTAGTGCCTAATTATTGAAAATGTAAAAGGTTAGGAGTGAACAGAGTGCGCCCGTCAGTGTAGGAATTCAATGTTATGTTTGCTGTACCCGAATGTTTGGTCAAAAAACCGTTTTATTGCGCTCACATAACAGTTATTTACTTGTGCTGCAGGCATGCGCTCATTCATAATAATGCTAATTTAATCAACTTGCGTGCTAACCTGACATTCAATTAATTTAATTTTTCAGTTTGTCGTCGTTATTATGTTTATCAGTACATTAGAGTATAGGGCTTTCTCTCTATCCTTTATTTCTCTTTTTCTGTTTTTCCTTTCTAATTTTCTTGAAGTCTTTCTTTCTCTTTACCTAGGGTTTCAAGCCCTCCTCGACACTTGACTCTCCCCCTGTAAGGAAGGACCAGGTGCTGTGATATTGTTACCAGTGGGCCCTGTCAGCCCTGTCTGCTCCGTGTCCTGTCAGCCCTGTCTGCTCCGTGTCCTGTCAGCCCTGTCTGCTCCGTGTCCTGTTAGCCCTGTCTGCTCCGTGTCCTGTCAGCCCTGTCTGCTCCGTGTCCTGTCAGCCCTGTCTGCTCCGTGTCCTGTTAGCCCTGTCTGCTCCGTGTCCTGTCAGCCCTGTCTGCTCCGTGTCCTGTTAGCCCTGTCTGCTCCGTGTCCTGTCAGCCCTGTCTGCTCCGTGTCCTGTCAGCCCTGTCTGCTCCGTGTCCTGTCAGCCCTGTCTGCTCCGTGTCCTGTCAGCCCTGTCTGCTCCGTGTCCTGTCAGCCCTGTCTGCTCCGTGTCCTGTCAGCCCTGTCTGCTCCGTGTCCTGTCAGCCCTGTCTGCTCCGTGTCCTGTTAGCCCTGTCTGCTCCGTGTCCTGTCAGCCCTGTCTGCTCCGTGTCCTGTCAGCCCTGTCTGCTCCGTGTCCTGTTAGCCCTGTCTGCTCCGTGTCCTGTCAGCCCTGTCTGCTCCGTGTCCTGTTAGCCCTGTCTGCTCCGTGTCCTGTCAGCCCTGTCTGCTCCGTGTCCTGTCAGCCCTGTCTTCTCCGTGTCCTGTCAGCCCTGTCTGCTCCGTGTCCTGTTAGCCCTGTCTGCTCCGTGTCCTGTCAGCCCTGTCTGCTCCGTGTCCTGTCAGCCCTGTCTGCTCCGTGTCCTGTCAGCCCTGTCTGCTCCGTGTCCTGTCAGCCCTGTCTGCTCCGTGTCCTGTCAGCCCTGTCTGCTCCGTGTCCTGTCAGCCCTGTCTGCTCCGTGTCCTGTCAGCCCTGTCTGCTCCGTGTCCTGTCAGCCCTGTCTGCTCCGTGTCCTGTTAGCCCTGTCTGCTCCGTGTCCTGTCAGCCCTGTCTGCTCCGTGTCCTGTCAGCCCTGTCTGCTCCGTGTCCTGTCAGCCCTGTCTGCTCCGTGTCCTGTCAGCCCTGTCTGCTCCGTGTCCTGTCAGCCCTGTCTGCTCCGTGTCCTGTCAGCCCTGTCTGCTCCGTGTCCTGTCAGCCCTGTCTGCTCCGTGTCCTGTCAGCCCTGTCTGCTCCGTGTCCTGTCAGCCCTGTCTGCTCCGTGTCCTGTCAGCCCTGTCTGCTCCGTGTCCTGTCAGCCCTGTCTGCTCCGTGTCCTGTCAGCCCTGTCTGCTCCGTGTCCTGTTAGCCCTGTCTGCTCCGTGTCCTGTCAGCCCTGTCTGCTCCGTGTCCTGTCAGCCCTGTCTGCTCCGTGTCCTGTCAGCCCTGTCTGCTCCGTGTCCTGTCAGCCCTGTCTGCTCCGTGTCCTGTCAGCCCTGTCTGCTCCGTGTCCTGTCAGCCCTGTCTGTTCCGTGTCCTGTCAGCCCTGTCTGCTCCGTGTCCTGTCAGCCCTGTCTGCTCCGTGTCCTGTCAGCCCTGTCTGCTCCGTGTCCTGTCAGCCCTGTCTGCTCCGTGTCCTGTCAGCCCTGTCTGCTCCGTGTCCTGTTAGCCCTGTCTGCTCCGTGTCCTGTCAGCCCTGTCTGCTCCGTGTCCTGTCAGCCCTGTCTGCTCCGTGTCCTGTCAGCCCTGTCTGCTCCGTGTCCTGTCAGCCCTGTCTGCTCCGTGTCCTGTCAGCCCTGTCTGCTCCGTGTCCTGTCAGCCCTGTCTGCTCCGTGTCCTGTCAGCCCTGTCTGCTCCGTGTCCTGTCAGCCCTGTCTGCTCCGTGTCCTGTTAGCCCTGTCTGCTCCGTGTCCTGTTAGCCCTGTCTGCTCCGTGTCCTGTCAGCCCTGTCTGCTCCGTGTCCTGTTAGCCCTGTCTGCTCCGTGTCCTGTCAGCCCTGTCTGCTCCGTGTCCTGTCAGCCCTGTCTGCTCCGTGTCCTGTCAGCCCTGTCTGCTCCGTGTCCTGTCAGCCCTGTCTGCTCCGTGTCCTGTCAGCCCTGTCTGCTCCGTGTCCTGTCAGCCCTATCTGCTCCGTGTCCTGTCAGCCCTGTCTGCTCCGTGTCCTGTCAGCCCTGTCTGCTCCGTGTCCTGTTAGCCCTGTCTGCTCCGTGTCCTGTCAGCCCTGTCTGCTCCGTGTCCTGTCAGCCCTGTCTGCTCCGTGTCCTGTCAGCCCTGTCTGCTCCGTGTCCTGTCAGCCCTGTCTGCTCCGTGTCCTGTCAGCCCTGTCTGCTCCGTGTCCTGTCAGCCCTGTCTGCTCCGTGTCCTGTCAGCCCTGTCTGCTCCGTGTCCTGTCAGCCCTGTCTGCTCCGTGTCCTGTCAGCCCTGTCTGCTCCGTGTCCTGTCAGCCCTGTCTGCTCCGTGTCCTGTCAGCCCTGTCTGCTCCGTGTCCTGTCAGCCCTGTCTGCTCCGTGTCCTGTTAGCCCTGTCTGCTCCGTGTCTTCCTCTCGGATTATGAATCGTGGCTCTCAATCGAGAAAAAACTCGCAGATATGTAAAGATTTTAAAGTCAAAATAATGCTTGCAATAGCCTCGTTCGATACCTGATTATTTTCCTTCCACTCGAAAACTCTAAACGTGAGTTTAGAGTTCTATTCATTTATCAAATGCTTGTAGATTACTGGTCTCAATATCGGATTTGATGACGTTGAATTAGTTGGATATTTTGTTACGTTTTATGCTCAACGTAATACTATTTGGTCATTTATTCCACTTCTTTTCCTATACTCCGTGAACACTTTTTCGCTTTGCTTGCAGAGCTACCACAAAATTTGAAATTATCGTATAGATGTTTAACTGGTAATTCAATAAATTTCTTTAACCTAACGTTAATATTTTGAGTGAGGATTTTCGGTCTGATGCTCGTTTTTTCTTCCATTTATTAAAACGCATTTTCGTTCAGCGTCTGTCGTAATACTAGTTTACGTTGGAACACGGTAGAAATTAATTTTCTAGCCAGTCTACGGGGCGATTCTTCACATCTATTTATCTGTGTACGAGGCCTATTCTCTCTGCTAAAGGGTGTTAGCCAACCGAACGAGAACGAGATTCAATTGCTAAATAAATAATAATAATCGCGCGTTGACACACACCTATACGTTTCACAAGCGTCTATCCCACGTCAAAAGCTGGCAACCTCTACCGCTTCATAAGGGTTCAAAGGTTCCAGACCCGCAGATTTGATTCACAATCACTCATCTATATTTCCACCGCTGAACACAGCCCACCAATTTGGACAGTGTCACAGTCAGACACAATCGCTCTCCATTCACCTATTTCTGTAACTCATCTTAGTGCTTAATTCCTCTAACATAACACCTCGATTGAGCGACGTCCATTCAACCTCATTAATCCTTTCAATACTCGACTTACCTCTAACATCCCTTCCAAGCACCGCTGATTCAATCACTTTCGTCGGGCCCATGATTGGGAAAGATCCTTACGAATTCTAATTTGGAGATACGCAACCCAACCCCCCCAACGGACTGGGACCTTCTCGAAATAGGACACGGTTCAGTACTTAATTTATGAACATAAATGATGGAACATATCTTAAAATTATTCAGGGCGGCTAAGGAGGCAAACATTGCAGAGGCGACCGAGTAAGTGGAGGGGAATAGTGGCTGCAGAGAGGCGAGCGAAGCAAGAAATTCTGAAAGCAATGAGGCTAGCAACGAAGGGGCTAGCCTGACAACACTGACAAATAAGCGATAATCTGGCAAGGTGTTGCCTTCTTCTAGTGTGGTATTTTATGCTGATTTGAAATCTGAAATCCGCTTTGCATTATCACGTTAGGTTTTAAAAATATTAACCAAAATAAATTTTCAAGAAACACCGTTCGTGACATTATTTCACCCACATGCTTTTAGCAATTATTTCTGCGACGAAATTGAATATCGTCGTCGTTTATGAAAATATTTATGCCAAAGGCAATGTGTTAAAACATTAAAAAGTATACCGTTACTCATTCATCATTTTTTCGGCTTCAGACGAAATTATGGCATCCGGAGGTTGCATAGATTCACCAGGCCTGTTTTGCTGTTTGTGTGGCTGTCTAACGCACAAATCTCCTCGGAAGACTTTAAAATCATTTCTGAAAAAACGCATGAACCATATTATGATTCAAAGGTGGATACTGGTAAATCCTGAGCACCACGGTTCATCTGTTTGACATGTGCATACAACTTCCGCGGTTAGATGAGGAAGGCGAAGAATAATAATCATTTGGCATTCGGAGTTCCTAGGATAGGACGTGGGTCAAGAAACCATATTTAAGACCGTTAGTTATGTTTGGTAAATGTCACCGGCTTTTCTAATAAAACTATGACGTCTACAAATTATTCAGACATTCCCTCAGTTTTTGAACCAATTCCACTGGAACTTGAAAATTGTCTAATGTTAATAGCCCCTACAGAATATACAGTTAGTGTAGAAATCAAGAAATAAGTTCTCTCCCATCTTCCATCCGACCCTGACTAACAATCCGGAGAAGGTATTCATTTTAAGGAAGGATTCTGTTGACCTCGTACAAGTCCTGGTCCTAACAATAGGGCAAGCTGAACTGCTCGCTTCATGCCTTTACAGGAATTAATTTACTTCCACCGGGTACAATTACATTACATTTTCATCACGGACATAATGAACTTGTGAAATTTTTCATAGTAAGTGACACTATTTTTTACAAGTTCTCTGGACTGATGAGAAATTATTCGCCGTTCAAGCCATACACAATAGCCAAAGTGATCGGATTTATATTAAATCTAAAGATTCAGTGCCTGTTGAACGTCGAACTGCATTCAAAAGACAAAAAACAGCTTCGGTAATGCTGTGGGCACGGATAACGTCCACAGGTCTCAAAACCCTTTTGATTTTCATCGAGGCTGGTGCCAAATTCAATCAACATATTTATCTGAAGGTGTTAAAAGGATGAAGTTTTTAAAGGTGGCAAGAGTCACTAAAAATGAAGGAATTACACTACAGCAGGATGGAGCAACCTCTCACACAGCCAGATTGGTCCAGGACTGGTGGAGAAACAATTTCAAGTCGTTATGGCCCAAGGAACTATACCCTTCTTCTTCTCCTGATTCAAATCTAACGAACTTCGGAATATGGTCTTTCTTGCAGCGGAAGTCCTGCGCTATATCCCACTCAAGTGTAGAGGTTCTGAAGCAAAAACTGATCATATCTTTGGCAGAAATTGACGCCGAAACTGTGCGTGTCACGTGTGATCATGATGATTCCGTCTCCGCCAGGTTATCAAAGAGAAAGGAGGATATGTTGAATAATTGTTGGATGTTATTAAAGACAATACATTTCTCTTTTATTTGATACTTGAGTTTTGATAGGCCTTCAGATAACTGAAAAAACTTACTTTTATTTCTCCACAGCTAGCTGGGTCACCAGGTCTCTCGGAGAAATGTAAATTGATGCTCCTTTCCTGGAAATTATTATAAATCTGCACCGTACGTTCGAACAGTTGGGTGCAAATACGTCCCTCTAAATTCATCTCCTCGACTCACATCTCGACTTCTTCCTCGAACTCAAAAGGTTCAGTCAGCGACGAACACGGTGAACATTTTCACCAGAACGTCTTATAGATGGAGTCACGGTATCAAGTTCGGTGAAGTGCGGGAATGTTGGCCTGGACAATTTAGCGCGACATACCGTGTGTAAGGATTTTATGAGTATAATATGTTGAACTATAAATTACTCTATACCTCAATTACACCATTTTCTTAGCTAATTCCATGTTCATTTTCACCTATGTAACAATAAATTGTTGCCGTGATATATAAATGGTTGAAGGCGTATACCAAATAATCGGTGGGTGATAGAGATAACCGGTTTTCAGATGCTGAATCAGCATGATTCACTTATTTTAAAAAAATGTTGGATAGCAAGATATTCTGTTTTTTATCAGTGCAACATGAAGGAGGTAAACGGTAGTGACAGCTCAAGAGTGGCTTCACCGAGGCGAAGAGCACTTCCAGCCCGCTAGAACAAAACACTAATGTGACAGCCAGATTCTTTCATCGGGAAGGGAACATGAGGGACAGGAAACTCAATGAGCCGGTACGGTCCGCATGCATGGCCAGGCTAACGGGACACAGGGGTAACAACACTCGGGGCTAGTAGGACACATGCTAGCAGGAGACAGGGCTGACTGGACAGTGGACACGGAGCAGACAGGGCTTACAGGGACGCGGAGCAGACAGGGCTAACAGGACACGGAGCAGACAGGGCTGACAGGACACGGAGCAGGCAGGGCTGACAGGACACGGAGCAACTGGGCTGACAGGACACGGAGCAGGCAGGGCTGACAGGACACGGAGCAACTGGGCTGACAGGACACGGAGCAGACAGGGCTGACAGGACACGGAGCAGGCAGGGCTGACAGGACACGGAGCAACTGGGCTGACAGGACACGGAGCAGACAGGGCTGACAGGACATGGATCAACTGGGCTGACAGGACACGGAGCAGGCATGGCTGACATGACACGGAGCAACTGGGCTAAAAGGACACAGAGCAGACAGGGCTGACAGAACACGAAGCAACTGGGCTGACAGGACACGGAGCAGACAGGGCTAACAGAACACGGAGCAACTGGGCAGACAGGACATGAAGCAACTGGGCTAACAGGACACGGAGCAGACAGGGCTAACAGGACACGGAGCAACTGGGCTGACAGGACGCGGAGCAGACAGGGCTAACAGGACGCGGAGCAGACAGGGCTGACAGGACACGAAGCAACTGGGCTGACAGGACACGGAGCAGACAGGGCTGACAGGACACGGAGCAGACAGGGCTAACAGGACACGGAGCAGACAGGGCTGACAGGACACGAAGCAGACAGGGCTGACAGGACACGGAGCAGACAGGGCTGACAGGACACGGAGCAGACAGGGCTAACAGGACACGGAGCAGACAGGGCTAACAGGACACGGAGCAGACAGGGCTAACAGGACACGGAGCAGACAGGGCTGACAGGACACGGAGCAGACAGGGCTGACAGGACACGGAGCAGACAGGGCTAACAGGACACGGAGCAGACAGGGCTAACAGGACACGGAGCAGACAGGGCTAACAGGACACGGAGCAGACAGGGCTAACAGGACACGGAGCAGACAGGGCTGACAGGACACGGAGCAGACAGGGCTAACAGGACACGGAGCAGACAGGGCTAACAGGACACGGAGCAGACAGGGCTAACAGGACACGGAGCAGACAGGGCTAACAGGACACGGAGCAGACAGGGCTAACAGGACACGGAGTAGACAGGGCTGACAGGACACGGAGCAGACAGGGCTAACAGGACACGGAGCAGACAGGGCTAACAGGACACGGAGCAGACAGGGCTAACAGGACACGGAGCAGACAGGGCTAACAGGACACGGAGCAGACAGGGCTAACAGGACACGGAACAGACAGGGCTAACAGGACACGGAGCAGACAGGGCTAACAGGACACGGAGCAGACAGGGCTAACAGGACACGGAGCAGACAGGGCTGACAGGACACGGAGCAGACAGGGCTGACAGGACACGGAGCAGACAGGGCTAACAGGACACGGAGCAGACAGGGCTAACAGGACACGGAGCAGACAGGGCTAACAGGACACGGAGCAGACAGGGCTGACAGGACACGGAGCAGACAGGGCTGACAGGACACGGAGCAGACAGGGCTAACAGGACACGGAGCAGACAGGGCTAACAGGACACGGAGCAGACAGGGCTAACAGGACACTGAGCAGACAGGGCTGACAGGACACGGAGCAGACAGGGCTAACAGGACACGGAGCAGACAGGGCTAACAGGACACGGAGCAGACAGGGCTGACAGGACACGGAGCAGACAGGGCTGACAGGACACGGAGCAGACAGGGCTGACAGGACACGGAGCAGACAGGGCTGACAGGACACGGAGCAGACAGGGCTGACAGGACACGGAGCAGACAGGGCTGACAGGACACGGAGCAGACAGGGCTAACAGGACACGGAGCAGACAGGGCTGACAGGACACGGAGCAGACAGGGCTGACAGGACACGGAGCAGACAGGGCTGACAGGACACGGAGCAGACAGGGCTGACAGGACACGGAGCAGACAGGGCTGACAGGACACGGAGCAGACAGGGCTGACAGGACACGGAGCAGACAGGGCTGACAGGACACGGAGCAGACAGGGCTGACAGGACACGGAGCAGACAGGGCTGACAGGACACGGAGCAGACAGGGCTGACAGGACACGGAGCAGACAGGGCTGACAGGACACGGAGCAGACAGGGCTGACAGGACACGGAGCAGACAGGGCTAACAGGACACGGAGCAGACAGGGCTGACAGGACACGGAGCAGACAGGGCTGACAGGACACGGAGCAGATAGGGCTGACAGGACACGGAGCAGACAGGGCTGACAGGACACGGAGCAGACAGGGCTGACAGGACACGGAGCAGACAGGGCTGACAGGACACGGAGCAGACAGGGCTGACAGGACACGGAGCAGACAGGGCTGACAGGACACGGAGCAGACAGGGCTAACAGGACACGGAGCAGACAGGGCTGACAGGACACGGAGCAGACAGGGCTAACAGGACACGGAGCAGACAGGGCTAACAGGACACGGAGCAGACAGGGCTGACAGGACACGGAGCAGACAGGGCTGACAGGACACGGAGCAGACAGGGCTGACAGGACACGGAGCAGACAGGGCTGACAGGACACGGAGCAGACAGGGCTGACAGGACACGGAGCAGACAGGGCTGACAGGACACGGAGCAGACAGGGCTGACAGGACACGGAGCAGACAGGGCTGACAGGACACGGAGCAGACAGGGCTAACAGGACACGGAGCAGACAGGGCTGACAGGACACGGAGCAGACAGGGCTGACAGGACACGGAGCAGACAGGGCTGACAGGACACGGAGCAGACAGGGCTGACAGGACACGGAGCAGACAGGGCTGACAGGACACGGAACAGACAGGGCTGACAGGACACGGAGCAGACAGGGCTGACAGGACACGGAGCAGACAGGGCTGACAGGACACGGAGCAGACAGGGCTGACAGGACACGGAGCAGACAGGGCTGACAGGACACGGAGCAGACAGGGCTGACAGGACACGGAGCAGACAGGGCTAACAGGACACGGAGCAGACAGGGCTGACAGGACACGGAGCAGACAGGGCTGACAGGACACGGAGCAGACAGGGCTGACAGGACACGGAGCAGACAGGGCTGACAGGACACGGAGCAGACAGGGCTGACAGGACACGGAGCAGACAGGGCTGACAGGACACGGAGCAGACAGGGCTGACAGGACACGGAGCAGACAGGGCTGACAGGACACGGAGCAGACAGGGCTGACAGGACACGGAGCAGACAGGGCTGACAGGACACGGAGCAGACAGGGCTGACAGGACACGGAGCAGACAGGGCTGACAGGACACGGAGCAGACAGGGCTAACAGGACACGGAGCAGACAGGGCTGACAGGACACGGAGCAGACAGGGCTGACAGGACACGGAGCAGACAGGGCTGACAGGACACGGAGCAGACAGGGCTGACAGGACACGGAGCAGACAGGGCTGACAGGACACGGAGCAGACAGGGCTGACAGGACACGGAGCAGACAGGGCTGACAGGACACGGAGCAGACAGGGCTGACAGGACACGGAGCAGACAGGGCTAACAGGACACGGAGCAGACAGGGCTGACAGGACACGGAGAAGACAGGGCTGACAGGACACGGAGCAGACAGGGCTGACAGGACACGGAGCAGACAGGGCTAACAGGACACGGAGCAGACAGGGCTGACAGGACACGGAGCAGACAGGGCTAACAGGACACGGAGCAGACAGGGCTGACAGGACACGGAGCAGACAGGGCTGACAGGACACGGAGCAGACAGGGCTAACAGGACACGGAGCAGACAGGGCTGACAGGACACGGAGCAGACAGGGCTGACAGGACACGGAGCAGACAGGGCTGACAGGACACGGAGCAGACAGGGCTGACAGGACACGGAGCAGACAGGGCTGACAGGACACGGAGCAGACAGGGCTGACAGGACACGGAGCAGACAGGGCTAACAGGACACGGAGCAGACAGGGCTGACAGGACACGGAGCAGACAGGGCTAACAGGACACGGAGCAGACAGGGCTGACAGGACACGGAGCAGACAGGGCTGACAGGACACGGAGCAGACAGGGCTAACAGGACACGGAGCAGACAGGGCTGACAGGACACGGAGCAGACAGGGCTGACAGGACACGGAGCAGACAGGGCTGACAGGGCCCACTGGTAACAATATCACAGCACCTGGTCCTTCCTTACAGGGGGAGAGTCAAGTGTCGAGGAGGGCTTGAAACCCTAGGTAAAGAGAAAGAAAGACTTCAAGAAAATTAGAAAGGAAAAACAGAAAAAGAGAAATAAAGGATAGAGAGAAAGCCCTATACTCTAATGTACTGATAAACATAATAACGACGACAAACTGAAAAATTAAATTAATTGAATGTCAGGTTAGCACGCAAGTTGATTAAATTAGCATTATTATGAATGAGCGCATGCCTGCAGCACAAGTAAATAACTGTTATGTGAGCGCAATAAAACGGTTTTTTGACCAAACATTCGGGTACAGCAAACATAACATTGAATTCCTACACTGACGGGCGCACTCTGTTCACTCCTAACCTTTTACATTTTCAATAATTAGGCACTAGACGACCCGAATTTTTCGTGCGTAACCTCCTGGCAGACTACACTTGAAATAAAATTAATGTGTATCACTCTATAACATCACTTCTCAAAAGATTTCCTTGTTCGTGCATCATATTTGGTTCGGAATTTCCTTTTTCGTGCGACCGATGTCTTTCACTCTCGTCTCGTTTAACCAAGTCTCGGATCTCCGTTGTGCAGATTGATATAGCACTGCGGTATAAACTCCTCGGTTGCCACTAACCAAAGTATCCCTTTCATTCCCTGACGTCGATTCAATATGTCCTAACCCTTATGTTCAGGGGCTGCTAACGCACTAGAGCCAAGATTTTCAGCAAAACGTTTCAGCCTTCACGAGGTCCTCAACATTCCTCTGCATGAACATAAAAATTTCAAGATTATATCTTTACCTTTATCCTTTTGTGTTTTAGATCCCTTTGAGGGGAGAATACTCCCCAAAAAATTGAAACTGTTCGGAATTCGTTTTTATTCATTAAAATGTACGCATATATTTAGCGGACACATTGGTGAAGTTTTACACTCAGAGGGGGGCGGGAAGTGGGTCAAAAGGGGGAGGGGCGAGAGCGGTGGGGTGCGGGGCTCGGTGGTTGCCATACACCATTTAAGCTTTTTTCTCTATGAAATATTTTCATCTGGAGATGTTTGGCTATCTGTCCATGAGTGTGTGCTTGAGTCAGTGCTTCCACTCCTAGGGTAATTACCCTAGTCTAGGGTAATCAGACCCCTCCTAGGGTACTGTCTAGGGTAAGGAGAAAATATGCAAAATCTAGGGTAAAATCTGTATCTCAAATCTATCTTATAAAAATGGTGAAAAAATATGGGAGATTCTCATCACCTATAGTTGAATAACTCAAATAAGAATTAATTAAGCGAAAGCCATTTATTCAAGGACGAGACGGATCAACATTTGCTTTGTAAATATAGCACAAGTTAACGTGCTACATACCGGTACTGAACAAGTTGTGGTTCATTTCGCAATGAGCGGCGTGCAGTTTCTTTACAAGCTTTGTGTTTGACGATTGCTGGAGTAGTGAGACGTGTACAATTTTCAGTGAAATTAGCTATAGAAAGGGGTAAAATTCAAGTTCAATCGACATTCAAGGTTTACTCAGGAAAGAGATTTGGAACGGACACGTAAACAGCTGTAACGGGCACAGGGTACAGGAACAGGACGAGCTTCTGGAACCGTGAGCAGTTCAATACAATGTCCGAGATCCTGTCCGGGCATCGTCCATCCTGCAAAGGCATGAAAACGCGAACCGTCAATGGAGCTTCCAGAGAACATCCATAGTACAATTGAAATAGCTTCACCACCAAAGTTTTAAAGTTTTTAGAGTTTACAAGGTTTCAAAATGTTTACCACCAAAGTTTTAAAGTTTTTAGAGTTTACAAGGTTTCAAAATGTTTACCACCAAAGTTTTAGAGTTTTTAGAGTTTACAAGGTTTCAAAATGTTTACCACCAAAGTTTTAGAGTTTTTAGAGTTTACAAGGTTTCAAAATATTTACCACCAAAGTTTTAGAGTTTTTAGAGTTTACAAGGTTTCAAAATGTTTACCACCAAAGTTTTAAAGTTTTTAGACGTCGAACGACAAGGTAAGTTTATAGGCGTCGAACGACAAGGTAAGTTTATAGACGTCGAACGACAAGGTAAGTTTATAGACGTCGAACGACAAGGTAATTTTATAGACGTCGAACGACAAGGTAAGTTTATAGACGTCGAACGACAAGGTTAAGTTTATAGACGTCGAACGACAAGGTTAAGTTTATAGACGTCGAACGACAAGGTTAAGTTTATAGACGTCGAACGACAAGGTTAAGTTTATCGACGTCGAACGACAAGGTTAAGTTTATAGACGTCGAACGACAAGGTTAAGTTTATAGACGTCGAACGACAAGGTTAAGTTTATAGACGTCGAACGACAAGGTTAAGTTTATAGACGTCGAACGACAAGGTTAAGTTTATAGACGTCGAACGACAAGGTTAAGTTTATAATGCGGATTTAGAATTTAACATGGGAAGCAGTCACCATAAAGTTCACACCGTCCCCGAACAGCCCACTTGCAACTAAGCACTAGATGACTAGACCAACCTCCGAGTGACGTCTGAGTGTTGCCGTCCGCTCAGAGGTGCCGGCTGCCGGTCCGTCCGTCCTTCCAGCGCAGGGGTTTACTCGTACATTTCCATAACGGTTGAGGTTACGGTGTAGAAGTTGATAACGGAATTATCCTCTTGGTCGAGTGGACTCGTAGAGGCACGCGTAGACCCAAGTGAGGTCCAGCGGAACTTCCAGATTAAGGAGCTATCTTGCCAATTAGAATGTGCCTGGCACATTCGGCGACAACTGAGATCCAGCGTCCCAGCGAAGCGCCGACCATTTAACCGGAAGTAGAGTGGATTCCGGGGTAAGCAGATAAGATGATTACTCTGCGGGATCTGATGTAGAACTCCAGCCACAACTGAGGTCCAGCGCCCCAGCGAAGTGCTGACCATTTAACCGGAAGTAGAGTGGATTCCGGGGTAAGCAGATAAGATGATTACTCTGCGGGATCTGATGTAGAACTCCGGCCACAACTGAGGTCCAGCGCCCCAGCGAAGTGCTGACCATTTAACCGGAAGTAGAGTGGATTCCGGAATACGCAGATAAGTGTTTACTCTGCGGGACCTGATGACGAACTGCGGGAATAGGAGGAGCTTCCACGCAAGTTAGTGGCTGAAAAAGGAAAGTCGGTTCTAGCACGTTACAATTGTGCTAATCAGAGGAGCGGTGTGAAATGAGTGACTTTAAATACTACGTTTAACATTTTCTCCCAATCGTTTTATTTCAATTCCTTTCAATTACGATTAATTCAATTAATTCAAGGAATTAAACTTTATCTGATTAATGAAGCTGTTGCCTGGGTCATATTTAAAGTTACCTTAATTTTAGCCCTTATAGCTATAATGCAGGTATTCTGTACAAGACGCACTCACACTTTTTGCTCTGAGTGGTCGTTTACCGATCCAACTCAGGTTAAATATGATTGCGAATGATTTGAACCAGGGGTCTCCAAACTTACCAGCCCAAGGGCAGTACCGATTACTTTAGTAAGATTCCAAGTCCAAAACCGTTTTAATATTCTGACATTATTTATCATTTTTACAGAAGGCTACGAGTATGCACCCCCAACGAGTATACGCTCGCTAAATTCGCGCGTTCAAATACAATTGTAAAATGTCGCTGGCAGGATTTGGCCCGCGGGCCGTAGTTTGGAGACCACTGCTTTAAACAACCAGCTAACCCGCGACTATTTGAAGTTTTTTGATAACTTGGGGAAATTTAACGCATTTATTAATGCACAAGAAAAAGAGATTAGTTTTCTAACTGTAGATGCATCTTAGTTGAAGTATTTTTACTAATCCATGAAAGGTTTTCCGTCTATAATCCTTAACATGACCTCACACGCTGTCTAAATTTGTGTATTACTTCAATATTGACTCCAAAATCTTTGTTAGTAGAAAATGGCCAAATAAACACTATTTCTTTTAATCGGGCTTGAAGGATGTTAGCTCGTTATTGTTTTAAAGGATGAAATATAATTACACAATGGCGCGCAGTATTTATTTTCAATTTACGTAAAAATCACTTCTATTCTATGAGAGTTTACAATAATAAAATCTAGTTTTAGTGATATTTGGTAAAAAAGTTTTTGCAAGAAGGCCACATGCAGAGCGTTGTTCATACTACACCCAATAACACTGAGGGAAGAACTCGTGGCAAGAATTGCAGTGGATACTGGTGTGATACCTGAAATACCAGACGTGTTTTCTAGTATCCAGCAGTCTTCAAGGCTTAGATTTGATAAGTGCATTGACGTAGGTGGAACATATTATGAAAATTTTTCGTAAAGTAAAGTCAAATAAATACTGCGAGCAACTGTGTCATTACATTTCATTCCTTAGAACAATAAACAGTTAATATATGTCGAAAGCCCGAACCTTTTTTGGAAAAATTTCATTAAAGGGAAACTGTTTTTGAGTCATTTCCTACTTGGTGTGCAATTTAGTACCTCTTGTTCTGAAACTCTCCGTGTATTAGACGAAATTCCTTAAAGGAATAGTACGTCGAAAAGAACTGTCTTGAGGAAGAGTGGCATAAACATTACTTGGATGAACAATTAACACCAGACATGTGAGCCATTAATTACTAGGAAACAGTGTTTAGCCGTGCAAATACCAGTGGGCTACCATGTTATCCAAATCTTAAAATTAAAGTTTCAACGTTGTTTTCCCTCCCATTTTCAAATGCTTTCGTTGAACGTTTCTTTAGCCAATTAAGTTTAACTAACAGCTTCCAAAGAACCAATATGATGAATGAAACCGAATGTTGGCCCCGTCCATGCTTCTTAAAAGCTAGTTAGAAGAATTAACTCAGCGTAGCAGTGCTAGGTCGATTCTCTAGGCGCCAGAAGCGTGACAATCGGCCAGCGTGTAGTTCGCAACTCAATTGTCTTGTTTGTTTCTAGGTATATTTTGTTTGATCTTACTGAGACATACATTGATGACATGTGTATATTCATTCATTTTGTGTATTACCGATTTACTTAGATTTATTCTTTATCTTTCCAGACACCTCGCAATTCAATATTTGAAACTTGCCATTGCCATTGTTATTTTTTGTGCTAATACCAAAGCTATTGCTACCGTTAAAAGACTGTAATCATGTTTTGTTCATGTTCTCTGAAATAAATCAGGAGAACACACAACGGGCTAGTGTCAATTTATTGAAACGCATGGTAAAGGGAAGTCTATTCCTCAATTACCTGGTAGGCCAGAATGAGAGCCTACACCGTACATTCGTTGTTCGATGCATGCAATGTATCACCTTAGAGTAGGGTCTCCAAACTTATCAATGTAACCGCCACATTTCATATTCCCTACATTCATATGGGCCAAAAGAATTAAAAATGAAAAGGGCAGTACCTGTAGTTTAATTTCCTCATAAATCTTTTTTTTTTCAAGGGAACCACATGCACTTGTTTGGCTGGCGGGATAAAATTCTGTGGAGGGCCGGTTGTGGCCCGCAGGCCATAGTTTGGAAACCCTGCAGGCTTAAAGAATCTGGCTTCACTCCATCTAATTTTCCAATTAATACTAGTCTAATTAAGGCTATTAATGAAACAAAAGAAATGCTACGCATGCAGAACCTTCAGCAATGCTAATACCTTAGACATATAAAATACGGTAAGCTTGATAACGTTTTTATTATGTTGTAGACTGTAGTTATGTACTATGTAATAACAGAACTTCATTTTGAGAGTTGCATAGCTTCCTGGAGATTAAAAATGATTTATATCAAGTTAGGCTTTCTCTTATTTTGACCAGATTGATCTAAGGCTATACTTAACAACGCACGAAGAGTTCATTCATTTTTTATTTATTTTGGATTGGCCAAACGACTGAAACAACGAGCGGGAAAAAATGTAACATATGTCCGCATTTTCAAGCAATTTTTGTTTTTATTTTTGTAATTATGATTTATGTACGGTGAACACTGGTTATGTAAACCTGAACTTCAATTTTGTGGACCACAGTGCTTGTGTGTTTGTTGAGTTGTTTATCTGTCCATACATAGAAATATTTTTTGTTGTCTTAATAGACGGAAGGCATTTTATACACATTTCCATAATGGTCTTCAGATCATTCATTTATTGATAAACGAATACCCAAAAACTTTAAAAAGCTGTCAAGTGGCATAATTAAGGGCTAAGCCAATAGTATTATTAAAGACTATACGGTAATTATTATATTGCCCTCATTTACAATTTCTAGGGTAACCAAGGAGCATTCTAGGGTAAATTATGTACTAGCCTAGGGTACAAAGATTGACGAGCGTGGAAGGCCTGGCTTGAGTTTATAGGTGAGGAATATGGTCAGTCGCCTGCCTGAATTGCCGGGGGTAGGTTTGTCATGCCGAAGAGCGCGCCCCGTTCAGCACTTGAGCGCTCTTCAGCACGTGAGCCTGAACAATTGCAATTTACGATTTCTACACCTAAGGTAGTTTTGAGTTTTTGAGCTACAGTAATCATTTTGGGATAAAAAAAAACGAAATTTAATTCTCTACTAGATGACGTCGGCTTCTATTCATTTTTGGAATAGAAAATTAGCTACATTTTTTTTGTGGGGAAAAGTGTGAAAATGGGTTCAATTTTTGTATTTTTCATTTTTTTCGAAAAGTATTTCGAAAATTCTGAAAGAACTCTCCATTTTTTTTCAGAAAATACAATTTTGCTTCTTTTGATACCAATATTATCTCTGTATCTCAAAATCTGATTGCGTCCATGTGTTGATTATTGATTGGGCAGTCCCTTGTTCGGGAGCCACTTGTTAGAGGTTCGGAAGGCAGTCCCTTGTTCGGGAGCCACTTGTTAGATTATTGATTGGGCAGTCCCTTGTTCGGAAGCCACTTGTTAGAGGTTCGGAAGGCAGTCCCTTGTTCGGGAGCCACTTGATAGATTATTGATTGGGCAGTCCCTTGTTCGGGAGCCACTTGTTAAAGGTTCGGAAGGCAGTCCCTTGTTCGGGAGCCACTTGTTAGATTATTGGTTGGGCAGTCCCTTGTTCGGGAGCCACTTGTTAGAGGTTCGGAAGGCAGTCCCTTATTCGGGAGCCACTTGTTAGATTATTGATTGGGCAGCCCCTTGTTCGGGAGCCACTTGTTAGAGGTTCGGAAGGCAGTACCTTGTTCGGGAGCCACTTGTTAGATTATTGATTGGGCAGCCCCTTGTTCGGGAGCCACTTGTTAGAGGTTCGGAAGGCAGTCCCTTGTTCGGGAGCCACTTGTTAGATTATTGATTGGGCAGCCCCTTGTTCGGGAGCCACTTGTTAGAGGTTCGGAAGGCAGTACCTTGTTCGGGAGCCACTTGTTAGATTATTGATTGGGCAGTCCCTTGTTTTGGAGCCACTTGTTAGAGGTTCGGAAGGCAGTCCCTTGTTCGGGAGCCACTTGTTAGATTATTGATTGGGCAGTCCCTTGTTCGGGAGCCACTTGTTAGATTATTTGTTGGCTTATCTTCGTCGGGACGCCATGGTGGACGATTTTCGTCGTTGATCTTTTCCTGAGGGGATTATAAGATTCGATTCTTTTTCAGACTTTATTCGCAGAAACAAGGTTGGCTTCAGATCATTAAAATCAATAATATAGTTTCAAATTTACATGGAGTGAAGGTTCTTTTCTTCGCACTCGAATTTTCAGGGAGCGGACAGTATTTCGTCGCTCTGGCGAATTTCAGGCAAGCTGGATTCAATAGGGTTTGTCTCGTATCTAGGTTACTCGAATTAAATTCCGGCGGACATTATTTACAGAGCCGGTAGCGTAATACTAGAATACCGTCTGGCTTACTGGCGATGGGCCTAACAACATGGATTTTCCCCAGACCCCTCATTTTTCCGTTTTCTTTGAATAACTCGTTTTCTATGGGGAAAATGGGAAAAACACAAAGTCCAATCTTAATCCTTGTTTAATTTTACATACCTTTGCAAAGTTTCATGAAGATCGGTCGAATAGTATAGGACTTTCATTACTGGGAGTATTCTCCCCTTAATTTAGAATTTATTCCGTTCATATTTCAAAGTCCAAATATATTCACACATTCTACGCTGAATGAAATCGTTCTCACGCTTCACCCCCTTAGCTACCTCAACATACACCTCCCCTACGCCACGGGGCAACTCTCATCCCTTCTCCCCCGGCGGATTACTGGCCTCGAACACATTCCTAAGCGACCCCGTTTTCCCGCACTTTGTGCAGTCCTTTGAAAAATAAGAACGACTAAGTTATTCCCTATAAAATAATTCAATGTGCATTGTTTGTGTCCTTCGTATGATCTATTTTACTTTTATGATGTCAGCTTCGTTAAAACATGACACCGTGATAGTAGGACGCAGGGCCAACTAGACGCAGGACCAACAGGACTCAGGGCCAACAGGACTCAAAGCCAACAGGACGCAGGACCAACAGGGTGCAGAGTCAACAGGACTCAGGGTCAACATGACACCGTGACAGCAGGTCACAGGGCCAACAGAACACAGGGCCAACAGAACACAGGACCAACACAACACAGGACCAACAGGACACAGGGCCAACAGGACACAGGGCCAACAGAACACAGGACCAACAGGACGCAGGACCAACAGGACACAGGGCCAACAGGACGCAGGGCCAACAGGACACAGGGCCAACATAACACAGGATCAACAGGACGCAGGACCAACTGAACACAGGGCCAACAGGACGCAGGGCCAACAGGACACAGGGCCAACAGGACATAGGGCCAACAGGACACAGGGCCAACAGGACACAGGACCAACAGGACACAGGACCAACGGGACGCAGGGCCAACAGGACACAGGGCCAACAGAACACAGTACCAACAGGACGCTGGACCAATAGAACACAGGACCAACAGAACATATAGGGCCAACATGATTCAGCTAAACTTACTTGCTAGAAATCAAGACCTAATCAATAATTATGCCATCATCTGGTTCTTTAGGATGCAACATTTTAGGGCAAAAATTTAAGTCACAACTAGGTCATCGTTGAGCCGCATACATTCTGACAGAATGTAAGGAGTTCATAATCCCAGCGAGAAAGAAGCCTTGAGATAGGCTCCGTCTCCGGTCATCTTCACCAAACGCTCCTCCGTCATTTCTTCCTCATGACCGAACCTCTTCAACACCCAGCAGTGGACTCTTCTCGCCATCTCCCTCCTAACTTTAGTCGTACTCCTCGCTACCCCATTCTTTTGCCTATTTTCCAACGTCGCTCCAGCTTTACCCCTCAGACACTTCATCTCGATCCCAGTCCACTTTCTCTTTGCCTTTTTTGAGACCTTTTTTCGCTCCATACAGTACTCTCGGCGCAACACTTTCCTGTCACCTCTTCTTTGCACTCCTACTCATGCCCTTCTTCCATATAACAGCCTTCAAACCTATCCACGCTTGTTACCCTCTTCTAACTTTAATTTTACTCCGTTATCAAATTCACCATTCGCAGCCAGACGAGCTCCCAAATACTGTAAATCACTCATTCCCGTGAGCACATCTTTATTCCAGCATGCATTCGTTCCTCTCAGAACCTACTCAGATGCTACTCCTGCTTGCATTCACCTGGAATTTTTTCTATCACTCATCCATTTCAAACATTGTCTCCAATTTTCAACGTTTCTACCCCAGCTAGAGGTTTATCACCAGCAAAAAAGTAGCTGGATCAATCCAAGACTTTTGATCTGATGCAGCAACTCCCATCTCCGACTCTTACGACTTTGCCAGCCCTAAGTTCTGCATCATTTGTTCTCGTTTATTATTTTCGATCTGTTATTCTATTATAACCAAACCACTATGTCGGGCAATGAAGTCTCCCATTATGACAACAGGTCAGGACAGTTCTTTCGATGTGTTAAATAATACTTCAAAATTCACCTGTGCTCCTCGTGGTAAATATCTATTATTATTCGATTATTATTATTATCATCTTGAATTAATCTAGGCATAATCTCGTTGCTCTTATCTGAGCCGGGAATAGTATGTCAATTTCTTGGGTGGATATTGATCACTGTATATACAGTGCAATTCCCCAATGAAAACTGTGACTATAGTGACTCTGCTTTTATAAACCGTTAAATCATGATTTTGACGACCCTAAATCATTACCGTGGAATGTTTCCTGTACAATTATCACTGCTGGTTCGAGAGTTTCATCAAGGTTTATGGTGTCCTCTTTGGAAATCGACATTACTTTCAGGTACCACTGGATGAATATAACTTCTTCCTGTTCGGTCAGCAACTCAACTTTCACTAAGTCTTGTAGTCCTCAGACCTCCTTTTTTCGTTTTGGCCTTTTGGGATATTTTCTGCTGTAGCTTCCTTTCGATGTTCCATGCGATCGCTGTCTTTCAGTCTCTCATGGTTTTGGGCGGTTTCACATCATTTCTTCCTCAAATCTATCTCTATCCTCATTTCCAACTCTTCTCTTTTCAACTCTTCTGTATTTATCAAAAATATTCCTGGTTTCCCTCCTCTTTGATTTCCTTTAATTTTTAGGTCCCACTATACTACGATACGATAAAGTCTATTTTCTCCATAACTTTTTTAGCTTCCAATGGTACCCATATCACTGTAGCTTAAAAACTAATGGAGAAGATAGATTTTGAAACCCCAAAATTGGTACTTCTCAATAGAGACAAAAAAGTAAAGTAAACATCCTAATTTTTTAGTTTTAAATCATTTTCAGTGCTGGCTAGGGCCCATGCAATTATTATACAGTAATAAAGAGACAAAGGAGCTTACATAGCAACGTTGCGCCAAAGGTGCAAAGGTGCTCTGTAACATGATGAAATCCCACCTACCTTCCCACCTCCCTCTTTTTGAAACCCCACTAGAGGGCGAACGAGTGAACGTACGAACCTCATTTCTTCACAGGACTTACCTGACGTCTTACACTTCCCATAGCAGGTAATATCAAAGTTTTGAAATATTTTATGATTTTTACGATATCAAAGGGTTACGATTCCCTTCAGATTCAGATAAGAGAGACCAACCACGGCACACTTCATGAACACTGTCGAGATATTCCGGCATCGCTTGGCGATGTGGCCCTACACCTGACAATGGAACAAATAATTGGCTTATTTTTGAAGAAACATACATTATTATCTTGTCTCTCTCCCGGGATATAGATGCTGTATGGTACGATACGGTGCCTGAAGCTTATTAAAAAGGCTTGTGCTTTGCGATATGTTGGTTTGGAAAAAGTTGCTTTGGGAACTTCCAGCTCATTGTACTGTTCTTGATGATCGATCTTTAATTCTCCCGTGTCAGTGATTTCGAAGTCGTTAATACGAATCAGGCAAATCGAAGGTTGAATCTGCTGTATTCTGCAGTCTAACCCGGTATATCCACAATACGCGAGAGGTCCACAATCCTTTCCGCTAGTTGCGTACTCCGTACTTGAACCATCATCGTTTTACGGCTAATGCTGAACCGCCTCTTTGGTTTCTCGCCATTCACAGTTAAAATACTCTGAAGAACATCAAATGGATAAGCTTTCCTTTTTTTTCCTTGATCAAATGCGACTGGAAAGTACTTGAGAAAGTAATCGTCGCTGTTGTCACCATCAAAGCTCTTTTCTCGATAATTTTTAACTCTTTTACGCTTATATTTCTGGTCCCAATGATGAATCGTTTTGTACCAACAACACCATTTTTTAGCTTTTTCTCAATTATTACATCCATTTTGTTAGCACTGACGTCTTCCGTATGTTACATTTATATCTCTGATCACAAAGGCAATAACGTCGTCGATTCTCTGCTTTATATTTCCGATGATGTTGAGTTGGTTCATTTCACTGCCGAAGGAATCATCTTCTCCTCAGTCGTCATTCCGCTGCCGCTACAGATCCTCCATTTATTTCATAATACGGCTCGTCGAACGTTGTTCACACACACGGTTGATGTTTTTCAAAATTTGAGCGAGGATCCCCTTGATAATTCAAGGGGGCCTTGTTCTGAAGCTGTACACTACATTCCATCATTGTAACCAAAGTTTAAATATACAGAGTTAAAAATACAAACGCCAGATGTTGGTTTAACTCACGTATAAGACTTTAACAAATAAACTTATAAGCACTTTGATATCAGTTATCAATAACATGTATACTATGTGACGAGTAACTTAATTTCAAATAGTTAAACAAACGGTTACTCCACGGAAAGGTGTGGGTGGGCTGCAATACTGGCTGCAAGCAAGTAATCCTTAATAAATCCTTTTCTGTAGACTGTTTTCTTCACGATGTACAAATATAATAATACAGTTTGGCCCATGTAAAGCGTGGTAAAGGGAACAGAGAAAATTCTATAAAACAGAGTTCCCTAATTTTTTACGACGTCTCCAAATTCTTTCATCCCTCTAAAATACTATTAGTAGCTACCTTTATTATTCAACCCCGAATTTTAACTTAAATTGCCGACATTTACCTTTCTACACATCCATATAATACAGTGTTTAACTAAACCAGACGGATTACACAAAACAGGAAAGATTATTCTTAAATGAACAATCACACTAATGATGTTGTGGACTTTTATTCAACACTTTATCATTTGAGGGGTAGCAATGACTACAGCAATAATGCTGATGGAGAATATATTCGAATAACATTTACTAAGGGATCTACTACCCTGGACTACCCTTTGACTACCAAATTTTACAAATGCTTTTTTTTCATTTCTATCGCAACTAGGTGAACGAGATGCGTACAGATGTGTAATATTGATTGCCAAACACATTTGCATCTATGAAATTGTTCTATTTATACAAAAATATATTATTTATTTCGTGATGATTAGAAAAATATAAATCCTTGCACAAACCCCTACCTACTCTATAATTTTCAACCTAGACGCGTGATTTTGGTCTCATTCGACGCGGAAAGACTGTACCAAGACCGTAACGTTAGATTTTTTTTCATTTTTGACCTAGATAAAAAGTTATAGGTACACATATCCAGAATTCGACATAAAAATATTTTTTTCCAGTTTTTCCCCAATAAAAGTTTTAATTTAAAATTTAAATAGAATTTTGCTTCACTACGCTGTTCCCACTGTCAAACTGCATCGAATGAAACCAAAATCACACTTTTACATTGAAAATTGTAGAAGGAGTGTGGTTTTGCGCAGAAAAATATATATATATATATATATATATATGTATATATATATATGTTCGCTCAATCACTTTTTTCTATCGCGAATTTCAAAATTTTTCATAAAATCAAATGTGTTTAGAATTTAATTTTACATATCGGTATTCATTTTCATTTACCTAGTTGCAATAGAATCCTGTAATCTGAGATTGAAAAAAGTATATTGAATTTGTCTTTTTAATACACTTTTTTGACATATGTAACCATAAACTTTTTTTTAATCCGAAATTCAAAAAAATCCTACGTTACGGTCTTGGTACAGTCCTTCCGTGTCAAATGAAACCAAAATCACGTTACTACGTTGAAAATTATTGAGTGGGTAGGGTTTTGCGCCACTATATATATTTTTCTAATAATCGCGAAATAAATTATTTTTTTTTGCGAAAATCGAAAAATTTTCTAGATGCTAACGTGTTTGCAAATAAATTTACATCCACGTGTAAATTTTCGTTCCATCGGTGCATTAGCAATATGTACAGTGAAGTTTGAACGAAGAGGTTGAGGCCAGGGTAGTAGATCCCCTTAAATATTCTATTCTATATTCTTTCTTAATATAGAGTTGGGCTTGAAAACTTCCTTTCTTAAATAAGATGTAATTGTAAAAGATAATAATTTATCTTTCATTTTCAAAGGCCCGTCCACACTATCAATCTTTCAGCCGATTCCTATGTTTTTCGGCAGTCCGCGAACACGGACATGTGCAGTGGAAAAATGCCCGACTTCGGCGTGTTTGTGTTTTCGCAGCTACAGGAAATCTCCGAACACAAACTTTCATAGAAACACTGAACACTTGCTTGTTTGAGTATTGTGGATGGTATTTTTGCTCGTGAATTGTTGGGTTTCTACGTCTTTTTGTGCTATTTTATGGATTTGATTGTGTTTTTCTCGCGAATACTACAAAATTGTACGACTCCATTTATATTATATTTTTCTAATTAAACTACGTAACGTGCACAATATTTATTCAGTAATAACATAACATGTCAATAATTTTAGATATAATTGATGATAATTTTATTAAAATAAAACTAACTTCCAGCGTACGGAAGTCTGGATTCGATTCAGATAAAATATTTTTTGTTGTTCTCGTTTTGGGCTGTTTTTGATTGATGAAAAGTTGGATAGTGTAGACAAGCCTTAAGGTAGGAGGCTTGCGTGTTGAATGTTGAATTAGCTCCTGCGGCAGCCGTATCACGCTTTTTCCTTGGAGGCATGGTTTAGTGACAGCCGCTTGGTCATCATAGCACAACGTGTCTTTAGTCGTCACTTTGACAGGCGTCTTGTCAGATAGATAACCAATTTTACGTCCTGGTTTCCGGATTCCAAGAAACCGGGACGTTTGTTTTACACATAGAAAGAATCTACGAGGACATTTAAAATACCGGAAAATATCGAATGAGCTTGCTTTTCAGGGCTGCATTTCCCTACAGAAGCACTCCGCTCGTAAGCATGTTGTTGTTCGTGGTATGTTGTAGCGCCCTCTTCAACAACGGTCCAACAACAGTACTGTCGGAACGTTATTATGTAACCTAGCAAACGTAATGAGAGCAACCGGTGAAAGCCTTTCTAAGCGACGCAAAATTTTTCTAAGACGACAATGCAAGTTTTCGCAAGATTGGGGTAACAAACAGAATATAACGTATTTGAGGGAAGTCAATCCTAGGTAACTCCACGAAAGTACCCATCTCTCAGATCGGGTCACAATGCGTCCAGGTTTGGAACTTTTGGGTAATATATAAACATAAAATAATTTGTTGGACTTGAATTACGTCTACTGGGAGCTTTTGCGGTTTCTGTATTCTTGCTGTCTTGATTCGTTGATGTGAAGAATAAGTGCCGTTGCTAGCAGTGGACAGAATTCAAAGACTGGCTTGAGCGGGACAATGAGAGGGGCAGCACAGAGCAGGCAGTTCATACTGGGTCGTCAGTGAGAATTTCCGACGTCGCAGCGTCGGTCTGATGTTCACTCGTTCGGTTTTAAGCGTCGACTCTTCTCATGCATTTCCCTCACGTTCTCATCCCTATAGAGTTTGAATTATCTGAAAGCTACCAGGGACGATCATTCAGGGTGAAGCCTTAGACTGGAATTGCTGATCTTTAAACAATTGGACGTGTTGTCTGCAGCTGGAATCTTAAGGTGGAGCTCAGCCGTACTATATGTAGTAGGAGAAGCATTATTCTCTACTCTCTTCTTTCCCTCATCTGACGAGCGCCGAGTTCTTGCTATGAAAGCCTAACTTGCCGAACTGTACGACCACTGGATGCTGCCAATAGAGCAACGAAAACGTAGGTCACGGTAAGGGTGCGTTCACACTACGAGCGAAGCAGAGCAACAATAATGTTTGTATAGTTTTAAATGCAGAAACGCTCGGCTGTTCACACTGCAAGCGGAGCGGCGCGCTCGGGAAATTTGTTGGAATTTTTTGACGCTCGGTGTGAGCGTTTCTCCGCGCCTCCACCTTTGGATCGTCATTTCATACAAGGGTAGAATTGTCGTTTGATTTCATAAGTACAATATATAACTAGTAAGTTGTACAATCAATCATATAACATCTATAACTGATAGTGTAACATGTAGTATTTTATTTTTATTTTGCCCGTATGGGTACTTATTGATTTTCTTTTTGGAAAACGTAATCTACATAAAAACAAAATAATCAAGAAGGGTAAAAACATCATTCATGAAGTTTTCTTTATAAAAATAGAGCTTTCGAGTAAACTATACTCATCTTCAGTATCTGGAACGATAATAAAAATTCACAAATTATAGCAGCAGAGTAAACATAGAAAAAGTGATACAAGATTGATACAACATAGAAAAGTGATACAACATAGAAAAGTAATACAAGATGGGAGTCCTAATTTAAAATATACAGAGGTGCAGACGAATCTGCTTCATTTAACGTAGGCCTAGTGTGGTGAATAAGTATACTTTCTAACAAACGAATATCTAGTTTATTGCTATGGCCTATAATTTCGAAACAATTTTCAGTGATTGGGTGGTCAGCTGCATGCGAGTGATCTCTTATACTGCCGTACAAATGGCCTTATCCCGAAATTTATACGATTTAAATTGTACAACCGTGACCTTCAAAGAGGGCGGAGCTACCTCACCTACCAAAAGAGACTTCTCAACGAGGAAATAGATAAGAAGTTCAAACTACGGGCATCGTTGCGTTCTCATTTCAGTACGGCGCGGGAAGAGTTAAGGCAGCGCACCTCCTGGTTGGACTTCAATCACTTTACGACTTACGCAGAGTCTGGTATGGAGAAGAAAAATGGCATGTACGTTAGAACTTTAAATAGGAAATTGTTTAATTTAGGATTGACCAGGCAGTACGATTCTCTCAAGCCGGATCAAATCATTTTCAACAAATCAGATAGAATACTAACTGACGATGAAAAGGATGTACTGGGTCTTGGCTTGAAATTTTGCTTCGCACCATTGAAGTTGAGTTATTCGCAACATTTCCTGGCATTTGAAAAGTTTTATGGTTTGCTGAGGGAGAATTCAATTTTTAACGTAAATGAGGATTCTGTAAACTACATTCGATCAACTATAAAAAATGTCGCTTTCACATCGTATTACTCATTTCGCAGTAGTTTATCAGCTCGCCACCGGTCAATGATCAACACCCTAAAAACTCTGCGGAGAGATAGAACTATTATTGTTACGAGACCGGATAAGGGAAATGGTGTGGTTATCTTAGCGCGTAACTCCTATTTGTCAAAAATGAAAACTCTATTGGCCGATTCATCAAAATTTATTCCTTGTGCTGGTGACTTAAAACAGGCTTTGTTCAAAATAGAAGATAAAGTAAATAGATTTATTGAGAAAATTTACTCGAAGGGCATTATTTCAGAAGATTTGAGAAAAATGCTGAAAACATCTGGGAGTAAATTCGGAATCATGTACGGTTTACCTAAAATCCACAAGAGGGACTTCCCTCTAAGACCAATTTTATCAACCATTGGCACATCTAACTACAAATTATCAAAATTTTTAGTATCTCTTTTGACTCCGATTTCAAATAACTGCTATACTATTAAAGACTCTTTTTCATTTGTACGTGAAATTTGCTCAATGCCGAATAAGAACTATGTCATGGCAAGTTTTGACGTTGTATCCCTTTTTACAAATATTCCTGTGAATGAGACAATTGAAATAGCGTTGTCAAAACTATTTACCAACAATGACAGATTCAGTGGATTTGACAGGCAAAGTTTCAAGAAACTGTTGGAATTGTGCACGAAAGATAATCTATTTTTGTTTGACGGCAACTTGTATTCGCAGAGGGATGGTGCCCCAATGGGGGGTTGCGTTTCACCCACTTTGGCTAATATATTTTTGTCTCATCATGAACAGGTTTGGTTGAACGAGTGTCCAAGTTTGTTTAAGCCTGTGTTCTATCGGAGATATGTTGACGATACTTTTGTTTTATTTGAGGATGCTAGTCACATTGCCTTATTCTTAGACTACTTGAATAGTAAACATCCCTCAATAAAATTCACGCATGAGAACGAAAACCTTAATAAACTCAATTTCTTAGACGTCTGCATAGAAAAAACAGCTAACTCGTTCAAAACTACCGTGTTTCACAAATTAACGAACACTGGCTTAGGAATGAAATATTATAGTGCAATCAATTTCAACTTCAAGTGCAATCTTATTTCTTGCCTAGTAGATAGAGCTTTTAAAATTTGTTCGACGTATGACTCTTTTTTAACACAGCTAGAATTTTTACGTTCATATTTTTGCAAAAATTCATTTCCCCTTTTTTTAATTGAAAAATGTTTTCGTAGGACAATTGACTCTCACCGCGTGCGAAAGATGGCTAATTTTGATGTGCCGAAAAAAATTTTGTACGTGTCATTACCATATATGTCTGTCTTTACTAATCGCTAGGTAGAAAACGAAATAAAAACGCTTATCACTAAATACTACCCACAAATAAATCCTAGAATAATTTTTCGCAATATGTTCAGTGTTGGCAGTTTTTTCCGGTTTACTGATAAGATGCCTGAGTTCCTGCAAAGCTGCGTCGTCTATAAATACAAATGTGGCCAGTGTAATGCTACATATTGTGGGGAGACAACTCGCCACTTAGTGACGCGCATAGCAGAACATAGGGGGGTGTCAGTACGTACTGGGAGAGCTACCGCCAACACTTTGCACAGCAGTATAAGAGATCACTCGCATGCAGCTGACCACCCAATCACTGAAAATTGTTTCGAAATTATAGGCCATAGCAATAAACTAGATATTCGTTTGTTAAAAAGTATACTTATTCACCACACTAGGCCTACGTTAAATGAAGTAGATTCGTCTGCACCTCTGTATATTTTAAATTAGGACTCCCATCTTGTATTACTTTTCTATGTTGTATCACTGTTCTATGTTGTATCAATCTTGTATCACTTTTTCTATGTTTACTCTGCTGCTATAATTTGTGAATTTTTATTATCGTTCCAGATACTGAAGATGAGTATAGTTTACTCGAAAGCTCTATTTTTATAAAGAAAACTTCATGAATGATGTTTTTACCAACCTTGATTATTTTGTTTTTATGTAGATTACGTTTTCCAAAAAGAAAATCAATAAGTACTATTCTAAGAGAAAGATATGGCGAGGAGGGTCTCAGGATTTTCCGCCTTTACGAAGGTCTGGGCGGTAAACTTCACAAATGCAGCAGAGACCTCGAATTTTTGGAAACTTGCCGTACAAATGGCCTTATCCCGAAATTTATACGATTTAAATTGTACAACCGTGACCTTCAAAGAGGGCGGAGCTACCTCACCTACCAAAAGAGACTTCTCAACGAGGAAATAGATAAGAAGTTCAAACTACGGGCATCGTTGCGTTCTCATTTCAGTACGGCGCGGGAAGAGTTAAGGCAGCGCACCTCCTGGTTGGACTTCAATCACTTTACGACTTACGCAGAGTCTGGTATGGAGAAGAAAAATGGCATGTACGTTAGAACTTTAAATAGGAAATTGTTTAATTTAGGATTGACCAGGCAGTACGATTCTCTCAAGCCGGATCAAATCATTTTCAACAAATCAGATAGAATACTAACTGACGATGAAAAGGATGTACTGGGTCTTGGCTTGAAATTTTGCTTCGCACCATTGAAGTTGAGTTATTCGCAACATTTCCTGGCATTTGAAAAGTTTTATGGTTTGCTAAGGGAGAATTCAATTTTTAACGTAAATGAGGATTCTGTAAACTACATTCGATCAACTATAAAAAATGTCGCTTTCACATCGTATTACTCATTTCGCAGTAGTTTATCAGCTCGCCACCGGTCAATGATCAACACCCTAAAAACTCTGCGGAGAGATAGAACTATTATTGTTACGAGACCGGATAAGGGAAATGGTGTGGTTATCTTAGCGCGTAACTCCTATTTGTCAAAAATGAAAACTCTATTGGCCGATTCATCAAAATTTATTCCTTGTACTGGTGACTTAAAACAGGCTTTGTTCAAAATAGAAGATAAAGTAAATAGATTTATTGAGAAAATTTACTCGAAGGGCATTATTTCAGAAGATTTGAGAAAAATGCTGAAAACATCTGGGAGTAAACTCGGAATCATGTACGGTTTACCTAAAATCCACAAGAGGGACTTCCCTCTAAGACCAATTTTATCAACCATTGGCACATCTAACTACAAATTATCAAAATTTTTAGTATCTCTTTTGACTCCGATTTCAAATAACTGCTATACTATTAAAGACTCTTTTTCATTTGTACGTGAAATTTGCTCAATGCCGAATAAGAACTATGTCATGGCAAGTTTTGACGTTGTATCCCTTTTTAGAAATATTCCTGTGAATGAGACAATTGAAATAGCGTTGTCAAAACTATTTACCAACAATGACAGATTCAGTGGATTTGACAGGCAAAGTTTCAAGAAACTGTTGGAATTGTGCACGAAAGATAATCTATTTTTGTTTGACGGCAACTTGTATTCGCAGAGGGATGGTGCCCCAATGGGGGGTTGCGTTTCACCCACTTTGGCTAATATATTTTTGTCTCATCATGAACAGGTTTGGTTGAACGAGTGTCCAAGTTTGTTTAAGCCTGTGTTCTATCGGAGATATGTTGACGATACTTTTGTTTTATTTGAGGATGCTAGTCACATTGCCTTATTCTTAGACTACTTGAATAGTAAACATCCCTCAATAAAATTCACGCATGAGAACGAAAACCTTAATAAACTCAATTTCTTAGACGTCTGCATAGAAAAAACAGCTAACTCGTTCAAAACTACCGTGTTTCACAAATTAACGAACACTGGCTTAGGAATGAAATATTATAGTGCAATCAATTTCAACTTCAAGTGCAATCTTATTTCTTGCCTAGTAGATAGAGCTTTTAAAATTTGTTCGACGTATGACTCTTTTTTAACACAGCTAGAATTTTTACGTTCATATTTTTGCAAAAATTCATTTCCCCTTTTTTTAATTGAAAAATGTTTTCGTAGGACAATTGACTCTCACCGCGTGCGAAAGATGGCTAATTTTGATGTGCCGAAAAAAATTTTGTACGTGTCATTACCATATATGTCTGTCTTTACTAATCGCTATGTAGAAAACGAAATAAAAACGCTTATCACTAAATACTACCCACAAATAAATCCTAGAATAATTTTTCGCAATATGTTCAGTGTTGGCAGTTTTTTCCGGTTTACTGATAAGATGCCTGAGTTCCTGCAAAGCTGCGTCGTCTATAAATACAAATGTGGCCAGTGTAATGCTACATATTGTGGGGAGACAACTCGCCACTTAGTGACGCGCATAGCAGAACATAGGGGGGTGTCAGTACGTACTGGGAGAGCTACCGCCAACACTTTGCACAGCAGTATAAGAGATCACTCGCATGCAGCTGACCACCCAATCACCGTATGGGTACTTTAAACATTTATTTATTTTATTTTATTCCTCTAATTTTTCTTTTATTATAGCTTCGATTTTAAGGAATCTGTTTTTTTTTCTTTGTTATGTACTTTTATTTTCCTTGTTATGTTGTGTATTTTATTTTGTGATCTCGTAAAAGGAATTATAATGTTGGATTTTTTAATAAATTTTTCATTTTTTCCATAAAATGGGAGGAAAAGGAGGCCGTATGGTGAGGAAGGCCTCAATGAGAGTCTAATACAAAATAAGCTGCAAACTATTATGAGCTTGGGTGTTTTTTCTAATACTAACGAAAAACATGTCAGTATTTTGAGGATTTTTCGGCCGAGAAAAGTCAGTATTTGTCAGTAATTTTTACTTAGCTTTTTCTGGCACAACCCTAAATTTCTGAAGGTAATTATTTTACTTGCACTCATCTTAAAGTCACCCAAAACTGACCTACGAAAACCTGTAGTGCTATTTAGTGATACAACCTTTATGTAAAGACTTTAATTTTGCTTGAACTACTTTGCTCTACATGTATCCTCAATATAAATTAATGAATTATTACTGAATGACAAGTTTATCTTATCTCGTCGGAAATTTTTCCCTCTATAAGGGATTGTAGTACGTCAAAAGTTGCCGGTTTCATCCGTAAATACTCGAAGAATTACGATTCATCTGTCCTCAGTGCTTCGAAGAGATAGTGAGTGATATTCTCCATAGCGATCTCTCGTCATATTGATGGGATGGACCCAGTGTTCCCGTTTCTTGCCGTCGAGCAATAGGAACGTACTTACGAAATTCTCCAAAGCGACTGATTCTTGTGTAGGTCGCTCTGCTCAGCACACATGTGAACACCCACCCACTCAGCTCTGCGCCGCGCCGTGCCGCTCCGCTCCGCTTGTAGTGTGTGCGCACTCCAATTACAGTGCTGCATCTGTGCCTTTGCAATGCTTCGTTGTTAGCCCACATCACAACCTCTTGAAAATGCTTCAGGATGGGCTGAAAATACCGAGTTACGCGAATGTTCATTAGTAGAGAACAAGAATATTGGCTGGTCCCTGATTCTCCCACAAACACCATTAGAAGATTCCGTTCTCGATTACTCGAGAACAAAGCAGCAACTTGCCTCTTAGTACCATAGTTTCAATAGTACTTTGCACAGCAGGTACGCGAGATTGAAGGAAATTAAAGGCTTCTCCAAGATCTTTATTATTTTAACACATAACGTTATAGCAACCGAGTTAGACAGATTTTGAGAATGATTCTCAGCAATAAGCGGGGTAAATTTACGATTGCTTGTAAGACACCACCCTCCCTCTACCCAACGAATGATCAATGCAATTAGCGCCCACTACACAGTCCAAAATCCTCCGGCGAGGGTTGTCCCACGATGAATCCATGGCTCGGAAGTCATCCCTGGGTGCCCAAAAAAGAACCCTAATCCGCATGTTTTTTTGCTCTTCATTCCGTTGTTTTAAAAAAACAACCAAAGATGGGGCAAAAAACAACCAAAGATGGGGCAAAAAACAACCTATTCCTACATACACTTTACAACATTTACCTTTACCACGTAGGGTACGCAACCCCACTTACAGGACTTGAAGGATACTCGTAATTCCCCGAACACAGGGCAGAAAAATTCCGTCGCACACTCCCCGGAATTGCCACGAACAAAAATAGTCTCCAGTGCTCTCCCGATCACTTCCCAGTAAAATCTGACTCCTGTTTGAAGCGCTGACAAAGCTCGGCTGAGTTGCGAAAATAAAAGTTCCGAAGCAGAAGGCCACACTACGAGCATCTAGGACTCGGGTAAAAAGTCACCAAAGTCTACTACTGTACCAATAGCCGGGATGATTTACAGTACGAACAATCCCAATTTTATTCCATGTGCACTCTATTTTCTGTGTAACCGGTATTTTTTTAATGATTCACTCAATTATAGGGGATTTACCTGTAAAATTCTTTCGCAGATTAGTTCGCAATTCTGTAATGGTTTGTGAAAGTGATAAATTTTGCAAATGGTAAATTCACCCACAAATAAATAAATTCTATCATTTATTAACTTAATGATTCGTTGATAAATTACAATCAAAATAAATTCAATAACTGATGAATTGTATTCCATTCATTGTGCTTGATAAATTCTACTCACTTTAGCTAAATCCATGAAAGGCACGCCTATTTGAAAGGGGGATACCTTTTACGCTTTAACCAATAAATAATGTTAATTATTCTAAAAATTGCTCCAGGAGAATCTCGACAGGGCCGGTGGCGATGGGAATTTCGTTTCAGTTTTGGCCCTCTTCGCTGCCTGTATAGTTGCTCCAGATTTCTCGAGGAGTGACTAGAACAAGGATTTATACCGGAGATACATAAGTTAATAACTTATGAAACTAAGAGCATGGCGTTTATCTTGTTTCGTTACAGTATTTTCATTAATAGTGCCCAGAGAAGGAATCATTGGTCCATATTTTCTTCAAGGCAATGGCTGTGCTGTAAACGTGAAGTCAGTCATTACGTACAATTTGACAATGATTTGGGAGCTCTCTTTGCCAGTTCTCGAACGAATGATTCTGAGCAATGTGTTATTTAAACAAAGTGGATTCATAGCCCACACAACCATAGGTAATCGCTTATTTTAGAGAGACTTTTTTTCTGAGCAGGTGACTTTCAGGTTCGTAAACGTAATGGGATCCGACGACTTTTAGCAGGGAGTTATTCTGTGAGACCGATTGATCCGAAATTTGACAGTTGTTCATTATATCTTTATTTTGAAGTATTTATTTGCGAATTTTCTCCTTGGAGAGCGAAATTCCCTTAAAAATGAATATGAGAGTGGAGGGGCACAATATTGATTCAACTCGCTGGGATCACTCGAGAAAGACGATTTTAGTACCATTCGACGTGAAAACGTTGTGGCTAATTAATGCTCGTAGAAGACGCATTTTCAATTTTTTGCGAGCTGATTTTACGAGTTGAATAAAATTTCTCCATTTTAGCCGAATTTTATCTGTAAGAAACACCGTCTTTTAATGAAAAAGGAAATGTAATGAACGCTTAACAAAATTTTGCTCCAACGTAACTTATTTTCCTATAAGCCCACAACGACTTCTCAAGGAAAAATGCCTGAGAGAAAGCGAGCTTCAAATTGAGAAACAAACTTCACAGAAGAGCCCGCTACCGAATTTCCTTGAACGTTATTCGTATGCTCGTCTTTGCTCTCTTCGCAGAGGCGGAGAGCATTCCTCCATACACAAAACAGTGTGAAACTGATTTCAGTGTGTTACTCTTAGTGCAGCAGAGAATTGAGGTGAGAAAACCCAAGTCCGAGAAGTATCAATAATTCATCCTAAATTTTGTCATCGTAATTTAGATCAACTAAATTCAAGATTCGCAGACTAAAACATCGCCAGACGTATCAAACTATGCATGAATGATTTTACTGAAGTGCTTCATCTTTCATCACCTATTTTCGTGCTTTTTTTTTTACTCAGACTTTGTGCGCATGAATATTTTTGTATAACTGCGTTTCCTATACTGAATGAGCTAACTCCTGAGCTCGTGAGCCTCAGCACGTCTTTAATTTTTGCGTTTTTAACGCGACAAACGAGCTTTAAAGTTTCTTTATGTATGTCCTAAGTAGTCAATAATTTTCTTTCAAATCAAAGTATTTGTGAAAAATTATGCCAAAATATGTTGGTATGCATGAGGCTGTTTCTCCGATTTAAGAATAAGCTTCCGATTTCGTTGTAGGCCTCTCTAGTTCATAAGTTTAGTGGCGCACAATACTCTTCAGAGAGCATGAGAACATGATATTCTTTCGTCTATGGTTGCAGAAAATCGTTGCAGGAGGTATCCCAACGACACCATAACGTACAGACGTTTTCAGCAGTTAGGGGTCATGCAGGCCAATATAAAACAACCATAAATGTGAGCAGTTTCAAAATCACATGTCGAATTGAGTTTTCTGGAGGCCTGTCAATTTTAAGAGTGTTAGCCATTTTTACGACGTAAGTAATTTTAAATAAATTTATTAATTATTCACTTTACCTATTCACTTTAACTAACTAATGATGTGCAATTTCCTAAGGCGTCCGTTTGTAAACCTAGATTATTTTGGTATTTCTTGAAAAAAATAAAGTTATTTTCTGTGGTCTTCTTTGTGCTTTTATTTTATTTTTGAACTATTCATTGAAGTAAGGGAACATCTTGTAATAGTAACAACTAAAATTAAAATTTCAAAACAGAAGTATTCTGTCGAGACGTAGAAATAAAGAATGAAAATCTTGAGGGTTTGTTTCCGAGGAATTCGAGGCGATTGGGGACATAAATCTCGTCATTACTTTCAAGAAATTGAATTGAGAATATCATGCAATTTATATCACTATCTTTCGTTAAATGCGAAGCCTTGGTAAGATTTAGAAAGCTCTATGATGGATAACTCAGAAGAAATTTCAGAAAACGTTCGAATTGTTGAGTCTCATTACGCCTCGTAGTTACATTTTTTTCAGATCTGACACGTTCAAATATCTTTTCTAGAGATGAAAATTGCTGGAGATGTAAGTAAGATCCCAAGTATTAATGTTAAATGAAAATGGGGAACTTCAAGCAAAACAAAAACACCTCAAAATGGCTTGCATGGTTGAAAAATTCGGTCAGGTGAATGGTAAAACACAAATAAAATTATCCACTATGAACTGTTCAATAAAAACAAAACTGTAACTTCTGAGGTCAGTTTCTAACTGCTGAGTCATTTAAAAAACTATAAAGAAGAACAGAGTTTTCTTTAACAGAAAAACTACTGGACTGAATAACTTCTTTCCGTAACAGAAAAGCAAAAATGGAAAGTATAGTGATTTTGGACCAAGGGGAAGCGAAGCCTCGTGATGCAAGGGTGACTCCCAAACTTAAAGATAGGTCTGGTTGCGAAGCAAAATCTCACTCGCCGTATTTTTCATTCTATTATCTATCCTGCTGTCATTTTTTAGAAGCTTGCACAATTCTTTTTAAGGTCTAAAGCTCCTCTCCCTTCTGGATGAGAGCTCGAAATGAAGTTAATTTTTTTCAAAATTATACCAGCTTGGTCTGCGAAAGAAACATCAACAAGTTAATTGACGTGTAAAAAGATGCTGGTGATAAGAATGTTGTTGATGAAGACGCATTTAATTCATCTTCATACTTTTATTTTCGATTTTCCTTCACACACAATGTACAGACGCTCAGATCTTCAGCTGCAATTTTTATTTCAACTCTTATTTACTGTTTTTTTTTTCACCTAATCTTGTTACGGGTTGAGTTGTTCAAAATGAGTTGTAACAGGTTGCATGAATATTCCTGATTTCAACACTTTCTTCGTACGAACGCGGTAATGGATGCTCGAAATGATCAGCCTTTTTTACGGCCATTCGTTTCTTCTGATCAGACGTTATAGTGTTTTATCGACTTCATAAATAACGTTAACTTTGAACATATATTTTGTCGAATTTCTCATTTAAATTTGCGCCTTATGTAATTTGTCTTTCTTTACTAAGATGCACTGGCAAAACCATTATTAATAATGACTTTAAAAATTATTAGACATACTTTACAAATATATCTCATATTCTTTTTTAAATACTCTAATGAAATGGCTTACCTAACGTGTAACATTTGATTGAATTGATTCAATAACGTTCGAAATAAAATGCGATCAATGTCATGTTATTTATTTAGCCGAATTATTTTATTCCTTAAAAGACAAGGTTTTTCTTCTTTACTTGAAACATCAGTCTTACAAACACCTTTAGATTGCCCCATTTTTGCAGAAATTGATTTCTGCTCCTAGAAAATATATTGTTGCTCGAATCCAATCAATGAAAGTCATTTCCACTGATAAAACATTTGACATTCCTGCTATTCAGTTTCATAGTCGAAGAAATTAATTTAGTAAATTTAAAGTATTTTACGAGCGAGATCCAACTTCGATATAAAAACCCACGTGCGACTGAACGCAAAAATAGTGATTCCAGTTCAATTTTTCTGTATGGAGGAAATGTAAGTGGATCAAGTGCTCTCTCAGCTTTATTTCACTGTACCGGTAGTGATGGGGCTAATTAATAAAGCTGGCAATGACAGACTTTCACTCTTCAAGAAGAAGAGCAAATCTTTGTCCCGAGATCATTTCGGCTAACAATAGAGCGCACCATTTCTCTTCTCAAGCAAAGAATGGTTAATGCGAGCCTAGAAAGGTCTTTAGCTACGTGAAAATATGGGCTGAGATCAAATTTACTTGCTCCTCAAAGGCGGCCAGTAGCTGGGTTGGCTCTTGCCCTCGCAGCTGTTAGAATTACATTAAGTGAAAGGCATTTGCAAGGTAATGAGAAAATACATTCTCCGCTATCAAACACATCCTCAGTCGTCTCAAAGACTTACACCTTGTACCGCAGAGAAGATTTAGTCAATCACAGTATAAAATATATACGAACAACGAAAATCAGGAAAGTCTTCGTAACGTAATACACACTTTTAGTAACACCTGGTCTCATATCCCCATTACCCCGTAACTGCCTCTTTTATCCTGATACATTTTTGCATACATCGTGACATATTTTTCTGATTGAGCCAGGCAGGATTATCGAGTTTTAATAACATGAATTTTCAGTCCTCTTTGAAACAATTCCTCATGAATTAAGAATGGGAATAGTGAAGGCCATCCTAAAATGCTAGTCTCCAGCTAATAAAATGGTATGAATTATATTCAAATGTGTGTTTAGATTCGTTACTTTGCGGAAACACATTTTTAGTCCCTAACAACTTGAAATTTGAAACGGAAGGAATGAGGTGTTCAGGCTTAATTTGTCAATAATTCGCCGAAATCATTGCTCCTTTTACTACAAGAAGTCACCCTGGACACGCAGAGGAAAACGTAACCTCATATCATGATGCTCCTAGCATCTTGCTTCTGTGTGATGTGTTCTTTGATGGCTTGAAAGAATCAGGTAAATAACAATCGTTCTATTGAAATTATTGTAGGGCAAATATACAGAGTGTCCTAACCCACATAACACAGAATATTAGGATACTAAAGTTGCAGGCGTGGCGCTCATCGCAGGGTTCCCAAACTGGCTTTTCAAAGCCAAGTTACTAACTAGGAACTAGGCCACTCTGCCTGTGAGACATCGACGCTGCTATGAGGTGAAATTATCACTTAACCACTCAGCCAGTTTTGACCTCTGATTTGTGAGTTAGGAAACTGCATATTTGCCCTCAAATAATATTATTGTTACCAAACAAGTCAATTTTGGTTTCATCTGAACGCAACATTTTATCGAATTAATCACATTGTTCTACAAGAAAAGCATCAGCGTATTCCAATCGAGTAGCACGATTTTGCATTAGAAGTGTCTCTCTACCAGCAGTGAGCTTCATCAGTTCATTCAATTGCGTGCACAACACAATCACCGTTTGTGGTATGTTTAGCTACGTTCACACCTACTGATGCCAGATGATAGGCCAATGCCTGGAGAATTATTATCGAGTTTTCTTCATTATGATAAGGAGACTGAAGTAATGCGATAACTTTGCGGAACACCTGAAATTATCATTTTCTTTACTATTGCCTAATACTCATTTCATTAAAAAAGACTACACTATATTGTCTGCACTGAAATTCTTGCTGTTAATTGTGATGTTCAAAACGTAAAAAATGTGTTCATATACTGCCAGTATCATTTAAACCCTGAGCGATGTGGATTGGATGCAGCTTGTTCACGACAAAAGAGATCGTCCGGAGTTGGGATCTGAAAAGTTCTACTGATTTGGAAAGTAGACTAGCGGTTCTCTCAGAAGTATATTTTAAGTATTATAAGTTACTAGGGTTCACGGCCCGTCATAAATAACGGAATTTAATATTTTCCTTAAATAAATTTTCAAAATGTGGATGCCAAACAAATACATACCCCTAATAGCTAGAGTGATAAACATATTCCTGTACACTTGTGCAGAGGTGAAACTCGTATCACAGATACGGTCATAAATTAAGCATCCTTATGAGCATGACACAGCGACGGAGGAAGTGGACACCAAACAAATATATATATACAGTGTATAACAAATAAATAAAGACCCTAAGGGTATTATTTGGCAAGATAGTAATTAAAACCTGAAATTTTAAAAACTTTAATTGTGAATTATTTTTTCCCCTCTGTTTTCTGAGTTTCGTGCATGGTTCACCACTCGATTTACCATTCAAGATTAAGTTTTTTATATTATCTACTGCTTGGTTTGATCTGTTCTACAGCACCAGTTCAATACTGAATAAAAGAATCGTTAGGTATTAATTAAACAAAAATGCCTTTTTGGCATATTTAGAATTCTCTCATTGTGTTGTTCTCACGCTCTTTTGTTATATTTGTGAACAATAATTGTCATTCACAGTTAAAAAAATAAGACGTTTTCAAGTCGATTATGTGGCGCGGCAGGCAAGGCTTCTAGCCGTGTTTTATTCGGAAAAGCAGCCGATTTTTGGTCGCCATGTCCCCTTTTTATGGCAGGAAAAAACGGCTACAAAACCATTGAATTCCCTTTGCAGCTGTTCGGAAATTCCCACCTTTATCGACTACATATCGACTTTCCGCGGCACCAATTCGACCTTTCGCGGCTTCTCCATTCTATGTATCGGCTCTCTGCCGACCTTACTCGACTTTGTACCGGCCTCCCGCGGCAGCAGATCGACCTTGCCCGAACTTAGTTACACTGGCTATTCATATACACACACACCCCCGCCACCCCTCACACACACCCCTCCCCCCCCACACACTCACCCCTCCCCCCGCACCCACACACCCATAACCCCCCCTCACACACAGACACACACACACACTCACACACAGACACACACACACACACACCCGCCCTCCCACACACACAAATATGTATCAGATCACATCGTTGATCACCTTCAAGGACGTCCTTCAATTCAAAGGTTGCTGAAGACTGACGAGGGAAAATTCAGGCTTGGTTTCCACATTTTGTTGTGTTTACGTTGCTCACATTGCCGTCTCTACCAGCCCCACCACAAAGATAAATCGTGATAAATACCAATTGACCGATGTGGTGAAGCTAATAGTTGGGCCCTTGCTCTTGAAATGGTGCCTCTGCAGACCAGCATTCTACATTTCTTCCATCTCTTGTTTCTTCTGAAGAATCGCCATCTTCACCAGAAGTTACGGGTCCAAACTCAACTCCATGCGAAATAGAAGAAAACGACTCATTGTGAGTTTCAGCGTCATTTTTTTATGAAGCTTCAGCCGGAGTAGCCAATGCAGCCAACAGTATTTTTTTTGGCCGTGGCACAAAAATGTAAATGGTTTACTTTTTTTATTCGAAATTCAGATCGAAACGTTGACAAATATTTATAAAATCCTGTCATAAAATTATTCATGTACCGATGTATCGGTATCGGTCATTTTACTGGCATTGGTAAAATCCGGCCGATACTTTCCAATAATACGTATTTTATCATATAAATGAAGGTCATAAATCATGAGAGTAAAAGCATGATCAAATAAAAAGGCTATTCATACCTAGCAAATTAGTTAGGTAACTGTTGAATTACAGAGTTTGAGGGGGTCCTCCGGAATGAAAATTTTTTTGCTCCGATTGGTCTGAAACTTGGTGAGTATATGTAGTATTGCAAGAAAAACATATATGAACTCGAAATTTTTTGATTTAGGCCTTAGTTTTTCCGAAAAATTTGAAAAATAGGTTTTTTGGGTCATTTTTATACATATTTCAAAAGAATAGAAGTCATTGAGTTTTTATGCTAGAACAAATTCAAAGACAGTTTTGGAATCCTTGAAACATTTCTAACAAAGATATATTCGGGGATTTTGCATTTTTTTTCTTTCTTTTTTTATATGCAAAAATTTACCAATATATCAAAAAAACCTAAATTTTTGGATTTGAACTATTATAAAAAAAAATGAAATGTAAAAATGGAAAAAGTGGGAATATAACTTTGTTAGAAATGTTCCAAGGATTCCAAAACTGTCTTTGTTTTCTTTCTAGCATAAAAACTCAATGACTTCTATTCTTTTGAATTTTGAATAGAAGTAACTTTACAGTATAAGGCAAAAACTAAATATTTTGTTTTAGTGTGATATACTGGAAAATTTATGTAATTGAATGCTGTTTTTATTTTTATTTCGATAATCTTTATGCATAACATCATATTCAAAATGTGAATTGTAAAAAAAAAAATTTTTTAAATATTTTTATTTTATAAAAATTACAAAATTTTTTGTTTTCAGTCTGATACTTATGAAATTTAATTATTATATGTAACTTCTAAAAAGAAACACAATTTTTTCAATACATTTTTTTGATTCAGACCTTAGTTGTTGAAAAAATTCGACATTTTGGTTTTTTAGTCATATGGTATTGATTTTTCAAAAAAATAGAACTCATTGAGTTTTCGTGCTAGAACAAAAACAAATACAGTTTTAGAATCCTTGGAACGTATCTAACAAAAGCATATTCGCAACTTTCTCATTTCTTGTTTTATTCTCTTTTTATATGGGGTTGAAATGGGCTCGAAAATTTACTATTTAGGTGTTTTTTCACTGGTGTTGATATTTCAGGATGTAGCTCCTCATTCAGTTTTTATGCTGGAACAAAAACAAAGACAGTTTTAGAATCCTTGAAACATTCCTAACAAACTCAAATGGGCTTTTTTTACATTTCCCATTTGTTCTCTTCTTATATGGGGTTGAAATGGGGTAGATGATGCAAATTTTGGTCCTCTGGTGGGTCCCTCCCTCCCCCCCCCCCCTGGGGGGGGGATCTATTATCCGTAGCGCCATAAAATTTTAGGACCGAATAGTCCATGACCTAAGGGTTCTTTTCCAACAATAACATGAATATTACCCCATCGGAGGGAAATGGGGCCCCGGAGGACCCCCTTAATCAGGCCCGCTAACTGAATTTAATACTTTGACTTCCCGATGAGGCACGTACGTTCAGTAAGTGAAAGCTATGTAGCATGAATAGTTGAAAACAGAAGCGCCTTAAAATTATTATACTTTTACAACTAAACAGGCTAACAAAAATCCAACCAATTATATCAATAAAGTTGATGGTGTATTTCGAAGTTTTTGAAATTTATTATAGAAAATGCTGGAAATTCGATCTTAATTTATCTAGTAAATCTTCAATAAAAAAATAGAGACGAAGAATTCAGCACGGATAGGTATCATATTTAATACAATTTAACGATCCTAAATTTAAAATATAAGAAGTAGTCAATTTTAAACGTTTCGGAGACCAGCTCCATCTTCAGTATGTGTGAAAACATAAAAACCAAAATTGGTTAGTTCATGACAACAATGAGAAAAGTGACAAAGTGATAGGTAAAAAAAAATCTATAAAAAATTTCTATCGGATATGAACCATCAGCATTATTTAAAGGTGGCTTCTCTTTGGCAATGTGAAGGGATTCTAAAATGCGCAAATCTAACTCGTTAGGTGCAGAGCATAAAATAGAAAAATTGTCCTCGGAAATAAGGCTGCTACACTGTTCGGTATGAAGGCCGATTGGTGAATGAGGAGGTTGACCTAAAGGTCTCCCGGTTCGAAAGCTTACTCCGCGGTGCCATGGGCGATCTTTACGTGAAAAGGCACTGTCGTCATGCCGACGTAGCCAGACGTACACTGTACGCAACTAAATTTATATACCAGGGATGCCCGCATCCGCTTAGGAATCCTATCTTTGTACCGAAAGAAAGAACCAACTCGCAGCAGATTCACAGTAATTACATTCAATTTTACCCCAGGAAAGTGGTGTTCAAAAAGGTTTTCAATATCCCGGCACATCTTGGTCGTAAAATCACCAGAATATGGTAATACACAGTAGAGCTGTTGCACCGAATCGGCGACATCGTTAATATCTGAATATTTCTTGGCTAGAAATATTTTAATATGAGCATGAACAATTGAGGAAAGAAATCCGTTTTTACAAAAAAAATGAGACTAAAAAATTAAATTCAGCATGCAGATCCACAAAGCTAGAGCAAATGTTGTAGGCACGATTCAATAAGGTTTTAATCGCATTAATTTTAAATATATAGCTACAGTTACTGTAGAAACTTATGCCCAATCCAGTAAAAGTAGCCTTACGAAAAACTGAAGAAGTGAAAGCTTTACCTACTCGAGAAATTTTTCAGTCCAAAAAAGATAACGAGCCATTATTCTCAATTTCGATTGTAAATTCTATTGATGAATGTTTCTCATTTAAATAGTCCCTGAACATTTGAGCATGACTTGGATCACGAAACAACAAAAACGTCTCATCAATGTAACGGCGATAAAATTCTGGTTTAAATTCCACAGGACAAACGGCCAGCCATTTTTGTTCCCAGTGACACATGAAAATTTTTGCAAATGTGGGTCATAATGGACGACCCCAGGCCTTCGATTTGTTTATACAAATTGCCTGCAAACACAAATATAGAGTTCATAACAGACAGTTCGAGAAGCGTCTTAGAATAAGATTTGCCTAGACCTAAAACTGTATCAGTAGGCTAAGCAAACAAGGAATTTATAATTATTTCGATGGTTTCTGCAAGTGGAATATTTTTGAATAAACTTTCAATATCAAATGAAGCCATCGTAACTTAATCAGCATTTTGACACGATATGATCTCCTTAACAAATTGAGTTGAGTTACCAAGAGTATATTCATTTACAGTCAAAAGATTTAACACAGGAAATAGAAATCGTGCTAAGTTAAAATTAGGCATATTCACTGCAGAAAAAATAGGACGAAATTGAAATTTAGATGGAAAGTCTAACTTATGGATTTTTGACAAACCATACAGGACACCCGGACGTGAACCTGACAGATACAACTTCGAGTACAGTTCAGGAGAGAAAACCTTCAGATTATGTAAATGTTCTGTGGCTCAACCTCCTCATTCATCAATCCGCCTTCATACCGAACAGTGTAGCAGCCGTCTTTCCGAGGACAACTTTTCTATTTTATGCTCTGCACCTAACGAGTTAGATTTGCGCATTTTAGAATCCATTCACATCGCCAAATAGAAGCCATCTTTAAATAATGCTAATAGTTCATATCCGTTAGAAATTTTTGTATTGAATTTTTTTTCTTACCGATCACTTTGTCACTTTTCTCATTGTTGTCATGAACTAACCAATTTTGGTTTTTATGTTTTCAGACTTACTGAAGATGGAGCTGGTCTCCGGAACGTTTAAAAGTGACTATTTCACATAGTTTAAATTTAGCTTCGTTAAATTGTATTAAATATACCTATCCGTGCTATATTCTTCGTCTTTAAATTTTTTAATGATAGTCCGACTAAGGAGTGTTAATTTTACGTAAATCTTCAAATAGTACAAAGCTAATAATTTTATTTGAATTTAGCATGTGAATCACCGTACTTAAGGAATATTGCATTTTTCTTCTATTTTAAGGCGTTTGAAAAATTCACGACAATCTTATAAGATTGATCATGAACCAAAACAATTATTTCTCTACAAAATAGTTATCATTTTCATGTTTTTCACACCAAAATACATACTTTGACGAAAAGAAAACATTAAAATTCGATAGGATCCGAAACCGGAAAGATGCGCAAACGCAACCAATTATAAGATTGTTCATGAATTTTTCAAACATATTAAAATGAAGAAAAATGCTAGATTCGTAATGAACGGCGATTTACATGCTTAATTAAAATAAAATAATAAGCTTTGTAATACTTTACGACCTACAACCTTAATGAAAATAAAATTTTCAGTTATTTCTATGTTAAATTTATGAAAACTTTAAAATGCACCTTCAACTATATTTAATTGGTTTGATTTTTGTTAACCTGTCACATACTTTAAGAAATGGAAATTGGTTCAAACTATATAGGTTTCAGTTGTAAAAGTACACTAATTTTACGTCCCCACTGTGTTGAACTATATATGCTACAAAGCTTTCACTTACAGACCGTCCGTGACATTGGGAATTCAACGTAGTAGATTCACTTAGCGGGCCTGATTAAACTCTGTAGTTGAACAGTTAGCTAACTAATTTACTATGAATGAATAGGCTCTTTATTTAATTTTACTTTCATGATTTATGACCATCATTTTCACGATAAAATACGTATTATTGGAAAGTATCCATGAAATATCGGATTATACCAGATTTTGCCGCTACCGATATATCTGTACATCACTAGCCTACGATCACACAACGTTTGCTGGTAGGACGCTCCTCAATTTAAAGCATAATTCAACCCTAACTCATCGATAATGCTGAGGTTCATCAGGTGATTAAGGATTTTTCTTCGGTCAGTATTTACTTTAATGTGCTCACGGATATCACGACCTCTGTTTTAAAGAATCACTAAAAAAGCACGAATGACATTTTGCTCGCTGATACGTAATTTTCGAGCTATAACATGAATTACGTTCAGGTAAAAATAACGTTATATAATCGTCTACATCGTAGCTGCATTCTTGAAACACGCCCAGTATTTTGGCGGTAACCATCAGTGTAAGTACGGCTAAGTTAAGTTATTTTAGGTTAGTTTATTCAGCTAATCTAATGTTACCTAACCTAATTTAACCTAGCATCATGTTATGCCATATTACATCATATTTACGCGTCCGTTTCTCCATTTTTATATACTAAGTTCCTATAACTTCCCAGATTAAAAACTCAAAAATTACGCATCAGCGAGCAAAATGTCATTCATTTGAAACGTTCTTAAATGTGTTCCTTTAGAGATTTTTTGAAACAGAATTCTTAATTTCCGCGAACGAATTTAAGTAAACTATTGACCTATTCTTCTCTCATCATTGTTATTCCTTAATTTTATAATACAGCTCGTCAGATATTTCTGAAGTTTACTTTTCTTACAAAAAATTGAAAACTAGTGATGTACTGATAATAGAAAAAGGCCGATACCGATACTATCCGTACATCTAAATTGAAAACATTGCACATTGTTGCTTGTCAAAGGTTTCTCAAGTGGAATTATACTGCAACTTGAAAATTTGAAGCTAAATTGTGTTAACACTTACTGTAAAATAAGAATGAAATTAATAGTGAATAAACATACACTATTATATTTTGCTTTTATTGCTTCTTTAAACTGCATTTTAAATTTTGAAGTATATACAATGGTGCACTACCACATATGAAATCAACATTGGCCGCACAGTAGTGCAATCCTGATTCCTGATTGACCTTAAGTGCGCAATTGTTCCTTCTCATTAATATATGTATATTACTATTCATTCACACTCAAAAATTATTGAGACGACAAGGTCAATCCCTCATCAGGCACTTGACAACATGCCATACCGGCTTAACGTCTTCAATGGAATTAGAAACTCGAGTGAGAGCGAACACCTCATACCTTTTTAGAGCTGAAATTTTTTCAGAAATAAGAGACACTTCAACGTACTACACACTCGCACTGAAATACATTCTGACATTGCGTGAAAAAACTTATTGCATAATGAGAAGCCACCACAACACCTGTGACGCGCAACACCATTCGAATTACTGCCGCGAAAAGGCTTGCTTGAGCAGCTTGAGTCAGACTTGTCACATGTGCGAGCAGTGTTGCCATCTCTAACTCGAATGGAAATAAAAATTCGGCTCAGATTAAAAACAGGATATTATTTAATGTACACTATACAAAATGTAAATTGACATTTAAATACCTTATACCATCATAACTATCCGTAAGGTAAAGTTTTAGGTAAATGTACCATTTTTTAGTTGACAGCTTTGACTACCAAGTTTTCCTCGGCAGCTACCGACTGTAATTTTCATGGCAAATGAATTTTGCTGTCAGAGAGTGCTCAAGAATGTTTGTATGTACGATTTTCCCTTAAGAATGTTTTTATCTTTCATTTGAGAGTAATTTGAACTCAACAGGTGAATTATTTCAAAAGTTACGAGTGTTAGACTAAAATCTAAAGTTGCACTTAAGATATTCTTAAGAATTTTCTGTAGCTTCCAGAAAACCGTTGCTCGACTGTTAATCAAATAGGTCGAACGCAAGCGACATTCTCCTCTTGAATCCGCCTTTGGGCAAGGGCTCGATTTTTCCGGCTTGTTTCCGTCTAAATGAGACTAGCGGATAGCCGTCGAACGGCGAATTTTGGTCGAGAGCGGCCGACAGAGAAACGTTCTGACCTTCAACGGCCATCATTCACTGTGTTCTGCTACCTGTCGACCTAAAAACGGCATGATTTTTTAACTGGGTTAAGCCCTAACGTACAACTACGTTTTTTGTCGGCCATATATAAGCTCGGATGTTGGTTGGCTACGGCTGCATTGATAACCAGTGATTCGTTCAACTGCAGATTTTAGGAAGATCTATCTAAGATTGTTCATTTTAATTTGTGTTTGAAGTATCTTAGTGGAGCTAATTGTATACGAAATTTGTACTTGGAATTAAAATTTTGCTATTTAATAAGATCATTGCTAGTTTCTTTTTGGCGTCAAATCATAGTTCTATATTTTGTTTCAGAGCCAGGAACATTTGCGTTCAAAGACTAAATTTACGGCAGCAGGTCTTGAACATTGAATGAATTTCCTACCAGTTTGGATCAGTTAGGCTAGGCCAATCCTGATACTGATGTAAGTGTTTTTCTTAATTGAATTTTCAGTCTAGCTTACATTCGTGCAACTCTACTGTGTCTTCATAATTCTGAATTAAAATTTGAAATTGAATCGAACTGACGGTTTTTGTCATCTATTGAGAATTGTTTGATTTTTGCTTACAGATTTACAAGTAATAAGAAGATGAATGAAACGTCTGTTTATATCCTTCTTCTGTACTGTACTGCCACCGGACACGAGAAAACTCGAGGCTCGTTACACTCATAACTCATTTGAATGAGTAGAACTTGGCACCTTCAACTCTAATTAATTCAATCTTGATAAAACTAATTTAATCACACCTAACCAAACCTGACCCCAACAAATCTGATCTACCTTAAGCGTATCACTTTAATACATTCAAAACTAAACTTTTTCTGGGAAACAGTATTCACCTCTATTGTGAAAAAATACATATAAAAATCATTTTTTTTATGGGGTCAATATTTTTTACCTCATAGTTTTAGAATCGAAACAATGTACGATATTTTCATCGTTCTTGAAATGACTGTACCTTAAATTAAAGAAAATAGGATGATGATTTCGTCCTTGTTTATTAATTAAAAGCTTATTGAGCCCAGCGTCCAGTTATCGCCCGGTATTGGCGCGAGAAGTCTACTGTAGATGACATGATTATTTTAGCACATGACGGCGCTATTGATTATAGTAAATAGCGCCATCACGTGCCTCATTGTCTATAGTGAATCCTATTATTAGTTTCTACTTTTGTGATCTTTATTAAAACGAATATTCTAATATACAGTATTTTAATAATCACAATTACTTGCTCACAATGAGCAAATACTCGCTAAGTATTAACTCATCGTATGTGACGTTACAAGTATGTTATGTTACACATTCATCCATTTTACATGTACGAAATAAAATAGAGGTATTATTTTTGTGTCCTGAATTTCTTCCCATGGCGAGTGATGTCATAAATTAATTACGGATCTCATGATAGATTTCATTTTACTCTTTCAATGCAGTGCGAATTGATGTAAAGAGCGAGGCGTAAGTTTGGTAACAATATTTCAGAATTAAAATTTAAAAGAAAATTAAAAAATTAAAAATCATATGTTCCTATGACGTTAACACATGATGAGTACAATTTTTTCGGGAGCTAATGCATAAACGTTACGATAGCCTACTGATTTTCAAACGAAACTAAGAACAAACTAAAAATGAGACATATCGGAAAGAAACAAGCCTCTTGTCATCGCACAAGAGAATTAGATGATTTTACTGCATAAGTTCTTTCAGATGCAAGACCGGCTGTATGAGGAACTCTAAAAAATTTCAATGACATAAATAGCAAATAGTTTCAATAGTGAGAAAAGGGGAACAATTTTACAAACGATCAAACTCCACGGTTAAAGCGATTTGGAAGAGAATTACAAGAAACCCAAGAAATTCTTTGAGAAAGGCGGCCGACAAGACAAACATGACTTTCAAAAGAATAGGATGACTTGCTCATAGAGTCCTTAGAATGCCACCTCTCATTCTTCAGAGGAGACAAGCTCTCTCAGATACTACAAAGCGAACCAAGATTGGGAATGTGCAAAGTCCTTCTTTACGAGTTGAAGCGAGGCACGGTCGATGGGAGTTTTTTGATCTGACGAGAAGATTTTCACTGTTAAGGGGCACATAGAGTTATTTGAAGAAAATAATGTAAGCGAAGTTTCCTTCGAGAAAATCACAAGCTGCCAAAATCTGTATTTATCATCAATCATAGTTAGATCTGCGGTGTCGAAAACCGGCGAGTTTTGTTGAAAAGGGATGCAAAATTAGAGTTGTTACTTGCATCAAAAACGATTTAGAGGCCATTTTGAATCGACATAGAATGGCTGAATCGACAAAGAATGACGCAACAGAGCAACTGCTCCTACCGCCGACCTGACAAAGACGTGGTACAGAGATTCCTTCTCGAGGATCTGATCGTAAGAAAAAAATATGGATCAAGGTCTTGTTCGAAAGTTTATTTAGCGATTGTCATAATGAATCTTAGGGAGGGCGAGGCGAGAAAACAACGTCAACAGTCGCATGTCCCAGTGGAAAATGTTTGCAGTGGAATAAACGTGATCCGCAAGATGGCTATCACGAATAATTTTTTTTTTGTAATTTTGTAGACTATTGTATGAACGAGTAGATGTTCAAATGTATAAGAATTCTCGTATTTCAATTCTTTTACAGTTAATTAGTTCCATTCGCTCCCGAACTTACGCCTCAGCATCCATGTCGTCTATTCATTTTGGAAATAAAATTCTTCATAATAGTTTTCTGTTCCCCAACAACGCTAAAATATCAATAGTTTACATATATATATATATATATATATATAGAAGAGCCCTAACTCTTTCACGAGTTAAAAAATATTATTCTCTTTGGCTTCCTTGTACCATTAAACACATCATTAACTAAACGCTCAACCGTTCGAAAAGAAAATACATACCTTCTAATTAGGAATAGTTGCTCGGATAGATAAATATGAGTTAAAGCAACAAACACAAATCAGTACCCAGATTTCTTTGGAATTTTTCTTTTCATTCTTTATTTAAGTGTTAGCCTGCCTTATCTAAAAAGCTAAACTGTACCCTAATCAATGCGTTGTCGGTGTAAAATATGAATTAAGCGCTCGACCAAATGGCATTGTGGAAACGAGCGAACTAAAATTCACGGAACCGAGGTCCATTCTCGTACGCAACTTTTTAGTGCCGGTCTAATTGAATTAGTGAGACAATTAGTCGACGCTGCGATCAGATCTTTCAGTGTTAAATGAAGCTCATCGGCTCATTTCAGTAGTTTTTAGACGCCGGTTAGACGATCATTCACAGGCACGTAGTTGAGTTGATCATTGTTTTAGTGTGATAATATGCGAGTAAATTTGAAACTCCTGGAAAAATTTTTGCGTTTGTTGATCGATAATTCTCAATTTCCTAACAAAGTTCTAAAAAGGCAGTGGGGAAAGTGTGCATAAAGGACAGTGTTTTCCTTAAAAAGCCAGGCAAGTTCTCATTTTATTTTCTCAGGAAGATTTTATTGACGAAGAAAGGCTTTGTTTTTCAGTAGTCCTCTTTTTGTACATAGTAGTACCAACATGAATAATGTTCAAGATAAATTCGGTGGAAGCGCGGAGAGCTGGATAGGTGAGATGCAATATTTCATCATTGGCAAAAATCAAACCTTCACAGCGATCATACTGCAATTGTATTACGTTCTTCCCCTTAGTTTTTACCAGCAGTAAAATATGCACGTACTGCAATGTAACACACTCAAAATTCCTTCATATTAAATACTCGCTAGAAAAGTAAATGCGGAAATTTTAATTCTGCAATGGTTATCAGACCAATTTCTATGCAAGTCTAAAATTTCTTTTATTCATTCTATGAGATTGGGCTTCGTACGAATGATTAGATTAAAATTAAAGTAATTAATGGAAGTAATTTTTAAGAAAACAACAAGGGTCATGATACGACTGTCATGGTCCAATAGAATTTGGACGGTGGAAAAGTTTCATGTTGTAAACAGCAGTTTCCACTCCAGACAAAAAGGGATAAAGTAGTCAACATTTTATTCCATTATTCCTTCACCTGTCTTTCGTTATGCACGTGAAAATCGATTCTAACCGAGTTGAAATTTGAACTACACTGCGCAGAAATTCATGGGAGAATTGTTGTGGCGTAGAAGAGAAGCTTTGAAGACTGTCGATTTTCAGGAAAACGGCGTCCGTCGGTGAAGTAGTCCCACTGCAAGTGCGCCAATGTTTGCACTGTACATGGAGTGCTTCTACAGTGCAGGCAGTGCTTATTGTACCTGCAATGATTGTGTCTGTACTGGATAGACGATAAAGTACGTTCGTGCGTCTGAAATTTACACATGGGATCGTAATTACGCAAATTACCCCCTTATTTGGTCAATAATTTTCACACCCTTGTATAATTGCGTGTGTACTTCCCGTATGATCTATGGAGGCTCAACTTTAGTGAAATTTTAAGCAATTTGCTCGTGTAAGTCAATTCCAGGATACTAATTCGTAAACACTCAGCGTCATTTTCCAACATCAGTAAAACGTGAATCACAGGAGCATAGAACGGATGAAGTACTCATGGTATGAGAGCAAGTTTTTAATTCTCGTTATTGTAATAAAACAATTAGAAGTCATCCATAAGTTGGCATTTCAAGACTTCCTCACCGCATTGACTGATGCGTAAAGTTAGTTGTTCTTAGCATTTGCTAGGAAAATTGCACAACAGGTGCGTAATTCGCTGAACAATGATAATTTTTCATTCTGTCATCCTGAATTAATAATTATTTATTGAAATTCATTTACAAGTTGAGAAAATACACCTTTTGATATAAATGTACATTTTTTGTTCAAATTTGTAACAATAATCAACTCATAGTCTTCACGAGTGAATGTCACACATGGTGATCAGTTAGATGTCAGTGTTTTAGTGAATGCTATTTGTGTTGATGAAAATAATCTTATTCGCTTGTATTCTGATGTACAATTAAATACATTTCTCAGTTAAATCAAAATTATAATTTACTATGTCACGTGACAGAAGACGCAAATTCTAAGCTATTGAAGGCATCAATACAAAAAAGCAGATACTCAATTCAGCTTTAAAGAAAAATTTTCACAGTTTTCTATTCAACATAAATGTATGTGAGCTTAAATTTCCCCGCTAGGCTTTTCCGTGAATTTCAAATTGCAAAGCCTTTCCAAAATAAAAGCATTCGCCATCCACAGCCTATTAATGTTCATTTCGTAAACAAATTACTCGAAGAAGAGTCCTTCCTCTGCCGTAATTGGTGCATGATTCTCAGTTCTTCTCTCGGCGAATTCGTCGCTCTCATTTAGGAGCTTCAGAAAGAAAGGAAATTCAACCGTCGTTGCTTTTCAAATTGTCGCGAATAAATTCGCTTACCAAAAGAGCGATGGGAATCTTCATTGTTTATAAAAACATGCCAGTAAATTAGGCAAATTTTATTGAAAAGACTTGCCTTGTTATTTCAAACCTTTAGGGCCTCTTGGAGTATGGAAGGGACTTGGTTTGGAGTGTGCAATAAAAGTTATATTTATGTAGTTCAGGATATCTGATCACTCCAAGGTATTTTTCCATAAGCCTTGAATGTCAATGGCATTGATACTCTAAAACACGACTTGGGATCCAGAAAGCGAAATTTTAAACAAATCACTTGTCACTCTGGGTCTCCAATTTTGTTCGTCGTATCAATTTGCGGTTGATTCCATTGCAGTTGAAAATTGAATTTAAAGAAGCTACAGCCACCGCAACACGCGCGTGATATACTCTTTTCTCGCAGTAGTCGCAGTAGTCACATGCCAAAGGGAAAATTCGTGATCAGCTATTTTTTTATACCATACTTTATGAAGTTATAAATTAAAATATAAAGTTTTGGTTTACCCGAGTCCGTGTTCGCACGAGTTGAAAATCATTTTTGTACAAAATGGAAATACAATGTTATAACTGGTTTCCCCGGACATCGTCGTGGTGTAGGTACATCGCTTAAAATTATTAAATTAAATCACTATCCAAGAAAAGCATGTAGAAGAACTATTGTCTCTCAGGGGAACAAAGGTCATGTTGTTCATGAAACGAAGTACTCCCTCCAACTCGAATTGTATAAAGTTCCTTGAACTCAGCTTCAACGCAATCATCACACATACACTCAGAAGAATAGTTGAACCAGCTTCACAAGGGGCTTAATCTTGCTTCAAAGTAAATCGAACTGACCTAGGTGACTACGCTTCATCCAACTACTGTAAATGACGCACTGTAGGAATTGTAAAGCTGATAGTGAATAAAAACTGATGAATCTCTACTGTTAAAGGTAGGATGTAATCAGAGGATAATGAAGGAACAATTCTTTAAAAAGACTTTAAAGACAATTCTTTAATTTTTAGTGGCCCAAATTTCTGCCTTCCATTATCGTGAAGTGATTTAGTTATTTTGTTTCATTCCGTGCAGAAATTTTATAATTATTTGAAGCAGAATTTCTTCTATTTGAATTGAATTTTTCATGATATCAACAGAGGCCGTCCTGATTCTTCGATTGGTTTTCGTTCATTTTAAAACATTTTAAATCAATTTCACATTCTCCATTCAAATATAGACCAAGGAAGCCTTACACTTTCATTTTCCCCGAATTTAAATTAAAATTTTATCGACTCGATCAAAACACACTAAAGTTTAAACTATGCCTCTAGGAATAAGAAATCGTTCATAAAAATGGTTCAAGCCCTTCATGCTTCACAAACTGTGAGCAATACGTAGTTATTTACATTTAAATGGCAGAACATATGTAGCTCATAGCGTCCTTCAGAGATCCGTTCTTAAGCCCCTGCTATCTCTCATTTTTACAAACGATATTTTATACTCAACACCATTCTTCGCATTATTATTTTACGGTCAATAGAACATAACCTAGGGGGCTTTTCTATATCTTGCTCGAAAATCTCGAACCAATTGAATCAGGAACTTATAAATGAATGTCACACTTGTTCGGAGTGAATAAAATCTGCCCAAATTCGAGTACCTATTTAAATGACTAAACATGTATATACTATTTTTTTTTAGAAAAAGCACGGCATCCTATAATATAGCATTGTGAATGGAGACGAAAAATTCATGTGGCTGACAGTTCAACATTTTCGGGCATAATGCTAGCTAACAATTTGATTTTACTAACCGTTTCATTCATATACGTTCGAAACTTTGCAAATCCATATTAATTTTGCATACAGTCAAGCTCGGCGCCTCAAACAATACGCTAAAAACCTCTTACAACACTTTTATCCATCAGTTATCGAGAATGGCCTTATAGTCTAGTGTGGGAAAATCTCCCACATGCTCGCGAGGTGCCCTTGTCAGTCGGAACCGTGGCGTGAAGTTGGGCGAGTCGCTTTGCTTCTTTCTGTTGTTTTCAATCGTTTGCAGTCAGTGGGAAGTAATTTCGGTGGAGTTTTTCAGTTTTTAGTTAGGATTTAAGGTGAGCGCTGGTCTGTTGCTGCATTGGAGTCGTCCTCCTGGTGTCAACCCTGTAATTTGTCACAATACCTAAGTATCTCTAATTTCTTGCTGCTTCTGTGTTTCAACTATTTTTATGTTTGCGTGACTGTGGCTGTTATTCAGTTTTTGCTTATTTTTGGGTTTATTTAAATCTCTTAAAGGTGTTCAGGGTTTTAAACATTGAAATTTAAATATTGAATTGACGGAATAGTGCCGCTACTGTTAGGGATTGAGCTTTGCTCAAATCCCATTGAACTTGAATTGAACTAACGGCATCTCGCCGTACTATATTAGAGATTGAGCTTTGCTCATATCTCAGTGAACCTAAATTCTTTAACATCAGCTCCTAATACTTGGATGCGCTACCTCTCATCCTTGAGCTGTTTAATAATTTATTTCCTCTGGGCCTATGACTTTCAACCGAATTAAAACCTTGAACTATTCTTTCTGTCCTTACCTGAACACCTGCCTTTGATTGTTTTCCTCTAAATTTCCTAACTTTTTTCTAAAAGTGGTATTATACTCACCAAGTGTGGCAATAAACTTGGGTGAGTTATTGCAGGCTTAATTTGTCGATATTGATTCTGACTCATTTGGATTTGTTTGTTTTTGTTTGCTCTATTTGTTCGTTATTTTGGTTGCACCGTTCGTTTAACTTGGTTTTGTTTGTCTTCAGTATGATTTCTACGTTCCGTGCCATTGACACTGGGGGCACTCCACTGGCAGTTTTCTTTCTTCAGTCCAGCGTCTCGTCTTCCTCACCTCTAACGTGCAACTTCACCTAGGCCTTGCGGGTGCGTGTAGGTGTGTTGTCTACATCAATATTCTGAAATTGTTTTCTGACAATGGTACTTTTGAGTCTGGTCTTGTTCTTTTGTACCTAATCTGAACTTACCTTGTTGTTGTTTCGCTTCAGGTCGGCATGTGGCCTCTTACTCTGGCTTCACGCTCTGGCGGCAACGTTTCTGTTAAAGCACACCTTGCTCTGCCCTGCTGAGATGCCGCTCGGTTGTTGTTTCCGTGCCTTGACGCTGCGAAGCATCCTTCCTGCTGTCTTTGAGCAACTGTCGCACACTATTGAAACTTGAAACTTTGAAACTTGAAACTTTGAAACTTGAAACTTTGAAACTTGAAACTTTGAAACTTGAAACTTTGAAACTTGAAACTTTGAAACTTGAAACTTTGAAACTTGAAACTTTGAAACTTGAAACTTTGAAACTTGAAACTTTGAAACTTGAAACTTTGAAACTTGAAACTTTGAAACTTGAAACTTTGAAACTTGAAACTTTGAAACTTGAAACTTTGAAACTTGAAACTTTGAAACTTGAAACTTTGAAACTTGAAACTTTGAAACTTGAAATTTTGAAACTTGAAACTTGAAACTTGAAACTTTGAAACTTGAAACTTTGAAACTTGAAACTTTGAAACTTGAAACTTTGAAACTTGAAACATTGAAACTTGAAACTTTGAAACTTGAAACTTTGAAACTTTGAAACTTTGAAACTTGAAACTTTGAAACTTTGAAACTTGAAACTTTGAAACTTGAAACTTTGAAACTTGAAACTTTGAAACTTGAAACTTTGAAACTTGAAACTTTGAAACTTGAAACTTTGAAACTTGAAACTTTGAAACTTGAAACTTTGAAACTTGAAACTTTGAAACTTGAAACTTTGAAACTTGAAACTTTAAACTACTTATGAACAAATGTGTTCACCTCTGAAGGCCTAAAGGTATAAACTACCTTGTACGGCTCCTTAATAAAATATTAAAAACTTGTACGACTTTGTTCCTTGTCGATTATTAATGGAAATAAAACTGAAAATGAAAATGAAGTTGTGGAATTTCCCACACTAGCTAGCATGACGCAGGCAAAAATTAAAGATGAGTATTCGCGTGACAAAAATAGCAGCTATGGCTATCTCCTTTTTTAATACAACAAACACAAAAACGATTGAGAATCAAAATTCTACTATTGATTTTCTTTGGGAACTTTTATGCAGTATATACTCAAAACAATCGAAAACGCTGATTAGAAAATTGATTCTCAAACTGACTACCAAGAGTATTTGACAAAAAACCTAAAAAATCTATTGTTACATACATAACTCAAAAGCTAAATCCCAAAACGATTTTATACTTAGCGGGTATTGAAATTTGGAGTTTCATCCTTAACGATATTTGCGATTCTGATACTTTTTAAACATTCGGAAATAGGCTGGAGTCTTACATGATGGCCAATTACAAGTTAAATGTATGATCAATAAAAATTGATGGAAAGGCCAAACCCAAGCATGACATCATCTCCGAAAGAGATTTCTCACCGCAAATTGTGCGCAGCATTAAAATTTAACCCTATGATATCCAACATTATATATATATAGTTTATATGGGAATACGTGTTTTGATATGTGAAGGTGTGTGTGTGCACATTTGATTACCTATGTATAATATTCTCGGATGGAAAACATTTGTCAGAGTGTCATACTGCATTTTCTCTCAGTTTGATATTTTCAAACTTTTTCGTCCAGCTCAACTAATTTAATGCTGGAAACACAAACATGTTAAGTGATTATTTACGTTATTTTAGAATTAATTCATCTCTTTAAATGTTGACGTAGAAACCTCTTTCTCATTTGACCCATAATGCTTATGTTGTTGACTGCTGAGTGTTCGGACAATGTATTTGATTTTGCTCTAAAATTCGTCCAAATCTTACTTATAAACATGTTAACTAGGTCTTGATAATGCTTGTCATAAAAATTAAAAATAACTCCCAATTGTTGAATGGAAATGCATTCCAGACATTAACTTTACACTTGAAAAATGTCCTCTAGATTTAAGTAACCAGAGAGTTGTTTATGTGTTTAGTAAAATGTCGAAATTCCTGGGCACGTGTGATGCTCAACATACAATGAATCTAACTCCAGACGTTATTTTATTATCAAATCAGTTTTAATTGAAACTTGATCATCTGTAGTTACACTTTTATCAGATCTTTACGAAAAATTAGAAAAAATCAAGGAAACTTGTTTCAGGAAAACTTATTTATTGTCAATTCTTATGTTTAATGAGAAATTTAGAACGTTTCCTTAACATGATGCAAACGTAATTTTAAAACATGAGGGCCAAAATTATGAATTAGTATACCAACCACAGTGATTCCTAAATGAAATAGTTCAATTTTTTACTAATTCAATACAGCTGATAAATAGTGGACTTTATGTGCGAGTACATAGTTCAAAATTCTCAAATTCTTCCCTGTCATGAATAGTAAAACTTGCCAGTCACGTCCTGTACTCTGAGAAGATATTTAAATATCTTTCATGCTTCAATTTTACAACTGTCTCGATGGTGTTGTATTCTGCGCCTCATTAAGATAGGGTGGCTCTGAATAAATTTCCTTCTGAACTACTCAGCTCTACCTAATCAGGTTTAATTAATGAACACACGCAATTTGAGTATTACCGTGGTTTTACAATTTAAACGGGATTTTATTAGAGCCATTATGTTACGCATATTTAGTAGCTGAGTACTAGGGTGTCCCTAGCGTATATAGGTAGAAATTCAAAGTAATGATATCAAATCCAGCACATGCTGCTCTGGTCCCTTGTCAAATACAAATGATTCTGCCTAAACTTCATGATCATTGGGCAATATTTAATGATCGCGCAAAACGAACGTTTTTTATAGCTCCTATGAGATTCTACCTGAATTTCTATCATATAATAAAACACTGTTTTTTTTCTTCCATTGCATAAAGACCGACAACCGCCTGCAGAAAGTTAATATTTGTTGAAACTATTATAAAAAACCATTGAAAAGAAATAAATATAAACTTCATCAAATTTTTCTTTTCAATGTATTGTTAATATAATCATTACAAGGCAAGATATTTTACCTTACCAACAATTACGTCTCAGGACAACTTAATTTTTATCAGTAATTTAACTGATGCATCGACTTCTGATTTCCTGCAGAAAACAAAGATCTTCTCTTCTTACTCCAGCACATTCTTCTTGAGTTCCACCTTCATTTGTTTTGGGACGGCTTTCGTGTGAAGTCGGGCAAGCTTCCAAAGGAACTGGGTTTGCCTTTTTGCCTTCGTCCGCCTGCCTAAGAAGCGTTGAATGAGGGCTATTCCTCGTTCTTAGAGGTTGTTCGTGACCTTCAGGACACCTACTCGCTTCTTTGAAAACTTGAAACTCGAATCTGTGTTTCATGTTTCAGGACTCAGCTCAAGGAAGGTCAGCTCTTGAGAACACCTGCCTCCTAGGACACTTTTGAGGAGCGGCTACATCGACCGCACTGAGCAAAAGGCGGAAAGCGGCCCGTTGAGATTGATTGGTGTCTTCGACTCGGGGCGCCGTGGAGTCTTGGTCGTTGAAGGACGCTTCATCCCCTCTGGCATCGTCGCCTTCTGCTCCGGGCTGATGTGGTCATCAAAGATGGCCAGTCCAATCAGATCCTTAGAAAGGTACCAGAGATGGCGCCGCATCACACGTACCACAACCGAGGCCACCCCATGTCGCAGATCCTCTTCACGTCAGTTATGAAGTCCAGATCGTTCTTGGCTGCGTAGGACGGAATCATTGCCTCGTCCCAGTATTTCGAGCAGACCATGGTCACAAAGAATGACACTCGACGGATCTTCGCCAACTCCCGCCTGCTCATCTCTAGCTGGTCATGGAAGAGCATGATCTTAACAGCATAGATGGCCTTAGCCATCCATCTGGCCATTTGGTAAGCACCAGGAGCACGGAAGGATGTAGGGACTTCTCCGAGGTAGGCCACGCTGAGCAAGATTATCGCTTTGCATTCTTCGCGTGGATGATTCCCTCAGTCAAGCAGATGTTTCAAGTGACAAAGCATCTCAAGGCCTGAGCTTCTTCGTCGAATGGCAGAACAGTCAATGTCAGGGGCCGAGGTCGGGTCTGGTCAACATAAGGCCAACGATCCTGGAGCCTCTTGGAAAGGGAGATTCAGGACCAAATGATGGACCCATGCAAGCCTCGAAGACATGCTTCAGAACAAATTTCCTGGATGGGGTGGCGGCATGCCAAACACACCAGGGGCTTCTCCAGTACACGTTCAATCCTGATACATGCTCCTTGAACCATCTTGGCTGCTGTCGTGTCGAATGGCATTCCAATGATGTTGCCCACCGAGCTGCTTTCCAGCACCAGCTTCAAGACTGTTTCCGCTACAGCTTGGCCTGTTACGTCAGAAGACACAGGAACATCCAGAAGTTCCTCCGTATTCTCCCCGAACACCAAGACGAACACCCTCTCCTCCAATGACCCTCCGTGCGTTAGCCTGGGTTACAACTTGCCGTCCCAACACAGAACATATGAGACTTCAGGCTTGAAGGAGAGAGACATGACAATCTCTTCGCGGTTCTTGACTCTGGTCCGGTGGATTGACGAACGGGACATAGTGATACGTTCGATCTCATGGCCGAGGCTCATAGCGGCAGCGGCGTAATAGTATTTTGCAGCACGGACAGACAGATTGTCGCGTTCCCAAGCAAGGGTCAACTCCTTGGTGAGCTTGTTCTCCTGGAGAAGTCGACGGAGTTGAGATGTAGCTGGTGTCAGAGATTTGAAATCGTTCTCCGTGTCTTCGTTGGCTGATGAGGATTGAAGTAGAAGACTCTAAAGCTACGTTACGATCAAGAGTGGATGACGAAACAGCTGCGTCCTTCTTCTTCACCTCCTCCATCTTTTGTCTCTTACGTCTCTTCTCCTCAGTCGCTTGTTTCAGCTCCTCGTCCACGCCAGCCATTGAGCAGCTCTGCCGGTCCTCTCTGAACCTCCAAGAATGTCTTGTCTTCCTCGGGGATCTTCGTTTCCATTGCCTTTGAATGCGCGATGTCGAACATATCTTCGAGGCTGTCTCTGAAGATGCATAGCTTCATTTCTTCCTTCTCTGTTTTTCGTTGACTTGAATTTTCCCAAGGTGCCGTACTCCTAGTTCAGTTTGAGGACCTTCTTCTTCACCCACGATACATCCGCCGCCGGAATGTTCGCACGTCGCTACACTTCCATGACCTTCTGAGCTGTGGAAGCTGCTGCAACAATAATTAAGAATCTCCTTCTGGATCGTGTGATGGAACAAAAACACCTGGAGAACCTCGCCTATCGACTAAAGACGATTCCTCGGAAATGGCGATGTTGGGGACTTCTTGAGTAGCCATACAACTCCCTTAAGGGCCTTTCACACGATCAGTTTTTTCGTCAGTCAACACTGACACTCCAGAGTGTGGTTAAAACACTCGCGTTCACACGTACGTTCGCGTGACTGAAGTGGCGCGTCACTGGCAAGCTTGGCAGTGCTTCACTGTGCGTAGTCGAGAAAGATTCGTCGTAGTCAAAGCAAGCATACTCATCGGCTTTGCGGTCATAGAGAAGAAAAAACACCATAAATAGATAGTGGGTAAAAGAATGGCTAGCTAAACATCCAGAAAATGGCAGTTATAACCGGATTTGTATAAAGGCTAAATATCTGAATTTCGCTCACTAATTATTTGTCGCATTCCTTCCTTTTTCAGCATTTGTCAAATTTGGTCACACCAGATCTAACAAATACTACAACTACTACAAATGTAGTAATCTACTTCATAATGACTTCAAGTGCAGGTAATATTTTCCGCTCGTTCTATACAGTTTTGCATGTACCCGCATGTAATAGTACAGCTCGTAAATTGAATTTTTTTCTTGAAAACTATATTCGGTCATTTCCTAGCGACACAGTGACTAGGATATAGTAATAACAATTGAAATCTAGCGCACATTCATTAGAACTGTATGATAGAATGCACGCGTAAATCTGGCATCCGCAAGCAAATATTATAAATTATAATGCCTCTCAAATTACTGTGTGATAATATCTAATAATCCATTTGAATGTGACAGCGGTACGGATAAACTAATAAACGTTTTGATTTATTTCAGGAAACATTTGCATGCTGAAATTAAATGATGAGGAGAATTCATGGAAAAAGTTTTTTATCTTATTTGAAAATGCCGGACAAATTGTTGAAATCGCACTTCGGTTAAATATTTAATATTTTCATTCTAATAAAAAATAATATACCTTTGTAGTATTTCCTGCGTGAATATTAAATAAGATTGGAAATCTTTTGTAAATGGCGCTGACACAACAGGACGAATGCATTATGATATGCTTGTAATAAAATAAACTATTTTTCCCCGCGCCTTTGAATCCAGGTGTTATCCTCTGCTAAATAATAGATTTTTGGAAGCAAATGCTCTAAATTCTTTCCTAAACTATTTTTGAGGCGTATTAATTTTTCCTTCAACCCATTCTCATGTAAACTAATATTGTGTTGATTCATTGCTTCAATAAAATATTTGAGCGACTTGCTTCTCATATCTCTGCTCTTGTATTCATTGCTTTTTACTTTCCACAAAGCAGGCTGTTCACGAAAATAGTTAATTTATCATCAAGACCAGGCTGAGACCATTTGATACGGGAGAGCGATCGCAGCCATCCTTACTAGACGCCGGGCGGGCGAACACTGACACGCAAATAGAAGCAAAGCAGCAGTCAAACCCGACAGTGGCGAGTGCCGAGAAGAGAGCAATAGAGAGCACGCATGCCCAAATACGGTGTTGCGGACCGTGAGTGTCAGTGTTGACTGACGAAAAAACTGATCGTGTGAAAGCCCCTTTAGAACGTGTTTCACACGCCATTACGTTTGGCCTGGGAACAAGAAAGGCCATAAGACAGAATAAATTTCACACACCTTAGCTTCTCTCTCTCTCTCACATACATCTTCCCTGTTTCCTCTCTCTGTTTACTACCCATCTTTGACACCCACCTTCCCCCACCTATGCCAAATAAACAAAGTAACACAAAAAATATTTTTTATTGTAAAATAGAGCTCAGCTAATGCCCTTACACATTGACCGCTTCATGCTATGCCAGTTACCGCTGCACAACCTGACGTCCAGCAGAAAACTGAATGAAATGCGCGACTAGTGAAAGACGATATAGGAAGCTGAAAATTTTCGTGTTTAAATTTGTCATGACAGGAAACAAAGGTAACAAGTGCTGGAGTGTGTCCGATTCACTTCGGTTTCTTGGGACGCCCTACTGAGTACTGATGTTTTGGAATTATCAAATCATGCCTATGTAATTGTGTGAATGCATAATAGGCGCTACTTCCTTTCTTTGTTTTCGAGAGGCTCTACGGAAAGAAACTGATGCACTTCTGGTAGTCCAAGTCGACAGTCACTCGCTCATATAGCCAGTTCAAGCGTTAAGTACAAATCCTGTTTATCGCCTTACCACCTTGCACACGCCAATAGCCGAGTTCATTGGCTCCAGCCCGATTATTCCTATGTAGCCTGCTTTACGATTCAAAGATGAGTACTCGTAAGAATACTGAACACCAAACTGGCACCTCATAGCTGGCCAATAGCGTCTCACACTGCACACCCGCCAATTCCAGGGCAAGGCCTATTTAATTAAAAAGCCCTTTTCACCGAGTAGCCCATTCTTCGCTCTTCATCGCAAGGTTTTTATGTCGCAGGTTACACAGCTTCCACAATCGTAGTGCTTTGCAACATTTCGTAGAACTTTCATCCCGACACTAAATGAATTATCCAATTCATCTATTCATCCTATATGTTATTCTCGACCTTGGTTTTGAGCCAGCAATACTATGTAGACTTCACCGCTCTCTGGTGACAGGAACAACTCACCACGTCCAGCACTCTTAAACCTGATGAGCACTAGTACACTCTAGTTATCCACGCTGTAACCCACGCTCATTTACTGTATGCTAAACTGACAACGGAACCGGCGAGTGCTTACAACCTGATGAGCACGAGCACACTCTCGCTATCCACGCTTTTCTGCGACGTACAGAGACTTCAGGCGTACAAGCATAGTTCTCGCATTACAATTTGGTGCACACTTAAAAATTGAAGCATTGAAATTAAAACTTTGTTTTCCATCCTGCATAAGCGCGAAGCTGTGAAGCATGAATCAGTTCTGTTGGACTATATGTGAGTAAAATGCAACAGTACTATTTTTTGTTTTACTTTAGAAATAATTTAACTCAACTAAGTATTTCATTTGATTATGACACCTTAAGTTTTTTTCACTTAGTTTTAACATTTAGTTTAAATAGTTTTAACATTTATCTTAAATAGTTTTAACATTTTATTAATCGTTTTCCTTACTCTCTATCAAACGGAAGCAAAATAACACGCCGAAAAGCATGTCACGACTGACTGCATCCTTGATCACATCTCTGCATTCGGTAGAAATTAATTTCTATCCAAGAAGTATTCAAATATATCTGATATATAGAGTACTAGTTTGTTTAAAATATACAAGAAACATCTGTCGAACTGCAGATCTCGCAGTTTATTGCGTAGCCATTGCAGTTGAGAGGATATTAGTGGAATCATGTGTTGTATATTGTGGTACACAGCATCCATTTAATTCGCTTGAGTCTGAAATATGTTCCTCTTCAAGGGATTTTGCTCAGTGAAGCGTAACTCCTGTACTTAGTGGAGGCATAGGCAATATCCTTTACGAACACTCTAAAAGAATTTGAATGGCTGCTGAAAAAATGCGTTCAAAATTTATATTTTTTACACAACTAAAGTTAAATGAGAAGCAGAGTTCCATCTGCAATATCTATTCACTTGTATTCATCTTCATTAGCATCTATTCTTTTAATTAAATGCTGATGCCATGTATTTCATGACACAAAAGAGTTAAATAAATGAGTGCATAATTACTTTGATGCACATTTGTTTAAATGCGATTTTTTCAGAGTAATATAACGCAAACTTTAAATGAAAATTTGATCATGCTGAGTAGTTTTGGTTAAGAATGACCACTTATATCATTCACATTTCATTAACAGGAAAAACTCACATCACAATCAGCATGATAGAGTTTGATACATAAAACGAAAAAAGATTAGAGCTGAACACATTGGCATCAGCCATAGACAAGTGACCTCAGGCACCCTCGCCTAAAATGTTGGTGTCAGGAGGGTGGTCCGTGTATACCCTCTCTGACGGGTGCAGAAATGGCTTTGCCAGGCATTTGTTCACTAAGGTGAGCGAGTCTAAAACATAGAGCTTTCTAAACGAATAGAGTGCGAACCATTGGTTACACTGTGCATCAATTTCCAGTTAAAAATTAAATGTTACGTTAAACCTGTTTCGAGGTAAAAGTAATATCCTGATTCCTTCAGCTGACATTTATTTTTCCAGAATAGGCATCATTTCCCTGTTTTATGAACTATATTTTATTTTTGTTGGTGATGAATGATAAACACATTTTTCAGTTCAAACAGCATCAGTTCTTCTAACCTAAGCCTCTCGTGTGGAGTGTGATCTTCTCTTTTTACTCTCCAGCAGAAGTCAGCCATCATGCAAGGCTTTCCTTTTTCCTCTGAATCGTGGCTCCATCACTGAAATATTCTGATGAAATCTATTGACACGTTCGTCACGCACATCACCAAGATTTCCCACAAAAATGTAAATGAGAGTGTATCACAAAACTTTTAGAGACACGTTGCACCATATATCATGATAATGACTCAGCAGATCTTTCACAACTTACACATAGTTTTCTGAACGATGTTTCCTCAGGGACTTATCATAAACTTTCTTGAATGACTCTAAGGCAAGTTTTTTTATTGAGTTTTGAGATAACATTTCATCACTAACAATGTTTCGAATTAGGGGACCTATGAAGATACCTTTTTAATTTTAGCATGACTTAAGGAATGGAATTTCACTTCACTGCTGAAACTTTCCTTTTTTCATCTGGAGGTTTGGGCATAGGTAAATCTTTTCAGTGTTCTACTGCGCGCATTGCTGAATGCAAACTTGGGTGAACAATGCGTTACAATTTATTATCTGTAGTAAAGTTTGTAAAGTCTTGCTGACAGAAATAGCAATCATTGGAGTGATTTTTCTCCTCACGCGAAATCATGCGTACACCAAACTTCATATGAACTTTTTTTCCTGCATGCCTGGCGCTCAATGTCTTCACACATGTGCGACAACATACCGAAAAGCTCATGACTTGTCCTGGTCTCCTACGTCACAATCAAAGTACGGCTTTCGCAACTCCTTCATTAGGCTTGTTATGCCTCTCTTTTCTTAAGTAAATGCTAATTCCCCCCACATATAGTAATATCCATTCGGATAATTTTAGCATTGTCTTGCACTCATTGTTGTAAGCATAAATGCAAAATGACATGAGAAATTTATTTCTAACTTCTTTTTGCTGAAATTCTCTACAGTAACAATTTTCAACACCATACCTAATTCAACAAAAAAGGCCAGAAAGGAATTTCCCATGTCATTTTGCTAGCAAAAATAGCCACAGGTCTTTTTTATTTTTTTGAGTGTTGCACAGTGTGCACAATGTAATCATGAAGTACGAGTGATATTACATTAATTGCTGTACTGCCGTTAGGATAGAATAGAATGGAGAGCGTTGGTATTGATACAGTGTGCAGGAAGGCTTGAAAAAAGTTCGTAACTAGTGGTGAGGTATGTAAGATCTTTGGTTGAGAGTCTGCAATGCATTGGCGCTGCATCTCTGGATTGCTTTGCTAGTGTGCCTGGAGTGCTCTGGTGGCGAGCATGGGGTACGTTAGTCATTAGCGCAAAGTACGTCGGCTCTGAGCCTGGAATTCGTCGGCCGTGAGCCTGGAGTGCGTTGGAGGTGAGTCTATAGTGCTTAGCCGATGACCCTGTGGTGTGGATAAACTGCCTCCTGCTATGTGCTCATCTCTGACTTACCAGTTTTGTTGATCACGTTGTGATTCACATACGAAGGTTCTACCTATCGTACTCTAATGCCCAGAGTAGCCGAGTATGCTGGGCGCAGCTGTAGAATCGGCCTTTCTCTTGGTTCCCCACCAATGTCTTCTATTCGATCCCACGCTGAAAACTGCAACGTCCCTGTGCCTGTGAACCATTTAAAAATATTTTCAAGTACCCCACACATGATTGACTTACGAATCCCCGAGTCACTATCCATTTAAACTCAGACTCCCTCTAAATGACTCCCAAAGTGTCTTTCCGCTTCTCGACGCGAACACATAATCATTATGTAGTTCGCATTTTCATTCATTTATTTTGATTTTTAGAGTTTTACATCTGCGACCATTTTTGTATGTTATAGTTTTTTCGTGTGTTGTAGTTTGATTTACCCATATTTGTTTTGTTTTATCGCAGAACTTTTGCTGATGGTGAACCGTTGAGTTCGAAACGTTCAATTTTAACTTTTAGGTTTTCGAGACTGAACCAAAAATAGAGAAAAGAGTGTTTTGTTATTTTATTTCAACGTAACTTCATTTTTGTTTTTCAAGAGACCGACATATTTCATAATGACAGTGCCGTTAGCACTGAGTGCATAACTTGCGTTAATGTTACTGACAGATTATTGCCTTACTCATAGGCATTTGTTTTTGTGCGGAGCTCCAGTTCTCCAAATGGATTTTGTTTTGAGTTTTGGGGTGTGTACCAGCTCTGCTGGTCCTCTTTATAATGTTGTTTTCACTCCGGCTTTAGGAAGGCTGGCGAGCAACGAATTGCAGAAAAAGTTCTTTTAGATACGCATCACTATGTTGCTCCATTGGTGAAATTCAGAATTAAATATTGTTTTGAATTTCTTGAATGGATTTATTGTAAACCGAAATTTGTCTCAATAAAAATTATTTCCAAGTTACTTTAAAAAAAGTTCAAACTCCATGGATAAATTTATCTCATAACAGTAGTTACCACCAATTTTTCATTTTAGGCTTAAAATAATTAATGAAACTTTGGAAATAGATGCGCGTAAAAATATGACGAATGAGCTTTACTAGTTGAGAAGTAATATCAGCTCTTATAACGTATATAAGATACTTGTCTACGCTCCATGGCCCCTGTTAACGCACTTTTCTCCAGATTTTCTAAACCTTTCAAGTTATGCATCCAACAGTGAGTGTGTCACCCAGCGCTTAGATGTTCCGTGATTGAGATGACTAATTTTATGTAGTTTAAGAATAATAAAATATGAGTGATGTGTGTGTCATGGAATTCTGTGCAGCGAGCAAAACATCCTGCTTATGCAATAGTTGTACTCTATTTATATTTTGCAATAGCATGCACATTTTTTAAATCGGTGTTATAAAAACTAGGTATCCACAATACCAGCCGCCTAATCTGTCCGGTGATTCGCGCTGGAAAGATAGGGGAGAATTCTCCAAATGAATCTCTGGTAATTTGCGGTTCTAAATGTGAAATCTTCGTGAAGATAATTAAACTAACGCTCCAATACGAGTAACTTATTGAAAACCTTACCTTCGGCCGACTAGCGGTGATCTGAAAATTATTACAGCCGAAGCAAGGCTGGAGAGGTGATACAACCGTCAGAGGTTCTCAAAAATTAGCCGCAAGAGCTGATTCAACTACGGTCAGGACTGCTAAACGGTCCGCACTTCCCCTTGTTCAGTGGGTAAACTCGCTGAATGTAATCTGTCCTACGTGTGAAATCGATGCTTAGTTTTACCGAAAAAAAATTTTACTGATCAACAAAACAAATCTAATTCCCTCAAAAAATTAAAAATTAAACTAATGTTATTTGCCAACGATATGAAGGTGTAAAATTTCTATTCAGAAGATTCGATCGTAAGATCATCGACTCACAGTTTAATTAAAATTGGCTGTTTATCTTCTGATTTTTATTTCTTTTACGGAAAATCTGACCTAGGCTTTATATTGGAAGGGAAAGGACTCTACACAACACAGATAATTTCTTCAACCGCTTCTTTCTTGAAACGCTCCAGTAAAATCAATATACCGAGATATACTTAAACGACCGAAGTGACTACGTTCGATGTTGATGGAATAAATTACGGGAAAATTTTCAACCGTGCAAAAAAAATTGTTGTAGATGATCACATCGTTGAACTGTAATGATGATTTTTTTAAAGGGCTAGCTTTTGCAATATTAGCAAATATATAAATCTATTATTCGTACCTCTGAAAGGTGTTGCACAAACAATCCCAATCGTTATTCATCTGTAAAGTTTAAAGGAAAAATGTTTCTCGATTACAAACGATTTGTTAGTAACGTTTACTTTTTTTGAATATTTCAAGCTCAGGTAGTTTTCATGGCTAACCTTTAGTGCACGAAGACAAGCGGAAACCTTCCTCAGCGGTGAAAGTGCACCATTACAAGATTATCGAGCATTGATTATTTGTTCACCGTTTCTTTTCACTCCAAACAATGCTTATTCGTATAACCCCTGATTTTTTAACGTTCTTGAACCACCGGATAGATTGGCTCCTAATATTACAATTGATTTCAAGATTTAACACCAAAAAAATACTTGACATTTGACGAGACACCCAAAGGTAAGGTTGGTAATGTACGAGCTTATGGGAGTGGTAATGTCAACCAGTGACTCTATACTGCATTTTGTATAACCTATGCTATAGTTAATGAGTCCCCGAAGCAAGTTATCATACAATACTCGCTTTCAAGTCACTTAATTAACCACCTCAGCATGAACTATAACAAACGCATTGAAATTATTAATCATTGTCCCTTTCATAGGTCGCTTCCAGAAGAAGGAAATTAGAAGATCGTTCATTCAATTTATATAACTAAGATGAAAGTTCTAGAGATAAAATAAATATAAATTCGTTTTTTCCACCTTACTATTGTTCTCTGCATTTTAAGGTACATGTTTCTGGAAATACGACCCTACTGTATTTCTTATGTCGCTGTGGCAAAACTTTGCCAAAGTCTCATCAAGTTCTGAGTTTAGAAACTCTTTGTTGCTCGACGTGTCGTGAGCAATTCTAGACAAAGATTCCAAAGCGCAGACAAAGCAGTCGCTCGAAGAAAACAAGTTTTCCGGGTAAAATCCTCCAAGTTAGGATACAAAAGAAAGAAGCTACACAGATATTCCTTGCGCCGTATGGATCTACCAACGCAGTTGACGTGCGGTGGAGAGATGTTGTTATTGCCTTTCAGTCATTTTACTAAGTACAATACGCAGATAAAAAGTCGCTTTTATTACATCTGTTGTTAAGACTATGAAATTTTCTCATAGCTTCCACACTTGAGTATTACCAACGTATGATTAAAGCCTCTCACTCGAGATGAATTCCGCTATGGTACTTTTGAACAGTTTTTCATTGTGACTCAGAAATAATGAAATTAGCCTTTATTGGCTTTGAATTCAGTACAAGTATTTTAAGTTGAAGATTGCAGCATATGTTGAATAAAAACCGAAAACAAACGAAGAAAATTTTGGGCGTTAAAATTATTTGTACTTCAAACCAATACTAAACCGAGCAGGAATTAAACTGGAGGTAATTTGTACCTGATATGAAATAGAAGGGCAGAATCAATACGCTCAAATCTATTTCGTCTATATTATTGAACACATAAAAACTTTCAGGTTTTTAACCACTAATTCAAATATAGTTACCATTGGAGTTACATTTACTGGTGTAATACTGACACCGTCAAGCCACAAAATCATCTAGACATTTCTTTAGACTTCACGTTTTCAAATGAATTTAAGTAGGAACGTTTGAGCCGTTTTATACGTTACTATTTCAGCAGCTTTCTTGAGTGGCGAGATAAAGTCAGGCGCAGGGCGACACCTTACAAGCCGTCACTTCCACTAAAATAAATTGCCTCTGCCCTTGTAAAATCTGCGGTTCAGCGGCGCCTAATCTTGCAGGTGCGCGACAGCCAGAGATTCTGGTCGTGGTAATGAACGACAAGAAAACTTACATTACTTTCTAAATAATCAACTTTAAAAAGCGTAAGCAAAATATGAATACGAAACGTATTAAACTTTTAGAATAGTTGTTATATGCTGTTGAATGAATGTTGGACTGAAATTATCTGTACATATATTTTAAATTTCTGCGATAATGAATGGAAATTTTTTGACTCTTGCTTTGATAATGCATTTCATAAAAAAATGCACTCACTAGCATATTCACGCAAGTCTTAGGCTATGCACGTTAGGCATCTGACACCTTGAATTGTCTAAGAAGTTCTTTAGTAAAATTTGCAAGCAAAACAACTAAATAAACAATCGGCCTAGCTATGTAGTTTTGTATCATAAACTGCATTGGACAATAACGCACTCTATTCGTTGCCGATCAATATTTTTCTGCACTTGATAGGATGACCAGTTCGTTAAATTGAGGATCCTTAACAAAGTAGCGGAGCTGCAGTTGAAGTGGCTTCTGTACGGTGTCCCGCACCTGCGCTCCAGTCAAATATACATGCGTTTCGGAAAGGACTTCGTTTTTTCTTTAATCATCACTGAACAACATTATAGTCACATATCAAATTCCTAACAGCGCGTCGGCTTTTGCAGAACCTTAAAATTACGTTAGTAGACGTAAAAAGAAGCTCCGTGTTTTGGAACTCTAGTACGTGAAACATTACAAGAAACTTTAACGTTCGACCAGGTATCGTAAACTAACACTGTTTCTTTTCGAAGTGCCTTATGTCTCGAATTATTCGGCCAACTTACAGTTACTCACTGCTAAAACTCGATTCTTAATAAACGGGTAAATTGTTTAAAAGCATGGCCTAACTTGTCGAAAAGTGCCCTTTTTATTTGTACTTAGTAGGGATATATGGGAGCAGAGCCTTATAATTTAATTACGAACACTTCAATAGTACAGTAGACAATTAAAAAACTTACAACCGGCATAGCGACTCACACTGTCGACATTTTATCCATCGCCCACTGACTTTTTCTTAAAGCAACTGCCGGCAGATCCAACCTCAGATTTATTGCGCCCAAAATCATCAGACCATCTTCAGCCTTCATCGCTAGCACATCAGTGTCGGACTTTTCACCTCATCATTCGGTACGGCATGATTCCGCCGTTCGTTGACTTAGGATCCGTGCCTTGTCGAGGCACCACGGCCGACATATGAGGGGAGGCTACAAGCACCCTGTGAGCGCGAGTGCGTGCTCGTCGTCATCACCCCACCACCGCATGAAGACACTTCGCTTCGCCGTTAGAGCAGTAATTCGCAGTGCTGTCGTGTGTCGTGCGTAAGCATTTAATTGTTCGGCTGAAGCTCATTGAAGTGTTCCGTTCCCTCCTGTTAATTAATAGCACCTAGGGTAATCAATTCATATGTTAACTAGTTGAGAGTAGAACGGGTGTATTAATTTCGAGTTGAGTGTATACAGATTGGTGGGTGTTAAGTTAGTTTAGGTGTTTGAGATCAAATCGGTGGGTGTTAAGTTAGTTTAGGTGTTATCGATCAGATGGGTGAGTGTTGATTTAATTTCGGTGTTTGTAGGTACATCAAGTCGGGGTTAGATTTAGGTGTGTTGAACTAATTTATATATTCCGTAATTCAGATAATAATATTTCTCTTTTACCTTTTATCATTAAATTTACTAATTATTTTACCTAGGTGCACTAACGGAAGGCACGCGGGGTCTGCGCCTGAAGTCACGACAGCGGCTCCCATACTTCGGGCCGAGACTCCGAGAGCCGCATAAAAGTGGTCATAGCCATTCGTATCAAATCCTAGGTCCAAAAATTCAGCATTACTGAAAGCAACTGCGAGATTGCGCATGCATATTGTAATATGCAATACCCCGCCAAACTCGGTATCCACTATATGGACTCGAGTACATAAGGCTCTGAATCTCTTTGTTTTTTATTTTTTGTGACTTATTCTAGTGCACTTATACAGCGCAAATGAGTGTAGTAATTTACCAGTGAACTAAAACCAAGACCGCCAGTGCTAATTTCTTCCTTTCTATTCTTAAGAGCGTGACACGAAACATTTAAATAAACACACGACGGTCATTCTTAGTAGTATAGAAGATAAGCTGGTATACGCATACCATCGAAAAACTAAGCATTCGATTCAACTATTTTCGATGAAGTACGTGGATCATATCATTTGCTGCATTGATTTTCCACACAACTTTCCGTAATAATAGATTAGTTATTAGTGTATGAAATCATCGCGACCAGCTGACTATTTGAATCACTTCAAATGTAAGATGATCGTATTCAATAACCATTTTCCTCGCATCAACCCTTCACATGTGGGCACTATTCAGGTATATTCACTCTATTCTTACCAGTAATTAACAATGCAAGCTTCGTACCGCTGCTGTGGTCAACATGCATCAAAAATATTCTCATTAAACATTTTCAGTTGCTCCGGAATACAGGATTCGGTCGTTACCGAGAAAAATATAACGGTGCACGGACCTACACATGGTCAAAACAATTTTTGCAGACGTTCAATGAAGCGTAAATATTTTCCTATTAGATTATTACTGTTTGAAACCATACTCTTAACGGAAATAATTCTTCTCTTATTAGTTTATTAGGTGCAATGAGCAAACAGAGATGCCAATTTTGATACTCGCTATTTAGGTATTCTACTAACGCTCATGAGGTTGTAACCTTTACAGCAAATACGTTCACCACGCACTTGTCAGCCACGGTAAACCAAAAATTTCGGGTTACAGGTCAAAGTTATTTTCATTGAGAATATACATAATTCATTTTTCAGTCTAAAATTTAAATGGGAAAAAAATGCTTAAATATATTTTCATTTTATTCAGAAACCAAAAAAAAAACGGAGACGCTTTAGCGATCAGCTCCAACATCAGTTCAGTAAAATACAAAGTATGATCAATACCAGGCAAGCATAAAACTACGGTCGATAATAAATTCCAGACTCTACATAAAAAATACTAAATTTTTAAAATACTCGACACGAGGAGTCAATTTCCCAACTAATGCATTCTTTTGTCGTCTATAAATATAGTTGCGCGCAGTGCGAATCGGCGTACGTCGGAATGACGTCACACAAGAGTGGCGGAGCACCGCAGAAAGAGTTTTCGTACTAGGTAACTTGTTGACTCATCCTCCTTATTCTCCAATACTCAGACATTCTGAGAAGTGCATTACAATTTTTCGTGATGGTGATTTTTCACCAATTTTACTAATTTTAAACAACATGCTCAGCTCTTATCCTTTTCAGATAGCTAATGCATAGGTGTCTTTTTATTTGTATTTTCTGGAATTTGTTATCGATCGTACTTTTATGCTTGCTTAGTTTTCATCATACCTTTTATTCTACATAATTGATGATGGAGCTGATCTTCGGAACATTTTAATTTTTTAATAAAATGACTACCTTTATGAGCATTTTCTTCGCTCTTAAATTTTTAGGGTATCTGCAATGTAAGCGAAACGAATATTTCTCTTGTTATTAGAGTACCTAAGGGCTTTTCCGTCCGTACGCAGCAGTCTTTAGTGGCATGCTTAAATAAAGGCCCTCATGCCGAGGGGGTTCCCTAAGCATGATAAAACGGTTCATAATTACTGAGAAGGAAATTAAAATATCAATACATACCACCTGTGTGACCTAGCAGGATTTGATTATATTTTATGCAGCATGACAATAGTTTTTTAGGTTCGCATTGTGCAAAACAGTCTGACTGCATATATACAAGCAGATCACGCTTAAGAGGAAAAAAATCTGAAAACAAATATCAGATTAGCCTACCTCTATTGCAAGATACTTTAATTGTCCTTTCTATGAAGAGAACAAACAAATGTATTATTTTGATAACAAACACTGAGTCGAAAAAATATGGTTTGCTCAGCAATTCATGCTCCGTAATAAATTCATATCACATAATTTAAGGAGAGGAATCGGCGGCATGACATTCGTCTGTGAAAAATATATAAATATTGGTTATAATCCAATGGCACAAAATATATTTGGATTCAATTTTAAGTATGGGTGACGAGTTTTTTGGTTGGATGGCCATGAAAATATTAGCAAATATCGGTCCTATAGGAGCGAACATATGCAAAGACCATTAGATTGTCTCTCCAGGAAACCAGTGTTTGCCATAAAAAATATAGAGTGCTTAAATTTTACATAAATTACTAGTTTTTGTTTTTTGCTCTATCATGTTTGAATCTAATTGCTTATCCACACTGTTGTTGAAAGCTCATTAAATTTTAGCAGATTTTCATTCACTACGAACAGAATTTAGCTGAGTAACTCAATTTATTGATGTAATGCTTTTTTGCTTCTTCCAGTAAACCTAAGATAAGTAACTTCTTATCTCACATCGATGGATCAGTCTCATGGTATACTATTTTAGTCAATCTCCTTTATTTCAGTTTTGCCAACCATAGGGTGTAGTTTGAAATTTATGGTAATTAAAAAACAAAAAATATACCCCTAATGAGTTCCTCTTACACGGAACATTAGTTAAAATTGCGTTGGTTAACACACGAACAATTTAATATAGATTTCAAGATAATGTAAAACACACAGACCCACGATCATCACTAGTCTGTCAATATTGAACTGCCCTGCAATAGGAGTCAGCGACCACGCTAGTCGCAATAATTCTGCGGCACTACGCGATAAGAGGCTATAATTCTGCTAAGCTCATTTCTCGATTAGATCTCATGCTAATTCATAATACCTTCATGATACTTAGTTTGAATCTCAATGTTTTTCATCTAACCATCATTTTTCATTTCATATTTCACTTATATAAATTCAGCGTTCAGGTTTAGTGGTAAAAAATCTTTCATTTTTTTTAAATTTCACTATTCTAAACGGAATTTTTACGAATACTAACCGTTAGTTTCATTTTCATAAACATCGAGCATCAGTTCTGCAAATTCCTAAATGAGTTGTCTTACGAACTATATTATCCACCAACGTAGTCCTCAATAAGTATGAAAAATCTGATAAAAAAGTTTTCGGAGCCGCTTAATCCTTTGTGATTTTTTTAAATTGACAGCGTTCAGTTTACAAAACGAAAGATATGTGCAGTATTTTACTCGAAGAGAAAAAAAGGTTACCTGCATTTCATGTTTGCTATTTTGCATAATGTAAGAACATATTCTGAATTTTTACATTGAAGATTATCAGGATCCACTATGATGCTTCGAATACAGTGTAAAACTACATAGAAGCTGATCACGGGATCAGGTTCTGGTCAGGTACAAATACATGGTATCGGCATTATCGTCTCTTGGTTGACTAATTACGCACCCGCCACTGTCGTCAGGAAGTTAAATTAGGAATCAGGGATCGCTTCGTCAATACTTTGTAGGGGTTGAATTGCGTCATGAAATTGCAAATGAGAACGTCGCTCGTCAAAATAGTGCATACTTGCGGTAAGTGCTATGATCCTGGAGAAGATGGTGATAGAAAGTACCTCTGCCGTCATTGCCTGTATAACTTATCGCAATTAATCATCAGCAAATGTAACGTGCGAATCGTCTTTGAGAGACTGATGTCGGAGTTTTCATTCCACACAATAACGTTCCGATAGTAAACTCTGACGCTCAATAATGATCTAATCTATAATTTGCCTATAAGAAAATTGGACAACTTTCATTTCCATTGTTGGAATGACTAACCTTACTTGAACGGAAAAAGAGTTAAAATTTCCCATTTCTAGGCTCTCACAACGTTGAATGTCAGATCACTCACGAAATTCTACGATGAAACTAGTGATCATTTGCTTCGTGGCGGGGTAATTCTTCGAATTTATGTGAGGCTCAAACATGCATAAAATAATCATTTGTTCATTCCTTTGCAATAGAAATAGGCTTCATATTCCATAGCTCTCACTTTCGCTTTCTTGAAAAAATGGGAAACGGAAAGAAGGTTGGGCGACGTTCTTCATATAACCAGAGTAATGGTCATAGCCTTAAGTTAACCACAATCACATTCATCTAGTCGAGCTTTTCATTTGTTCAATTAGTCAGAAGCCATATGAAACCTGCCAGTTGTGACAAGCGACTTTCAGACGACGTCGGAGCTCGCTTCTTCCACTTCACTTGTTTATTTTGCGCCGTGCAATACGTCTTTCTGAAGACTCTTGGGTCTCATGTCCATTACTTCATTACTGCCTGAGGGCGCTCCTCTCCCTCTCCAGTGAGGAGTCTACTCTCATTTGTACTTTGTTCGAGAGGTCAGAGAAATGCACCTATGTCCTTTCGAAGGAAAAAATTGCCAGATCTCGCTCTACAGTTATACTCAAATAGTACGAGTACATCTTTGAACGCGTCTTGTTGTTGCGCCATGTGTGTAAGTCGCTCTTATCTGGCGCTGTCATGAGAAGATTTTGATTTTGCGAAAGCTCATCTTGAAGTGAACGTTTTCTTGTGCAATGTCGAATGATGGAGATTGAGGAAGCATCGGAGATCCTCAGTGGCCATGAGAGAGAACGAGTGGCAAGAGATTCCCAGTCCTCTTCCTCCGTGCCACCACCTCTGCGTTAGCGCGGCAGCTCCTTGTATGCCCACAGATGACATCCTGTTTCCAGCGCCACCGCGCTGTGTTCCAGCGCCAGCGCTCTGTCTTCCAACTTCACCGCTCTGTGTTCCAACGCTTGCCCGTTTTCTAGCTAGCTCCTCAGAGCCGTTACGCCAATTTCACCGCGCTGTAGCGCAGATACTTAGAAATAAACTTTTAGGCGAACTGACTCAAATTTGTTGCTTCATTAAATAGATGGAAGCTGGATCGAGAAGCAAAACTTCAGTGTTATTTTTATTTGAATCATCCCTTGAAAGTCCATCACAATTTTTCATAGTGTGAAATGTCAATTTTAATGTGTTGTTTAATGCTCCAGTTCATGCTCAATTGCTCTCCTACTGCGTTCTCTCCTTTTTTTCTTCAATTTTCCAGAGAAAGTGCGTTCGAACTGGAATCTAAGACATACACGTGACTGGCATTCCCCTCTCTTCCGTCCTCTTTCTCTCTCCTTGTGATTTACAAATCTATATTCTTTCTGCATTTACGGCGCTAGGGTCTACTTTTCTTATGGTTCATCTGTTTTCGACTCCTCACGGAGGCTGGAGATTGACAGTGTTTTACTGAAATAATCTGGGCCTTCACGTTAAGCTATAAAAGATTGTCATTGAAGGGTCTTGTTTTGATGTTCTGTTCCTTCCGGAGACGCTGGTATCTGATCTTCGTAAGCCTGCAGAACTTTGATTTCCGGGATTTACTGGACCTCTAATGATGCTATGTGAAACTTTTTAAGGTTCAAGGAGATTGGCTCCGTACATCAGTGATGGTTGTCGGACACTAATGCGAAGGCCGTTGGAGTGTAGTTTTGATGAGTAACTGTTCATGGTTATGAAAGTTTTGTTCCTTAAAATAATTTTTCATTTTTCTATTTTTATAATTATTCACTTTACGACTGTCTCCAGGAATAAATGACTCGTGGCTTGTCCCAGGACTTCAAGGCCGCCTTCGCTTGTGTTGGTGATGCACACGCTCACCATGTTGAATGCGTGGGTTGCTTTATCCTGCTGACCGACAAAGATGTGATATCCTGGAGTTAAACAACTCGTCATGCTGTTCTTAGTTGGCTCAGTGTCCAACGCACGTGGCAGATTATCGCCTTACCTCATTTTTTTCGAATGGGCCTCATGTTATGTATGTCTCTGGCACTTCTCCGCTCGCTACTTCTAATCACTGTGTTATCGCCTATAAGCTGATTACGGAATACGTAGTACCAGTGTTGAATATTCGGTGGGTGTTCCCACTCACGAACATGACAAAATGGGATAATGTACATGGCCGTGTTTGAAACATACTCGGAGTGATTTCTTGCATTCGTGCACTCCACTTCATTTACCTAGTTCAGCTACTCTTATGTATTGGCCAAGTTTGTTCCTACTTTTAAATTGAGAATCAGATCTTCCGATAAACTATAGTTTGACAAAAACTGTCGCGTGACTTACGACGTAAAGCAAACGGTCTATCGATCATGATCCAGTGTTAGGACTCGGGCCTTTGGCACTCCGATATTTGCGCGCTTTGGCGGTTGCTAGAGCACTTACACTGCTGCTCATGAGCGACACAATCGGCGAGTATGGGAAACGCTTAGAGGATCGTTATTTTCTCAAAGGTGATGATAAATTTTGCTTTTTGGAGGGAGTCCAGTGCTGCCAGATCTCGAGAGAGTTGGTTTGGTTCTGATTTCTGATCTAAAGGAGAGAGCTACGTGCGTTTTTGGCTCCTACTTGAGTGAAAAGCAGCACAGAAACGAAATTGTTCTTTCGTCCTTTTGTTTTTCGCCACCTGAGTGTAGTTTATTGTATTTTCGCTCTTTTGTGGTTCGACAATTGAAGCGAGAATGCAGATGCATACCTATATTGAGACTCTTTAAACCATTGTTAAGCCATGAATAGACAGCGTAGCCAATGGAACGGCCTATGTTCTTCCAACAAGGTTTGGCGCCGTCCGATAAAGCTCTCAAAACCCACGATTGGATGGCCGAGAATTTTCATGATCATGTCACACCAAACTTATGGCCTCCTAACTCGCCAGACCTTAATCCTTTGGATTATTACGTGCGGAGCGTCATTGAAAAGGAAGTTAATAAGCATCCCCATGGCACCAAATCCTCTGTGATGGAATCAATAGCGCGAGCAATGGAGGACATAAATACCACCTGATCAAAGCTTGCAGTCACTTTCGGACTTGAATTGTGTCGGTGATAGAAGCCGAAGGAGGATATATAGAATAAAAAGTAGGTTAATACAATGTTTGTTTTGTTACAAGAAATTGTAAGTTTCAACGTTCAACAGTTTCATTTTCTGGTTTTTTAAAAGTGCGTAAGGTGTCCTAGATACCTTACGCACCATGCAGTTCTACAGTCAACCTAAGCATGTGAAGGAACAAGCTCAAAACTCGTTATAGACATACATATAATACCTGTTCAGTATTTTCATTAGGTTTTTTGTTATTTTACGTATGGCTCTCAAGTTAAAGAATGACAATAGCCCTTGATTTATCAATATTTAATAATTATTTGTCGTAAAATAAGATATATTTTATTTTGAAATGACATTAATACATAAATAAGAAAAGTATGATCCTATATTTGAATGGTGGCTCAACCCACACTTTGAAGAGCACTCCTGTAGTCCATCTTCCTAAAAGTAGCCTGAGCTACAGGAAATATGTTTTGCGCACAAAACCGAGAGAACTTGCGCACAACAAACAAGCTTCTGGAACACCTTCGACAGGGCTGGAGTGATAGAACTATGATGATAATTTCCTCCCGCCGGCGGGAGAGGACCCTTTTAGATAGCAAAGATGTTCGCAGAACGCCAACGAACTGGAAATTGTGTGCTATTAAAAGTTATTAAAAAACCCATGACTTAGGGGCAAGATTAAATGCTATCTCCATGGGATACAAAGGGAGGACTCCCAAGTGATCCACTCGCGCGCTCGAGATCCTCTACAGTATGAACAAACCATCCGAAATGCCACCTCCCCAAGATGTAAGGACTATTCACGAGAACCGCAGAAGTGTGAGAAAGCCAGAACCCTCGGTGTCACAGCGTGTGCGTTCGTTGGACCGCGTTGGAAGAGTATCAGAGGAGACTGCGCCTGACTTTACTCGAGTGTGGTCTTTGCCATCGAAGGTTGTTACGAAACCTCTCCCAACAGTGCCCTTGCACGCGTGGGGTGAAAGACCAGCAGCAACTAAACCACCATCACACCAAAGACCACCTGATCCCGAAGAGCAGCCTCCAAGAAAGGAAACATGACACAGAGGGTCTTACAGTGGAATTGTAGAGGATACCGTAGGAATTACGGTGACCTGCTGACCATCATACAGCAACAACAACCACTGTGCGTATGTCTCCAAGAGACCATGCTATAGGAGACATAACTCTATTGTCAGACATATATAGAAACTTTCTCTCACGTACCAAATCCTGTCCCTGGTTCTGGACTAGCTGTTCTTTTAAGGAAGGACTTGGGTTATACCAAAGTGCCGATGAACACCCAGATCCAGGCAATGGCTATCCGTTTTTGGTTCAACAAGAAATTGACCACCATCTGTAACATGTATATCTCCCCAGCTCAACCTTTCTCATTGCCGGATTTTATGAATGTTAGCACGCAACTGCCTGGACCCTCTATTGTGGAAGGCGACTTCAATGCAAAGCACGATGCGTGGGGCAACACCCTAAGCGACCAACGTGGTAAGCTGGTCAACCAGTTTATTGCAAGAACAAATTTTTGCTTGCTTAATACTGGGATCGCCACCCACTTTCACGTTCAAACAGGGACGACCTCCCCCATTGACCTCGGTTTTAGCACTCCAGATATATTCCCCGATATTCTGTGGAGCTTGATGGAGGATACTCATGGCAGTGATGAATATCCGATTGTTATGGAAGTGAGGGAGTTTGCTCCAGTGCCAGTGGAACCTCGATACTGCATGAAGCGGGCCAACTGGGATACTTTTGAAGCCCTAACCCAGATGGAAGAAATGGATGATCTTTTGGAAGTTGACGACATGGTGGAGCGACTTACCGGTACCCTCAAGAATGCTGCTAGTGCTGCTATCCCGATGTCACGCGGTGGTACACCAAAGTACCGTGTTCCTTGGTGGAACAATGACTGCGCTGTAGCAAACTATGAGCTGCGGCAAGCCCTGAGACGCTCTTGGCGCGACGGCGAGCTGACGGATATAATTGCATACAAGCGAGCAGGAGCGAAGGCCCAATTTATCAAGGATGCTGCTAGGCGGAATTCATGGCGCAAATATGTTAGCAGCCTAAATACCGACACGCCCATGATGAAAATCTGGCAACGTGTGGGAAAGATGAAGGAAAAGTACAATTGTTGCAGACCCTGTCTGGAACTGGACGGCGTACTCACGGCGGTTCCGCGGCGGGTGGCGACAGCCTGGCTGACAGTTTCGCGCATAATAGCAGCGAAGCTCAGTACCCACCTGTTTTCCGAGTAAAAAAACGCCAAAGAGAACAACATAAGCCGGACTTCGCAACAGAATTTGTCTTCTCATACAACGAGCTTTTCACCTTCCTTGAAATCTACCGCACCTTGAGAACCTGCAAGAATACTGCACCGGGCCCTGATGGGATTCGTTATCAAATGCTAAAGAGGATGCATTCAGCAGCCGTACTTCAGCTCCTTCATATTTTCAATAAGGTCTGGACAACCCGTGTATTCCCAAAGGATTGGGGCACAGCAACAATCCTTGCATTTGCCAAACCCCAGAAACCGGCCACCCGTACAGACAGCTACCAAACGATCGCCCTAACGGGTTGTGTATGCAAACTGCTGGAGAGGATCGTAAATGTTCGCCTTGTCAGATGGCTGGAAGGGGAAGACATCTTGAATCCTGCCCAATTCGGCTTCAGGCAGCTTCGGGGGACCACGGATGCTGTCGTGAGGCTGCAGAGCCATCTAGTCCAAAATATTGCAGCCGGCAAGCAGAGCTTATGTGTCCTTTTCGACCTGCACAAAGCATATGATACCGTCTGGAGACATGGGATCCTCAAGCGTGTTTATGGATGTAGCCTTCGTGGCAATTTGGCCTTCTTTCTCCAGCAATTCCTCCAGGAGACAAATTTTCGCGTGAAGGTGGGAGCCACTCTTGGCAAACTCAGCAGGAGGGCCTACCACAGGGTAGTGTGCTGAGCTGTACCCTCTTCTCTTTGGCCGTAAAAGATATCACTTCCACGCTGCCAGCCGATGTCTCGTCGTCGTTGTACGTCGATGACTTCATGATCTACTCTTCATCAGCGTATTTGCCGGCACTGTCACGCAGAGTGCAGTTGGCAATCAACGGTGTGAATGACTGGGCAACGGAAAATGGCTTCATGTTCTCCACTGGGAAAACTGTAGCCCTGCACTTTCAGGGACGATGCCGACGGGACCCTCCATAGCTACTGCTCCGGGGAGTACCAATAAGCTTTGCTCATAGTTCCAAATTTTGGGTCTGACTATTGACGACAAAGTATCGTGGAAACCCCACCTGGCCGCGCTTAAGTCTGACTGCAATAGGAGAATGAACCTATTGAAATGTGTATCAGGCCTAGCGTGGGGAGCTGACCGTGTAACGTTCTTGCGCCTATACAGGACCTTGATCATAAGTAAGGTGGACTATGGATGCACTATATACCAGTATACTAGGGAAACATTATCAACGCTTGACTCGGTGCAGCACACGGCCATAAGGCTTTGCACTGGCGCCTTTCGGACCTCCCCGTCGGTCAGTCTGTGTGTGGAGAGTGGAGAACCCCCACTTTGTCTACGCCGTGTGCAGCTGAGCCTACAGTACCTGGCTCGTCTAGATCAGCTGCCTCTGTCTCCTACATGGAGAAGTGTGCACGCGCCTTCCGGACGACATCTGCCTTTCCCGTATTGTCTGCCATCATCACTGAACTATCCTGCGCTGACGGCCGCCATGCAGCTGGGACCCATGAGAGTGCAACCTGTGCTTTTTGACTGCTCTCCGACATGGCGTGTCCCCGTGGAGAGCTTCTGCCCTGAATGTCGAATGCTTAAAAAGGATTCGATGCCGGCTAACATCCTGAAGGGAATTTTCATGGAACACATATACTGGAGAAACACGCAAACTCTGTGAAGATTTATACAGACGGCTCCAAGACAGGAGATGCTGTGGGATGTGCCGCCGTGTCCGGGGAAATAGTGAGGGCTAGGAAACTGATCCCAGAGACTTCGATTTTCTCAGCAGAGCTGTAAAGTATGATGGAAGCGATACAGATGATCGAGGAGCACGCATATCACTCTTTCACCATCTTTGTAGACTCTAAAACTTTAATAGATGCGGCTCAAATGTACAATAGTACCCACCTTATTATTGCGGAGATCGTCACAAAGCTTGCACAGCTCGTAAATGAACAGAAGAGTGTCGAGGTATGCTGGGTGCCCGCGCATGTGGGAAAACCCGGCAATGAGAGGGCAGACCAGGAAGCCAAGCAACCTGCTGGGTCAAGTTAGAGAACACTGTGTGACTATTATCCTTCCACTGATAATTATCCTCGCATCAAGGCGGCTGTGAAGTGTTTGTGGCAGAGAGACTGGACAGACACAACTAACAATAAATTGAGAAACATCAAGTCCACTGTTCGAGAGTGGTCATCATCTAGCTGCCGTGCCCGTCGAATGGAGGTGATACTTTGCCGCCTCCGCATCGGCCATACTCGCATAACACTCGGCCACCTTGTGGAGCGACAGCCGCAGCCGCAATGAGAACGGTGCCGTGTTCCTGTGACTGTCGTACATTTTCTTGCTGAATGCCCAAGATACTCTGCTATTCGCAATGTGTGTTTCCCAAATCTTCGCGGCTGCGCAGAAGATGTCGTAATTGGAATACTCAGGGAAAACGAAGGCTCAGGCTTTAACGCAGCAGCGTTGCAGCTGTTCCTGGAGAGGTGCAAGCTGTATTCTAAGATTTAATAGGAAGCCAAGCAGTAATGCACTTTAGCCAGGCGTAATATTGTATTGGAAGATTGTAGATGAAGAAACTGCAATATGGCCGGGCGCGCTTCGTTGCATGGTACCTCGGGGGTTTCAGCGTGGGTAAGGCGTCCACGGCCATAAATGGGTGGGCAGCTGAAGCCCCCTACGGGGTTTGGCTGCCCAGTGCGTTCGAATGTACTGTAGTATGTACACAATTCTAATCGGGAGACAATTATAATCTCGAGTTGTAATTATAATCATAATCATATAGTTTTTGATGTTCATCTTGCGTGGTAAATCGGAAAGCCTGATACTGATTAAATAATGTGACCTTCGGTGCGATATAGTTTGAATAACTGAAGCGCTAGCAAACCTTTGTTACTACTACTACTACTTGCCATCTTGCTCCGAGCAGGCTTTTGGTCTCTACATCGTTCTTATATTTATACGAGTTACTGCAAGGATGTTCAGATTGATTTTCGACATTGATGAAACTCAATGCAGTGTCCTTCAGAAAATGTTGACAGGTACTCTTCACGGCTCTTGATTTCTCCAACGTTAATGCAAATCTAGAACTCCGCATGCCCTCAAAAAAAGTTTTCATGCGCTGATGAATTCTTCAAGAAAGTTGTCGCGTGCAGTTTCTATCAAGCAATTGTGCCCCATTCTAGAAAAATTGGTCAAATAATCTAAATGATCCCCGTCGTGTTTACGACACACCTAATTTGAGTGTTGGGAATAAGGTATAAGTCTTGCGAACGAGATTCTTATTACATTTCTTACAATGAATGTTACTTATTGTAGTTCGAGTGAGTTTCTTGACAATTTCGTGTAGTGTTCCTCATTTCGAGAGATCGATGATATGCTCTTCTCGCACAAACTCACCCACAGAACACTCGCGGCCGGAGCACGTCGTCGAAAGTTAAGGCCAAAATACACGCACGCTTTTTTCACCGTCACCAATCATCATGAGCGGCATTAAGCCCCGCCCACCAGCAAGCAGTGAGCGTGAACGGTCACTGCCGAGCTTATACACGCGCGCTCTTCACCGCCATTGTTCATTCTAATTGACGCTGATGAGGGAAAATATCTAACTTGCTTGATATGCCGGTGACGGTCATAAGGATCGGTGCCGCTCACGAAATTAGGGTCATTTTGGCTTGCAGTGGGTGGGGCTTAGCTGCATTGGGTGGGGCTAAGCGACTCTCATAAGGATCGGTGACGGTGATGAGCGTTCGTGTATTCGGGCCTTAATTAATAAAGCTGCATTGACCAAGGAAGTTGGATACATGGAACTGGCATCAACGCTCTAAAGTGAAGCCAATTTTCGGTAGCCGTAGACAGACGGCCCCGCCGCCCCAGACACGGAGATAGGGCTCAGTCGTGATGGGGCTCAGTGCGCAACTGGCACTCGGCGTGGAAGGGTGCAGCTTATCCATGCTGCGTTCAAGAACTACTTTCCCAGTATGCCGAAATCATGCATTATACACAAGTGCAGATACTTTAAAAAAAATTCAGACATAAGTTTTCACGTGTACGTACAGAAATTTCATGAATTGCAAACGGTGTTCAGTTCCTGATGTTGGAGGTGGTGGTACCCCTCCACTGCCACACCACCCAAGGAGCTTTAATGGAATAGAGGCGGCATCAGCGCTCTAAAGTGAAGCCAATTTTCGGTAGCTGTAGGGTATGCGGGCACACACACGGAGATGGGGCTCAGTGCGTGTCAGACACTCAGCGTAGTAGGGCGCCGCTTATCCAAGCTGCGGTCATGTACGAGTTTTTTCAATATGACGCGTTTCAAGGACGCAATTGAAATATATGCCTAAGAAAAAAACGTATAGCACAGAGTAGCGCAAGTCTGCCGTTTAACAGCGCGGTCTTCAGTCGCTGATGATGCAGGTGGTGCTACCCCTCCACTGCAACACCACCTCCACACAGGGACCCAATGCCGGGTGGGCGGGGCTTGGGTCGGCAAAAGTGGCTTCACGCGCTTGACTGGCAAAAGATAGCGACGCCGGTTCCATGTATCCAACTTCCTCGTCATTGACCATCTCCGAGCACCGTTTTCTTCTTCACAGCAAGCGAACGTGAATAAACTTTTTTTTTCTAAATTCAAACATTTATTTACAAGATATCTCTGTCACGTTATAGAATCACTACATCCTTAATTACTACTGGCAAATGAGCTTTACGAAATGAAATAAAACTTCTATTTGCAGTTACGTACGCGACTTTGATCACGTCACACGAATCTTGTCCACGTCACCTCATCAAATGCGAACTGATTAAATTTTAATTACTTTCGTCCAATTAAACAGCCTCCTATCAGACCGATACCCTTATTACTCTCAAAAATTATGTCCTCGGCTGTGAATTTGGTCCCTATAGAAACTTTTCCCTTTGCATCAAATGTAACGAACTAATTAGTCGACGTCGCGATTTGCTATTTGTAAGCTGATTTTGAGCAAGCATTACGCATTTGGAATTAGGATTGAAATGAGTTTTATTGGCTGATTTGAATGCATTCAGGAAGCTATAGCAGGCTTTGCTCTGCTTCACAATGGATATATCAAGTAAAATTTGATGCTTCAAGTTACAGTTTTCATAAGTGGCTGAAGTTCGTCATTTTCTTATGACAATGGAAAACACTCATATGTGAGAGGTCTCCACTCTGTAGGAAAGAACTCAAAGGGTCACTGTGGACGCAATATATTACAGCCGCTAATCTATGAGAAAACTATTCAGGTTCGCTCAAGAAGACCCGAACTACGACCAGCACTGGATCAGTTACAACTCTTGTGTTCTTGAAGGATTTTTCCTGTTTGCATTATTAGTAATGCATATCCCACCAACTCCTTCCCGCTCGAATACATCGTTTGCTATCTTAGTTCTTCCCCCAGCTTAAGGATGTGATGGCAGCCATTTTCTCTCAAATTTTAATCACTCTCGGATATGTGTGCATTGATTATAAGTGTATCACTTACAAATTGCATAATATTTTGACCAAACGCAAATGCTGTTTTAAATAAGTAGCGTGACTAGTATATTGATTTGTTAGTAAATATCTTATGCTATGAGCGGCATAATCTCCCTAGACCCTGGCCATCAGCTTATTGGTATTTCGTAGCCGTTGTTTTCATTGCTGTCATCAAGAATAATGATGACTCATTCGATCCCGGTACGATCACTGTCAAGTCAGGTGGTTCTTTTGCGTTCTCTGTAGCAGAGGTATTTCTTTTGCTGCACTCGCATAATTGTGACGAGCCTCAGGTGTCAGGTGTATTGGACAGCCTGATATTCCTTTTCGTCGTACTTTGAACAATTGCTGAACGCCCTTAGGCGCTACCTGAAGCACAGTCAAACGTAGGGGAGAGTATTATAATTACTCACCCCGCTATACGTGTATAGCCTGATACGCAGTTAGGCTATTTTAATGTTTTGGCGAGATGTTTTTCCTGCTCTTGAATGATAGTAGTGCAGTGCATAAATGGAGCACCTCTATTATCTACCTAATTTTTCCCTTGAGGCACAGAAGTACGCTACGCTCAGTAGGTACTGAAGGTAGTTTTTAAGGAAGTATCTTGGCTAGCTCGAACTCCTAAATATCTGCTAAACGCTTTACTTCAACCCTGGTGCCTGTGGATGATTTGCGCATCAATGAGTAGGATTTAAGCTAAAATATGAATTGCACCTCTCAGATCATGCATGGAGGCATGTTGAGCTCCTCTATTTTTCATGAACAATAAATTAAATGTTTAAAGAAGAATGCAACACACTGCAGCTAGCCCTACTAGTTCACACGCAACTGCAACACGCACTGCTGCAGATGTGCCGTTGTATTGGTAAATTGCACCAAATTCATTTTTGATATTGTTCATTGACAGCAACATCTCTATATAAGAATAGAGACCGAATAAATCATTTGATATCAATTTAAACACAAGATTCTGACCGCTAGGTCGTTGTTTGAGCATTTCTGAGCTAAATTTGCTTCAGTAGTTCCACCTTTTCCAAGAATCTATCAATTCGGTGATTTAGAATACATTATTAGGTGCAAAATTGGTGAGATTGTGCTGTCGTTGCCTAACAAAAAATATTCTAAACCGTCGACCAAGCCCCAATAAGCTACTTAACGCACAAGTTTTCCTTCAAAATTGGCATAGCTACGTACTTGCAGTGAAATGAGTTAGTATTAGATGAGATGCAATATCAGGGGAAAAAGATGTAGAGTTAATGTACACCGGAACTCGTATTTCTACAAGACTCGTGCTCTGGGCACTGGACTCATTTAATTATTTCAGTATGTGTTAGAAATTCGGAAGTCAATGGTGAACAAGCTCTTCCATTTGAAAATGGTACTTGTAATTCAAGGACTTAGTGTTCTCGACAGTGATGGACAAACACGGAATAAAGCTTTCAACCAGTTTCCACCTCGGAGTGCGTGAAATACGCGCATCCATTGCAACCGATTTTTAATGATGGAAAGCCCGTTTTAAGCCGAATTTATTTCATCATATTGAGCTCAAGGGAATTTTATACCCCTAATAATATTTGGGTATAGCAGTTCAATACATTTTGTCCGAAATTGTCTCGTTTTTCGTTCTATTAAAGACACAATATGCATGAAAAACTTCATCCGTCGCTATTCACGTTTCGTCGTAAGCTATTTGTGGGTAACCATATCACAACATACACGACCGAAGCTGCCCCGCAGTTTAATTAAATCGAGTTTTGGTCAATGCATTCTCTTGATGAGTTGATAAAATCAAACAAAATCGAAGAATATTTATATGAGTTTTTTTATAACCAAGATTCTCTCCTCGAAACTTCGGGTGCTCAAGCGATAACTGCTCTTTTGACATTTCGTCATTATTTTATCTTATTAGTATATTTGTTAGCATAAGTACGTACTTCGATTCTTACTTAATGCAGTCCTTTCAGCACTTAATTTAAAATTCAGGAACAATATCACTAATAAAACATGGATCATAGGCGATTTTTTCTTCATGAATCATAGTTATATCCATTTAGCAAATGAGTGGAACTTTGCTCAACGACGAAAAAATCTCATTCATTCCACGTTAATTAGTGATGATCAGACACTTTAGAGGAAATGGAATGTAATGAAAAACAATTGCACAGAGTATTCTTGCATGATGTGTCCATGTATCGCCCCATTGGTACTTCTTCTAATATAATACAAATAACATGATTAATTTGAATTTTTTTGTCGATAGTTTCTTGTCGGTTAAGCGTACGCTAAAATAATAGCTAAGATGATTTCGTAGTAGACAGTGATCTGTTACGATGTATCCTATCCGGGTAGTTGCAGCGCAATGTGTAACATGCTCTCTTCGGATAGTTATTAATGCTCGTTTTTATAACATTGATGTAACAGTGAGGGAACAGTGACCCAACACGAGAATTTTTAATTCCATTGTGTCAGAGATGGGGCTTTTGATATGTCCCCATACTCACTGAACAAGAGGAAGTGCGGACCGTTTAGCAGTCCTGGCCGTAGTTGGATCAGCTCTTGCGGCTAATTTTTGAGAACCTCTGACGGTTGTATCACCTCTCCAGCCTTGCTTCGGCTGTAACAATTTTCGGACCACCGCTAGTCGGCCGAAGGTAAGGTTTCCAATAAGATACTCGTATTGGAGCGTTAGTTCAGTTATCTTCACGAAGATCTCACATTTAGCAACGCAAATTACCAAAGATTCAATTTGAGACTTCTCTCCAATCTTTCCAGCGCGAATCACCGGACAGATAAGGCGACTGGCATTGTGGATACCTAATCTTTATAACACCGATTTAAATAATTTACATTCTTTGGCAAAATATAAATAGAGTACAACTATTGCATAAGCAGGATGTTTTGCTCGCTACACAGAAATCTATGACACACACATCACTCATATTTTATAATTCTTAAACTACTTAAATTAGTCATCTCGAACACGGAACATCTAAGCGCTGGGTGACACATTGTATGGTACTTCACACAGTAGGTCTCTGCTACGCTAATAAGAGGATCAACGATTAGTGAACGCTATGTTCATAGTTGTTCGTAGTTTGGCCATCGCTGGTGACGGAGTGAGACACCCGGAGTCGAATTTTATATACAACACCGAACGTGGACCTATTTCTTAATTTGATTTCCAACAACACCGTTACTTCACAAGCTTTGTTTTGTTTTGCTTCCCGCCAACAGCTGCAGGTATAGAAAAGGCATCTCGGCATGCGTGCATGCCCTAATCTAGGTCATTACATGAATCTGTTGATTCTAGAACCCCCTCATTGATTCTCTATGGAATTAGTCAAAACTTTTAGGGTGAGGTATCGTAGCTAATTAACGGTTCCCTTTTTTTAACCTCTTGGTATAATTTTTTTACACGGTTGGTGTTTTATAGTTAGCTCGGCTTTATTTAAGTGCATTTGTGAGAACCAGGAGTCACCGCTATAGTGATACGGTTGAAAGTGGGTGAATATGTGTAAAATACTCTGTTTAAATTGTAGTACTACGTAGTGGCCATTGTTTCACAGGTCCGTGCATCTTTGCTCGGCTTCAGCTTCTACAAGCCGACTCCATTGAAAACAACAAACTGCTCATGTGAGCTTTAGAGTTAAAGTTCGATTGTAATTCTCTATAATAAAAATGAAATTCTATGAACATTTGCCTGACTTTATTAAAATATCAACTAATTCAACCAATCATCAGAATCTAATATTGTGGCACTATGCTATAAATGTTTGCTTAGAGGAAATCTTCAAAGCAGTTTGTAACTGATGTGATTCTCGATGTACTTTCGGTACTTTTTTTACAGAAACACTAATGTATAAATGGAGTGCTTTGCACGTTGACGATGAGCGGTGGTGTTTCTTGAGTGTGGACATCCATGGACCTCATCACAAATAATTTTCTCAGAGATAAAGATTCGACAGAGGTGGTATTCTCAGTTCAAAACGTAAAAATGAATCTGGAGTGAGATATCACTGTGTATTAATACTGAAGAAATAAGTGGTTTTCATGACAGGTTCAATATGGCGTATGCCTCTGCGTAGAACTTACTAGTATGTCTCCCTCATAAGCAAATCCTGAATGTACATTAGCTGTTTCTGGCTATGAAAACACACAAATTTTGTACTTAGTTCATCATTAATGCTAGGAAGTCTACAATATTAATTTAATACATTTCTAGTGCAATAACCATGATGCAGCAGCTCACCTGTGCAGGCTCCCTTAAGGCTTCAAACATCAGCTACGTCGTGTCACGAGCTGGAGGTCGCAAGAAAAAGTTTACGGCTGACATTTTGGCTTCTCAGCTCAATTTGCGTCCGTGTTTCATTTGCAATTCAGATGCCTGGACTTGAACTTCAGCAAAGTCGGACTTGCTCAACAAACTTCAGATGCACATTGAAAAAAGCCGCGAACGTGGTCCTGACAGTTGCCGTTTCGAGTTTAATCAATTTGTTTCCAATGTTTGAAAGTTTGTTTTTGGGAGCTTTTCACGGTTTCCGGTCTCAGTCTTTCTGCATGTGCTATTGAAGAGTATCTTATCCTGATTTGGGTGAGGGACATCATGTTTTTCAGTAAAACATTATAGTTGATTTTAGAATAATGAACCACGAGATTCTTGTGTTGACTGATATTCTAAGTAGATAATAATTGTTCCAGTTCATCACGTGCTAAAGTAGGGAGAAATTCACTCAACATTCTTTACTGATACCCTGAGAATCGTTAAAATAATTCACCATCGCTGTAGTCTATAAAAACCGACGTTTCAATGTACAAACGTTATCTTCAGGCGAAAAATCTGTAGAAAATTTTCCGCCAGAAAGAAGTTGAGGTTTGCACATTGAAAGTTTGAAACGTCGCTTTTTATAGACTACAGAATTAGTGAATTTTTGATGATTGACTGGGTATCACTGAATTTTTTACTACGTTACCATGTAATGATCTGAAACAAATTCGTAGAGTTGAAAAGCTGGAAAATCTATAATACTTGAATACTAATACAAAATACCCAGAAAGAACAAGAATTAAAGTGAAATCGGTTGTTAACGAGGCTCATGTGTGTACGGTAGGTACATTTAGTCTCGAGCTTTACCTTGAACTATAGGACGTCAAAATCGGTAACAGCCCGAGTCGTTTCACTCGTTCTCTAGACACGGAAGAGCATGTCGAAAGGGGCTAATAATTCGGTAAGGTTTTAATATTTTGTTATTGTGTCATAAACTATTTTATACCGTGCAATAATCCCGAAATTGATTTGTGTATATGATAGGTTTTAGCATTTTCGTTGATCGTGTTTATTTAGTTTATTAAAATGCATAATAGGTGAAAGTTGTGAATTTGAAGTGCAATTAAGTGTTTTTAGAGCTAGATACTAAGTTTGTTTGTATCATGTTGTTACAGAAACCGGTTGGATAAGCCTACGCGTTTTTGAATTCCCTATACGCACCCAAAGAACCACGAAGTTCTTAACATCGGTGAAAATTAAGTTTTCACAGACGAAAGTAATTAAGAGTATATTACTATGCATACTGCACCATTTTTGCTGACGATGATACCGTATAAACAGCATTTTACTCATGAGCGGTGTGGTATGGAATCTGCCGAGATGACATTTTTGTTCTGTTTTTTCTTGGGTGTTTGATTAAATTATAATGCGTGCTATTTCACTTTGTGAGTGTGATGACAACGTTTATCCTATATAGGATCTGGACTCCTTTACGTGCACTCACCCGTAGTTCCCACTATTCGTTACTTTTCAGAATAGTCTACGGTTTCTCTTCCTTGTTTTCCATTGATGGCTCTCTGGGAATCGGTGTTGTTAGACACCGATACATCTCTGAATGAAAGACGTTACCCCTTGATATAAAACTGTCGGTGCTTTCACGATTGCGCCAGTAAAAGAAACAAAATCCTGGCCATGTGAGTTGAAGGCTTACAATGACTTGCAACCGAAAAAGTTCTCCTTTACTTTTTTCTTATGATTTAAATTATTTCCCAGCAAGCTAACTCTACAAACTCAGAGTATTAAATTTATAAAACTTTTCTGTGAGTTACATAATTCCTCTTTCTGGGTGAAGAAACAGACTTTTTTTTCTAATTCAGAACTGGAAAATTCCGCTACATACACTGCAGAGTGACTCCTGGTATTCCGAAGCAGAAGCCAAGCGACTTAGTTTAGTATCGTTCGAACTGTTATCAAATAAAAATTTTCCTAACTCACGCAAGAATTATCATATCGATGTTTGTTACAAAACATAATTGATTGAGAATTAAGAAGTGTCTGTGAATAGTGTCTTCACTATTATTCAAACTAACATCACATACTTTTCCTATTTCCAGTAACTGATCTATGCAAAAACCTAAAAAATTAATTTGTGAACTTGAGCCCCAGCAAATTATCATGCAGATGCATGCGATGGTCCTCAAGGCATCTTGTGAAGTTGGTTTGTGTGAAGAAGCTGGAGATTTTCTGGGCGTTATGAACACATTCTCGTTTCACGGGAATCAGGTTGCGACGCGTCATGAAATGTATTAGGTTGTGAGGTGTCGTACACTGTATTAGGTTGTGAGGTGTCGTACACTGTATTAGGTTGTGGGGTGTCATAAACTGTATTAGGTTGTGAGGTATCGTACACTGTATTAAGTTGTGAGGTGTCGTCCACTTCATTAGGTTGTGAGGTGTCGTACACTGAGTTAGGTTGGGAGGTGTCGTACACTGTATTAGGTTGTGAGGTGTCGTACACTGTATTAGGTTGTGAGGTGTCGTACGCTGTATTAGGTTGTGAGGTATCGTACACTGTATTAGGGTGTGGTATCGTTCACTGCATTATGTTGTGAGGTGCCATAAACTGTTTTAAGTTTTGAGGCGTCATAAACTGTATTAGGTTTTAAGGCGTTATAAACTGTATTAGGTGGTGAGGCGTCATAAACTGTATTAGGTTGTGAGGCGTCATAACTGTATTAGGTTGTGAGGCGTTATAAACTGTTAGGTTGTGAGGCGTCATAAACTGTATTAGGTGGTGAGGCGTCATAAACTGTATTAGGTTGTGAGGCGTTATAAACTGTTAGGTTGTGAGGCGTTATGAACTGTATTAGGTGGTGAGGCGTCATAAACTGTATTAGGTTGTGAGGCGTTATAAACTGTATTAGGTTGTGAGGCGTTATAAACTGTTAGGTTGTGAGGCGTCATAAACTGTATTAGGTGGTGAGGCGTCATAAACTGTATTAGGTTGTGAGGCGTTATAAACTGTTAGGTTGTGAGGCGTCATAAACTGTATTAGGTGGTGAGGCGTCATAAACTGAATTAGGTTGTGAGGCGTTATAAACTGTATTAGGTTGTGAGGCGTTATAAACTGTATTAGGTTGTAAGGCGTTATAAACTGTATTAGGTGGTGAGGCGTCATGAACTGTATTAGGTTGTAAGGCGTTATAAACTGTATTAGGTGGTGAGGCGTCATAAACTGTATTAGGTGGTGAGGCGTCATAAACTGTATTAGGTTGTGAGGCACCATAAACTGTATTAGGTTGTAAGGCGTCATAAACTGTATTAGGTGGTGAGGCGTCATCAACTGTATTAGGTGGTGAGGCGTCATAAACTGTATTAGGTTGTAAGGCGTCATAAACTGTATTAGGTTGTAAGGCGTCATAAACTGTATTAGGTTGTGAGGCGTCATAAACTGTATTAGGTGGTGAGGCGTCATAAACTGTATTAGGTTGTGAGGCACCATAAACTGTATTAGGTTGTAAGGCGTCATAAACTGTATTAGGTGGTGAGGCGTCATAAACTGTATTAGGTGGTGAGGCGTCATAAACTGTATTAGGTTGTAAGGCGTCATAAACTGTATTAGGTTGTAAGGCGTCATAAACTGTATTAGGTGGTGAGGCGTCATAAACTGTATTAGGTGGTGAGGCGTCATAAACTGTATTAGGTTGTGAGGCACCATAAACTGCATTAGGTTGTAAGGCGTCATAAACTGTATTAGGTGGTGAGGCGTCATAAACTGTATTAGGTCGTGAGGCGTCATAAACTGTATTAGGTTGTAAGGCGTCATAAACTGTATTAGGTTGTAAGGCGTCATAAACTGTATTAGGTTGTAAGGCGTCAAAACTGTATTAGGTTGTAAGGTGTCATAAACTGTATTAGGTTGTAAGGCGTTATAAACTGTATTAGGTGGTGAGGCGTCATAAACTGTATTAGGTGGTGAGGCGTCATAAACTGTATTAGGTGGTGAGGCGTCATAAACTGTATTAGGTGGTGAGGCGTCATAAACTGTATTAGGTGGTGAGGAGTCATAAACTGTATTAGGTGGTGAGGCGTCATAAACTGTATTAGGTGGTGAGGCGTCATAAACTGTATTAGGTGATGAGGCGTCATAAACTGTGTTAGGTTGTGAGGTGCCATAAACTGTATTAGGTTGTGAGGCGTCATAAACTGTATTAGGTTGTGAGGCGTCATAAACTGTATTAGGTGGTGAGGCGTCATAAACTGTATTAGGTGGTGAGGCGTCATAAACTGTATTAGGTTGTGAGGCACCATAAACTGTATTAGGTTGTAAGGCGTCATAAACTGTATTAGGTGGTGAGGCGTCATCAACTGTATTAGGTGGTGAGGCGTCATAAACTGTATTAGGTTGTAAGGCGTCATAAACTGTATTAGGTTGTAAGGCGTCATAAACTGTATTAGGTTGTGAGGCGTCATAAACTGTATTAGGTGGTGAGGCGTCATAAACTGTATTAGGTTGTGAGGCACCATAAACTGTATTAGGTTGTAAGGCGTCATAAACTGTATTAGGTGGTGAGGCGTCATAAACTGTATTAGGTGGTGAGGCGTCATAAACTGTATTAGGTTGTAAGGCGTCATAAACTGTATTAGGTTGTAAGGCGTCATAAACTGTATTAGGTGGTGAGGCGTCATAAACTGTATTAGGTTGTGAGGTGCCATAAACTGTATTAGGTTGTGAGGCGTCATAAACTGTATTAGGTTGTGAGGCGTCATAAACTGTATTAGGTGGTGAGGCGTCATAAACTGTATTAGGTCGTGAGGCGTCATAAACTGTATTAGGTTGTAAGGCGTCATAAACTGTATTAGGTTGTAAGGCGTCATAAACTGTATTAGGTTGTAAGGCGTCAAAACTGTATTAGGTTGTAAGGTGTCATAAACTGTATTAGGTTGTAAGGCGTTATAAACTGTATTAGGTGGTGAGGCGTCATAAACTGTATTAGGTGGTGAGGCGTCATAAACTGTATTAGGTGGTGAGGCGTCATAAACTGTATTAGGTGGTGAGGCGTCATAAACTGTATTAGGTGGTGAGGAGTCATAAACTGTATTAGGTGGTGAGGCGTCATAAACTGTATTAGGTGGTGAGGCGTCATAAACTGTATTAGGTGATGAGGCGTCATAAACTGTGTTAGGTTGTGAGGTGCCATAAACTGTATTAGGTTGTGAGGCGTCATAAACTGTATTAGGTTGTGAGGCGTCATAAACTGTATTAGGTGGTGAGGCGTCATAAACTGTATTAGGTGGTGAGGCGTCATAAACTGTATTAGGTGGTGAGGCGTCATAAACTGTATTAGGTGGTGAGGAGTCATAAACTGTATTAGGTGGTGAGGCGTCATAAACTGTATTAGGTGGTGAGGCGTCATAAACTGTATTAGGTGATGAGGCGTCATAAACTGTGTTAGGTTGTGAGGTGCCATAAACTGTATTAGGTTGTGAGGCGTCATAAACTGTATTAGGTTGTGAGGCGTCATAAACTGTATTAGGTGGTGAGGCGTCATAAACTGTATTAGGTGGTGAGGCGTCATAAACTGTATTAGGTGGTGAGGCGTCATAAACTGTATTAGGTGGTGAGGCGTCATAAACTGTATTAGGTGGTGAGGCGTCATAAACTGTATTAGGTGGTGAGGCGTCATAAACTGTATTAGGTGGTGAGGCGTCATAAACTGTATTAGGTGGTGAGGCGTCATAAACTGTATTAGGTGATGAGGCGTCATAAACTGTGTTAGGTTGTGAGGTGCCATAAACTGTATTAGGTTGTGAGGCACCATAAACTGTATTAGGTTGTAAGGCGTCATAAACTGTATTAGGTGGTGAGGCGTCATAAACTGTATTAGGTGGTGAGGCGTCATAAACTGTATTAGGTGGTGAGGCGTCATAAACTGTATTAGGTGATGAGGCGTCATAAACTGTGTTAGGTTGTGAGGTGCCATAAACTGTATTAGGGTGTGAGGCGTCATAAACTGTATTAGGTTGTGAGGCGTCATAAACTGTATTAGGTTGTGAGGTGCCATAAACTGTATTAGGTTGTGAGGCGTCATGAACTGTATTAGGTTGTGAGGCATCATAAACTGTATTAGGTGGTGAGGCGTCATAAACTGTATTAGGTTGTGAGGCGCCATAAACTGTATTAGGTTGTGAGGCGTCATAAACTGTATTAGGTTGTGAGGCGTCATAAACTGTATTAGGTTGTGAGGCGTCATAAACTGTATTAGGTTGTGAGGTGCCATAAACTGTATTAGGTTGTGAGGTGCCATAAACTGTATTAGGTTGTGAGGTGCCATAAACTGTATTAGGTTGTGAGGCGTCATAAACTGTATTAGGTTGTGAGGCGCCATAAACTGTATTAGGTTGTGAGGCGTCATAAACTGTATTAGGTTGTGAGGCGTCATAAACTGTATTAGGTTGTGAGGCGTCATAAACTGTATTAGGTTGTGAGGCGTCATAAACTGTATTAGGTTGTGAGGCGTCATAAACTGTATTAGGTGGTGAGGCGTCATAAACTGTATTAGGTTGTGAGGTGCCATAAACTGTATTAGGTTGTGAGGTGCCATAAACTGTATTAGGTTGTGAGGCGTCATAAACTGTATTAGGTTGTGAGGTGTTATAAACTGTATTAGGTTGTGAGGCGTCATAAACTGTATTAGGTTGTGAGGCGTCATAAACTGTATTAGGTTGTGAGGTGTTATAAACTGTATTAGGTTGTGAGGCGTCATAAACTGTATTAGGTTGTGAGGCGTCATAAACTGTATTAGGTTGTGAGGTGTTATAAACTGTATTAGGTTGTGAGGCGTCATAAACTGTATTAGGTTGTGAGGTGCCATAAACTGTATTAGGTTGTGAGGCGTCATAAACTGTATTAGGTTGTGAGGTGCCATAAACTGTATTAGGTTGTGAGGCGTCATAAACTGCATTTATTCTTTTCTTTGTCTCCTATACTGTTTATTTCCCAACATCGTCACGTTGAACAATCTTCAGAACCATGTTTCATCCACTTCTTACAGTAATCGTATTCTTTCGAAGCAAATATTTTTTTCAAGTATTTCATCTGTAACTCGTAAAATTTTGATATTATTCCTCATTCAATTTAATTGCCATTCAGTTCCAGCTTCCTTTTTTCCCCAATACGTACGAACCTCGAACATTAGTATAGCAATTTGTATCGACTTTCCCAGTTTCGAGAAAAAGCTCTAATTTTCTCTCGCTTAAGTAATTTGGCTTCGTGACCTACTCTCTCGATAATTGCAGGCATTAATTAGCAAGCTGTTCTCTCTCTGCACTGGCCTAATAAATTCGAGGAAATTTCCCAGACTCCAGCAATTTAATACTAAATTATTGCTCCTGCGGCTACAGGAGTCTCTGGAGCTTGGTGAGAGGGCAAACAGTGGTCAGCAGACGGCGCGTGCCTGTCGTTGTCGCAACTTCCAACTTAAATTCGGGTAGTCAAGTTATGTCGCGTAAATTGCTATCTCAACTTGGCATGAAATAACATCTCCATAGTGGTGGAGCGAAGAGGTAGCATCGGTCTCTGTGCCTGTCTTCGTCGCCATTGCCAGAGTAACTTTATAGCATCAAATTAGATCTCAGAAATTCGTATCACACACGAGACCGTAAACGAAGTCTCCATATCGAAGGAGCTATACTTTTCAGCATCAACGCCTTTAATGTCGAATATTATTGCAAATTATGATTGTAACTGAATACGCTAGGATTATTTCCAAGCAAAATGAAAGCACGGAAAAGCTTCCGAAAACCACGGACAATAAATTATTTGGGAAAAAAACTCTTTCTACCTGTAAGTAAATAGCAGTAAACAGTCACACTTTGATGAAACATATAAATTTTGATTCTGATAGGCTGCATTTAATAAATGGTGATTTAAAACTCGTAATTCAGTCCCTACTAGGGTAATTGATTGTTTGTAGATTAGTGATGTACCGATGTATCGGTATCGGTATCGGCAGTATCGGCCATTTTTAGTGATATCGGTATCGGTATCGGTATCGGCAAAATCCGGCCGATACTTTACCGATACTTTCCAATAAAACGTATTTTATCATTAAAGTGAAGGTCATATAAATCATGAAATTGAAAGTATGGAACCTAATAATACCCGTTGTGTGTTTATTTACGATTTGGTGTCCGCTTCTTAATAAACATAGGTTGTGTGAGTTTGCGGTATCATGGATACCGAATTCCTCAGTGTAACATTAAAAGATGGCGTTTCCATGCATTTAAATATTTGACATTTTATTAGGATAGGTTTTTTTAGGATAGGATAGGTTAGCACTGGTTAGGTAATACTGACAGAATTTTTTCTCGGGTCCACCTAGCTTAACGATGGCATTTTCCTTGGAATTTCCACGGGTCCTGCTACTACCTAATAATACCTTTGGTTTATTTGGAGTCCGCCTCTTCCATTTTTTTTTGTCACGCTCATAAGGAGAGTTATAGGGACCGTATCTGTGATACGAGTTTCACCAGTGCACAAGTACAAGAATATTTTTCATCACGGGTGCTGTTAGGATGGATACATTCGTTGGGCACAACATCTGGAAAATTTGTTCAAGAAAGTTGGTGAATCCCGTCATTTTTGACGGGCTGTGCGTACTTGTAATCAAATAAAGAGCCTATTCATACCTAGTAAATTAGTTAGCAAAAAAATTATTATACTTTTACGACTAAAACCTATATAGTTTGACATAATATCCATTCCTTAAAGTATGTGACAGGCTAACAAAAACCAAACCAATTCAATAAAGTTGAAGGTGCATATGAAAGTTTTTGTGAATTTAATATAAAAGTAGCTGAAAATTCTATTTTAATTTAGCTTGTAAATCGTCAAATGTTCCGAAGCTAAGAATTTTTTTTAATTTAGCATGTATATCGCCGTTCATAACGAATCTTGTATTTTTCTTCTATGGTAAGATGTTCGAAAAATTCACAAACAATCTTATAGCGGAATACATCTGAATGGGTCAACTGATTGCTTTAATCGCAACTTGATGAGGAATTTAAAAACGAGGAAAATTCCAAGGAACTTAATCATATTTACTAGGAATACGTTTCGGAGTCCAGCTCCATATCATCAGTTCGTAAAAGTAAAATTCATTATGACTACAATAAAAGAAAAAAGAAAATGTTGGATACAGTCATTAAAGGAAATCACAAAAAAAAAAATCAAAACATGTCCCAGAGAAAATAAAATCGACAAGATCTACTCACAATTTGCAATGGGTAGGAACTGTCAGAATTGTTGAGGGCCGGTTTTCGTTTAAAATATGTATCGACTCTAAAATTCCGAAGTCACATGTAGTTGAAGCCGAATCTAAGATTTTGAAGTCCGCAGAGGATATCGGTACGTTGCATTTTACTGCGTGATTACGTACGAATTGTGCGAATTGGTTCCCCGTGCGGAAGCTTCAACCCCGATGCTCGGACATTCTGATATAAAAATTTTGTGCCGTCATGCCGTCGTACGATGATGTGCACTGCATACAACTATACAGTAAGAATAAATCAGAAAGGCTCGCTTCTCCATCAAAAGCGTATCCTTGTCTTGTACCGGAATTGTATAATTTTGAGGTTGCTTCTTTTTTCCGGTACAAGGATACGCGTCCGATGGAGATGCGAGCCTCTCCGATTTATTCTTAACAGTTGTACAGTTGTGTGCAGTGCACATCATCGTACGTCGGCATGACGTCACGAAATTTTTATAACAGAATGGGCGAACATCGGGGGCAAAGCTTCCGCGCGAGGAACTAATTAGCTTACTCCTCACACTCCGCAGTACGTAATCACGCAGTAAAATGCAACGAACCAATATCCTCTGCGGACTTCAAAATCTTAGATTCGGCTTCAACTGCATGTGACCTCAGAATTTTAGAATCGTTAAATATTTTTAAACGAAAACCGGCCCTCAACAATTCTTAGAGTTCCTACCCATTACAAATTGTAAAGGTTTAAAATGTTAATGCCGAGCACATATGTACAAGAGCACACAAAGCTCTCTTGACTCTGAGTTCCCCTCCGGTGACAAATCACCATTACTTAAAAACGATTACTTCGGGCACAGCTATTCTCAAAATTACTATATTTTATTTAATGTCTTAATTATTCAATACGGCCTGAAAGCTGCACGAAAGCGACATGGTTAGGAAAAATGCGCAAATTACGGCGATCACAACAACTTATCCAATACTACTAACCTATCCTAAAAAAATTTAAAACACTTCAATGCATGTACAGACGATCTTTCAATGTTACACTGATGAATTCGGTATCCATGATACCGCAAACTCAGACATCCTATGTTTCTTAAGAAGCGGATACCGGACAAATACATAAACAAACATACAACGAGTATTATTAGGTTAGATGATTTTAAAAGTATCGGTATCGGTAGTAATATCGGTCAAAGTATCGGTATTTTCAAGTATCGGAGTATCGGTATCGGTATCGGCCAAAAAATGGGTATCGGTATCGGTATCGGTATCGGCCAAAAAAATGGTATCGGTACATCACTATTGTAGATGAAATAATTCCTTATTTGATTCTTCGCCCCAGTGGTGTTCCACGTCGTTTCGAAGAGCATATTACAAGGGTATCGCTGAAAAAAAGTTATTGAACTAGCCATTGTGAAAAGTTTTCATTGTGGTCCCGCATATCTTTCAACCTCTTTGGCCGTTTATTCCATGGACTTCCTTAAGTTAGCGACGCCCTGCTTTTCTTTCTCGCTTTTAACACAGCAAGCCTTTCTGCAGGTCGAGGTCGGTCCTGGTTAGTAGCATCCCCATGTCGATCAGTTGCCATTCTGTACAGCATTTTATTGCTCGCAAGTTCTTTTCCAGGTCAAAAAATTCTAGGTAAGCTACGGCTTTCTCATGCTGCACCATTATAACCGTGTTTCCATTCTTTCATGGGTTTTATAAAACTGCTGGCAAAATACGCTGAATGCTTGCTAGTACAATGTATTGACATACTTTTATTCGAGAAATGTTGATTTTGAGGACTTTATTGGGTATCAAAATGTAACCTTTCATTGAATGTTCAAGTCGTACGTTTTCAAACAAATGCTACCTGAAAATTTTTGGCGCCCAACGTGAGGATATTTGAAGATTTTTGTCAGGAAAACCTTACGTTGATCTCTAATAAATATGCAAGAAAGGGCATATGCGATATTGCATTTGGATCCAACACGCTTTCGTCTGTATGAAAGTGAAACAAACGTAGACTCACGTAGTGCAGACTCAAGTGGTACACTGCTATGCACTGGTGCATCATAGTTGAAGAATTTCACTGCTGCAACTTTTTCAATAACGTTTTTCAGAACTCCAGGATTTGGTTTACAAATGTGTTAAATAATCGCAAGTTATTGACAATAACGCTGATCATTCTACAATTTTTGAACAGAAATCAAATGCCGCTAATGACTTCGATGGCTGCTGCGGCCCATTTTGTGCATTTGAAGGAACGTTATCGTAAAGAGTGAAAAAGCGTTGAGAAAAAGTCGCATTTGTAAGAAAACACACCGAAGCCGTAGTGTAATAAATAATGAGATTGTACAACCGCTTATTGCAACTAGCGAACGTCAACAACATAAAGATATATTAAGGGGGTGAATGAGCAGACCATGCCACAAATGAGCATTAATTTATGTCACTCATCGGCGGCCGTAATCAAATAAATAAAGGGAGTCCGTACTGGAACAGAGATTGCTGTATTTAGTTATGGTGAAAGGCCCGGTGTGTTAGACTCAAATTAATGCTTTGGAGTGGCTTCGCAAAAAAAATGTACGTGAGGTACTTAGGAGGTACTGATGTGCGTTGTGTCAGATGAGGGGAGTATAACGCATTACAGTATGGCTCTAAAAGGGTGGAAAAGTAATTTCAGCATAAGTGCTTGGTGAAGCGGATTCTTATTGAACTAATTAATGAGAAATGGATATACCAATAAATTTTTACAAGAAATCTTAGAGATGTTAGACGCTAATTGGATGGTTTTTCATCGGTTAATCATCATTGAGGAAGGAAGGAAGGCTCCCTGTTTTCTACATTAACGAGACCTGAAAGCGTGCACAGCTCAATGAATCATGAGGATAATGATGCTACTTCACTAGCAAGGATTACATTTCTTAAATTTGGAACCTAATATCATAGCCATTACTCACGTGAATTATAAGGCTCTACTCGATCTGTGATTAAGAATAGCGCAGCTTCGTATTCAGTCGAACAAGTGACCGTAATGAGGCTAACGAGCTAGGTATACTGATTGATGAAAAGTTAAAAATTGTTTGGAAAATATATAACATTGTTAAAAATGGGTGTTGTTTGGGGGAACTTATGTATATATATATATATATATATATATATATATATATATATATATATATATATATGTTTATATGTATACGATTATTCTTTGGATGTATGTTTAGGTAAATGAATTAAGAAGACAACCTCATTCCCGTTTTTTTATTCCTCCTTAATTACTGCCTCTAAGATATCTTCAGGTGCAATTATTGAATAGAGTAGTCCTTGAAGGGTTGTGAATAATGATCGGGGCATAGTTTTAAGACACATAAATTGTAAATTTACTAAAAATACTCAAGTGGGTAATAACCTAAATTCAGCTTTAATAAGAGCACGCTTGCTTTAAAGGTAGTGTTTCATCCAAGATGATATGTACAAATATATTCAAATAATTGTCCATTAAACGGCAAAGAAGCACATTAAAGGTTTAATTTTTCACTGAGTTCATCACCCGGTCGTGCGCAAAACAACCTTGAGCCGTGAACTTGGGTGCATTTTTGAGGTTCGTTCGGAATTCATTCGCTAATGCATTCACAAATGGCTGCAATGTTCCTAAACGATGGCACAGCTTCGTTTAATGAGGTACCCGAGCTTGTCTACTTCATGCAAATTCTTTTGCGACCGGGTTTAAGGAGAGTGCATTACTCTACGAGCGTGTGTTCAGTATCGCTTCTGATTGAGCAGCGTCAGGCGCTCACTTCCTGTGGGTAAAACTCCACAGAACCTTCATGAAGTTCTAGTATTTTTGCAATATACCATTCTGATTATTTTTTTTTTTTTTGCTTTGGTAGAGCATATTGTCCTCGTCAGAATTATTATTGAGCGCTTGTACAGCGGCACCAGAACGCATTTACGCAGCGCCAAATTTGAACTAAAATATAAATTACACTAGATTTAAGTTAGCTTATCTCAATAAGCTATTTACTATTCGATTCAACGTTATTTCATCATATAGCTTGCGGTATCATATATGTTTTATTAAATTACATTATGTTGGTGTTCACGTTAGTTTTTATATGAACACGAAACCAAAATGTTAAAAATAAGTCCGCACATCGCAACTATATTACTTTGATGAATTTTTAGTACAAACGTATTTTCGAAACCGAATAAACATGTCATTACTGTATTTGGTACCTTGGTACCATGATCATATACGGGTTAGACAGCTTGCAATCTCTTTGGCATTTCCTGATTAGTCTCCCACAGAAGGCAGGAGAGAGGGCATCCACTTCACTTTTATTTCATTCCTAAGTTTATCAAGATTATTGATGATGATTTCAGTGACTGTTGCGTTGTTTGATGCCACACGTTCTCGGTTGTAGTAAAATCTGGTGACTGGGCTCGTCAATCCGAACATGACATGTTATCCTCCCGGAGGAATCTCTTGACATTGGCCGTTATGTGACTAGGAGCATTACCCTGCGTGAAGATGGGATTCTCTCCCAAATTATCATCGTAATAGGGCAGAAAATTCTCATCTAACATGTCAATGTATTTAATCTAATTAATTCGGCCTTCAGTCAAACGAGAGGCCCTGAAGCAGGAGCACTGGTGACTCCCCATATCTTGACAGAACCTCCTCTACCTATAGAAGTGTTGGAACTCCACACTTGGGATGGCATTCCTCACCTCTCATTCGTCGAACATATGACCAGCCATCGCTGCCTGTTCTACTGAATTTGCTTTCATCGCTAAAAAACACTCTCTGTCAGTATGAGGCATCCAAGTCTTCGTGACTTCTGAGGAATTCCACAAGGCGCTTTCTCTTCTTTACAGATGTCATCGGTTTGCGTTTTGCATCCAACCACTCAACTAATATTCTTTCGATAAATTATCAATTGATGAATCGGAACACTTATCAACGAGGCCACATCTTATTTTGAACCTTAGTAGCGGTTTCAAACCTGTTTCTGAGACTGCAGATTTTTTGGCGTAATATTTCCTCTAACGCTGGGGGGCCAGATTTTGGACTATATTGAACACTGCTGGTATTCTGATCTCTTGCAGCAGCCAATTTAACCGCACTGTTTTTCCATAACATTTGAGTTTTGTGTCAATTTTTCGTTTGGATAATACGTCAGTATAGAGTTTAATAAGCTTGTCCCTATCACGAAGAGCAAGATTAGACACTCTGACTTAATTTGTATTGAATAATAACCTCAAACACATTAGAGCAGCTTTTAATAGAATTTAAGGAGGGGTTTGGCCTGAAATGTGGATTCATTTTCTGGATTACCGACGCATACTGAACTGCATTTCCTTTTAACTTGTAAATTTTCGTGTTGCCACGCTTATCGAAATAAATCTACCCAAGTATGAAATGAAAGTTGAAAAAATAAATATCAGTAGCACTGAATTCGATTGTACTTACTGCTTATGGTTTATTACCCAAATTTTTGTGTAACTTACAATATTATTCAAATATTGGCCTTGCAGAGTATCATATTTGCGCTATTGTTACTGATATTCCGTTGATTTACCACTGTAAGTGAACTCTAAAAACTAATGATTATTCACAGCAAGAAAAAATAAATTTTTAAAATTGTTACTGTTGAGTACAGCTTTTGTCGTTATATCGATTCTGTTTGAAGGTTGGCAGAATGTATGGAACAAGCGAAAATACCACGTTGCTATGAATTTCATTGAATATGGAGTTTCACCTGTGTTGTTCTCACGCTCTTTTGTAATATTTGTGATCAATAATTGTCATGAAGCCCTAACGTACAACTACGTTTTTGTCGGCTCTATATAAGCTCGGATGTTGGTTGGCTGCGGCTGCATTGATAACCAGTGATTCGTTCAACTGCAGATTTTTGGAAGATCTACCTAAGATTGTTCATTTTAATTTGTGTTTGAAGTGTCTTAGTGGAGCTAATTGTATATGAAATTTGTTCTTGGAATTAAAATTTTGCTATTTAATAAGATCATTGCTAGTTTCTTTTTGGGGTCAAATCATAGTTCTATATTTTGTTTCAGAGCCAGGAACATTTGCGTTCAAAGACTAAATTTACAGCAGCAGGTCTTGAACATTGAATGAATTTCCTACCAGTGTGGATCAGTTAGGCTAGGCCAATCCTGATACTGATGTAAGTGTTTTTCTTAATTGAATTTTTAGACTAGCTTACATTCGTGCAACTCTACTGTGTTTTCATAGTTCTGAATTAAAATTTGAAATTTAATTGAACTGAAGGTTTTTGTCATCTATTGAGAATTGTTTGATTTTGCTTACAGATTTACAAGTAATGAGAAGATGAATGAAACGTCTGTTTATATCCTTTTTCTGTACTGTACTGCCACCGGACACGAGAAAACTCGAGGCTCGTTACATCACCTGTGCAACTAATTTTAACTATCATTATTCACTACTTAATTTAGATAAGGCACTCATGTCTCAAATATCATCAAAAATTTTAGTTGTTAATTATTTTAGAGGATTAAATTGTCAGTATGAGTAATTTAAACATAAAATCTTAACTATATTTCGAAAAAACATCTTGAACCTCTGCTCGTTATCTGATACCCCTTCACCTATGAATGATAAAACCTTATTTTATGTATGTCTGAAGGTGTTGTAGTATATTCGCTGATAAAACATAAAAAATGCACATCTATCATTACCTTCACCAATCAGCGCAGGTAATTTTTTCGTGTGGGTAAGCGATTTGTTAACCATACTGTGTGCTAATAAATGCTGAGGATCTTTAAAGTTTTAAGATTAAAATTGGATGAACAAGTGTGAACTTTTCCATTTATAACTGTTTGTGTGTAGTACAATAGGACTGCTTGGACAATTCTTCCTTCCATGTATTTGACTGCGACGAGGAATCTAGAAAATTACATGTTCTGTGACTACAACCGGCTTGCTCTGCGACTCTCACGTACGGCGCTCGTTGGGATGAACTGACTTACTGCGGTAAGCAGTGTGCGCAATGAAATTATGCACGAGGGAAGATCGCATGCACAGTGAAAGAGCATCTTTGAGAAAAAATTATGGTTAGCGAGTTTACAAGAATCATGAAAAATTAACTTGCACTAAAATTTTCAATAATATGTCATTGAATTTTTCCTCTCTAATTTCCCAGATTGGTGGCCAATCGATGGTGAACGCTACACAGAAGGAGTCGGATTTTTGAAATGCATTATCAGTCTGATACTGGACAATTCTTATGAAAAGTTGTCGATGAGACGCGAAAGAATGAATGAAGGATAACCGTTAGTTGTAAAATGAAGCAAAAAATATTCACTGAGTAAAGTTTGTATTCACTGTCCAAAGTGAATGTATGTATAATTTCACATGCACTTGATTTGGCCTCGTAACCTACTCTCTCGATAACTGCAGGCATTAAATAACAAACCGAGTTCTCTGCACTGGCCTAACAAATCCGAGAAAGGTTTCCAGGCTCCTGAAATTTAATGTTAAAATACTAGCAGGGCCCGTGAAAATTCCACGGACAATGTCTCCGTTAAGCTAGGGGCATCCGTAAAAAAAATCCGACAACATTTCCTATCCTAAACTAACCTATCCCATCCTATCTTAACCTTACCTATTCTATCCTAACCTAACCTTAATTTGCTTATACCTATTAACTGAAAGCGTAACGGTCGGACTAACTTAGTAACTACTGTAACTGAAGAAGGTACCAGCAGAGTTATTATGAGATTGTTCCTGCGGCTACAGGAGTCACATGATTTTACGTGGCCCCAATTTGACATCCGAGCGATGGCAAAGTAGGAAAGAAATTAAGGTTACATTTCATCGGTAAGAACTAAACTAGCTTAATTTCAAGCTGAAAAAGATAGTCGGCTAAAGATATTACTCTAAAATCCATTTATTGCACAATAAATGTCAACACACAAAAAGATGAGTGCATTATTTTGCTCAAACTGTGATCAGAACCATACGTTAGGGTTCTAAGTATTTAGGTGTAGCATGATAGAAATCGTTTCTAACACGTATATCTCTCGGTTTATGAAGGGCGATAATTTTGATATTTTAATTTCAGGTTCATCCAGTCTCAGAACTTTGTCAACGCTCTACATTCTCAAGCTGAGACCATCTCGTGATTTTCAGCAAAAGGCTTATGCTCGAGTAATCTGCTCAACTTCCGTTTCTAGAATTATTTTTGGATGTAATTCTTAGTTAGTTTTAGAGTATTTTGAGTCATATCTACAGTTTAGTTTTCGCATTATTATTTTTTACATAATTTTTTCGACATCTTTTATCTCAATTACCAGCGTTTCATATCAATCATGCGGTTGTGTTGGAGGGAAAAAAGAAAATCTCTCATCTCAATTGTTATCTCATTTAATTTTTCAAATCTCTTATCTCAAATACAGTACCTTCACATTATTTCAACCATACCTTTGTGTTGGAGGGAAAAAAGTGACTTCTTTTGCCTTTGTTTCATATATGTTTCGGTTGCCTTCGTTTGAAAATTTGTTTCATATTTCTTTTAATAATCCAATTAAAAAATCATCAATGATTTGATACGAAAAATGTAATTTAATAAGACCAAAACCAGACCTTTCCATGGTTAGCATGCAAACTAGAATAAGTTTTGTCAATTAATTTAGCCTAAAATGTTGTTCCGTTTGATCAATAGCTTCAAGCATAATATCGAAAGTAAAGACAATGACTGCAATGTACCTTATTATGTCAAATAATGTAGCTTACTTGCTTCTCGTTCAAACTTGTTCCAGAACAAGGCTCAACTTTGATGCGAACTTTACGGAGGAAGTTGATGGCGAGATGTTCTGAGATCATAATTGCACTTTACTAGTTTTTCTTCGTAAGAACTTTTTTGATGTTATGAACAACAGGATAGTTGGAATTTGGAAACACGGAATGTGTTTCATGAAGACTATAAGAAACTCTGCCGGAAAGTAATGTTAAATGATACATACAATCTCAAATGTTTTCTTTTGTTAGATGCATACTAGAATTGATTGACACTAATAAAAATTATAATTTCAATTGATTGAGTAAAATTTTGACATTTCCTTCCTTCAAATAACTGATATCCATTTTCGCTTTCTTACCCTCGATTTTATGCTGTTGATTACTCATTAGCCTGCAATGGAGAGCATACGTGAACTACAAGAACATTCATCACTAAAAATTATCAAAAAACATTTCAAAATCGCAATATTTCCTAACAATCTTGATTTGAAACATATGTGGTTAACACACCATCTACAAGTTGGGGGAATGGCGTTCAAATGATATAGTAGTAACATTCGAAACTTACAAGCATAACTCAATATTAAAAAAAAATACGGATAAACAGGGTCTATTTTGGGCGTGCGATGGAACCGAACTGAACAAACAATGCCTTCACGATGGACGTCTTAATGCATATGTTTTAGATTTAAAATTACACAATGTTTAATTGTGTGCAGTACCTTCACTTTTCCTAGACATTCGAATGTTCGAAATAAATTTCAAATCCTACTTTATTTTAATGAATTTTGTAGAAGTAAAATAGTTGTAACCCTTTTTCTATTGGGCCAACCAAGCGATGTTGAACTGATTTTGAAAGAATAAGAGTTTTCCAAATAGGAGACAGAACAGCTTGCCTTTTTTAGAAAAACCCCAACAGTGGCCAGATAAAAGCACGTGAAACTGTTTTCACAGATAGAGCAGCATACGAGAAGCAGAACTAAACGCAGCAATTTCGTCATTACTTCAAAAAAAATTTAACCATTTACAGTATTATTACTTAGCTTCACTGAGGGTGATTTTAGCGTTGGGCGATCGAGTTGTACTTCTTTTTCATGCGTAGATAAATCTTCGTTTTATTATTCATGCAGCTTTACCTACCGACGTCAAAGATGTAAAAACTGTTTCATTCCAGCGTGTTGAGCCCGGTTGATTGCAGCATGGATTATACGAGAATCGGACAGAAGTTTCTCTGTTCGTTCTCTAACTTCATAAAAAAACTTATAGGAATACGAAAAAAGTAATGATATTTATCGTATCAACTTCATTCTTCGCTATGCCCCAAGTCCAGCGAGCTGTAACCATGGTAGACTAAAGGAGGTAAAGTCACTTCTATGGGGACGTCAGTGCACATTCGCAAACTTGACTAGCCAATAGAAAGGCTTCATTTCACACAAGCCGGAGGACGTCACTAGGGTGACGTGACGTCAGCAGCGGCAGCGTACTACGATGCAGCGTACGCTGCCTTCCAGACGTACGATCAGAAACAGAACCGACAGCCGGAGTTGCTTCCGCACGACGGATTTAAGAAAAATAGAATTCCGTCCGCCTCCGAGCTTTTCCACCAGTACTAAACGGTTATCGATCTCCGAGTTCATCATACGGACAGCTTCTTAAATTAAATGCTCAATTTAAACAATAGGAAAATTGATTTAATTCAGTTCAGTGAAACTTTTTTATACTGATGAAGCAGACGATTGCGCGCCGTGTTCAATTGTAAAAAGGATCATATAAAATTCAACATAGAGATATCGTTTATTTGTAATAAAAAGTGCGACATAAGAATTCCGCTTATAAGTTCATGAACTTAACAGCGGGAGAATGTATTTTCAAATGTATATGCGTTTCGAGCATTCAAATTTTTCGAGTAATGCCAACACCCTAAAAAGTTGCAAAATTTTCTTTCAAGCGCCATTCCTGCTTCAATACCAAAGAAACTCGAACACATAGAGTACTTGAACACACACTCGTTATGAACTATTGCATTTCTTAAAGTTACATAACGAACAGAGGGCTGATTAGATTTGATTAGATGTTAGTTTAAGCCTCTTCATCCGCAACACAGGCGATCCATAGATCCACAGAGAAGGATTAGATTAGATGATAGTTCTAGCCTCCCAAACCGCTAAAAGAAAGGGTTCCGAAGAGAGGAAGGCACCATTTAGTATGGAGTTGTGGGAACGCGGAATCTATCCACAATGTGCGTAGAAACAGTGAGTTTAGTAAGAAGTTTATGAAATAAGATGAAATTTGAAGAAGAATGTAGTAGGTGATGAAAAACAGGACAGCAGTGAACCGTAGAAAAGATGGCTCGTAACAAAATGACAAAAAAAAACTTTTCTACTTCAACGAAATGAAGGCTTACCTAACCTTTAGCTCAAGACCTCCTACATTCGCCATTGGAGTGCTAAGAACAGAGAGCATTGATTATTGCTATGCGGGAAAGTTAAAATTACCCGCATTTATGATACATGGTAGTACGGATTACATAAAGAAACGATAAGATGGAGAAAATAAAAATATAAAAGAATATGACATCGTTTAGCACCTCTCGCCGCAAAAAAAAGGAGTTTCACTAACAGGAAGAAAGAAGGCACCATTTGGCAGGGCATTAAGAGATCAGGGAATCTATGTACAAGGTGTGTTCTTGCAGAAGATATTTTAGATGGAAGCAGCAAGGTAGGAAGTTTATGATAAAAATTATACGTTGAATGTTAGGTTTCAGATTAGATTATAGATTATAAGTTAGTTTAAGCCTCCCTAACCGCTGCAAAAATAGAGCGTATCGAAGAGAGGAAGGAGGAAGGCACCATTTAGTATGGAGATAAGAAAATGAGGAATCTATGCAGAAAGGGCATAGAAACAGTAAGATGGGAAAGAAGTTCATGAAATAAGATAAAAGTTGAAGAAGAAATTCAGAGGTGCTGAGAAACAGGACAGTAGTGAACCGAAAAAAGGTGGTCCTTAACATAGCAAAAAAACACTTTATTTCAACAAAAAGAAGGCCTACCTAACTCTCAGCTCGGGCCCTCACATTGTCCCCCTGGGAGCGCTAACTCCCATAGATACAATAGTTGTATCCCCCTGAGGGGTGTTAGGTTTCAAAGAACAGGATTGCAATGAACTGAGAAATAGTCGGTTCACACTATACAACATTGTTTGATAATTAGTAGTACAAGCCTCTCTAACCACAACAAAGTTCTATCAAATAGATGAAGGAATCATTCAACGTCAACTTGAAAGAACGGGGAATGTATGCACAAGGTTTGTTCCTACACAAGACTCCATGCACCTAACTAATAGCAAATAAAGAGGGCAGTTCATGAAACCAGGTAATAGGTGAAGGAAAACGCCAGAAATGGTGAAAAATTGACAGCAGTGAATCGAAATAGGATGGTCCATAATAAAACAAAAACCTACGCTCTCTCAATAAAAAAGGTAATTTCCTAATTAGATTATTATTATTATTGTAATTGTTTAACCACCGTTACCACCAACAAGTGATCCGCACAGTGAGTCGCAGTAGCATATTACATTTCAAGCACAATTTAAACTAAAATTGTACCTGGCATCACTATTAATTTATATGGTCTTTATAATTTACAACTCATGGAAGATTAGATTACATAGAATAAGTCAGCTTCTTGGAGAAACCTATAGAGGGCTCCCCCCAATTCAACCGGGCCAGAGTCTCCCAGTAACTCGCTCATCACCACCTCGCTCTGACCGAAGTAACGGCGTCTTAGTGCAGCATATCGTTGGCACTCTGTGAGAATGTGTTTTACACTCACAGTAACTTGACACTGGTGACATTGCGGCGGCGCAGTCCTGTTCATCAAATACTCATGCGTTAGAAGTGTATGTCCAATACGGAGGCGACACAGCTTTATCTCCCACTCCCGGTTGGTCCAGCAGCTTGTTCGGAGGGGTTGTGTCGTGTCCTTAATTTCTCGGAGTTTGTTCTCAGTCACTTCACGCCAGTCATGATTCCAGTTTTGATGGACGAGTCTTTTAAAGGCACATGCGAAGTCTCCGCGAGGCATTCCTTTGCGTATCTGGCGCTCTCGTTGGGTGGCAGACTGTGCAGCCTCGTCAGCTCTCTCGTTTCCCGCCACACCCACATGGCTAGGCACCCAGCACAATGTATAATTTTTCCGATCTCAGTCATCAGCGTTAAGATCTGCGTTATTATAGGATGGGTGTTGCAGGGTTTTATGATACTTTGTAGGGCGCTACGACAGTCTGAGACGATTGTGATCATACTCGTATCCACCGCTCGAGATGCGCGCACCGCGGACAGTATTGCACACAACTCAGCTGTGAACACCGAAGCCACTGATGAGAGTTTGACCGCTAGTATGTTTAACCCATGGACGGCTGCATATGATGTGCCATGTTCAGTTTTAGATCCATCGGTAAAAAAGACAGCTGTTTCAGAGTGACGTACGAAGTGATCGAGGAAGAGGGCTCTGGATGGGGCCGCTCCAAGCAGTCGCTTACGCAGGTCAGCCAGTTCACTGCACACAGCTACTGGGGGAGAGACCCACGGCGCGACGGGGGAGACGCTCTCCGGAGCCACGCACTCCAGTGAGATGTCATAGTTCCTTAGTATAGTTTGGAGGCGAACATAAAATGGTTTGGGGTTTCTTTCGTTTGCATTTCCTAATTAGAACTCAAAGTCAGGAACCCCAATTAATTTGATACAGATTCGTTGGGAGCGCTACACGCAGGCATGGTGACTACTGATATTTCATTTCCAAATTTTACTACTTTTTACTACTTTTTACTACCTTCAACGGCAAAAAATTACTACCTTTTTTCACACAATGAATATTGTCCAAATGTCCAGATGTAAACAATCGGCCTATAAAGAGTAATTTGAGTCAATAATATACGCAATACCAAAGATTCAAAAAAGGCTCCAAGTTTCTTAATACTTGAAATACTTAATACTAATTGGAGTAACCGAAGCTTTACTGCAAAAAAGTTACCTAAATTCCTAAGGTACCCTGTCCTAAATGGACTCCAACAAAAGTTTGGCAAAGACCTTGTCTTAACATCTTTCAACTATGAGGGCAACAGTTCATCATATTTAAAAAATAATAAACTGACTGGAAACTAGTAGACACCAGGGGATTGTCAGATCCCTTTACAGCAGGATATCAAGGAATTTTATTATGACCTACCACTATGGTACTTTGGAAATATGAGTTTGTAAACTATTTCTATCGTACCTCAAAATCTAAATCGGAATCCTAATTGCGATCAATAATAACAAATAGCTTATGAACATGTTATATCACGGAACAAATCACGAAAATTCAAATTTCATGTAGCTTTCCTGTATACATTTCGTAGAAGAATGAACTTTGATTATACATATAGAGCATCTCCATGCTATGACGACATCCTGGAGGTAACTGAATCGTCATGACTGCCAAAAGAAACTTCAAAGGAACTAAACTCTCATTCAAATGATGACACATTGTATTAAAAGGTAATTTTATAGCATAATTCTTTCTGTATTTGGACATAAATTAATGTCACTGGAAAAAGAACACTTTCAGCTTTACAAAGAGGTAATTAAAAAAAAAACATATATAGTTTCAGTAAATAGTTGTTCCCCAAATCGAAGTGGACAGAATAAACTCGTGTTTTCAAAGTAGATAATACTGCTCACAATCAAGCTCAGGTCCAAAAAAACACTCTCCGGATATAAATGAACTGCGGAGAAGTTCCTTTGACATCATTGCAATGTTTCTATCCTGCCGCAACAACTTGGAGTGTGAGAATATTTGTCTTGGAATAAGAATTGGAAGGCTACATCAAGTTTATGATAATCAAGACCTTACCAGCCAAATATATGACTTTGAATTAAACATTATTCATTAGGAGGAATTGAAATGTAATAAGTTTGATTCACAACTTACTCATCTGAAATTGTAGCAGGACTCTCTATAGCTAATTGAGAATAATTTTATTTTTGTGCTTACATTTTGGAATAAAATACTTTATTTTTGAGTATCAAGTATACAAAAAGAACAATTACGCTAACTATGCTATATATCTAACGGGTAACTGCATCCACTAAAGATGAAATCCAATAAAATTTAATAGTTATTTAGTGTTAAGTACAACTACCTGTTTGAAAATTTTGGCTAGTTGTTTATGTTTATTCATAAAATTTAAAAGAAAAAGATCACAAGATGTTTTACATTTAAAAGAATCGTAATTCGTAATAAAATATAAATTATTTTACTTGACAAACATATTTCAATCAAAGCCACTTGATATGCTTCCACAAAAAAATATGTAGCTATGCTATTTCATTTTTCCTTGAGATAGAATAATGAAAATTTGAGATGTAAAAACAAAAGATGTTAAATGTTGACCTCATAATCATAAATGCACAATTTTTAAATCCTTGTTTTATTTTCAATACTAATCCCTGATATCACAAGTTCCTAAGCTTGTATCTCAGAGTAAGAGCGCACGTATAGAAGTGTTTTCAACAATACATCGACACTGGCATTACATTTTTTAAATTTATATTTATACGATTTATGAAACCTCGATTACCGCATCAAAGCGAAAGCCGTTTTCTTGTTTTCTCTCAATAATTTGTTAATAATAAAATGGCTCAAATGAACCTTCCATCATAAAACAACTAGATAACTTTCAGATCAAACGAAATGAAAAGAAAGAGTGAACTGTTTTTACTGTTGTTCGCAAAAATTTTGAAACTTTTTTCCATTTTGTGTGCTCCAATCCTAAAATTACACCCACTCTACAGGAATATTTCCCATAAATTAAGGCAAATTTCTGATCATGGGAAAAATAAATCTAAAAAATTCTTTATATTCTATATAAATATGTAACATTACTTTAAATTTTCAGAGAATTATTCCACTTAACTATTTTTTTTACTACCCTGAGGTAAATTTTACTACTTTTTACTACTTTTTTTACTACTTTCCAAATTTTACTACTTTTTACTACTTTTTACTACTTTACTACCTATTAGACACCCTGGCAGGAATACTACACTCGAGAACAGCAAGTTAGAAAATAACGGAGGAGCAGTACAAGACCGTCACTGTACATATTAATTATTAGGATACAAAAAATAAACATACAGAAAATGTGTCTGTAACACCCAGCCTAAGTAACGTACCGAGTATTTTTGTGGAGTGGGAGGGCTCCCTTTAGCATGAAGTGTATGAGCTGATTGAAATAAATTAAAGTCCATAATTATTATTATAATTATTATTATATAAGAAAGTTTTAGCCTCCCTTTACCACGACGAAGATGCTCAAAGAGAAGAAGGATGAAAGCACCATTTAATATGGAGTTGAGGGAACGCGGAATCTATGCACAAGGTGCATAGAAACCGTAAGCTAAGAAATAAGTTCATGAAACAAGAAAAAGTTTAAGAAAAAAGTAATAGGTGCTGAAAAACAGGACAGCAGAGAACCGAAAAAAGATGGTCCGTAGTAAAACAAACACCTATTCTATTTCAACAAAAAAAGCCTACCTAACCTTTAGCTTGGGCCCTCGCGTAATCCCCCTGGGAGTGCTAATTCCCATAGATACACTAAGATTAAGATTATAAGTTAGTTTAAGCCTCCCTAACCGCTGCAAAAATAGAGCGTATCGAAGAGAGGAAGGAGGAAGGCACCATTTAGTATGGAGATAAGAAAATGAGGAATCTATGCAGAAAGGGCATAGAAACAGTAAGATGGGAAAGAAGTTCATGAAATAAGATAAAAGTTGAAGAAGAAAGTCAGAGGTGCTTAAAAACAGGACAGTAGTGAACCGAAAAAAGTTGGCCCTTAACATAACAAAAAACATTTATATTTCAACAAAAAGAAGGCCTACCTAACTCTCAGCTCGGGCCCTCACATTTTTCCCCTGGGAGCGCTAATTCTCATAGATACAATAGTTGTATCCACCTGAGGGGCCCATAGATACAATAGTTGTATCCCCCTGAGAGGAATCAAAGTCCATTATTTTGTTCATTCTCTGGTGCGTTTCCCTAAAAAAGCTACCGCATTCAATATCTCTCCGAAGTTATTCCACAACATTTTTCTGTATAAAAAATAATAAATATATAAATTGGAAATAAATACAAATGACAGCAGTGAAGCGAAAGGTGGTCAGCAACGGAATCAAAAACGCATTCTATTTCAACATATGAATGGCTTAAGTAAGTCACTTGCAGGACTTTTCATGTTCTCCCTTAGAACAGCAAATTTTCAATGTAAATACTAACAAGTTCTGCAGATTAGCTTAGAGTATGACTTGGAATCAGCCTCTCTTACCACAAGATAGCTTTTCAAAGAGAGGAAGACACACCTTTAAGTACGGAGTACATACAGTCAATGAGGAATTAATACACATGGTGTGTTTACACACAAGATACGCAACGCATAGAAACAGAAAGCTGAAGATAAAGGTTATGAAAAAAATCAGAGCTGAAGAAGAAAGCCATAGGTGATGTAAAAACAGCATAGCAGAGCGCCACAAAACGATGGTCCTTAACGAAACGATGGTCCTTGCAATTTTTTAATTGCAACAAAAAAAAGGCCTAGCAAACTCTCAACTCGATACATTACATCACTAAATTTATAAGGGTAGGGAGCAAAATAAAAGCCAACAACTCATCCCTGCATAAATGAATAAATATTTTCACCACTTAAAAATGTATTTCGCTTCTAAAATCTCGACACAACGTAACTTTCGGACGATAACGAATTATATAAACTATTTTCCTATCAAAAACAATAATTAGAACACCATCGCTCAAGGCTCGTTTCAACATTTCCCGGCTAGTAAGTTCTAAAATGTACACACAAGACAACATAAAACTGAATTCAAATCTACGAAAGAACTAGCAGTAAATAATGACTTTGAAAACATCACAGAGCGCAAAAATGGAAGCACTCTCAATACATTAAGGCATCTTCAAACATCAGTATCAGTGCTCTGCGCACCAGTAAGTAAGGAAATACAAAAGTAGAATGAACATTTTTAATTCTAAAAGGAAAAAAAAGCATAATATACTATAAAGACAAACGATAGAATGATCGGTTAGGATTAAAATTACTCTTTGTATGCCAATTCTCCTAACTTCCTGCAATTCTGAAGCCTATGACCTATTCTATACCAACTATGGGAATGATGCTCGAAAGTAATTGTTCATAACCGTATCATATTCTTCACAAACAATCGTACGATTATCAATAAGCAGAAGTAAAACCAGAGGGACGTTCAGAAGAGAAGAGCATTGATCAATAACAAAACATTATTGTGCTACAGGTAACTTTTCAAAGAGAACATAAATTCAGTACAGGCTGCTGGGAAGTCTATTCTAGCATAAACTTCAGAATGTCAAAACCGGGGAGGTGACCATAACTCAAGCTACGAGAGTATTTTCAAAGCCAGTCTAAAGCTTTTCACAGAATTCATTTTGAAACCAAAACAGTGAATTTATCATAGGATTGAAAAGGTTTCCACGAGTAAGTTACAAGTAACTTTTTCTGCCGAGTTCCAATTACAAGAAAAAAACAAGGATTACAAATTGGTATGGCACTTAAATACCAAGGAATGCTAATTTATAACGCTTCAATATAACAATGCACTCGGCCGAACCAACAAATTAACCTTGCACTACCGTCCGTTATTGTGTTATGCAATAGACAACATTGTACCACATAATAGTTCACAGCCTTAAATTATGAACAGACCAATAAAAAAAGTTTATCACTAGTTCGGTACCATAGACCACCTCACAACCCCATCTCTATCATTTTTTGCTTTTAGTTTATCAAACAGCTGAGTAGAGTGAGTGACACAAATACTAAAATTAAGCTTTCTTATATTTAATCGGAATGTATGAAGTTCTGCTGTACAGCAGCAGCAACATGAAGTTATAGGTTTTAAAGAAGGAAACAGTAATTCACCCTAACTTATTTCAAATGAAATACCGGGACACATGGCATAGAATGATTTTGCACACACAAGTGCTTTCAAGTAGCAGCTCAAGAAACAATTTAAAATTATGAAGGAAAATAATTTGATCTGACACAATTTATCATATTTCACTTTAGAGCATCATGTTGACAAGGGGTCAGGAGAAATGTGCAGTGGAATCCCTTGTGCACCATTTTAAACAAGTTTACCTGCTGTAAAACATGTACTCTGCAGAGGTCTATTGTAAGCTCTGACTGACTGTAATGTTCTACATCTGAAGAAAAACTAGATTAAGTACATTATTATTTAAGAACAGCAGGTAAGAGATTTAGGTCAGTTCTCATGAAATAATTCACTAACACTTTTGCAGAAGCCTGGTGAGTGACTAATTTTATTGAAAAGATAGAGGAAAACCCACTCACAACAAGGAATAGCATTTAAGAAAGATTTACTGCAAAATTTCAGTCTCTTGCACTGATCATCAGATTGGAGATACTTTTTAAAAGACCCAAACAGAAGGAAATTGAAATATTTTACACTAAGAATGGAACATATAGTATAGTCAGACAAAGATGTTTTTTTCTTCAGTTGTTGCTGATACACGTCTGTATTCATGGCAATGTAACCGGAGATATAAGTGGCAGCATCTTCCACTTTCACTGAAGCCAAAATTCCTTCAATATCGGTGGGTCCGTTGAATACCACGACAGCCTTTTGCGCCCCTTCATCCATTTCAATGATGGGTGGAATTATTTCACTTTCTTCATGTACCTGGAAGACAAAAATAAATATTAGTGAACTTGTCACATCAACAGTTCCTGAATTAGATTTGGCTCAATAAGCATGCATTTCAGTTGCATTAGTGAGGGTACAGATTAAAATATGTTAGAGAAAACAAAAGGCAGAGTTAATATAATAAATTGAGGTGCAGCTGGGAGTATTTAATAAATAGGGTCAGTTATACAGAGAGAAAACACTGAATATGAAGCAGTATTAAAATGCACACATAAGGAAATGGAGACAATGACACACTATAGAGTGTAATTCAAACTTTAAAAATATCAGTCCCACTGGGAGAAAAGGGAAGGAAAAAGCCAGAGAAAAATCATTGGTGAAAAAATAAGGGGAAAAAGAGAAAATTACACTATAATGGGGTAATAGACCGGAAAGTGTGACATACATAGCTTCAGGTACAACCAAATAAGTTAATTAATACACTCAAGCTAGTTTTCACAACTTTTCTTCAACAGTTAATGTTGTGTATAATATAAGTAGATTTATTCATGATATTTAACAATACAACTAAAATCAACTAATCTAAACTACGAAAGAAAAAGTCTAAAACACACAAGCATCAATTTTATATGACATAAAAAGGTATTTGTAAAGGAGAGGACCATAATCAATTTTTCAACTTTTGCTGCTAAACATAGTTAATTAGATCAAAATGAACAATTTTTCTTCCATGCCCTTTCTGTTGCAAATAAGCATTTAATGAGTTATAGCGGTATGTTAATTTTCGTCTTTGATGGCTGGAATGCGCTCGATCATTTGAGTGCGTCAAAAGGAAGAGTCCATTGTAGTCTTCGCGTCCGAACAATTTCTTTCCCCATCAAGCACTAGAGCTGCGGTCAGTAATTTCCCGCTATAACTTGTTAAATACTCATTCGCGACAGAAAGGGCGTAGATGAAAAATAGTTTATTTAGATATAATTAACTAAGTTTAGACACCGAAAAGTGGAAAATCAATTATGGTTCTCTCCTTAACATTTACCCATAAAAAATTAAATGAAGATATGTCCTCAATTCCATTTTTGCACAGATGTTTTCTGTTTCCTACTAAGAAACAGAGAAAAGGAGACTAAAATATAAACAGAACCATAAACAAAAACAGAAAAATCTGCTTCTTTAAATTAAGTATGGCTTTGTAGCTTCAGATAAGGTTTTTGAAGCACTCACAATAAAACTATGATCAACAGCAAGAATTTGGCACCTTATATAAAGCAATTATTTAGCAGCAAATGGAACACGATGAATGGAAAGCCTAGAAGAAGTCAAGTACCTTTAAAAATGCATTTCTAAATATGCTTAGAACAGCGTCAGTTTCAAGAAGGTAGTTGCCATAAAAAGTAGCACTTACAATAGAAAATCATAGACAAGATTTTGCATCTTGCTTGTAAACACTAGACATTTAGCTATAAGGTAGAAAGTTATTACAAGTTAATCTGAAAATTTCAGATAAGATTGGCTACACAAGAAAAATAGGAGCTATTCTAAAGTTGCATCTAACATACAGTAAACAAGTTTTATTATGTGGCAGTCCAAACTAGCGTTCATGTCTGAGCATAGTAGGTTCTAAGCTTACTTGCTAATTTCAATATAATGCATAGATCAAAATTTATAAAATGCCATTGAAATTTTTTAATATAAACCTGGTAAAATTTGACAGCACATCCTACTTACAGATTAATTCACACACAGAAATTCAAATACCATGAAATCTGATAGCACCCTACCACAAGAAATAGGATTTTAGGTTACCTTTCTGGAATGAAAAACTCATGAAGAGTATGTCATTAATCAGCATTTAATTGTAGCACATCCTATTCCTATTTACTCATTTCCTTTAAATTTTAAATTTCACGCAATTCAACAGCATTTATGAATGGAATTAGCATATAAAATTTGAACTGTACCACTGTATCTGGTGGCAAAGATTTGGTCAAGAGATGCCACTTCATCAAATGCAATAATCAGTTATAAGCCATTATATTTAAATTAGTTTCGAATAATATTCAAAATTCAATTTCTTACCTTCCAGTTCCAAACTCCTGTGATCATAAAACAACAGCACAACACCTCTTTCCAATGAAATGTGCGTCTAAATGCAGAGGGGATTCTTCGGAAGTCGGTCTTTTTGAAATGGCTGCCAGCGAACATAACTTACATAAGTTCGACTTGAGATTATTTAACTAAACCTTTCCACTGGGCAAAATCAATTCTTTAAAATTGAAACCAGACCTTTGAAATATCTTGGGTCGATTTTTAGAATTATTCCGACACCAAATAAAGGAACATTTTTTTAAAAATTTAACTTGAGGCGCCGACATTGCGATTCACTTGACTCGTTAACACTTCATTAGAACAGAAATGCAACATTGTCGTACGCGTAACGCTAACAGTGATGCCAGATTTCGGGTTAGCAATGTTGCCAGATGCAATTTAAGCGCTGCTATTGGTCGGATGCCTTAACGTCACTGGGGTGAGACTCGATTTCATAAAAGACTGGTTTGCAGCTACCTTGTTTCGTCTACCATATGGCTGTAACCTTTTTTAGACTTTACAGGGAGAAAGCTTTCGGTTAGTCCTGAAGCCGCAGTTGCAGCGCGTTCCGCACGTCTGCATATGAGGCAAGTCGAACACAGCACATGCTCTAGCCGGTGGTTTAAAGAAATGAAAGTTAGGTGACGAGCGTGATTTGCCCACCTGATGCAAGTCCTCTCGAACTTGTTGAATATCGTCATGCGTATTCGAGATTTACGGCAGCATAGCTTAGATTTCTGTGTTACGCTCGTGTTGCTACTAATGAATTTTTCGATCCACAAATAAAGACGTATTCCCATTATTCATTGAGGCTATAGGGCGACAAAATTCTTCGCTGATATTTAGCCCTTATCCTCTCTACGACTGCGAAAAAAGAATCACAGTTCGTTATTCTTTTTGCAACATATATATATATAGAGTTTGCGAACGCTGTTATTCTTAGCAGAGTATATTCTCTTGACCGTTTTAATGCTCCACGAACAATAATATTACTTATTCAGACCGCAGTTCCACCAATTCATCTCAAGCGTGCGCATGCACTCGATCGCGACTCGTACAGGTATCGAGGCCTCCTACAATGAAAGCGCTGAAGATTTTTGACTTACGGTTGGAATAGTCAAGTTTAATTAAATTCAAAGCATAGTTTGCATCTTTATTGCTTTAACATAAGCACCAATTCACAAGAGTCGTATGAGATGACAGTGAAATATAATTTAACGCTCTCTAGCGGGAGCCAATGCCTTCGCAAAATAACACTTATTGGGTAGACGACACTTAACTCGTACACATGTACTGCAAAGCGCAATACACTAAGAAAATTATAGATACAGAAAAATCACACTCTTTTCCAAAATACATCTCAGCACTGAAGCCTTGAGCTGCATTCAATATCATTCATTATTGAACATAATTGTGCACACCTGTTATTCAGCATTGAATATTTTTTTAGCCAATGCATTATAAGCCTGAACCTCTTTTGCGGATCACTTCATTTCAGAACTGTTGAAAATTATTGTATTTCCATTGAAGTTAATGTTGAAAATACGTTAAACTGTCTGTCAGGGAAATTTCTCTAGGTTAAGGACATGTGTAAATCACATAGCGGTGCGACCCTGTTACCCGTAAATTGTACGTTTCTTAGAGCGGCCTGAGACTTGAGACAGTTGTGTTTTGTCTGTCGTACCCTTCAGTAAGTCTGGTAATTTGTTAGCATTTTCGAATATTTATTTACGCCTTGTTTTGACACCTAATGAATTTTTGAGATCTGAAATTATACAAACTTCGCCGCTGGTTAATTTCATAAAGTTGTCAATGTTTTTTTTTTCGTTGTTTCAGGTTGGATTATTAGGTCTGGCCTGCCTAGTGCCACACTGTTTCATCTATCTTTGGCTTGGAATCTAAAGCGAACGTATGATCTAGAGATCCCAGTAATACTTGTTTTTCTTCTAAATTCTTCCTGTTCATCCGACAAGGTACTATTTATTTACTAATTCCTTTATAATTGTCATTAGTCAATCATTTCTTTCATATTAATTATATACTTGAAGTCTTTTGTTTATTTTACCTTGATCCCCACATACTAAAGAACCTGGTATCCTGACACTGTCTATTTCAATGTCTGATTTTAAAGGTATTTATTCTTTAATATGCTATAGCAAGAAGCCATGCCTCTGGTAGCGTAAAAGATTGTGTGAAAAAAAATTATTTAACTTCTTGTTTAGTATACTTTAAAGCCTGAGAAGGTTAAGCCTAGTGGTTAGAGTGACGATGAAAAAACAGCGAGACTTCAATAATGATTGTCTTGTTCGTCATAGCCTCCATACACGTTGACACATATGCGTGAGCCTGGACGACACCATCCCACATAAGCAACATGATTCTGCTATAATAACTTCAGTAGTTGAAAATGTATTGAGGAAAAGTAAATCACTGGGCCTGTAAACCAGAAGGGTGAATGCTCAAAGTTTGAAAGCTAACTTTTTGTGTTTCCATATTTATAAGAACCCGATAACAGGTTCCCCGAGATTGCTTTTTGATAGAGCAGCAGCTTCAGTTTTGAGTCAAGAGTTCCAATAGCAATCAGCCGATGAGAGATGTGAGACTTAGCGCTTTAGCTGCTTTTGCAAGATGTGAAAGTCTCCGATAGATTCCACGAACATGTTAAAAAGGAAGGTAAGTTTACTAAAATTCGGTAGATGAGTGTTAGCTTGAGAAACACGAGTTGCAAAAGTTAACAATGCTAGCTGTGCGTTCTTGAGGGCTCCCGCTGACAAGACGCCAACGTCAGCGAGAATGCTAGTCACGAGTCGTTGATTTCAGACTTGCATCAGACCATGTAAGTTTAGGGCTTTCAGTATATTGGAAGTTGAGTTGAGTTGAGGGCTTTCACGTCACAAGCACGTTATAGAAGGATCAACTGCTTTTATTGGAAGCGATCACCGACTCATATAATGTAATTTGGACTAGATCATAAGAACTGGGGCAGTACGTTCAAACTATGGGACGAGGTCAGCACCACATTAGTATGTCGGGGGTGGTGCTTAATTATTGTACCTTATTTATTTTTTGATTCAAGCGGGTACCAATCAGCTTGGTAGACTTACCCATACAAATGGGTATGGATTGGGAAGAAATCCCTGTAAAAACAATTTACAACACGAATTGTGTAAGCAAGTTAACATCTACGTTGGTGAGCGGATATGGCTCATTAGTCACGATACACTGGTGACAGCAATCGGCAACCATACCTCCAATTTCATTCAGTCAAGACGTGATTGCTCTCGTCAAATTATGCAAAGTTATTTCGTATTCCACAGATGATTTCAATCAACTTTATACCTCGATGTTAGCGGGTAACAGATATACGAGTAGTAAGCAAGGAGGCATAAATTTGAGCGAATTCCTAAAAGTTTCAAAATTGAAAGGGCGGTAGTTTAAGTAGATGCTACATAGCACCCTTTGTTCATCGCTTCTCATTGAATTTTTATCTCATAAATATTTGGTAATATCGACTCATGAGTTTAATCACAGCTATATGATGGAATGAAGTCTATGGCAAAAGTTTCAAGTATCTTGATGAAACCATAAACTGCAAAAAGAGCGAAATTAATATCACAGGCTCGGCTGTGTTTACCACTCAGCGAGAGGGGATTGGCTCATTACTTTACTGACATTTATCAATCGTCCTACGTGACCTGCATGCTCTGTTTTATTTTTTCATCTAATTTTTTTTTAAATCGTAACGCACTAGCAATAAAGAATAGAGATTCATGAACCATTTACATTACACTGATGCACCAAATTTAATGGGAAAGAAGAGATTTGCTTAAACGTTATGCTTGTTATTTTCTGTGAGCCTGTTATTTGTATGCTACTTGTGTGGCATCATTCTTAGTAATATTTTTAATGTCTTTTCCATTAACTGAAAATAATTATGTCAAATTTCAGTCGTAAATTTTGCTATTGCAGTTGCAGCAAGCATGTTCTCCCAAGTGAGAAAGGAAGGAAGAAAATATTGATGTAGAAAAAGATTTACGACCGATTGAAATATAACAATGTCGTAACAAATATGTCCTATAAGTAGGCATATTATTATTCGCTTTTAGATAGTTTTGTACTCGGGGCAAGTTTGTTCCGCAGTAAGGGCTTATACTGAAAGATATTTTTGCCTGATATGAGATGAACGGTAGCTCATTAAGAGATATAATTTCTCTGATTTAGTTTTTAGTTCATCATGGTAGGAGATAACAATGTCTCATTATCGCCACTGCTCTGAGGGATATCCAAACAGGATACAAAGCCCGCATTTAGAATAGTTAATCTTTTATGTGTGGAGGACCACGCGAGTTTTCCTACGAAAGGAATTGCGTATGATTCTTTTCGCATGTGAATTGGGTCTCAAAATTCGAATATTTCTTCAACTCTCTCGACAAATATCGAGAAATGTTCTAGTTAAGACGTGATCATACTACAGATCATATTACTGCACAGTAACAATTTTTATCAAACGTGTTTTCACAGCATAAAACTCATTAAGGTTAGGCTTTTTCCATTGGAAGTTTTCCGAACTGAGATTGGAGAAACAATTTTGGATCGAAAAAATGAAATTTTTCGCTTTCTCTCCTGCTCAGTTTATTCAGCTCTAGAACAAGTATTGGTTGTTTTTGACTTCAGTTCACGCAACTAAGAAAAATTTACTTTACACCTGTATTTCAGGACAGGGTCAAAAGGATCATCATCCCTGCATATCTTTCAAAGTGATCACCAAGCCAATTGGAACAATTGCCGTACCGCAGCGTGACAGTATTGGGTAAATTAAATGAAACACTAGTAAATTTCTCCATGCTATCACTGCAGCAATTGAACTGGATTGCTGGCCGCTGCACATCTTTTAATAACTCATTCATCTTTAGAAATCTTTTTGCGCACACATGTGATCAATGAAAGCTGCTAAAAAAAACTCCCTCTCAACAAGACAATCGGAATTCATAGAACTAGACACGTGTGTTTTCGAACCAGGTATGTGGGTCGATGTGAGGTCAAATTGAGATTAACAATTCATTCCATTAAACGAAAAACACAACCGAATACGAGTGTACTTGATTTCTGGTTTTTGAAGGAATAAATGTACGAAATAACTTTTTGAACTTCATTTTCGATACATAGCATAATTGATGTAATTACGATTTCAACTTTATCAAACATTGTACGGATTAGCAGATTCAGTTAGAAGAATACTCATAATTAATTATAAGCCACTTCAGGTGCATTAGCTTGAAGGAAAAGAGCAGCTGTCCCCTGCAACATTTGGAAATGATTCGAAACACGTAAGGATTACCAAGAACATGCAAGCACTTACATTGGTAAATTTATCAGAATCATCAATTGTTTTTCATTTTACATTTTACCAACAACTACCACACACTCATTTTTTCAAACTACATTAGATCGTGGAGTATAAGATGTCAATTGCTTTAACACTTCAGACGATAAGCTCAGGATCAGTTGGCAAACTGAAAAATAATTTTTTTTAACCATAGACCTCAAGAGTTTTAGAGCAAACGTTTTCTCACTGGTAAGGATACAGTATGAAAAGGACAAGCAAATTTTTGTCTCATCATCTTAGTTGAGAAATACCATTTTTGAGTTTCTAAAGTGATTATCAGCTGATGAAAAAATAAAAACAGGTCCCATAAAACTTTGAATAAGGGAGTGGGAGGGGGAGGGTTTCATAGATTTTACCTCAGCTAGATGCTGTTACTCACGATGTACGTGTGTCACTATAAATACACAAGATTAACAAACTGTTATCCTTGGCACGTGATCATATAGATGAGCCGCATTATAGCAAGGTTCGTCACTGCGTTCAATCGCAGCCAAAGTTAAGCAGTTACACCGTATTATAATTTCAAGAAAGTCCCTGATAGTAACGGAACAAGGAAATCTAAGGGCGGCTAAAAAACTAATATGAAATGAGTGTGAGAATCAATAGGGGTGTCCGTCAAAACAGCGAACGATCTTGTCGACAGATTTAGGTACTCAGTACTTATAGATGTCGACTGCTGTCTAATTATCAGTAGGAGGAGGGCTTGAAGAAAGCGTATACAATAGCCTTGTTGCCTCCACGACACAAATATTAAGTAGGCTGCATTGAGTTTGTCAGGAAACACCATACAGGCCATTGGTATGTGGTAGAGCGTTTTGGTCTCTAGAAAAAAAATTATAGGAAACTTTACGTTTGAAAATTGAACTAGAGGAAGTCTGATGGCTTCCAGCGTTACCAGCGCGACCAAAAATCGCCCTGTAAAAGGTTTTCTACGCGGCTCGGTGATGGGGTATCCGTTATAGTGTGGGGTGCTTTCCCTCCCGAGGTGCAATGGTGCTTCAAGTTGTGCACGGATGTCAAACGGCAGCAGATATTGTTGATATGTTGCATAAGGGATCCATCGCTTGGAACGACCCTCATTTGTGTGTGCAACGTATAATTTTTCCATAAAAAAAAGCAATTCGCAGAGCATCCACTAAGAATACATTTCAGGAAAATGATGTCCTTTTCCATCTTCCAGCATGTTCTCCAGATTTCGAATCCGGTCAAAGACGCTTGGGTATGATAAAAAGCTTATCTTAAATGTGATTAGCAATTTAAACCTAATTTTTTCGCCTTGCAATGCAGTTGAAGTACTGTTAGCTATTCTGTTGACACTACCTATAAAGGTACGTGCACAAGACCTGTAGCTTTGTGTTGCTATCTTCCAATTACTCGCCAATTATTCATCGCTGAGATGTCCGGAAATAATTAATTTTAATTATTCGACTGTAAATTTTATCAAGAAAATATTTTTCAATATATTGCAAGTTATCCATTAAATTTTCGAAAATTGTAAAAATTTTGAATCCCTCTGTGATGTATCGTTCTTTAAGCTTTGGGTAAATTACATTTGATAAAGACCAAATTGAAACCAAAACATGAGCTCCGCATACTTTAGGAAACTGAGCCAGGTTTAAAGGGCAGTATCTATTATACCCTGCACAATATACGAGTGCATGCTCTCAGTTTCTAAAGCCAGAGCAATAGATGTTAAAGCACTAAATTGCACACAAGAGCCAAGAACTGGCAAATGAAGACGCATACCTCGCATATGGACCATGCAGTATCGACCGCTAGTTCCTATACTTAAAAGTTCGCGGGTGCCGAGGCATGCACTTGCTTCCATATAATTTACCTGAAGACGTGAGTCTCATTTTTTTTAATATTTTAATGATTTAGATAGTACTACAATTCGGAATGAAGGGTCCGATTTCATCATTGAAGTCTGTAAATCAGAGCTGCTGTCATCATTATATGTTTCACTTCTACTACATAGAACTCTCCATAGTTCTTTAAGAGATACTTCCCAACAATTTATATTATAAATTTTTTGACTCAAATTGTTATATATTGATCAGCCCTATAATACTGCAAATCTGGTCCGGTCGATGAACACTGTTTCTGTGGTGCACCATCGCAATCAAAGAAAGTGTTCTTTGTTGACCGCCACCGCAGTAATTCAGCGACCCAAGATGAAGGCACACATATCTCTTCTACGATTACTGCCTCAATAATGACGAGTAATTTACACAATGGGGCCAATGAGTTGAGCATTCAGCAGCCTGGATGCAATTATATCGAAGGATATCAACGGTGTGATAAAGAGCGTACAGGAAAAGTGACTTTACTTCAATGCTAGTGATTCGTAAGTCCGATTCTTGATTATTGTTAGTTATTACAAATACTTGGTGGAATCGTCATCGATCAATAAACGCCTTGAAACGTTGTGTTGACTTCCCATGAATATGAGTTGATCGCTTGACTACCTGGGTAGCGATTACAAGTAGATTTTATTTTCGATTGAATATGGCTGATGATTGTTATTCTTCTGAGTTGCTCAGGTGTTAAAGGTCGTTACGGATGGTCGTTATATTTTCGAGTTGGTCGCGTAGCTAGATGGTATTATTTTCTTCTCATCCGAAAGTCATATGTATATATAATGATTACAAATCAATGCAGTTTTAATCTTAGTTTTTAGACCATAGTTTTTTCAGTTTTACCTGTCTTATGTTGAATTAAAACGAAGTTTTTTACTTCTTAATTTACTGAAAAAATTGTTGCGAGATTTTAAAATGCGCAAGCACGCATGAGTCAACAGCAACTTATATAATTTTAATAGTTTTGAATACTAAACTGAGCCGAATAGTTGTATAAGTGTTGGATTATATTTCGTTTTTGTTCGTTTGAAAATAAATGTATGAAAATGAGATCACTTGAGTAGTTCGAAAAATTTCATTCTGTTTAAATGTCATGAATTATTTAGGACAACTCTATTTAAATCATTTTTACGAATCAATATTATTATAAAAATATTCAAAGTTTTAAATAGATTTGCCTGTAATGTAACCCAATAATACCCGTTGTGTGTTTATCTAAATATTTATTATTATATTTGTTTGGTGTCCGCTTCTTAAGACACATAGGATGTATGAGTATGCGGTATCAAGGATACCGAATTCATCAGTATCAGTATTATAAAAGGAGTCGCGTCCGTCCGTCCGTCCGTCCGTGTGTCACACTCTGCTATAAACGATAGCTTTGATAGCAACAAGGATAAAGCTAAAGAAAAATAAGAAATCATTCTATTGCATTATTTTTCTGTGGTGATTCAATTCCCTTTCACTTGCATTATGGTATCAAGAATACGCAATCAGCTTATTTTCACAAATAAAAATTTCCTTTAGAGCTTTCTCTGTTGAAATTCATCATGTTGCTCTGATATTTTTAATTGATAATGCGAAAAGAAATGTTTTAAATTCGTTTGACCGGTAACCTGGCTACCACTTAGTATTAAGGCCCAAGATTCTGGAACTTGAGTTATTGTTTTCGAAATTGTGATTTTCTTGAAAAGCTTCGAAGAGATAATAGACGACATTTTAGAATAAAATTCCAGCAAAAGAGGCCACCATTGATAGAAATGTGTCCAACGGCAAGAAAGAAGAAGAAAAACTTCGACAGCAAGAAAAACGCCGAAGACGATCGGATGAACAACGCGAAATGGCAAGACGAAGCAATGCTGCTCGCCAACGAGAAGCTAGAGCTAAATTGACCCTTGAACGGCGTTTGGAAATTCTACGGAATGATGCAGAGCAAAACCGCGAGTAGCTAGAGAGAGCTTAACGCATGAAAGAAGCGAGGAAATATTTCGGCATAACGCTGGACAACATCGAGTGGCAGGAGAAAATTTAATTTTAAATAAAGGGGTGTACTAGTAACATTAAAAGATCGCATTTACATGCATAGATATGTTTGACATTTTATCAGGATAGGTTCGGTTAGGATAGATTAGCAAAGGTCAGGTAATATTGACAGAATTTTTCCACGGGTCCACCTAGCTTAACGAACGATGACATTGTCCGATGAATTTCCACGGGTCCTGCTATATACCTAATAATACTCTTGGTTTATTTGTTTGGAGTCCGCTTCTTCCATTTCTCTGTCACGCTCATAAAGATAGCCAAAATGACCGTATCTGTGATACGAGTTCACCACTGCGCAAGTACAATAATAGTTTTTATCACGGGTACTAGTGGGATGGATATATTTGTTTATCATCCACGTATGGAAAGTTTGTTCATGAAAGGTATTGAATCCCGTCATTTTTGACTGGCCATGCACACTAGTTATCATAGAATGACCTTAATTTATTTCATTTTCTATGTTTAGAGGTAGGTTATTTTAGGGCATCGAGTGTTCTGAGAAAGGGTTACAAGCTCAAAAAATGAAAGGTGCGAGTTTGAACGTACTAGTGGACGGATAGAAGTGTTTCCTGAGTTACTTGCATCTAAGAACATGTCCGTCAATGATGTATTAATTTAGAGTCGGATTCGACCAAACAGACCCGGAATGCTTTTTATCTTATTCAGTAATCATGGCAATTTTTTCGAAGATTGAGACATTTTCATAAAGGGACATTGGTTAATGGCTGCGCAGCAATCGTTAACACCAGCTGTTTGCTTCAGTTCACCTTCTGTGTAGTCGTACGTTACCAGACGTGGTAGCAACACGTTTGAACAGAGTTTCCTGGCGCATTCTTTGATGGGAGCTTTTTTGGGGCGTCGGCCAGAAAATAGAGCGCTCAGCATGAACGCAAATGTTCAGGTGAAACAAGACCTCAAACATAACAAATTCTAGAAATCGATATTCATTTTGTATGAATGAATGTTAGTTCGCATCGTCAAAAATCGGTAAGAAATTTTTTCAGGTTGGAAGATCTCACTCAAAAAGTGAAATAAACCCTGATTTTGATATAGCAGGTATATTTCAGGGGTGTACAAACTTTTGGATTGTTTAAATTCCGGTCAAACAACTGCATGTGCGGCGCAAATATTTCATGAGTGAGTGTGAGAATCTCGGCTCTGAAGTATATTTCTTCTCACTTGAATAGAGCGCTCAGAAAATAAATAGGATGAAGTAGCGTCACAAATTCACTAGAACTCTGCCGCAGCATTTAGACTGGTTCTTCTGTTGTCTTGACAGTAGGTAATTTCATGATTGAAACTAATGAAACGAACAAAAATATCTTAGTTGCGAAAGAGGAGAACGAAACAAATCATTGAAAAATCCGAGTGCATAAATGACACGGAACAGTAATAAAAGTTGACACAATATTTCTCTATAGTTGTGTACATGTAACTGTGTCCAAGTACTTTTTAAGCTCCAACGATCGTAAAATCTCTGTCAAAATAATTTGTAAGATTAAATAAAATATGTCGAAGAAAAATTCAGCTTCTTTTATACATAGAAGCCATTTCGTGAGTTCCTGAGCACGAAGTTGTGCGTGTGTTGTTCGAAGCGCCGTAGATTTGTTTCTTTATTGAACTTCATCAAGAAAATTACTGTTTTAACCAAACTGCGTAGCTGACTGATTTGACTCAAATGAGTGGTATTTCATTCGAAATTACTGAAAACTTGTGAGTAATTTTTCAGTATTTAACCTCCAGCTGTTTTGAAGAAAAGAGATGATATTTTAATCTTGCTCGGCAAATGAATTGCTTGATAGAAAAAATGAAGAAAATAAAATGGAGCTCGGCAAACAACAACAGAAGGGAACTGCTCGATAGCTTCGAGACTGAGGAAATAAAAGCAAGCTCCGCAGGGAACCCAACGCGGGTCTACCAGCCGAGCTCTCTCCACAGAAGCTATAAAAAAATCGCAAGAAAAAAGACAAAATGAAACTAGAGTTGAGTTGCGAAAGCTTATATCATGAGAGTGCATACACTGTTTCTCTAGCAAGAAAATTGCATCATCGAATAGTTTTTGGTTTGATGCAATCATGAAATCATAATAGATAAAAGGCCAATTATAAAATGCAAGGAAAGTGCATTGGGAATATCCATTTCAAAGATAATGTGAATACTGACTACAAAAACCATCATTGTACCTAATTTAAAAATACGCTTTAGGTATAAAATCGTCATCGATGGCGCACATTAATTTTACATTTTATTTTGTAGACGAGTCGATGACTCACTGTGTAACAAGCTATCAAATAATTCATGGATCAAAGAATCATTACAGATCCAGAACAAAGGCAGCTAATTTATGTCCAACAAACCGGCATAACAAGATTTTTCATGGACTCTTGCATCAAAAATTGATTTGATTCGAACCATTTATAATTACCAGACGTTCTCTTTGCACCAATTGCTACGAGAATTCTAACCGTCCTTCGGGAAATTGAGTGTTTATGAGTTCCTGACTCTATATGAGTTGGGTTACGCTAAATGATAGTAACGTGTCCTCAGTGCGCTTGAGAATATTTCCGTGATAAAAATGGTATTCTTTTCAACGCATCAAATCGTTTTCACACACTGTAATAGCATACGTTTATGTTAGCGTGTATGTATCCTCTTTTTCTGTTCAGTTCGTTTCAATGCTTTGATCAAATTATTCCTCAGCGTATTGTCTCCGTCCATCACACATTCAGGACGCTGACTGACTGCTTGCACAGTTGTCAATGCTGCCAAAAAGTAAAACTTTTTTCGAAAATAATTTGTTGCACTGGTCATCGATTATGTTTAATCTATTGGAAGTTCATGTCGACCTCTTCATAATCGATAAAAACGATGAATTCGTCGTTAATATTATAACTATTCACTTATTTTCTCCTCATTAAGAGCACGCTGTACATCGGTTCAAGTTGTAAAGCTACGAATATTTCATCACATGCCAACATCGTTCTATGCACATAACATAGGATGAAGTAGCGGCAGCATTAAAAGCGTGCAAGTTCCATTAGATAGCTTTGTTCTTCGCCGAAAATACTCGCGAACTAATTTCGTGTTTGTTAGTCTTTCAAACAGAAGAACAACAAAACTTTCTTTCTACAGTGTGGCTGAGCTCAAACTCCTGTGAAATCAAACCTAACTAAACTCAGTCCGCAGTTCTGCAAAGTTTACTCTTCAAGAATGAGGGAAAGCTCGTAACTTTCGCATCAAATAGACAGTCAATAATATTGACAGGACTCAAGCAGGAGGAAGGGTGCCGCAGTGTCGTCTCTTTCAACACAAAGGAAAGCTTCATCACTATCAGTAATAGGAGTTTTTCAGGCAGGCTACGAAAGTTTGTGGACGCCAGTGCTTGTCATTTTCCCTGCTCATCAACAAGCTCTAAGTTTCGAGGACAAAATAACAGTGAGGCACTTGACAAAGTGCGCGAAAGAAAAATTCAACAAACCCTGGGTTTTGAGTCGAAATTTCAGGCAACAAATAAGGAAAAGGAAACGGGAAAGGTTGTGCTCTCATGCTAGATCGTATCAAGCTCCCATATTTTTCCTGCATTTGAAGGAGCTTAGATAGATTTGGAAGCACAGCGTTTGGAACTAAAAAAGTATCTGAACAAATTATTGACAATAACCCGGTGATTTTCCGCAATGGAAGGGTAGATCAACATTCAGTGGGCAACTCATCGGTTTGAATACATTCAGAGACAATTTTTAAATAAAAGTGAAAGAAAAAGTTCCCAAACAATATAATTTTATCACTTTTTCTACATTGCAGTAATTTTGCAGAGTTTGAAGCTTTGGAGTCGAGCGCACTTCAAATTAATAAAATAGAGCGCAGTTGTGCTAAGTTTTTGGTGTTCTATCTAGACAGGAAGGTAGAAAAATGAGAAAACATCTACGCATCATGAAGCTAGGATATATATACTGGAGGGAGCATAGCTGATTCCGATCGGGTTCAAATTAGTTGCAATGGTTGAGAGACTGGGGCATACGCACGGCCCCACACGTGATTACCTCAGACCCAATCACAGACGCTTGGCTCTCCTCACCTCCCCTACAACTCCGCTTCCCATTTTCCAAAGCAAGAATTAGTATTGCACAACAAATCGGAGAGGTGTGCGGGAAAGTCGCTTTGTAATTTGTTGTCTTATTTAAGGGCCTGTTATCTTTATAGTTTTCAATTGTTAATGTATCTTTGCTAGTAATTTTGATATTATTAAGTGTCCTCAAGTGACGAAAGACAATTTATTATCTTTCAGACTCTGAGAATCCCAATCTTGGCAGCAAGACCTTTAGCGGGCGTGCACACCCCGCCGTAGTTAGTAGGTGACTGACGTCATAGCAGCGAGAGCGCTATTGGTTGTCACAGACATGAGAGAAATCTCAAAATCTGGTTCTCTTTTCAGTCGACTATGCTCCCTCTCCTATATACTAGCTCCATGCTACGCATGAAACGACGTGCTAATAAAACCTGAAATCTTTGAATGTACTGAATAAAATGAGGAAGAGGTGAATGAACATTTCGTAGGAATCAATTTTAAGAAAACATTTAGCGGCGTATTCTGAACAGGCTTTACGTTTCTCGAATATTTCCCGGCTCTAAAAATCAATGGTGAAAAATAATTAACTAAAAAACTAATAACTACAGGGATGTATACTGCGGTTGAGAACCAAAATTATTATTTATTCTCTCGTTTAGTGCAATGAATCTTAATTGTGCACCAAAAAATGCGATACTCTTTCCCAGTATTCAGTTCACGTTTAATTTTATTACTTTGCGAATTTTTGCGTAAGGTCACCAGAAACAAGGTAATTGAAATTCTGGTTATTATCAAAAAATAATATCCACTCGAGTTTCAGATTTGTTGATTTTTTTAACCTTACAATCGGTCGTTATATGTAACCTCCCTGCTGCCCTCATTAATTAACCATCACGTTTTTTCTTCATTTATGTATAATACTCGTTTATTATATGAAAATCATGACGAAAGTGTGTCGTTCTTCTCTATCCCTCTTTATGTTGCTGGTATGATGTATTTTACTTGCCTTTGTAATCTAGCGTGAAGAAGTGCCATCAAATTTGTATACAAATGTTAGCATTCGCAGAGCATTTCTGTAATTCTCGTTGAGAAAATAGCGACCGGTTTGCAATACACGTCGTCACTGGAAAGTCAAGGGCAAACACTTCCAGGTATTTCTTCCGAAGTATGCACGAGCAACACATATCATTGAACATCCTAAATTTACGAGATCGTTATTAACGTGCAATTACACATAATTTTACGTATATTAACCTCTATTGATTCTCTCATTTCGCACACGTGAGCAAATTGTCCGCATACACGATTTTCAGAAGTACTGATGGTCTTTGGCGGATGAGATCTCAGCTCATCTATACAGTCAAGAACTGAAATACTGTGGGTGCGCCTATTATACTGTCGTCGGTAAGTTTTTTTCTAAATTGCTGTGGTATAAAACATCCTTGAACTCTGCCTTACCATCAGGCATGACAAAAAATGATTCTGATAAGAGCAATTTATATTTGAAACGTGTGGGATTTTTTTTGAGAAAATGAAGCAAGTTCAATAAAGATTTCGGGCTTAACTACGCTCCGGTGTCTCTTCTGTTCCAAGGAATGTTACTAACTTCATATACAAACGGCGTTGCAATAAAAGTGAAATGTGAAAATTAAAAAAATTACCCACTGACAAAGTGTGACGAAAGTACATAGAGAGTGGAAAAATAATTTCCATGGGCTATTTTTTCACATAAATGTTAAAATATTTCTGAATGGGATCATCTTGACTAAATTTTTTTTGTGAAAAATAAAAAATTCTGTTCTAATTGCGGAAACGATGATTATTCGATACAAACTTGGTATTTCAGGCAATTAGAGAAAAGAACTTTTATCTTCAATATGAGAAGCATTGAAATGTAATGCAAGTTCAACGGAACTGTGGGAGAATAAAACAACAGTTACTTTCGCATTTTTTCACGTCGGAAAATTATTTTTAACAACTTAAAAATGTATTTTTCTATTTGCCAGTTTATGAACGTTTCCGTTTTATTTTGCGAACAGTGATAAAATTATTCATTTCTTATGCTCTGGTCTTTCGCATTCAAGATGAAAGCTACACAATACCTTAGAGTTTTCATTCTTTGTGTATCATACGAAATTTTTACGCATGACTGGTTTGTTTCCAGTTTTTGCAGTTTTCATTCATTGAAGTCTTTTGTGTGGGATGAAATGGAATCTGTATTTACAGTGAATAATTGTGCAGCAAAATTTTATTGAAATGGAAATGTAAAATATTTTAGGTTTTCCATCTTTCAGATTTCACACGAAGGATTCAATGCGTGGGAAAATGTAAGTTTTTAGTGTTATTTAACGTGAGTATTTAGAACTACTTGAATGCTCTGACTTTTTCACATTGAAGCCCACAAACATCGTGAACAAATTGAACAGAAATTGAGACGTATAACGAATACTTGCCAGGAGTAGAACGTCATTCACTTCAAGACTTATATCATTACCTGCTTTAAGTTTTCTTTATTTTAAAATAATTACTTCAATCACCTGAAACCATTTTATGATAACTGGAAAAACTAAACCGCCCTTAAATGTTACATTCATTGAATAATTATGTACTTTTCTACTCTTAGTGAAGGAATTTTTATTCAACAAATATTTTCCCGTAAAATATCTCCCCAAAACAAACTAATGAAATCACCAACCCTGCACTCTGATGCGCTTAGCTCCTACTTCTGGCTTCCCTACTTCGAATACCGAGTGAGATTTGTTTTTTACTTTTAGATGCCGAAACTGTAGTCGATAAACCAGGAGATAGCATTTTCCGCTTATTTCATCATCAAGCAGGGCAATTTTAATTGTAACCGAGAGACGTAAGAGATTGTCAACTCCAGCAAGAAATGTGTGTACAAAAATTTGAATTTTAAAAACCTTCAGCTCACAGTTAAGAAAAATAACTATCAAATGCAACCATTCTTACTTTTCAAGGTGAAATATACATATAATGAAAAACGTACACACGTGGCGAGCAGCGTGCACCGATATTCTCCTGTAAAGGCGAACTGTATCGTTATTTTTTCATTCAGCGAGGAACTCAATCATCAACGGAGCTTAACACGCATTTTAACACTCGCTCTTATAACCTCTGTACTCTGTGTCTAAATCGCACTGGTTGGCTTTCTGCTTACGTCTTATTTCTTGTTCTTCACATTGACTGCATTTTCAGCTTTGAATTTCTTCTATTATTTTTCCTAACTAAATATTCAAGCGAGAAAATGAATTTCTGTTTGAAGATTCCCTTGCGAGTATTACTACGCAAGTGAACTCAATTTTCCCGGCATCGGATTTGTGAACCAATAATATTTGATCTGGTGAGCTGAATTCGAATTTCCAATCAAATATCTTCAACTCATGAGGTTATATATGCACACAATATTATTTGTTCATGGGAATTGAAAAATTGCGCTTACACTGAAAGAATTAGTTGCATCGATGTACAAAATGTTAGAAACTGAATATTTATTTTTCGTCGACGTTCTATGATGAAAAACGCCTGGAGCATCCCAGTTAAAATTTCCAACAGTAGTTGGCCAGCATACCCACCTGCATTGATAGCGCCCTTCGATAGCTTTTAAGGCTCAATGACAGCGTTACCGTGTTCTTCTTCCCGATCACTCTAGTTTTGTGTAAAATTACACAAATAACAGTGCAAGTAGTGCAAATTGATACTCATTTTACATCCACGTTAATAAATACTCAAAAGCAGTTCCTTCAAATTCGCTTTACAGTTGTCTGCTTTATTCCTGCTTCTATGAAAACTTTGTATTACATTGGAAAAAACATTCCAAGCTCTAGCCTCTTCTGCATTCATTGTCGTGATGAAGTGGACATCTCTGGAGAATGTTTTTATCCAAAGCCTATCAAATACTTCACTGAGATTTTGCCTCCGCTGAGATTAGTCGTTCTATCTTCATCGGTATCAGAAGTTGCACTGACGATATCATCAATCTCACTCAGCACAGCAAATACTGGAGCAGGTAGCTCATCGCAAAGTGCAACTGGTCGAATGGCAGAGGGGATATTTGCCGAATTCAAACGATGCATGGATTTTATGATTGTAACCTTCCTCATAGACAATACAGAAATAACAGTAATCAAAATGGTGAGTTGGTCTCTCAAAATCATTGGCGTACCAAACTTGAGTTTTCCATTCTTTCCTTATGTCCATGATCACGAGGTTTCAACACGCGTCTTGCACCCTATGTGATGAGCCCAACTTTTGTCCAGGTCTCCAAGATGTACCTCAAAATCAGTAATTAATATACATTCCCAACTTTCAATGGGTAAATTAATGTGTTTATTGGAACGCGTGAGAACAAATTACCCCTCTTCCGTTAAATAGGAAAGATGAGAAAAAATTTTTGCTGATGGTACACAAAATTGGAGAATGGAAATAAAAATTTAAAACAAGAATAAAACTCTCCGTCCCTTGAAAATATTCTGTAGAGTTTTCAGTTGATGCGTTGATGATCAAAGTTGTTTTTACCGATTTGTATTCGAAGTCAGCTACGAAACTTCCAATCCAAACGGTGTAATTGATTCATTCAAAAAAGTATTATAATAGATGAAATGCCAATTAAGGATGAAAAATTGCACTATTGATTATTCCACTTCGAGGATACGATTTCTGCCAAAAGTCTTCAGTATCATTAAAATATTAGTTTCAGCATAACAAAAAATAAAATTCATTCCCCTGAAGCTATCTGAAACTTGAAGGTACAGAACAATTGTCACCAACTTTTAAAGATCCTATATGAAGATAACAAGATATATTTAGAAATGGAAATAATAACTCTACCACCAGCAGCTGTGGGTTACAACAGTACTGTCACTAGTTCGTTATTTCAGTTTTTTAGTATAATTCCCCACATCGACTAATTCTTTAGAAATGAATCGATACTAACTGACTTCAGAATTGAGAATGTTGAAATCATTAACCCTTTAACGCCCGAGAGAATTATTTGGTCTTCTTGCAAAACTAGCCTCAATATATAGTAGCCTAATTAAAGCTAAATTTGTTCCCTTATGTGTTCTTAGAAGGTCACTGGCAAGTGGCAGTTTCTTTCTAATTTTGGTATCGAAGACCTGACGGCAGCGCCAGTGTGATGACGGCGGTTGTGATAACGGCAATATGAGTACACAAATGCTGATATGTTAAAGGGTTATATTATAACAATAACTTGTTGGCACTGAAGTTTCACTGATTTATCGAGTTCTCAGTACAAACGGAAAACATCACCATTGAGTTTTCCCCAGAACAGTCCATGAATAGAAAGTGCTAACGCATTTGCATATATATTTGTTTTCCCACAGCTTTCGGCAATATACTCCAGGCATTCTAGGAAATTGAAACTAATTTTTTAATCTTCACTTCTTTAGAACAAAAACACTGGGAGCAATTTGCAACATGTTTCCATTGTGATGTGACGAGCTAAACGCACTAACAAGAACACGCATAGCGCATTGGAAAATTGAACAGAAATACAGAAGCAAAATAAAGCTCTCATCTTACGGCCAAGCCTTCGAAAGATTTTTAGAAGCCTTTTGATAAATCGCGGATATAGGATGCAGAAAATTTGCAAATTGCAAAATATCGTGTAAAAATCTGATATGAGAAGTAATAAATTTAAAATTGAATTCGAACGCTATATTTGTACCTAAGACACTTACCCGCGTTATACTAGTAAGGTTAATATTGACCCCAGTTCTGGCACCAAAATAGCAGTGGCGGCGCTATGCATTAGCTGCGCAAAAATGTCCACTTCATCACAGTAAAGGCTTTGAGCGCAAATACTTTGCCCGATTGCGAAACTACATGGCTGCCTCCACTATCTTCTGAAATGGAGGGTAAATTCTTCTCGTGTATACCTGCGGTGATTTCAACTTCACTTTAGAAATGAATACTCTCGAAACATGCGCACAACATAGCTACTCTTCAAAAAAGATCTATCAACACAACAGATTATTATATGGATATCCAACCTTTTGATAACTTGAAAAAATAAAACTCTTTCATTCCGAAAATGTTTTCGAACCTCACCTATACACCGATTGCTTTAAAATATGTACACACATCACATACTTTGAATTGCTCAAAAAAGTGTGTTTCATAAACTGCTAAGTTAGATTAAGGGAGAAAGTTAACTGACACGTATATTATTTGCATGAACTAAATATTCGAAAGGTTAGATTGAATCTTCAAATAGATGGCCGTCAGCGTCGACACATTCATATGGATACGAATCACGATTGATTTCGTAACTCGTACCAATAGGATATTTTCGTTCCTCAATAACTATATAGATGGTTTTCACAGAAGAATAAAAAGGAATAGTACTTCCAATTTACACGGAAAAATTTTTGAGCAAATTAAACCCAATGTTTATTCATCGTTTGTCAAATCGTCCATGTAGCTGTGCTGAATTAAGGACTTATTTTGGGGCTTCCTAGTTTTGAAACTGGTTATTAATTAAGTGGTGCTGGAAGTTTGAAAATGTTGCTGCAGCTTAGAGACAATGAAAACGTGAATGTGGCTCATGTGTTGTTCGCAAAAAATATCATTGGACACCTCGGTATGATGCACGGGATAAGTTGTGACTCTTACTCACAAACATGTCTATGCTGAAACAACATTTGATCTAACCTTCTTAACGTTTATTTTAACAAAAGAGTATGTACTTATATGCAAAAATAGACTTCAATTATACTTTTCATAAACTATCTTAACTTATAGGATGGAAAATAAAAATCTATGACTGTTCAAAGTGAGTACGTATTTCTTTGAAGCACTCTGTGGATCAAATTATATGTAATAAATTTTAAATGCATCGAGCTCACTACTTTATTTTGAAATTTTTGGCAAATGAGTTCTATCATATTTTCCAGTCGCTAGAGTAGGTTCTCGGTGTACTCTTCCGAGAGAGCCAGTATATGCATGGCATCATTATAAAAGCATGTCCTACAATTCATTCCCTGTATTTTTGTTATTTATATATTTTAATTAAAAACTGTGTGATAATCAATTTCCACATATTATCTGAATTATGTCGTCGAAAACACTGCAGGAAGTAAATATCTATTTAAAAACGATGTAAATTGTGTTCACGAATTGTCTTAGGAAAACTCATTGGTGATGCTTTCCATAGTTAATGAAAATTCGAAAAAAATGGAACTTCAAACCAATTCAGTACCAATTTGACTTTTAAGATAATTTATTGATTTGCAGATCGGACGTTTTAACGATAGTATTCATTCGTAGGCAACCAAGGCCCAACACATTCAGAATATTTAAACGCGTTACACTTATAACCACCACGCCGTGCTTAGGAATATAAGGCAGGTCAGGGCAGGAAATTTCTTCCGCGGGTTCATTTATTCTCATAAAAGTCGGGGCAAGAACTTTTGCCTCAACAAGTTGACCAAAAAAGTGAGAGCACCAGTGCCAGAACCACAAAGAGTTTAAAAATCATTCTGCCCCAAGAGTAATTCATTTCTGCCCTTGAAGATCCGCTGAGTTCTTTGCTTTCATAGCGCACTTTGTGGCCTTTAATGCAGCTGAAAAGTGTTGAAATGTCGCTTTTGAATTGAAGGCATGTTGTATGCGCATTTACATATGCTGGTGTCGCGAGCCTTGCATGCATCCAATTTTGCGCAGCAGTAGTACAGATTGTGTGTTACTACTGAAGATAAATGCTACGTTATAACCAATAAATATCAACTACTAAAGTACGGCGAATCCTTTTATTTTCATGGAATTAACTCAGCTATAGTAAAAAGAGTTCTCCTCGATCGTTCGACGTTTTCCTCTGCGTTATATGAAAATAATTAATTAATCCCTATGACTTTGGAAAAGTCAACAACAGCTATTCCCATGGGAGAAATGTTAAAGTTCTGTTTCTTGCATATCGTTTTCAAAGTAGCATCAAAAGAATTGGAAAAAAATGTTTCCTCATATGACATGAACTCATACTACTACTATGTAGGAGAATGTCAGCACTTTAGAGACTAAGACGTAGAAATGATTACGGCTTAATTTAGAAATAAGCAAAAAGGAGTTCTGGTATTCCAGTATTAAGTGTGTTTAACTTGTCAAATGAGATTTTTGGAAACTATGAAATTTTAAGGATTTGTCCTCATAACAGTTTAAATAGCAAAGTCTCCCGCGCTGACAGAATACTACGGTACTTCTTTCACATGCACACAATCGCAAACTGGAGGGAAGACGCTGCGTAATATATTTAGCTACTGAGGGCATTTTTCTTCGATTGAATGTTTTTCTTCATATATAATTTATTCTCCGCAGAATAAAATTCATTGACATTGAACGTAACGACAAATCTTTAACAACTTCGTGTGTCACATTTTAATCTACATTAGATGCCTATGTTGTTTGATACTTTCACATAATTTTTTTATTTTACTGCGAAACAATTAATTTTTTTTAATAATTCCGATAGTAATGAACGTTGCTGCTAATACCCTTCCGCTCCAACGCCTCAAAATAAAGATGGTAGGCTATTTTTCTAAGAAGAACTACGAAAACTCATTAATATCTTAGTTTTACATTGGGTCACTGGTCAATTATTAATATTCGCATGGGTCTGGTGAAAAAAAAATAAATGCGTGCTCATGTTCCGAATAGAAATTTGCGGCTTGTTTACTCGAGCTTTGCTATTCACAAGCAACTGCATGACCTATAAGGTTGCCAGGAAGTAACCAAACTATCAGGTTGGTGCGAAAGTTTTCACCGATTTGCAAGCTCAATTTAAGAATGTTATTTTGAAGAATTTATTCATAACAATAACATCCTTGGGCTTCTATGGTCTGATTCCATCAGTCAACGAGTATATGTATGCCTCGTGCGTAAAATTCTTCAGGTTTTGATGCGACATAGTAATCTAACTCATTTTTCATCCCTTCCCGTGACGTCAACCTAAGACATTTCAATGGTTCTGAAATCCTCGAAATAAGTGATAATCAGAAGGGGCGAGGTCGGGAAAATATGATGGACGGGGTAAAAGCTCCCATTCAAGTTTTTCTAGGAGAGCTTTGGTCTGTCGCGCTGTGTGTGTCTGATATGTTTCATAGTTGGGTTGAACATGGCTGCAAATAAGGTAGCAAAATATGAATGATTCTTAATAGTCTGAAAAAAGAGGTGTAAATTACTCATGATATTATAAGTCATCAATAGAAAGAGACACAATATCCATTTAGATAATTTTGAATTCTTCTCTTCCAAATTGGCAACATCTTTTGCACCATCCTGATACTATAAGAAGAAACCATTCTTGTGCATAGATTGAAACTCTGGATATAAATGTTGTGCATGTGCTGTAGAATGATTTGAACTCTGCTACTGGTCTGACGATATGGGTCTAAGCGGTTATAAAACAGTTGAAGAAATTTTGGGCCAGCCTCGGAACAAAATACATAAACGAAATAACATTATGAATAACATGTGAAGAACTTTGATTTGTTAAGTTCTTATACGAAAATAACCCCCAAACATTATATTTTTTGTTAAATTGGTACCATAATGTATTCTTTGCATTTCACTGCCGAGTGGCAGATCCTTCCTCATCCTGATATCGGTGACTACTTGATTGATACCAATGCCAGTTTAATGATGTTGGTTGTACTAACAGTAATATGAACACAAAAATAGTTATTTAAAATGGGTAAGTCAAAGCCTATGCACAGTCATTAGCAATAATTTGCAGAATTTTCAGAAAAAATCATTGAAGCCTTTCAGGTGCGGTGGCCACTCCAAGCTGGTCAACAAAGTTTATCAGGTAAACACTCATACTATTTTCGCTTCAACAAATATTTTTGCACTACTTTCATAGTGAATCTAAGTGTAAATTTTCTTCAAATTATTCATTCGTTACTTACACGAGGGGTAAAATTTGGAACTTTGCAGGTACGTATGAATATTAAACTTTAATCTGCTAAATATTAAACTTGTTTCGCGGGTATTAGAAAACTGTGACATTTCTTGTATGAAAATGTTGTAAACCCTCTCGGCAACATTTATTTCATGATATCTTGATTACGTCGCAGTGCTAGATTTGGACGCCGAGTTTCAGTAACGCTTCAACGGTAGAAGATCTTAGTACTACTACTTGGTATTAAGAGCTGTTGTGGGTACGATTCTTAGCTACGTTTTTATTCTCATTTTTATCTAACCAATGAATAATATCGAAGAAAACTGCTCAAATTACCGTAAACAAGGTATATTATGTGCAAACATAAAAAATTATGTACATCTGTCTCAATGATGCAATGTTCTGTAACAACGATGAGAGTGGTCATAGTTTTTCTCATTCCCAATTTCATATTACCCTTATTTGTTTTTATAGTTGAGGATTCTCCTACTGACGGAATAAATAACTTACCTTCAGACGGAAAATCGTCGATATATAGAGCCTTTGGACGTCCTTCCTCGAAGCCAAATTTGACAGGGACCTAGAAAGTTTGCGGAAGAAGTTACAACAAGAGTTCGGGGCTCTTGAAGAAAGTGGGCTCTGGAGCCTGGAAACCGACGTGACATTCCAGACTGCTATTGATGCTAAGCCTCTCTCATTTCCCCCACGTCTAGCTCTGCTCACTTCTCGATATCCGCCTCACAGTTTCCTCACTTTCTTCAGGAGCCAAGTGAGAAAGAAAATTGAGATGGTAATTATACATGATAAATTTATTGCGCGAGTAAGTTAATCCTTAAATTTCATATAAAGACAACGGGCTCAAAATATTTTGCAAAATATACATTTGGAATTCTCTTACAACATTTATGTTCATATAGAGATGCAAAAATAGATGAAATTTTATCCTTGAATTGTCTCTAGTAGGCCTTTTAGTCTGAATTCCTTTTCTGACTTTGGCAGTAATAATGATGTGCATTACGCGTTTAATGCAACTGAAACCCAGAAATGAGGTGACTAGAAACCAACGCTTAGGAACACAAATGTAAATTCGGAATCTTAGTATATATTATGGTGGGATTTGCGTCAGAACTCCGTTGCGTTTACAACGTTGAGAAAAATGGATCCCTGAACAAATCTTTGTTGACTACTTACATCTTGTTTTCATATATACTTCTATGATAGTACGATTCTGTACACTATGTCACAATGAATCAAAAGAGTTGGGAAATGGATCTAAATTTGAATATAATGCTTTACATAATCTTCCCTATAATATTCCACATGTTTGATATTGGTCTGATATAATCTATGGCAACGATAGGTCTTCCCGTTAAAGTGTTTTGTTTTTGCGAAGTGCATGAATGATGAAATGTTTAAACACTTACATCTATATCAATGTCTGGCTGTTACTAATCCCCAGCCTGTGTTCTTTCAAAACACTCAATTTTCGATGGATATGCCAATGACTAAGAAATAATTATCAAAGATAAGACTAAAGACAGCAAAAAAAGTGTTCAACAGATTTTCTTGAAACTTGAGCACGATTTTGTATAAAATTATGAACAAAGTTTAATTTTAAAAATTCCCGCGAGTGAAAAAAGTTATAAGCGACTGACAAAAATAGATGTACAAAAAAAATCAACTCGCGTCTCGGCGACGTCACATCAGACGTCAATTTATCTAAAAAGAGTTATGAAACGTTTTACTCAATCAATTTAGATTGTGTTCGGCAGAATTGTAGTGTTACGTTAGGTTTTAGCCATTGTCGAATGGTTTATAAAGAAATCACTAGCAGTGTAGTTTTAGGCCCCAATGCTTAGAGCAGGGCCTTCGCTTCTAATGCCGTTTTCATCGGAAAATGTTTCTTCCGCAAATTCACCCTCGGGAGAAATCGGGAAGTGTATCTTTCGTCTGTTTTGCATAATTGCTGGCAATCAGAAGTCTAACCTTATATTGCTTATAATTTTTTCTACCAACTCGATATGAGCCAGAGACTCAACCTGATCTGACCGTAGCTAACGTATCATAAAATAAGTAAGCATAAATTGATTGAGTGAAACAATTTTTGTAGCATTTTTGACAAGGTGACGTCAACTCGCTGCTTCAGTTGTTTCTCTAGGGCAATTTTTTGAAATTAAAATATAAGATTGAAATCTCTTTTTTGTAAATCATACACTTTTTGTTCTACTCAGAGTAAAAAAGAGTAAAAAATATAGTTCTAACACTGCAATATTCGCACCAATGAGCCCAGAAGTGTCGATTTGCGACAAACATTTATGCACAAGTGAACATAAATACGAGTATTCATAAGTACTGGCATGTATAAGTAATAAGCGGATGTTTATACAGATCTTTCATTCAAAAATTACCATTTTCTGCATAACACCATATCCATTTTTGAGGCCACGTATTTTGAACCAATAACGTTCGCAGCAATTTTTTATACAGGAAGCTATGTTCATTTGAATCTAGCATTTGATCCTAAAATGAGAAATTTTGTTATTCACAACTGCTATTTATTTGTATAACTACATTGCTAAAAAAATTTGGGACATCACATTTTTTGCATGGTGAAGACAATGCAAAATTCAATGATTATCGTTTCTTATTTGCAACTAAATGCTCATGACAACGAGTGATTTGCTTCCATTTATTTGGATGAATTGGAACGAAGTGACATTTAAAGGATTTCGGTAATCTCCAGGGACAAATTCACTCCACGCCCTGTTATGGCGATCCGAGCACATGTTGGAGGGAGGACTGTGTTTCTCCATATGTGTGTAGAGCGAGTCGTGCAGATGTTGAGGAGATCAATATGTCATCGTAATGCAGTATAAATAAGAAACTCACAGAGTTTAATTTCATTTATCAATGCAAATTTAAAAACCATTTCTATACTTAATTAACTTGTACAGAATACACGACGCGAGCTCGTAACACCTGAAGATGTCATCAACTATTTAAATCGTCCCACCACGTAAACGAATTGACTTCTTTCTCCATTTGTTTATTTTTTGTCAAAAATCTTAGCAAATTTGTAACTTTACCTTTATTTTGAATTATTTGTTGGTCCTCACTATCCAATTTCGTGATTTGCTGTTTAAAATAAATTTTTAAAGCTGAATATTAGTTTACAGACCATAGTAAAAATTGAGTACAATTTCAAACAGTTGAATATATTAAGGTAGTCCGGTGAACCATTTCATTTCAAGATAATTTTTTTGAAAAAATGTTACAGAAAATTTTCATCCTAAATCTGTCTACTACGGTTGTATTCACACTCGTCAAAACTGTGTTAGAGACGTTTGGAACAACTTTTTAGTTTATCATCGCGATACCAGTCTATCCGTGTTTGTCAATAATTTTCAGTGCAATTTCAGGCCATACAAAAAATGTTCCGAAAATGATGTTGGCTTGACACACGTCGTCCAAGGTTGAATTTTTCCAACGCTAAAAGTTCATTTTTTAGAGCAGTTTTAGAACTAACAACGCTTCTTTTATACTGAAGTGAAAGGATTTCGTTGGAGCTTCTGTGAAAAATTCTCAAACTCAAAATTTTATCCAGCAAATAACATTGAACTTTCACATGCTGCCAAGTCCTGTATTTACGATATGAATTTAAACCACCTCTTAATTGTCAGCACACTAGAGAACTAGGAGCTTTTGCTTCAAATGATTTCGAGGGAATATTCGCGAATGAAATGAGCTATTTTAAACAGTACATTCTCTAAATAAATTTACGTAACGCTCTTCAACACGAATAATTCCAACGATCACTTCTGTAGTAGAAAAACGAAGATAAATACAATAAATAATGTGATATATACGAGTGTCGAGCATCAAGGCACACATTTTGTCTTGTACTTGTTCCCGTTAATTTTTTCATAAATACTTTTGTTCAAAATATCAATTCCTGGGAAAATTTTTCTCAGGAGTTGCGCTCAAAGGCAGTCTTCATCTGATCGAACATTCATAAGAAGTGCTGTAGTGACCCGACCTCTCGCCGCTACAACCAACTCAAGGTTTTCGTACATATGACGCATTTTCTGGGCAGGCCAATAGCAGAGTGCCTAGATCCCAGGTTGATGTGAAGTTCGGAACCCACTCTGGGACTTGGTGAAAGCTTCTCGTACGAACACTGTACTCTGAGGAGACGCCACACGCCAGCCAATCACATGCCTCCAAAGCTGCCAGAAAGAGCAGCCCACACATCCAGAGCGAGGCTTATTTGTACAAGAAGCACTATACTCTTAATAGGCCATTCTACGGATTAACTGCACAATACCTAGACTCATCGCTTCATTTTCACTCTTCAACCCCGTTCAATAGCCTCAGCGTACAGCGCTCCCCGAGCGAAAGGCTTGGTAGGCTTCCCATTTTGTTGAAATAGAATAGGTTTTTGTTTTGTTACGGACCATCTTTTTTCGATTCACTGCTGTCCTGTTTTTCAGCATCTACTACTTTCTTCTTAAACTTTTTCTTGTTTCATGAACTTCTTTCTTAGCTTATTGTATCTGTGCAGCACCGAGACCTCGCAGACAACTCGATTGCCCAGAACGAGGGAAACTCTAGCCGAATTTTATTTTAGAGAGCTCGAACCCATGTAATCTGACCGGTGTCCTGCCTTACTCCATTCGACACAAAGTTTTGTCCCTTGTACTACATATAACGATATTCTCGCAGGACTGAGCAAAAAGTACGTCTGTGGGTCGGTAACGAACCCCTACGCAACAATATCCATGCAGCTCACATATATTGACGCCAGTTCAACGATGGCGATTCACTTAAATCTGCATATACTCACAGTTCATATAAGTTCAGTCCCTATGTGTACGCTAACATTTGAGGTGTTGAGATGACACATTTGACAAAGAAGTGTTCCCAAAATACGGCTGAGGTGTTGAAGTCCATGGGTAAATTATAAAGCCCAAAGAGAAAAAGTTGTCTAGAATAGGGCAAAAAAATTTCCAACAACTCTTCCTTCATCGGATTCAGAATAGCTCAAAAAATTTAACGATCACCATGACAACCTGCATTCCTCATCTGGTACCAATGAGAAAGAGGGTCTACAATAGATACTTTGGACTAAATAAGGGTCACTGCTGTATCATTTAGAGCTAAAAAATGCGACCTTTTCCTCTTCAGCTCAAGTAGTGGAACCCTGTGCACATTTCGCTTTTGTGTCATTGACAAATTAATTTACATCTATCATAATTGCAGGTGTTATTCACATAAGAAGATACGTATATTTAATAAGTAGATTTAATTATTTGTTTTACGATATCAGTCACGCTCATGGTCATCATTGAACTTATAGGATCATTGTTTAGGATGGACGATTCTCTGCTTCCCTCTATAAGATGCCGGGCTTGCGATCTTAGCATGTTTACTCCACTTACATTCTCCTTCTTCTATTAATATTCTTCAACCCACCCTCCGTTTAGCGGCACTTCGACATCCTTTGTTTCTCCACACAGAGGAATGAGAATCGGTAAATTGCTTATCATTCAGTCAGAATGAAATAATGCAGTTATTGCTTGCAAGACGAGGGTCATCCTTCACGGCTGTTTGCAGTTGCTTAAAATTCTCATTTTCGTGTGGAGTCATTCCTCCACTTCAGTATAATGCAAAGTGGCGGCAGAGAAAATTATCATCTGACGACAATTTTTTTCTTGCTATCACTGACAAGATCATACTATATAAAAAACTTTGAAATGATCGTGGTCTTCCTCAGTTTATTGTAAGTGTTGCTAGTCCAACAATTACTTTGGCAGTTAGTTTTATATTTTTCAGTACAATAAGAGGAATAAGGGATTGGCAAAATGATGCAATCATCGAAGGTTTTATCATCTTAATCAAACGAGTGCTTTCACAGATTACTGACATTCAATTCTGACAGAATAGCAAGTTTTACTTATCCGTGAGAAAATCGAGGGTAATGTTAATCTGAGGGGAAAAACTGATTCGCTGTTCAAATTTTCGATGATAATTCAATGGTGCTGGGCAACGAAATACATGATATATTTCCATCATGTGGACGCATGCAGAAGAAGGTTCGGAATAGTTCAATCTTGTTCTCCAATCAGAGAAAAAGAGTTGTTCAACTTTGCTATGTGTGGTAATTATACAAGTGTTCGGCTTTTTATTGACCAGCATGAATGAAACCCTGTGCGGAAGAGTGAAGACGGGAGGAATCCATTTTTCCGAGATTTATGTTCGACGTTAAGATTCTGTCTAACAGACGATAAGTATCACATAAGATTTAGCTTTTTTCTAGTTCAGGAAAAATCCCATTTCGAACGTTGAGGCAGCTATCTTCATCTGCACAAACAAATTCTGGGGTTGATATCATGGACGTTTTGATTAATAGAAACATAATATGGAGAAGGAAACCATTCAAAAAATGTGGATAACTGTAATTTTTTCTTTTTAGTCAGCTTGAATTGTTCAAGTTTATACCATAGATACTATATGACTCTGCTCTGCGAATGACTCCGCACAAAAATTAGTAGTAACTCATATAATTTTTTCAAGGGGAAAAAGTTTTCAATACACGAGAAATTTCACTCCGAAAATCAAAAGTAAAATCCCCAAACATAAACATCGGTTATTTTTTTCAGATGTGACGCTAAGATGGTTTTAATATTTTAAAATGTAACACTTGTTCCTAATTGTTCATCTATGAGAATGAATTCCTTAACTCTAAAAAAATTGACATTGAATTTAATGAGTTGCTTAGCAAAATAGACGCTGGGATAGCAGAAGGGATCAAAATATAGGTAAATTTAAAAAATTGGGTACCGATATTTTTCAAAAATACTTGAAAATTAGCTAATGATCTCAAAACAAAGCAGAAATCCATTAAATTGAATCGTTCAACTTCCCATTTATTTCTGGACTAGAGGATGTCGGGAACTATTTGATCTATTTGTACCGTAATTGTAAACTATCATTTCATGTCTAGCTGAAACACCAAAATGACCTAGTTCATAACAAACATTCAAAAACCTCCATAAAACCCAATCTTATATGCGGGACCGGTTGCTACTTACGAGATTTATTTCGTCACTCAAAAATTTTTTGAGTCATACTCGAACAAAATAAAATTATATCAATGAAAAATCATCCTATAGAAACTTGCTGCAGAGACAATAGGGAGCAGGCAGCAAAAAAAATTCTTCGCTCCACCATCTCAATAACAGAGTTGCTTTTTTATCATGAAAGGACGAAAACTGGTACAAATTTGTAAATACTTACGTGTAAAGCCCTTATGTTATCAACAAAATGAGCAAACGTGTTGAGTTTCTTCAATTTTATTGGTAAAAACCACATTTCCAATTTCCACCTACCACACAATTGCAAATAGATTAACGCATTTCACTCAAATAACCTTCTTGATTTGTTTCTTCGGTTTGTTACTTTCTTATTTGGTTCCTTACCACTGACCACACTCGACTTTCAGTAATGTGTTTGTGTGAAAGTGACAACACTGCTGGGTAAGGAACGTCACAGATTAGTAAAATGAAGATGCCGTGGTGGGGAGTGCTTCATTCCCCACCGATGGATGCTGTGATGGGAAATGGAGAGTTGGCTAACTAAAAAGTGGGGAATTGGAGAAAAAAGTTAAGAACATCTGATGTAGCGTATGAAAACAGGCTCGCTCGCAGAATCGTGGATAGAGGCGTTTGAAAATATTCCTCCTACGAAGAGTATTTGCTGAAACCAAGTTAGGTGAACAACTTGACCTAACGGGATCACCTCTGCTTCCAGTTTCAGTAATACCGTGCGATAAGCTTCAAAACCTTGCTTCAGTTACTAGGAATAATTATGAAATTCAATTTTTTTTACGCTGTAGTTAATAAGGACTTGGACAAATGTGTAATGTATACGAAGGGTAAAATTGGTTTTCTTCTCAGCCCAATATATCACTTTATTTCAACACTATGTGTCGTGGATACAATCTGCTATTATTGCGCATTGTACGGAAAATGTTCTCATTTTTGGAGCTATTTAGTTGTTAAGGAAACCTTTTCAAAATATTGAACTATTTTGAACTAGTACGAAGAATGATCGACTCTCTTCTTGGCGTATAAGCTACAATAATAACTTCACTACCTGGCAAACGGATGGTGGGTATACTCATACAGATGCTTTAATCTTACTTGTTTATTTGTTGTCATTGTCTAAACTTTGATTTCGCCTATAGCATCAAGTAAAATTCAGCCCTGTGCTTCAGTAGAGATACGAAAAATTTATGAACCTACCTACAGTCTACGCTATAGTAGGATATTGCAAGAAGCTCTTAACGGTCTGTCACGAACGCTCATATTATGGAAGATCGAGCTCATTCACTTTTTAGCCTCTTTTTGGAGGAATAAGATGAATGAGAGTTAATAAATTATTTCACCCAGCTAAAACTTATGATTTCTATGCGGAAATTCAGATAGTTTACCGTATTAATAAGGCTACAGCTCAAAAAAGGAACATTGTTTGTAGAATTGACCAGTCACGATTTGTACGTTGGCAGTGGATTGTTCTGGTTGGGTTACCACGACCTAAAAAGTATGTCCAATTTAAATCAACCGCCATTCAACCACCATCAGTCTCGCCCCAGATTTCGCCTCGTACAGTACCACTGGGTCAGCCGTCAATACCAATCTGGTGTGAGTGCAGTCGTCGAGGGCTCCTTATTGTGTGGATCTTGCTGCGATCGCGGATATGCTTGTAGGTACTGGTGAAGTTTGGCACCGGGAGTGAGAGGGGAAGTGCATTGTACCACTCCGGAGGGACCAAGCGAACCGGACGGAAGCCGAGTTGTTGAGCCATTTGTTGGGTCCTATACGGGCACTCGCCTCTGTGCCGACTCGTGACGTGATCATGGGAGCCGAGACTTGGTAAACTAACTCGCCGGGGACAGTTTTCCTCCTCTCCATCTCACATCGAAGCACTGGATAGCACCGAGGGGTACATGGGCGGGTTGGCCATTGTGATTTACTGTCATCGTGTCAATTTCGTGCTCTGGTCAATTACGGTGCATTCGAATATAACTTGATAAACTTGTAAACTATAACTTGATAAACTTGATAACTATAACTTGATAAACTTAATAACTATAACGTGATAAACTTAATCACTATAACTTGAAAAAAATTATAACCTGAAAAATTATAAAAATTTATGAATTATAAAATTATAATTATATAAAGAAATTATAACTATAAAGTGATAAGCTTGATAACTATAACGTGATAAACTTGATAACTATAACGCGATAAACTTGGTAACTATAACGCGATATACTTAACTATAACATGTAAACTTGGCTACTATAATGCAATAAACTTGATATCTATAACGTAGTAAACTTCATAACCATAATGTGATAAGATGGGCAAATTTAACGTTATGAACTTGATGGGAATGCTTCACCGCAGCCGATATCTGATCAGCTGCCTCGGTAGAGGTCGGAGCTGTACCGGAAGTACTTCGCGTCCTTAATTTAGGCTGAAGTCTTTGTTTCTCCGTCCAGGCCGTTGGGTCTTTTCCTCAGGGGTTCAAGCGGTGGGCGCTGGCGTGTGGCAAGAGCTGCATGTTTTGCACTCGGGCGCGTACAGTGCTACTCGTCGCTCATTGATTCGTTTGACCTTTTGTTGTTGTTGCTAATGTTTCGTAAAATTTAATTAAAGTTAACACTTCAGACGCCCTTTAACTCCATCATCAGCTTTTTTGTACAATTGTAGACCAATTTTTATATTTGATATTTTGGCGTACAAACAACATGACGCCGCATGTCAGTGGTGCTCTGGTATAAATTTGACACTCTTCTATTCTGATTAGGTTGCTTATTCCCTCGCTCGCGTGTGTCACGGCTCATGCTTTGCTATCAATTAGAGCATAGAATGAAATTCCACACCAAGCTTTCTGTAGAAGCAATGGACAATTTTTGAAATTCCCACATGCTGTGATGTCAAAACAATTTTTTGTACAAACAATTTATTTATTGTATACTATCGATTCAATGCACTATTCGGGAGGTGCAAAATAGGCAATTTAACATTCTGTGTTAATTTTACACATTACATCACCGTTGTCAATGAAATAATTTGTTTTAAATAGAAAACAATATAGAAAAATTGCACATACTTCTTTATATTACACTACAAGATTGAGTAAATAATTTTCAGTTTTGAATAAAGCAAAACATATCATCCTCCTACAAGTAAATTGACTCTGAGGAATTTCATAATGACAGCATTTGCTCCAGTTGGTTAAATGACAGCCAAGCATCACTCGTGCGACACGCGTTTAGGAGATTGCCCGAGCAAGTATTCAGGCGTGTTTTTATTACATTTAAATGCAGAGTCTGAATGATAAAACATGACCCCATTACGAAGTAAAAACCCTCCACAGTGAGAACAAGTTTGTTCGAATATGTCTGTAAATATCTAGGAAATACTACGTTATATGGATGCCAGAGAAGTGGTGCGTAGTGAAGAAACAGGAAATAAAACATTGAAATATATTGAAAAAGCAGTGAAATTGAAATAAAACTCGGAGATCCCGATCTGAACTATGGACGTTGAATCAGCCGGAGTGTATTTCATAATTCACTTACTCTGCTACGTTAAAGCATCTGACCAAAATTGCCAGTCATTGTCTAGAGCCCAGAATTCACACAGCGATTTTCAGCAACGCAAACATCGTTTGTTGCTCAGATGGCCGCTCACTGGTAAAGTGTCCGCGATCGGCTTCCGCACCTTTGTCCGCTCCTAAATTATTGCTCATGTTAATTGGGGGGTGTACACTATATTCGAGTCGTAAAACTGTGCTGTGCCTATCAATTTAGGGAGCACTGCCAAAGCGTCGATTTAATGCAGCATAAGCAAAGCGCTGCTACGCATCACGCAACGCGTCAACAGCAACCCCGAGTTCGGGAACACATCCCAAGCACATCAATACAATATTCCCCTGAGATCCAGCTTTCCGTAGACTGAGACGATCATGAGGCGTTCTAAAGTTTATTAGGGACATAAGTACAATACTATTATGATACATTAGTTCACAGATATTTTTTTTCAATCAATACAGACAATTATTCTATTATCTTTATTTACTTTTTTTACAAAGTTATTTCTCCAAATCTTAAGCCAAACTTCCAGCTTCAAGCGTAGAAGCTGGCTTCAAATTTAACGAACTAAACTCTTCAAATTTTTTATATGTAACCTATTGTGGAGAGAAATAAAACCAATACACACATTTGTAAAACACGTCCCTTATTTTACAGTTTGGTATTCGTACCAGAGTAATGAAAGCGAGTTTTGCGGAGCCCCATGGATTTATGATTTCACCTCCACATGCGAGTGCATAAAATTTATTAAAATAAAATGATAGAGCAACCAAATAACTTTACCAAGTTTTTTGTAGCCATACAAATTGCATGAATGAAAAAACATTTTTGGAGCGAATGTAACACCTGAATTTAAAACGTTCTTGTGAATAAAAGGTTAGCCACTTTTAAACCTGGAAACTGTTTTCCTTTTCATTTCCTCTTCACTAAATTGCCATTCTCCGGAATTTGACCATTTGGACAACCATATATATAGGGGCACTAAATATATGAATTAGTTTTATATATCTCGAAGTGAGCATCTAGCCAGTTTATTAAACATTTTCGTTCTACTTGAGAGAAAATGAAGAAACGAAAAGACTAGTCTCCCTTTAGCATGTGATGTGTGGTTAATTGGCTACTCTTCCAGTGCTACTAGCTACAGCGCCTCCTGTTGCCTGCTCCGGTGGCTGACACACCCAACTCGTGCAACAGATATTTTGACTCAAGTAGTCCAGTCTTTTTCCCGTCGCCGCCCTGTGTGAAGTCTTCTTACATTGAGATCTGATGTTGAGGCGCCTTGTTTAATGGCGAACGAGTTAAAACACGGTTTAATCATTGGACGATAATGATTTTGGAACACGTTCGTGCCGTGACACTTTTTAAGCACCAAACTACCAATGAATCTTTTCAAAGCATTGAGAACTATTTATATACATAATATTCTTCCTAACTACTATTTTTGAATGCTCTTTCTGAAATGTGTTTGATACGTTTTAAGTGCACAAATATTTTTGAATACTGCTCAACGCTGGTTATTGAATGGTTACTTAACTTTACTTGACTTTCATGTCATTTAATTAAAGTACTCATTAAAATCCTTCTTATTCTCGAACTTTCCACCCTTCTTTCTCGATTCCAAATAATTTTCGAAGTAGCCAACTCTTTTCTTCTTGCCCACAAACCTATACTGATGCTTCCTCAACAAGCTGCCCTCTCCACTGCGTGGGTGTGACATAGAAGCTGAGGAATTTCTAGCTCCAAGTCTCCAGATTCCATTAGCTTGGCAATCCTATCATATGAAAAGTCTTAAATAACAGAAGGTTAAGTAAGCTGGCAGTCTTACCAAAATGAATGAAGTCGTTCACATTCACATATATTTTTGGTAAGGTGAGCGACCTCACATTCCCAACCAAGTCTCTTCCATCCCTGGACTTTCTCCCTGTTCTCCACGTCAGCTTCCGTATCTTTTTCCTATCATCAGAGATCATTGCCATGAGAAGATTTACCGGGTGAGCAAAAACCGCATTACACTGAAAAATCTTAAGGTGATTTCATTCGTAACTTCATTCTTTCGCTTGTGTGCAGACGAAATAATTTTAACGCCTACAAAAGATGGCTCTTTTTTATTGCGAACTGTACAGGCACGTACACTTGGATTAAATAAATTACAACCCAAATTAACTCCTTAGAACGGTTTCCTTATGACATATACAATCTTAAAACTCTATTAGCAGTAATGAGCCAACGAGGATGGGATTATTTCCAGGATTTTTAATAGTGAGGGTACTAGAGCAATCACTACTTGAAACGGCAATGAATGCTTCTAGTATATATATATATATGACTGATCTGTGCTTAGATCGCCTGTTTCAATGTCAATCCTCTCACAAGTAATGGGAGAAATATTTACAATCTTCTTCGATAATTTTTTTTTCATTTCAACAAAAAGAAGGCCTACCTAAGTCTTAGCTCAGAACCTCACATTTTCCCCCTAGGAGCGTCGTACAATAATATCATCGTCTGGGAAAATAATTATAGTTTAGGTACAGTAATGTGTCAAAACATTCAGGATATAGAATTACTAATTATTCATTTTTTATTTTATTTTAATTAAAGATGAAATTGTTGTAACCGGAGGTTGCACAAATTTACCACATCTGTTTTGCTATGTGTGCGGCCATCTAACTAATATTTCTCATCGGCAGATTCGTGCTCCATTTCTGAAAAACGGGTATGACTAATTCTGGGATTCAAAGGTGGATACTAGTAAATTCTGAGCTCCCCAGTTCATCTGTTTGACATGCGAATGTAACTTGAGAGGTTGGGTGAGTAAGGCTAAAAATTAAAACCGTTTGTCTTTCCGAGTTTCAATGATTTGGCATGAATGAAGTTGTAATTTCTGTTTGGTAAATGTCACTGGGTTTTCAAACAAAACCCGTGCATCTGTAAAGTACCCAGACGTTCCCTCAGTTTCTAAACCATTTCCTCATGATCTTGAATGTTGTCCAATACTAATTGCACCTACAGAATATAGGGTTCATGAAGAAACGCAAAATGAAAGTTCTCTTTCATTCTCCAACAAATTTATTTAATGAGCAATGCTTATCTTTATAACCTCAAAGCAAGTCCTGGCCCTAACAATAGATTAAGCTGAACTGCTGGGTTTAAAAATTTTAATTCACTTTCACCGGGTACAACTACTTTACATTTTCGCCACAGGCACAAGGAACTAGTCAAATTCTTTGCATTGAGCGACACTATTTGCTACTCTTCGGACGTTGAAAATCTAATGTCAAGCCTAGGGGTGGAACCTAACAATAAAGTATGGCGCTTGTTTATCAACTCATCAACGACAAATTTGAAAGCAGTATTATTCCACAATGGAAACACATATGCATCAGTCTTTGTTAGATATTCAATTCAACTTAAAGAAACATATGAAACTCAGTCGCAATTTTTTTTTTTTAAATACGCTATCACGAATAAAAATGGGGTATCTATGGTGATCTAAAAGTTTTCACTATTCACATGGTAATGCAGACATAGTGCGTTTGAAAGTTTTTTTCTTAGTCTTCATTTTGAGCATTGTATCGCAAAGCAGCGAAGAATTAACTAATTAAAATTTTCACTCAAATTATAATTTTATGATGAGTAGCGTGATACCCGATAGCAATAATTTTTTATATATTCACCAACCTATAACTTTAATATTCACCAACATTCAGAGATTACTTCGCTCTGATTACTGAGGCAAAATGGAAGGTCGAATTACACGCACATTTCTGCGCATACAGAACAGAAATGAGTAGCAAGCGTGAAACATTTAAGCTCGAAATATCCGCAATTAGAAACAAAAATAAACTCACTTAACACTCTAAGCACAACGCATGTTAAAATATGTCAATGAATCCTTGAAATAAAGGGTGCAAGGAAACCCCTAAGTATTGCATAAGAACAAAATAGATTTAATCTTTCGATTACGTCGAAATCTTTCACTAGTCAGACGGTTGTTATTTTGGCCGAGGAACTCATAGTGAAGTCACCGAACTCATAGTGAAGTCACCCGACTTCCTCGCCCCGATACTTCATCAGGATTGAGCCTGTCAAAATTTATTGGGGCTATAGAAGCCGTAAAAATTTAAAGTCGGTCATTGCGTGACAAAGTGGCTAAATGAGCGACCGTGGGGCAAAAATGGCCATCTTAAGGAGAATTTCACACAGCCCCTTTTCATCTCAGGAAATGCTGGCGAAACAACGACAGATTTTCAATGTGGTTTTATGACGTTTTAAACCCGCGTTGTAGCTTCAGGAAATACAGTATTCGGTTCTCATTGGTCAGCTTCATTTTTTCCTGGAGACCTACTGGAGGACTCAAATGCGCGACTGCAGAGACTTTAATTTGCCTGCGCCTGTAATGAAATGCGTTGTTTAGCTTTTGTTCTAAGTTATTAAGTAGTTATTGCTACTTTGAATATTCACATTATGTTAATCGTCACTCAGTCCTTTGTCGAGAATCTGTGTTAAGAATAATCAATTTTTCGAATCAAAAACATGAGAATTTAGGGAAATTTTAATCATGTGTAATAAATTCGAGTTTTTAATGTGTAACAAATTTTGTTTGCTTGAACTAAAATTGTGAGTTTATAAAACCGTGTTCGGCGCATTCCAATGATACGAGTGGCTTGCTCTAACATGAGTGTAGGCCTGAATGTTTACATTCAACATAGATTTATGCGGCAGGCACTCGAGCTGGGTAGTGTTGTGCTTGGTAAGCAAACCTCGAGAGGCGAACAAGGAGTGCGGTGTAGGGTTACCACAAAAGGCAAAGATTTGTTGACCATAGGCTTGCTAAGGGTAGGGGAGCAGAGGGTAGAGGCGTGAGAAAGCTTTTTCGCCCACGGACTTAGACTTCAAGAATTAACACACAAAATAGGAGCGAAAAAAAAGGCGTGTTCGGCTCACAGCGAATAGGGAGCGTGCAACCTCGGGAGGAGCCAATAGGACAAAGCCGGCGAAGGTTTGGAAGTGCAAGAGTGGTGCCATTGGTCATGATTAGAAAGAGGGTAGCCCCAAAAGGACACTTTGACTACCACGAAAAGACGAAGAGTCAGTAAGAGTTCGCGAGCATTTCGAGAAGGTCCGTCGTGGCTAGGCATCATTATACCTTAAGTGTGATACTCTGCGTCGTAAATAGGTGTTAAATTAAATGTCATACTTTGGAAAATAAGTGAGAAGCGAAACCTGTTGAGATATATTTTCTTGAAACAACACATTAAAAGTTACATTTTTGCTTGTGCAGAGGGAAGATCCCGTACTGGGGAGATTGCTTAAAGGAAAAGTTTTATAACGGCGTCAGGGCGGGTAAGGCTCGTTCTTTTGGTTACGATAGATATCGCTGGAAACGATAGGTTCATGTAACGTAAAAGAGAGTTGGAGCATTTGAATTAAATGTGGAATATGTGCATATATATATATATATATGCATGAGAAAATTGTAGAATCAAATTAATTGTTAAAAATTTTGTTGCTCCACAGGAGGGCGGCTTTCCTTTCTCCTATTGATTGCAAGTACGACTTCTTCATAAGAACGTCCAAAGACAATTTATGCACTGTGTGAGAAACAGGGAATGAACTGAAGCTGCTCTGGGGTGACAGAACTTGTGATCCGAGGCTAAATGACAATCCATTGCGAAGTTGGAGTGCGCCGACCCATCAGTTAGGCATTGTTTCATTGTATGTGTTCCGTGTGTAATTTACTTGAGGGAATTGACCGGTCAATTAGGCAGAGTAGTATTTGTCAATATGCGTTACTTACAGTGCCAGTAAATTACGATTAATGTTTTGTACCAGGGTGCTCCATTATAAAGATTCCTTAGCATTTGACGATGTTTAAAAACCCCATTACGCCCGCACCACATCTCACCGAGGCCAAATAGCGCACTGAAACGCGCTGAGTAAGTGGGTCAGCGAGCGTCGGTGAGTACCTTTTCTTTTTAGTATATGTACTGTAATTGCCGATTATTATTCATTAATTTTGTGTCGTATATGTATCCATTGGAGGTGTGCCATTCCTCAACTCCGAGAGCCGGATCTTCCTGTTAATGAAATGTTAACAAGGAGGTGAAGGGTACATTTCTCGTGACAGCACAATTTGGTGAGATCAACACGATCGCTTTGTAATTTGTGTGAATTTGGTGAGTGTAGTATAACAGTTGCATTGTAATTTTTTTTGCGTGATTATTTCATGTTCAAAACGTACAGAAATTCAGTAGAGGTACATGACTCGTAGTGATGATATTCTGTGTTCCGGTGTGAGAAGCCAGCAAGCACACTGCCATATAGATAAAGAAAGGGAAAGTGTTTATAAAAGTGATAAGTTTTAGTGAGAAAATTCTGGTGTGTTCACTCGATTAATTTCAAAGTTTCAGTAAAAGTTTTACAGTGAGTAGGTGTGGAAAACATTTGAGTGATCGCAAAATTTTGAGTTTTGGAAAAAGTGAATTGAAGAAGATCGACACTATGCCTGCGCGCGGGAGAAGGAACAACGACCGCAGAAATGCGCCAGCAACGCCACCACAGCCCGAAGAGGAAGTAGTTATCATGCCCGTGGTAACCAGTTGCGTGGGAGCCATAGGGGCCAAATTCCGGAGGGGCGACGATGTAGGGGAACATATGGCAAGGTTGAAGTTTTTGACTGGCAATCTGAATAACAGCGAGCAGGTGAATGCCTTCTTCCTATGCCTAGGTCCACAAGAGGCAAAGGAATGCAATAAAATAATTGGTACACTTACGAACCTACGAGTAGCAGAAAGATGGCTGCGCTCCTACGCCGATCAAGTAGAACATCCGACTCAAGCGCTGTTTGAAATAGTGACCAAGAAGCAAACAAGCCGAGAGGGAGTTTCAGAGTACCTGACGCGCCTGGAAAGGCTGTACAACGAGAATTATCTGGAACATCCGGAACGAGTCCTTGTAGATTTGATGTGGCTCGGATTAAGGGAGAACATCACGAGACCCTTTCGAAGTGATGCGCGACCTACGACAGTACAAGAATTGAGGGACATGGCAATCGAAGTGGAAAATCGACGGATAGTACCAGTACCAAGGGAGACGACAGAGAAGAGGGAACCAGAGAGAGAAAGAGCGCAGCGAAGCGAGAGAAGGCCACAGCATGAGACTGCACGTGTCGGCCACACGATGCGGCATTCGCCACAACGGCCAAGAGGCTACCGCCATGAAGTGCCACCCTGGAGAGAAAGGAACAGACAGATACGACACTCTCCTTATCATCGAAGAGGAAATTATGAAGCACCCCACTGGAGCGAAAAAGGCAGACTTAAGAGTCATCAGCACCAAATTTACCACGCAAGAGAACCACAGCTGCAACCGGAAGTACCACCTGCACCTGCAGTGGACTTGGCCCAGTATAGAGCAGTGCCACCGCCGTGCGTCAACTGTGGAAAATTTGGGCACCTAAGAGCTGATTGCAGAGTTCAACAGTTTGCAGGACAGCCAAAAAACGGAATAGGAGACCGTTAGCTCCACTAATAAATCCCAGCGTTATACTCCAAGTGAATGGTACACCTGTTACCGCACTTCTTGATACCGGAGCAAATATATGCTTGGTAAAAGAGCGTGTGGTTGCGGGGATTAAAAATGCTAGTGTGAAAGGAACATCGACTGCATTAAAAACAATTGGAGAGGAACCCGTACCGGTGCTGGGAAAGATTAATGTGCCAATCAAAGTTAACGGTCAGAAAATTGTAGAGATGCTTTGTTGTGAAGGAAAATGCATTTCCAGGAGACCTGCTAATAGGAGTGGAAGTAATGAACAAAGTCAACGCAAAGCTAGACTTCGGAAAACGTAGGGCATCATTCTTTGGTACTCACGTGAACATGTTTTCAGCACAAGGACACGCTTCTCCGAAAATTCTGTGCGTAACGCGGGAAGAAACATCAGTCACTCTGGCTGAGGACATTACAGTAAAGCCTCGCGCGCAAACCATGGTGAAGTGTCGAGCAGATGGCAAGTTTAATGGGAAGGAAGTAATTTTAGAGCCTAGAATTAAGTGGGCGCCTTACGTCGGAGCCACCGCTGCAAAGGTGCAAAACGGGTATGTTTTGATGCCTGTACTTAACCCTTTTGCCGAAGAAATTGCTCTGACTGAAGGAGCAATAATTGCAACATGCCACGAAATCTCGAATGAAGATGCAACTGCAGAAGAAAACAATGCGGAAAATATCGAAGTAGAAAATCACCGCAGAGAGAAGCGCTTTCAGCAAATTGATGAGCTTGACCTCAGTCACTTGGATGCTGAAAAACAAGGACAAGTCAGAAACCTGCTGAAGGAATATCACAAGACAATTAGTGCAGACGAGATGGATATTGGCCACGTGAAAGGAGTGAAGTACAAAATTTTGCTGAGTGATTACAGGCCAATTCAAACGAAAGGATGGCGTATTCCGTACACCAGCCAAGAAATTATTGATAAGAAGGTCTCGGAGATGATTGAAAGTGGAGTTGTGCAAGAGAGCACAAGTGCTTGGAAGAACCCCCTCGTACTCGTAAAGAAGCCTGGTGGGGGACACAGAATTTGCCTTGATTTGCGAGCTGTAAATATGCGGGTAATAAACGAACATTATCCGATTCCCAATATCATAGGGACACTGGAGGAGGTGGCTGGCAAAGAATACTATTCCATTGTCGATGCAAAATCAGCCTTCCATCAAATTGAGCTCGATGAAGAAATTAAGCAGTACACGGCATTTCAGACTCGACAAGGCAACTTCGAGTTCTCTAGGCTACCTATGGGACTCAAGTGCTCAACATCAGTGTACCAGAGAGTGATTTGTCATGTTCTGAAAAGGCAACTTGGAAAATTCGCCGCTATTTACTTGGACGATGTGTGCGTCAGCTCTATGACTTTTGAGAGTCACCTAGAAAATTTAAGGGAAGTGTTGCACGAGTTTCAATGTGCCGGAATAAAAATAGGCTTAGACAAGTGCAAATTTGCGCAAAAACAAGTGAAGTACCTAGGATGTTACATCAGTCGTGAGGGACTTATTCCAGATCCCAAGAACGTGGACGCGATGCAGAATTACCCTAGACCGACGACCGCGCGCAAAGTCCGGTCCTTCGTCGCAGCACTCAACTTCTACCGGCGGTTCATTCCCCATTTCGCTACAACAGCTGCACCCCTTAATGCGCTGAATAAAAAAGGGGCAAGGTTCAAGTGGGAGGAAGAACACGAACAAGCCTTCTGCAAACTTAAGCAGCTCATGATAGAAGCTCCAGTTCTGAAGAAGCCTTCTCTAAATGAGACGTATTACTTGAGCTGTGATGCCTCAAATGAGGGCTCTGGCGCGGTCCTTGCACAGAAATGTAATGGTAAGGAACAACCGATTGGATACTTCAGCAAAAGATTCAATGATGCTGAAAAACGTTATTCAATCACTGAACGTGAAGGATTAGCAGTAGTAGCGGCTGTAAATCACTTTTCACCGTACCTGTACGGTAATCAATTTGTTGTAATTACTGATCACACGGCTCTCAAATATTTGTTCAAAGGTAAAAATACCATGAACAACAGAATTATGAGATGGGCCCTAACACTCTCTCAGTATGATTTTGAGGTGATTTATCGGCCAGGAGCTCAGAACGTGGTGCCCGACGCATTGTCGAGAAATATTGCGAACGACAACGAAGAAGAAAATCCAGACGACGAAGCACCTAAAACAGTGTTCGTCACGACGATGATAAATGAAGCGCCCAATGTACAAGAGGCGGAAAGTAGTTTGCAGAAAGAAAACGTGAGAGCAGAGCAATTGAAGGATCCTGTTTGGGGGTCTGTGCTGCGGTATCTTGAAGGTGACAAATTAGGGGACGCTCCAAGTCTCGCTCTGAAATCCGAAATCTTCACCGACGGAGGCATATTGTATTTCAGAAAAACGCAACGAAAGCCTAATAGAACAAGGCACTTGATCGTTGTGCCAGACGCCCTGAGAGAAGCAGCGATAACGTTAGCGCATGACAGCACAATCGGTGCACACCAAGGTCGTGCTAAAACGTGGAAAAAGCTCATGGAGTTCGGGTACTGGATTAACATGGCGCGTGACGTTAACAAGTACGTCGATTCGTGCATGCAATGTCAGAAACGTAAGATCAACAATCGCATTTGTGTTAGCATGGGTTCATTCCCTGAAATTGACAAGCCTCTAGACAGAATAGGAGTTGATTTAATTGAAATGCCTGTCTCGAACGAGGGACACAAGTACATCCTAACCGTGGTCGATCACTTTAGTAGATATGTTGCAGCGTTTCCGCTCAGAAGCAAGACGACTGAGGAAGTAACGAAAGCGTTAACTCAATTCGTGACTACGTACGGCACAGCCAAGACTCTCATCTCAGACAGGGGCACCGAGTTTACGTCAGCTTTGTTCAGAAATGTGTGTGAAAAATTGAAAATAAAATACTACAACACTTCAGCATATCATCCCCAATCAAACGGAATGACCGAACGGCAAAATCAGAATATCAAGACTGTTTTATCACACCTTGCCGCCAACGATCAATCTTCGTGGCCTGATGCACTTCCTTGGACGTGCCTGGCACTGAACACCAGCTACCAGAGCGTCATTGAAGAAATTCCATTCTACTTATTCTTTGGTAGGGACGCTGAAATTCCTGTTGTTGACTGGCTGAAAACACCTCGCATGGATTATTCTCTTGGGGACAACTACAGTGCAGAGGTGAGCGCCCGACTTCACAATGCGTTCAAAGTGGTGAAGGCCAAGTCCAAGGCGTCACACGACAAGTCGGTGCAAATGAAGGAAAGAGGTGTGAAAAACAACCAGGTGGAGAGCGGAAATATTGTTTTATTACACAATCCGACAGGAAAAGCCGAAGCTGCAAACGCGTGGCCTACAGACTGGATAGGCCCTTTTCGTGTCCTTAAAAGGAATGCCACAAATGCGACCATTAAAGCACTATATAGTAACCGACAAGAAAGGGTTCACTTGGATAGATTGAAAGTTGCTTACCTACGGGGCGAGGCCTTTCCCGGCACGTCGGACGTCGCAGCTGAACCAGGGAATGGAAACGGATATGAAACAGTCGATAGTGTAGATGAAGACCTGAGGACAGAAAACCACGCAAACGAGAGAGCTGCGTTCAAAGAGCGGCGAAGCTACAATCCACGTTCAAGGTGTAGGTGAATCACCACTTAGATACGAACTGCAAAGGACTGAGATCATGCGTCACCTTAATTTTGCGGGATGTGCTCTTGTGTGTTGAATTTCAGAAAAACTCTTGCGTAGGAGTGAGTTTTTTTAGCGCTGTACTGCTTTAATCTAAGTGTGTTCTTTAGTAGAATTGTGTTATTCTAGCTGTAATTAAATCTAATCTCACTCACTAGAGTGTGATGCTTCGTTCAATAGGAATATGCTCTAGGTTATGTAACTCCAACTTTCTTTGCTCACAAGAAATTTCGTCTGGACGAAAATCTTGTTGAGTGATCTAATCTTATACTATGCTTAGTTCTCATTTTTCTCTCTTGCTAAGTAATGGGAAATTGAGCGTTTATTAGGTTAACTTCGTGTGTTTCTCAAGAGGAGCACTTTGTTTCCTTTGTAGGATGCTTATATTTCTCGCCAGCTTCTCGTGAAGCGTACGCGCTTAATACGAAAATAACGCTAGCGAATTAATTAGTTTAATCTGAAAGTTCTTAGGCTGAGGCTATCTCAGGCTTGCTAATTTTATCAATACCGTTAGACCGTTCATTTTCACAACGGGGAAAATATGTTTAGCGTCAGATTAAAATTTGCGTATTATTTTGTTCTGTAGCGTTGAATTTTCTGACTCTGTGTCTTTCTCTTGCCCTGAAAGAATATCGTAAACACGGTATTCCGGAAGGAATTATTCTCCTCTCACTCTGTAGAGTATAGTACATTTCTTATCAAACTCAAGGAATTAATTTCTTGGTAGATTAGCGTAGTATGTACTTCAGCACAAAACAGGCCAGAACAATTGCATAACACGAATGCGTCTCGTTTAAGCAGCAAATTCAGGAAGAATCACGTGGAATATAAGTAATTATTTACAAGAACAACGAACAGACAACAACTGTACGACATAGGGGATTCATCGAAATTATATTGGAAGTATTTGACTGTAGAACAAATTATAGCGTTGCATTGGGAAACGACGAGGATGTATGTGAGGCTGGAATTTCGCATCATGCGTAAGAGAGTATGCGGAGAGCACAAGTAATTAGCTCAGAGCAGCTTGCGGTTGAGCTGTAGCCAGAGATTGCGCACCATGTTCAGAAGAATGAGGAGGACACCAGTAATTGCCCAACTCGCCCGTGGTCAGGCTTGCGAAGAGGACATCGTTAGTGAACAGCCGAGCCAGGAAGGATTTCTCGACTAAATTAGCAGCACTCAATGCTTCGAAGTGGAAAGCACCACAGAGCGCCGCAGTACCAGGATGAGGAAGGAAGGAAAAGCGAAAAATAATGAAGATAATAGTCTAGGGTACCTCAATGTAATAGCGTTCAAAAAATGCTTTTATACAGTGGGCACTCCAATGAAACAATGACAATGCTTTTACATGATTGAGTGTTGATATTTACTTAAGTATTTTGGAATTTGCGTCGTGACATTTATGCCTGGGTGAGGCATTCCTGAAATTCGAATACAAGTGTCCTGTGAATTTTACTAGGCAAATTATCACATTGGAATATTGAAGCCGCATTTTAGGCCTCTCTATTTACACGTGAAATAAAAATTAAAAGAGATTTCGTCGGATAGGCTTTGAGTGAAGCGTACGATCTTCAAAGCATATTAACCCATGGAATTCTCGCACAAATAAGAGTGTTTACTCAGAAAAAATAAACATCTCGTGTCTACCAGAATTTCTACGTCAATCACAAGGAATACTGAGATGCTACGTCGATATCAAGGAGTACTGAGAGCAATTCAACAGGATACCAGCGTGCACTACGCAGGATTGTGCCTCGGAAGTCTTCAGGGTGACATCGTGGGATTCAGGACCTTATTGCGAATGGAAACTGTAGTGAAGGAAATTTATTGACGCTTCGACTCATATTTTCCGCCAGATCAATATAACTTACTGACGTGACGATTTGCCTGATCAACGAATCGACGTTCATGAGTAATCTGGCGATTAAGAGTTGAGTTGAATAAACGTCATAAAATATATGTGAAACATTGCACTTAACATGATTTGGTGGTAATTTGAATCGTAATAATGATCCATCTTTCAGAACGCAATCGTGTAGTAAAGTGGTGTATAGAAATTTTATACGAGTCTGCATATTGGGCTCGCCATACTTCCTCCTGAAATTAAGTACTCATCTTCAACGCGCGTGGGAAGCTATTGAAATGCCAGAAGAGAGGCATGGAAGAAAAGCAAATTCGTCAGCTATACCAAAGGAGTCAACATCGAACCGCCAACAACAGCGTCAAGGATTTAGACAACAGAACACGCAAGCGTAAATTGAAAACTACGAGACATAAAGTCATCAATACTGTAGAATGTTTGAGAATGTAGGGGATGTAACCGTAAGACTTTGTGAATGCTATTAGGGGTGAACACTCAAAAGATTTATGACGTACTTCAATTCGGTGGAATACAACACAATACATCAGGCCGTGCTAATTGTAATGAATAGGATTATTAATTGTAACGAACCCTGTTTCTGCGAATTAATTTTAGAATGTAATAGGCTTAAGTACAAGTTATCATGTGTGTCTTATGTTGGCTTCAGACTGCAGTGATCAATATTCAATAAATAGCTGAAAGCTAATTCAAAAAAATTGTCAGGCCAATTTTTTTAACGGTTGGACGGCGGTCTGTCGAGAATCTGTTAAGAATAATCAATTTTTCGAATCAAAAACATGAGAATTTAGGGAAATTTTAATCATGTGTAATAAATTCGAGTTTTTAATGTGTAACAACTTTTGTTTGCTTGAACTAAAATTGTGAGTTTATAAAACCGTGGTCGGCGCATTCCAATGATACGAGTGGCTTGCTCTAACATGAGTGTAGGCCTGAATGTTTACATTCAACATAGATTTATGTGGCAGGCACTCGAGCTGGGTAGTGTTGTGCTTGGTAAGCAAACCTCGAGAGGCGAACAAGGAGTGCGGTGTAGGGTTACCACAAAAGGCAAAGATTTGTTGACCATAGGCTGGCTAAGGGTAGGGGAGCAGAGGGTAGAGGCGTGAGAAAGCTTTTTCGCCAACGGACTTAGACTTCAAGAATTAACACACAAAATAGGGGCGAAAAAAAAGGCGTGTTCGGCTCACAGCCAAGAGGGAGCGTGCAACCTCGGGAAGAGCCAATAGGACAAAGCCGGCGAAGGTTTGGAAGTGCAAGAGTGGTGCCATTGGTCATGATTAGAAAGAGGGTAGCCCCAAAAGGACACTTTGACTAGCACGAAAAGACGAAGAGTCAGTAAGAGTTCGCGAGCATCTCGAGAAGGTCCGTCGTGGCATCATTATGATTTGAGAAGGCATCATTATACCTTAAGTGTGATACTCTGCGTCGTAAATAGGTGTTAAATTAAATGTCATACTTTGGAAAATAAGTGAGAAGCGAAACCTGTTGAGATATATTTTCTTGAAACAACACATTAAAAGTTACATTTTTGCTTGTGGAGAGGGAAGATCCCGTACTGGGGAGATTGCTTAAAGGAAAAGTTTTATAACGGCGTCAGGGCGGGTAAGGCTCGTTCTTTTTGTTACGATAGATATCGCTGGAAACGATAGGTTCATGTAACGTAAAAGAGAGTTGGAGCATTTGAATTAAATGTGGAATATGTGCATATATATATATGCATGAGAAAATTGTAGAATCAAAGTAATTGTTGAAAATTTTGTTGCTCCACAGGAGGGCGGCTTTCCTTTCTCCTATTGATTGCAAGTACGACTTCTTCATAAGAACGTCCAAAGACAATTTATGCACTGTGTGAGAAACAGGGAATGAACTGAAGCTGCTCTGGGGTGACAGAACTTGTGATCCGAGGCTAAATGACAATCCATTGCGAAGTTGGAGTGCGCCGACCCATCAGTTAGGCATTATTTCATTGTATGTGCTCCGTGTGTAATTTACTTGAGGGAATTGACCGGTCAATTAGGCAGAGTAGTATTTGTCAATATGCGGTACTTACAGTGCCAGTGAATTACGATTAATGTTTTGTACCAGGGTGCTCCATTATAAAGATTCCTTAGCATTTGACGATGTTTAAAAACCCCATTACGCCCGCACCACATCTCACCGAGGCCAAATAGCGCACTGAAACGCGCTGAGTAAGTGGGTCAGCGAGCGTCGGTGAGTACCTTTTCTTTTTAGTATATGTACTGTAATTGCCGATTATTATTCATTAATTTTGTGTCGTATATGTATCCATTGGAGGTGTGCCATTCCTCAACTCCGAGAGCCGGATCTTCCTGTTAATGAAATGTTAACAAGGAGGTGAAGGGTACATTTCTCGTGACACTTGGAAAAAATTGCCTACGATAGCTCATTATGTCCCGAACTCCTTTACGGATAAACATATCTAATTTTTTAAGCAAAATCAAGTCTATTTTTCGCTATATTGAACGGCACCATCACCGCACGTCTAATAATATCAAGCATGATGGAGAGTATAGTGTCTTTTGGAGTTTACCCTCCCCCTGAAAAATAGCCCCCGATTTTTTAGTGTTATCGAAGTTCTCGTCATTGGTAGGGAAGAAAGATCCGCTCAAATAATTGTACAAACGGAAGACCTTTAAGTTTGATTCGTTATCTTGTAACAATTTCTCATATCAGAATATAATTACATGAGTGCATGTAAACGGCCCTTTGTTTGTGAGGTCAATCATTTAAGTATGAGATTACCTCATAAATTTATAAGATTGCCGCATAAACATCTCGATCTGAAGAGCCACATGACCTCCATTGTCCAGGAATGAGAGTTCGGTATCTCACACGTGCGCCAGTCACGCAGGCCTCTTGACAACGCGGCGCGATAACCTATGGGGCCGTTGCGTGTCAACAGCGACGTGTTATGGCCAGCATTTGATGAAGCCGCACCAGCCAAGTCAACAATGGACTCCACGTTGGACCTCCTTCTCAGTGCATGATTGTGATATCGCTCGTATGGTAAGTGGTCAGCTTCTGCACCTTATACTTTCGATTATATTTCCGGTAACTTTGTTCAATGAATGGAACTGCAAAGGGCTTGTAGAAAACGAGATCAAGGAACCTCTTTTATATGTGATATTTGAAAACTGATGTCTGTTTTTATGTCCAGAAAGTTCCTATTTTTCAGGTTGAATCGAAACTTTCTACATCCGTTACAGATAATGAAATCAAAGTTCAAAACAAACGCGAAAACGAAGAGCTTCTAGTAGTCTTCAACACGAACTTGGAGAACTTGATGGAGCTCCGGTCAACACAAAATGTCGAAAAGCACGGGAAAAATAGGAATAGAACGAGTAGGACCCAGGTTTCTGAGTGCCATTGCTCTTCCAAGAGCTTTCCATGGCTGTGGTTAGAAAATATTTCTTGTTCAGTTGCTTTCAGTGAACTGCCCCGAGCTAAATCGTAAATAGAAAAGAAATGGGACAAAGGAAATAGAAACTGGCACATCGTTAAGCCTTATGTGAAGTGTAAACTGGTTGGAATACGACTCAAACGTTCACTCATATATTTAGAGATGATTTGATCCTTGTAAGGAAACATTTAAACAGACGTTTCTGAACACTGCAGAGTATTTTGCATGTTCCTATATCTAAAAACCCTGTCAGGAGGTCTGTCTATTCAGAATGCACAAACTTTCAATTTAATTTGCTTTTGTTACCGTGTAAGATTTGTGCTACGTCATCATGTGCTCGATATTAATTAAAACAGGAATTTTTGCCAAAGGATAATCGCGCATATCGCTTAACTAATGAGCTTTTCCTTGATAGAGCTTGGCCACATGAGCAATCATAATCTTTCTTTGCGCATCCACTGATCGTTCTAGTACTACATACGAGATGTACTAATGTTTCCACATCCTCTCAACCACAAGTTAGAAAGTGAAAGGAGAGCAGAGCAATGAGTGAAGACGCCTCCTCTCCCCCCTCTGCAACACATCTTCGCCGATTCCTACTTTCACCCAAGTGCCTGCTCAGACTCGAGAGCAAACACAGCGCGGGAGTAGGTCTGGGATCAAACCAGGGTCTTCGTAGTTCAAAGAGTAATGCATAATCCCTCGTGCTTCCGAGAAGACTACCGTCAAAGTATATCGTGCAGCACTAGACAGCGTATCCCTTACTCTGAAATGGTACTGTCTCAAATGCATGGAGCTAGGATATATGGAGGGAGCATAGCCGATTCCAATCGGGTTCAAATTAGCTGCAAAAGTTGGGAGACTGGGGCATTGGCAAGGCCCCACACGTGAGCCAACCACAGACGCTTGGCTCAAGTTGGCTCCTCCTCGCCTCCTCTACAACTCGTCCATTTGCCAAAGCAAGATTAGTACCGCTCCACAAATCGAAGGATGAGGTGCGCGTGCAAGTCGCTCTCTAATTTGTTATATTCAAGGGCCTGTAATCTTTACAGTTTTCAACTCTTAATGTATCTGTACTAATAATTTTGATATTTTCAAGTGTCCTCGAGTGAGGAAACACAATTTATAAACTTTCGGAGTCTTAGAATCCCAAATTAATGATTACGATAAACTCAACAGCTGGAAGAGCAATCAGCGAGCATGTGCGCACCCTAGCGTAGTTAGTAGGTAACTGACTTCCGTGCTGACGTCACACTTACGAGACGGCTATTGGTTACCACAGACATAGGAGAAATCTCAAAAACTGGTTCTCATCACAGACGGCTATGCTCCCTCCATATATACTCCCTCCACGCTCAAATGAATCAAAATTTTACTTTTTGATCCTAGCCGTATACGAGATACCAAATTCAGGTAATGCCTGGTATATTTTCGCCTGGAGGTCAACGAGGTGTGATACAACTTCCCGCTGAGCGTTTTAGTTTAATTTCATGATAAAATTATTTAATGTGGCTTCCACAATCCATAAATTACAGATAATTCTACACTTAATATATTAAACTCTGGTACCTCAAAGTTCTTTGGGATTTTCCATGTGTTATAAACTAATAATCCCTCAAGAGATATAAAATTTTCTTCAAATTGCTTTAAAACTTCTCAATATTGCGCAGGTTTATCTGGATCTTTGTCCCTGTCACTAAGAATGCATCACTTGATGAAGCTCTAAACAAAAATGAGTATAAATATTCATAAATATTTTTCCTTTCAAATTGATTCTGTAGGGAGTCTTTTCGGCTATGGATTTTTTCATGTACACGATAGTCACATCAAAATATTTGCAATTGCCTTATTACCGAATTTTTACACTACATATTAAGTTCTGATGTGTGCACAACTTATTTTCCTCATTTCTGCATTTTCGTTTTCAAACGCATCTGCCAAGTTTAATATTAAGCCTGGCTCATCAGCTTAAATTGTGTGTGGCTTCTCCAGTCCATTCAAAACTTCTCCATTCCAGCAACTCGCTTCTGAAGCTCGCGCAGAAAGTTTTCTGCTCAAGCAGAAGAATTTGTCCGTTATGAGCATATGAATTTTCATCAGAGCAGTAACTGAATTTCAAGAGATTGTTATCAAATCCTTGTAAGAATTATTGGCGCCCACTAAGTGTTTTGTGCATTAAATTATAATTTATTTTAAGAAAAAAGTATTCTATTGTGCAATAATTTTCCCAATAAGTAATAAAGGGGACTTTTCCTCCATAAGAAATGTAATCTTGCTAGCATCCTGACTTTAAATTGCGTTTTTTCATCTAAGTTTGTAACTGATGCCACGTAACTCAATTCATTGCGCTGCGTCACTAGCATGCGTCCTTGCGCTGCGTCACTAGCCTGCGTCATTGCGCTGCGTCACTAGCCTGCGTTCTTGCGCTGCGTCACTAGCCTGCGTCATTGCGCTGCGTCACTAGCCTGCGTCATTGCGCTGCGTCACTAGCCTGCGTCATTGCGCTGCGTCACTAGCCTGCGTCATTGCGCTGCGTCACTAGCCTGCGTTCTTGCGCTGCGTCACTAGCCTGCGTTCTTGCGCTGCGTCACTAGCCTGCGTCATTTGCGCTGCGTCACTAGCCTGCGTCATTGCGCTGCGTCACTAGCCTGCGTCATTGCGCTGCGTCACTAGCCTGCGTCATTGCGCTGCGTCACTAGCCTGCGTCATTGCGCTGCGTCACTAGCCTGCGTTCTTGCGCTGCGTCACTAGCCTGCGTTCTTGCGCTGCGTCACTAGCCTGCGTCATTGCGCTGCGTCACTAGCCTGCGTCATTGCGCTGCGTCACTAGCCTGCGTCATTGCGCTGCGTCCCTAGCCTGCGTTCTTGCGCTGCGTCACTAGCGTGCGTCATTGCGCTGCGTCACTAGCCTGCGTCATTGCGCTGCGTCACTAGCCTGCGTCATTGCGCTGCGTCACTAGCCTGCGTCATTGCGCTGCGTCACTAGCCTGCGTTCTTGCGCTGCGTCACTAGCCTGCGTTCTTGCGCTGCGTCACTAGCCTGCGTCATTTGCGCTGCGTCACTAGCCTGCGTCATTGCGCTGCGTCACTAGCCTGCGTCATTGCACTGCGTCACTACCTGCGTCATTGCACTGCGTCACTACCTGCGTCATTGCGCTGCGTCACTAGCCTGTGTCATTGAGCTGCGTCACTAGCCTGCGTCATTGCGCTGCGTCACTAGCCTGCGGCATTTCGGTGCGTAATCGTCTTCGTTGTTGCACTGCGGCAGATACTGCGAGGAAAACAATACAAAGCAGACCTATTAATGCAAAAATATTTATCAAGGTGAATAGTGCAATGAAAACTGGAATGCGTTCCTATAACAAGGTGAAGAAAACATCATAGAGAGTAGGGAGCGAGTGAGATTCTAATAAGGGGAGAAATATAGTGAAAATGAGAGTGCCTCATAAGCTAATGAATACAACAAATTGGATGTGTAGTACCATAACGTAGTTTCCTAAGTGAATGGAGACTTGAAAAAAATGTTAGTGAATATTTACTTCGAATACTGAATACTGCAACGAAAATAAAAGTGCGAGGAACTAATTACCGACGTTCAAGGTCCAGTCGCCACTCCGCCGGGAATGAAATGAGGAAAGCAGTGGTCCTCGGGAAGCTGTTATGTGTCGCTGTTGCGCAATACTACAACTGTCCTTACAAAACTACAATACAATTTCTCGTCGTTGCACTTACGCACCAAGAGTAAAGTAAACGGTAAACAAAATTTACACCACTCGCTTCTAGAAGCCCTCACAGGCGTTCTGTAAATGAATTTTGCTCTAATGCACACCCCGTTAAAACATATTTATTCATAGTCACTGCATGAACGCACCGTGGCGCCATTTGAACAGATGCTTTTAGATGTCGCACTATTTTCTGGCATCATGCATGACCAATAACGTTTGGAAATCGAGACGTTACCCTTGATATTCTTGACAGGAAACTATCAAAAGGATGCAGCTTGTACTAGCATTACTCCCCAGTCTGAAAATACAATGTAAAGAAAAAGGTTTAAGAAATTCTAGGTTTAATAAATTAATCGTTTGAACACTTATGCTACTTCACTCCCCGAAACGAGCAGTGCTCCTGAAATTTCTTATCGTCAAATGATATCATTTAAAAGAAAAGCCAGGTAATCTTTGTTTCCTTTCTATCGAGAACAGTTCTACTATATATAAAGGTATAAGGATGCCCAATATTATTATTATTATATTATTATTCGGAATAATATTCCGAAAATGTTTACCTTGTCACCGTAGCTTCCCACTCGTATGTGCGGCCATCGTTACATCTTTCATTCGATAATTCTTAAAATGTGAACTGAGGTCCAAGTTGAAGATACTCCTAATACGATTCTCAATAGAATATCCGACGGCTCTGTAAGTTACATCAAACTACGTGCTGCATTTTATATGAAAAATGAGTTTGCTAACTCAGGTAGAAATGTGATGCTTATGTGTCTAAAATCTTCAGCCAAGAATGGGCTTCAGGCTTTAATGCAATTTAGAAATAAGTACAACCCGCAGCAAATCAATTATGAGTAATTTCTTTTGTCTCTGTTGTACACTTTCATGAGGTTATAACGTCATGACCTGTCTTGAAAAGCCTTTTTAATATATTAAAAAGCCTAGTCTCACGAACCGACTTCGATTCCTTCTACTATAACAGTAATAAAATCGTACGACTAACAGTTACTTGATTGAATAATTGCGCTAGTAACAACTTCGAAACGCAACATACACCCTCAGGTTACATCCAACAAACCAATAATACTACGTTAGTAATATTCTGTGAAAGAGCTTACTGACTCCCTGACAACTGAAGTCATAATGTTTCGAGTCTCCGCTTCCCCAGCTATTACGCGCTGGCCACTAATTGGCTCGTGAGACTTGCGTCAGAGCAGTATGAAGTTGAAGTTTATGAGGAAACAAATCAACAAAGTAAGAATGTCGTAGCTAGTAAAGCATAAAACAAATGATGAAACAGTTCAAGGAGAACATCGTTATTTGAGCCAGTGAGAAATCATTCTGACTTTCGCGGTGAAAGCGCGCAAATCATTCCACAGTTCAAATGCTGGGTTTTTCCCGAAGAACGGCATACACGAGACACAAGCAGTAATTAATATAAAAAATTAGATTGAATAAGTTTTGTAATTTCTCGTTTAAGAAGCAAAGCATTTGCTGAGGGCTAAGAAAACAATATGAGTGAACCAGTTCCACTGAAACTCATTTAAACCCGCTGCACATCTGCGTGCGTGAAGACCGTGGTGTTTTGTGACTTATGCTGCAAAACACCCCGCGTCTCCAGGAAGGAAATATAGGGAGACACCCTAAATATGTTGAAAGGCTTCTACGTTGTGATACTACTGTTTTTTTTACTATGCTGAGAAATTCTTTGCAGCGTTTGCTGGTCTACTTTTCTTATTCTTGGGAAAGGCATGTATCATGATCCCACTACATAGAATTATAGGTAGATGAAAATCAGCACCGTGTATTTTATAATAATCTCTACAGGTTTGAATAAGATCTTCGAGCATTTAGCTCATTTCAAATTCGGTAACTCATTTCAGGCATAACTTAGTTGTTTATGTAACTGTGTCTACGAACTAAAATTTGATCATGTTTATATACATAGTAAGAGAAAAATTTCAAGCATTGATATGTTGCTTTTCACAACAGTGTGTAAAAAACGAGCCTTCAGCTTATCTATTCATTTTTCCCTTCAGTAAGAAATGCCAAAAGTTTGTACATACTCATGGTGAAAACCATCAAGTTTATGTGGACTCCTAACATTCTCTAATTATGTCTATTAACTATAAATGAGTTTTTCCTTTGAAATTACCGTCAATGTAAATGACCTTATTGATGATTAGTTGATGTGATTATGCATTCACAATGAGGCTCATTGAACCTTGAGAAATTATGCACTGACTTGTAAATGAGGAAGGCTTGAAGTTCACGGAGTCGGGGCTCGTGGTTGCTGCTAAAGTGTTGCGTTATGGACGTAGCAGCGATGCATTTCTCGTGATACGCGTCTCATTTTCTGCTACGGTTCCAAGAATGTTATTACATATTCAGCAAGAAAAAATATGAAATATACATAACGACGAACAACTCTGTCGTTATTTGAACATTTCTCGCGTTTGTTTCGGTTCGAAATCATATTGAGGGCACTCATTCATGTTGGTGTCCTTACATGAGCTACTAGACTATCTTCTATTAATGTAGAGTATTCATTCATTCGATGTTCTAAATATACTAAGAGATTTAGTGGCACGCTAAACCAAGAGTCGCGTTTCATTTGGCCGTTGTTAAGAAACGAGAAATCGATAAAAAGTAGCTAGTATTGTCAAGACCCCAAGGTAAAGGGACTTATGGCCTTCACAAATCATCTGCCTATATGTATTTGACTTCTGAATGTAAGAGCTCGTAATCTGCGTAAACTAGAATGATCATTTTCAGCAATCAATAATTGTAGTGAGAGCTGAGGATGTTTAAATATTTAGTCGATGACAGCTGTTACCGAAACATTATTTACTTGCAAATGATAAATCCAGATGGCTCCTATCATCAGAAACGCGTTCTTACATAGGTTGGATTTTTCCTTCAGAGTAATTTCAAACTCCATACCCCTAAACACAATTTCAGATTTTAAGATAAGGCCTCTATATCATCAATGTTTGCTGATGAATGTTACTTCGCTTTTCTTTTGAGGTAGTACATTCACGGCTTAATGAACATTTCATGCTATCTAGTGAGGAAAATGGGCTTCAAATTCCCTCTGGTTGATCTTCCGCTATAAATGCGCGTACCTAGGAGTGGAAGTCTTGCTTGCTCTCACCTACAGGTTATGAGGAAAAACGTAGCATAATTGCTTTACTCTCTGTAATGAGGGTCCATGAAAATGAAAAACAATCGACAAACAGCTGCTTATCAACAACGAATGAATCCAATGAAGGATAAAATATTTAGTTGACCTATGCATGCACAGAGTTTGTGTCCTGATATGTGAAAGAAGGCTCCTCTTACAACTGCGCTAAAATCAGTCGCGGCAACATTCGAAGCAAACTGCACGCCAATATCAACACAGTTCGTTTCCAAGTGAATATATGTAGAACTCTCACACCGATGCTACTTCGATTTTGTTAGTAAAATTTATTTTACTAATTCAAAATACGGTTTCGGTGGAAATCAAATACAACTGTTGGCAGTTTTATTCCTTTTTAGAGCCTATTACCTTGTTTTCATAACAAAACGTACACCCTTGGTAATTTTTAGATCCTGAAAAGGCAATATACACAGTCAGTGAAAAAATTTTATCATGTAAAAATGATTATTTTTTATTAGAAGAGCCGCTGTTAAAATTTTGAATGGGTATCTCACTAACGAAAGCTAATTTTTTTCTGGTCCTCAAAGGTATCTGATGTACTGCCTGTTGATGTAGTTGATCCGCTGGGTTTAGAATCGAGTCAGTCATATTAGATTATTTTTTTGAATGATACTTTACCATCAATGATTTTTTTGCCAGGGTTGCCGATCCCTACCGTTTGATTTTGAACTTTGATGACTCATTGTTGAGAATGAGGGTATAAATCGAAAATCTTGGAACAGGGCAAATGAATGCGGCATTTGGAAAAAACTTAGCTCATGATGTTCACGTCTCGTCAACATGCAGGAGTCCCCGTTACAAATTTTAATGATGAAAAACTATAGAGTGTGACCTCGTTCATGTCCTGTTGTGCAATCTAAGGAGAGGCTCTCGTTTGTGGTTGACCATGGTGATTTCCACATTGGATACGACACAATTAAAAAATATTTAAAATATTTGATTCTGTTGCCAGGTTCCTAAATAGGAATAGTGTTTTGCTTTTCGCTTTTTTCGTGTGTGTCCACTTATAATTTGCGTCCCAACTCTTTTAGTATTCGTAGATCACCGAGATGCCATGTCGATTGTACAGGGGGCTTTTGATACTCGTTCAAGGTTCTAATTGGAGAGTTGAAATGTTTAAAAAGCTCACTTAAATATATTCATCACTGTGCAGCACAACGTTTCATTCGTGAAGCCACCTGCAAAAAATTAATATTTTCAGCATTTTTACTAGCAACTTTAAAGAATGAAATTTTATGAGGCTCGTAATTAATACTGGCAACTTCCCTCTAAGCCATTTAAAGCTAGAAAGATGTTCATTGTTGCTTTAAGCATCTTGAAGTAAAATTCTTAACCTGCGTATTTGAGAGCTGATATAGACCATTCCACTCTTAAATTATAGGATTTTATGTACTAGATGAATCATTACGACATGCCCCTGGTTACACTGACAAGTTCCTGGTAAATGTAATACAGTGGGGGGCAAAATAATGCAACACGTTGATTAAATCGCCAGATTTCACATTTCTAAGCCACGTATAACTACGAAAATTGAATAATTTACAAGCAATAGTATGAATTGGTTATTAATATATCTAAAAACCCAAATATTTCATAGAAAAATATATCGGAACATACATAATAAATACATAAACAAAAGTTTACAATGCTCGATTTTTTTCTCGATAGTATACTTTAAAATTATTGTAGGATTATTCCAGAATGTTCTAATACATTCTACTATTTGAACCGAACTTCCGTCAACATTCATCTCCAACAACGCGTCACTGGTACAGCAGCTCTCGTTCTGAAAGGTCCTCAGCATGGGTAAGAATAAGGACATCAGCCAAGACCTTTGCGAACGTATTATGGAACTCCATAATGAATGTTTGGGATAACAGAAGATATGTACACTACTGTGTGTTCCTATAGCCTCGGTTGGAACCATAACACGTAAGTGGAAAGGCCAGAATACGACTCTCAGCAAGCCTCGAACTTGCCGTCCACGGAAGATTACCGACAGAGCTGCTCGAAAATTGGTCCGAACAGTAGTGCAGAGGACTCGAATTACTCGTGAAGAATTGAATCATGATCTCAGGGCATCTGGGATCGAAGCCAGCTAACACACGATCAGCCGTGAAGGTCTTCGCTCCTGAACTCCTCGTAGGACACCTCTTCTTCATTGACGTTACGTCAATGCCAGGCTGAACGATCATTTGAACAAGGCAACAGCGTTTTGAAACTCAGTTCTGGGGTCAGATGAAACCAAAATCGAACTATTTTAGAGAAACAGCACAAACCATGTTTGGAGGCAACAAAAAGAGGAGTGAAAACCCAAGTGCACCATTCCCACTGTTAATTATAAGTATGGCGGTAGCTCAAACATAATATGAGGATGTTTCTGCTCATCTGGGGTATGGTAAACTTCACATCATTGAAGGAACCATTAATGGCAGGAAATGTCGCGAAATATTGGAAGAGCAACTCCTACCTTGAGATCGTTTGCTAAAATTGAAACGAAGATGGACCTTCCAACAAGACAGCGATCCAAAGCATACTACAAACGAAACCAAGGAATGGTTGAGGATGGAGAAGATAAACATTTTAGAACGGCCAATTCAATCTCCGGAAATGAATCCGATCGAAAACTCGTGGAGGGAATTGAAATTGAATGTTCAGAAATGAGGTCCCAAGAATATTACTGAACTCACAGAAATTTGTATTGAAGAATGGAATAAACTTGTCATAGGCTGTTAGTGAAGAAATATAAACATTTGGAAGCCCTAATTAATAAAAACGGGTTCTCAAAGAAGTATTAATGTATGTAAATCTTGAAATGTGTTGTAAACTTTTGCTTACGTTTTCTATCGAATATTTGTGAGTTTTAGATATATTATTAACATTTTTATTTTGTGTTTTATAAATAGCTGAATTTTCGGAATTGTACGTGATCTAGAACTGTGAAATTTGGTAATCAACCGCCAGATCAATCAACCAGTATTATTTTGCCCCCACTGTATCTACGTAAAAACATTGAGTTTCTTCTAATATCCGGTCAATCCACGGTTGTGATTTAAAGCAGCGACGCTACTCTCAGCTTTTTTTACATAAAATGGCTTCCAAGAGATTATCGCCCTTAAGATATTACTTTAGGATCTAGCTGAACAATTTTTTGGTGTGTTTGCTCTGTCACTGCATATGTGGTAAGAGTATTCATGTTCGTGCTGCAGGGTCAATTTGCCGAGGCTCCGTTACATACTAGCGATGTGTAGTTATAGCTTGTTATGAATAGTCTCATACAAATTATAGACGATACTTATAGGGGATGAAAATATTGGTGGAGCTGTGCTATAATAGTTTTGTACTTTTCTATTCAATAAACGTTTTGATGTTCAATCATCGTCTCAGTCGACAAAAATGTTAGGCAAAAACTACGCAAATGATTACGTTCCTCTTAAGCATTTTCAGAGAGATAAAGAAGGGTAAGCAATTAGGCGGCGACGCTGCCTCACGCATTGAAGTGACAGTCGTGAGCTGCCGTTGGCAGGTGAGCCCCACGGAAGTTAGAGCGTTCCTTCAAGCCAGCGCCTGTGAGACATTCAACGCGAAAAGAGATATCTTTAATTTTCATTGAAGCAGTTTTATAAAATATAATGAAGAAGTTCTACATATTCAACACAGTTAGGATGATGGCTATCAGAGAATGTCAATCCGGAATGGTCATGCGCTTCGAAGCATGCTGATAGTCACATCGCATCAAGAAATAAATTTCCCGAAATCTATATGATTCTTATATTTTCAATAGGTCGATTCGTAGGGAATCTCACGCGTAAAATAAAAAAGGAGAACCAACGTATAAATATACATTTTATTTATTTATTTTTATGGCAAACGTTTCGGAATGTTTCAATTCCATCTTCAGTGCAGAAAAACATACAAAAATATCTAAAAGATCACAAACCTTAAAATACAGAAAGTTCATAAAAGTTCAAAAAAATGCAACAAACAAACATCTATAAAACTTAAATCCTACTGATTTTTCAACTACAGTAAATACGATCATTCTCATTGGCTCATTCACCCACCCTTTTACCAGTACATACATTCATACATTTACACATGGGAACCTAACAAGCAGACGCGCGAGGAATTTCCCACAGAACCGGTCGCATACTTTCCTCTCCTTCTCATTCAACAATCCGAGATCAATGTCAACAATTTAATCTTCCTTTCAGAACAAAAAATTCTCCACTCTCTGTACCACCAACAGCGAACCAGATCTTCGCATTTTAGAATCTTTGTTCGTATCTACTCATAAACCTGACTTGAATAAAGACTTGAGTGCCGTGAAACTGAACATTGCGTCAACCTACTGACATATTTCTGTGTGTATGTATGTATGTGTATGTATGAATGTATGCGGAGTGTGTTTGCGCGCGTCTGTTTGTTAGGTGCCCATGTGTAAATGTATGAATGTATGTACTGGTAAAAGGGTGGGTGAATGAGCCAATGAGAATGATCGTATTTACTGTAATTCATTTATCAGTAGGATTTAAGTTTTATAGATGTTTGTTTGCCGATTTTTTCAACTTCTATGAACTTTCTGCATTATAAGTTTTTTGATCTTTTTGGCTTTTTTGTATGTTTTTCAGCACTGAAGATGGAATTGAAATATTCCGAAACGTTTGCCAGAAAAATAAATAAATAAAATGTACATTTTTACGTTGGTTATCCTTTTTATCTACATGATTCAATGATAAGACAGGAACCATTACATGAATAAAACAGAATAATGTATAATGAATTAATTTTATGATCAACGATGAGTATTTACGTGCAGCATGTGACGAGTTCGCTAAAATGCATATGAATAATTTATGACGCTCTAAATTAACAGTTTTCTCAAATTTCTTGAATCAGATCCGGCGACCACCAATTTCCTTTCGGATTTTTACGTACAAAAGAATGCTCAATACTAACGAAAATTCAGATAATCGGCAGCACTTTATCGCTCAACCTGTCTACAGTGACTTTTTGACAAGAAACAGAAACCAACTCAGACAAAGACAACATCTTTTCGTACTCATAAACTAAATTTCGTCACGAAACGTTTCATTTTATAAAGATCAAATTCTGAAGTATCATCCACACGTATATTTGCTAGACTTCTGCCTACCCGGCATTCTTAAGTAAGCTCGAATATTATATGATTGAAGACTAATGGTAAAACTTGAGATTCGTGATGATTGAAGAAAAAGTGAAAAAATCATGGAAAATAGAATAAAACATAATCTCCGAAATGTAGTTCTCCCCATGAATAGCGTGGAGACTGCAACTCAAATTAAGAAGCTACCAACGTGTGTTTATGTGTTTTTGTGCGTACGTGAATATATATGTAGGTGAACTAACATACATACACATTTATTTGTTTATAAAGTACTTCTGATGAAAAATACTTGCCAACTATATACATATATTTTTTCTCACTTTGATATTATCTTACCCTGCCCTACATGTTCAACTATTTCATTCTGCCATACACAAGTATTTTCAGTTGCTATTCATCTTACGTCCAAGTTTGCTTATCTTCCCAGAAATTCCATTCCCTGTTCAGCCCACAATGTTATATTGCTGACTGTAAGAATAAATATATTCTCTGGTCTTATTTGTAACAATATGCACGCTTACGGTGAATAAATCTTTTAAATAAAAATTTACGAACTCCAGCAACCTAGTTCTAATGGATAAATATTTAAACTATCTCATGAGATTGGCCTTGCTCTCATTAGCATGGCGTTACGTCATGTATAGCTAGTTTTTGTGTTCAGTTGTCGGGAAGCGTCCAAGGATGATCAGATGCTAGTAAATCCTCACCGAGGCATTTTTTAAGTATGGGAACACTTCACTGTCTTCAATGAGTTTAATATCAAGCTTTCAATTATTTTCTAATTATCAAAGTAAAATGCAGAAAATATAACGTCAACTCATAACGCTATATATAAGATAAGTAATCCCCTGGCCGACGCGAGAAATTAAGCTCTTTTCTCACAGTCACAAACCGCAATGCCTGCGTAAGCACAACCAAGTCGATATGAAGCTGCTGGGAAAATATGAATGAATGTTTTCAATGTTTTAGAGTGAAAATTTGAGTAGCCTTAAATAAATTCGGCCCCACCCCTACCAGTCAAAAGCTATTTTTCGGTTATTAAGTGCAAAACGCAATATTCTTCAAGCATTGGGAGATTAGTTTACAAATCGATTACGATCCGTCACAGAAAGTATGATTTCTCAATCCCTAGCGCTAATCTGAAAATCTGATTGCTTTCTGTGAGTTTTATTTCCTCATAAATCGATTTTGTAGGAAAATCAAATGCGGTCATGCAACTTTCTGATTTTAATCTTTCCCGCCAAAATATCCAGGGTGACATAAGTTTCCACACAAATGTCATTCCCACTAAATATCAAAAGCAATAAATCTACCATCTTACGTGCCCTGAATGGAACTCATTTTTGGATTTATTTACCAATTGATCGTTTAGAAAATAGTATACTCGTAAGTACACATTTTCCCCATTATGATGAAAACCGTACGTAGGAGGGTGAGACTCGCCAATATCACTTTTTTACATTTCATTCGAAAATGGGTTCATCTAAGTAAGAATATCTCAACTAAGCCTAACAGTTTCGTTCGATTTAAAAGTTCATCTTTTCTTAATTTTGTTTTGTATTCCTTGACACACAAATTAACAGGTTTACTCTACTCGATACGTTGCACATTCATTCCACCCTCTTGAACTATCTGTTTCAGTTGCGAACCATACGTATCTAAGCCCATGCCTCAAATTCCTGCTCTCTTCTTTCCACGGATATTTTAGCAGAGTATCAAAATTCTCATAGGATCATTTCCTCGTCGTCTATAGCAAGCGCCGACTCAAACGCTGCTGTTTTCCATTTGAAAGGAAGTGCATTCTGTGCCTCCTTGTAACGTGAAGGGACATATTTTACAGTCGCTAAAATATTGTTCCCCTCCCTTGTGACGAAGTGCTAGGCTCGACGTTCTGTGTTGGGTTCTTCTTTTTGGTCCCTGCTTGAAAGATGAGAGCGAGATATGTAGAGGCATGGAACGACACTTCACTTCTGATGACCGTGGTGAGAACTTTCACGAGGATTTTCGTCAATGTAAGCTGTCATCCATGAGTTAGGTCATAAAGTGTTGGTTGGACCAGAAAAGTAACAGTAAATAGCCATTGAATGAGAAATGGGGGTCGTTTTAACATTGATATAACTCATGAGAAAAATAGACCGATTTTAAATCGTTCGTAAGTAGAAATTTTAGCAAATGAAAATACACCTTTGACCGTATAATACGGATTTTCAAAAGTAGGAATCATGTACATATTTTACCACAGAAATAAATTCACAAGTTTCTGGCCTTGTTAACATGAATTTAAAAACACTGATTTATAAGTGGTTTATTTTTTTACAAAACTGAACATCATTGAGGTTCACCAGCTTTGTGTGCTTGATATTCTTGTCAATTATGAAACTTTAAAATTTAAAATTCGTGCAAAGGATATCTAACCTATAAAGTACTGTTTAAACTAATTAGAAGTCTTAAAAACTTTACTCTGAAAAGTTGTTAGCAGCGCACTCGTTTATTAAACAAGAATATACGAACCCTGCTTGGTAGTTATTTGTTAATGCTGTATCTGAGTATTGATGAACCTCCAAATATCTGGAAACTGGAATGTTCAATTCTAAAATACGGCATTGCTCGTGTCCACCTACTCTGATCATTCTATGATAAAATTCAGTTGATAGGAAGTCACAGTTTTTACCTAATTACACACTAAATTGGTTTGACTACTTACTCATTCTTTATTTCCGTGAAAACCCACGAGGAAAGTGTAAATTAAAGCTCGCTCTCTGAAGTCTCTGGCTAAACAAATATCCATTATGCCTTCTGACATCATTTTAAATATATGAAAGAGTATAATGCTAGTCAACTCCAGTGTAAAGGAGATTATTTAGCGGTACGTACCTTGTTCTATACACATAGTCTTAAACTCAATTGAGAGGACCCAACTTCAGAACGCAGACGGAAAATTACCAAGCTATAATATCTGACACTTCAAAGGTACTCCATAAATTGACAGACATTGCTCAATTCCTTGATGCAAATAATGTAGTCTGTAGTACTCAATTGACATGAACAATAATTCAATTCCAGACCGTTCAGAGGGATGGCAGGCGATCACAAACACATGGGCGGCAAGCGGCAATCTGAGCAGCGAACGAAATTTTTGTCGCTAGAAATCGCTGCGGGAATTCCTGGCTCAAGACAATGACGGAAAAATTTGGTCTAGTACTTTAACGTGGCACAATGAGTAATTTATGAAATGTACTTCGGCTGACCAAACGTTTTTCGCTCAGAAAGTGCTCTTCAAGTTTTCATTTTAATTCCGTGAGATTTTCTCCAGTATATTTTCGAACATTATTTTCCAATTGACAACTTCGCTCTACTTTTCTAGCAGCAACATAACGTAGTATTTTCTTGGAAACTAATCGATCGTTACAAACTGAACACTTCACATTGAGAAAGAGTAAGACTTATTTATTCACCTTCTAAGTTTTTCTTAATTTATATTTCTTCCATATTTTGAATACAGTGCTGAATATCTGCAGGTACGAAGTCATGGCCGCAACTTACACAAGGAATTGTGGAGTTGTCGAAGAAATAACTTCAGTAAGCACAGTCATTGTGAATTTCCTTCGTGTCATTTTGCTAGTGGGTTACTATGTACTGCAAGTTTTAAAAAAGTGTTTTTTGCAGTTTTATGCTGTAAAATATGAAGAAACGCGTGCATTTTCTTGGAATTGTTGTCTATTCACCGCGAATCATTACTCTTAGCAGGAGTGTTGAGTAAAACTGGCAAAGAATTTCGGATTAAACATTTTACAGCGCACGAATAACATAGAAACCTTACAACAAATTGAATAAATTATTGCAACACATATAGTCTGCCATTGACATTCTAAATAACACATTACACTCCCTGATGGTTGTTGAAATAGCAGCTTCCGTCTACGTTAATAAGGCCAGTGGTTCATTTGGGCCCAAAATTTAGAAATTATTTTTTTTAGAAGAAAGGTCAGCTGAATTTAAAATAAATGCTTAGCCATTCAAAATCTGAAAAACAGTAGTTTTAGAGAGTTACAGCATCAACTTTTCAGTGTGTAGCGCCTTTAAGATCATGCTCTCTGTAATAATAGGCAACAGGTAATGAATGAGCGAATAAATATGTATACATAAGGTCCCAGTACAAATCATGTATACATGACATGCAGTGATCACAATTACAGTATAATTATAATACTTTAATAGTCCTATTAGGTTCCTCTTTGCTTGCAGACTTAAATGTCACCGGCTACTCTCAGCTGACCGTCAATGACACAAGGTAAAATTCGGCACCAAGTTTTACTAATTAAAGTAGAAAGTTAGAGACCATGTTCTTCTATCGTATAGGGGAAATCAACTTTCTACCTCATTTTAACCGATAATAATTCAGGTATTTCATGAGCTGATAGGCAGAGAGACATTCCATTTCTCATTAGTTCAACTTGAAATATGGTCCCACGTCCTCTATTGTGAATAGAATCGTTGCAAATATTCCTTTGCTAATGAAATAGCTTTCAAATATAAAATATTACATAGTGGCAAATTTGGAGCAGAGTTCAGGGTTCCTGCGACCAGAATCACTCATTAGTGGGAAGGTGACGAGTACAATATTGTATAACCCTGTACAATATTGCATCAAAGCTCAATATTAATCCAGAGCACAAACTTACAACCCGATGTAAAATCCCTTCATAACGGTACGATACGTTCAAGAGTCAAATACACAATAGTTTTAGCGAAATATTCAGCACTTCTGCACAATATTGAGGTCGTAAAATACTACAGACGTTGCCATAATTAGGAATGTAACCTGCAGGAATTTTTCATGATGAAGGCTTCGTATGCTCTTTTCAAACTAGTTAATCTGTGTTTATAAGATCATGTGGGGGTTGTTTACTAAGTGATAAATCAAGTTATAATGAAAATGCTTCAATAATTTCATAGTATCCTCGGGTCCAGCATAATGTTGAAAGTCAAATGATCCATTTTAATGAATTTATATAACATTTTAAGAACTTCCTCAAATATTGCGCGCTTTGCATAGATAAATTCTGAAGCGGAATGAATTCATTTGAGATCTGTTTGAAAACTCTTTGCTACACTTGTGATCTATTCTGTTTTACAGTTTATTAATTGGAAAGTCAAATTTAAATGGCTCCGAAAATTGCGGAAGTTATTTTGACAGCTGAAAATGAAAGCTTGTACCGTCAATGCAAGAAATAACCAATCCTGACGGAACATATTTGAAAACCTTTTTTGTTACTGCTCGTAATAAAGAACAAATTATGATATCACTGTCTTCATGAAAATGTTGTTACATAGGCAAACACGGAAGAAAACCTAACCGCTTGAATAGCGATTTTAATTAAGTTGATGTCGATTTGAAGTTAGTATTCTTAGATTCAACGAGAATATTAGCTTAATTTCAGAAGCACAGTTCATCTTCAAAAGAGCATCGATTGAGTACATGAAAAATTATACGGTTTCATTCTCAATATCTGATAGATTGTAATTTAATTTTTAGGTTATGAACGACTGAAAAATTAATGACATTCGAGCATTTCAAATCGAAAATGGTGAATTAAATTTAAAAGCCGGTGATAAAATCACTGAATTTTGTTTTATTATTCAATGCAATATTTTTGGATAAATAAAATCGTAGAGTGCGCAGCCGGTCAAAAATGACACGATTCAATATTTTCTTTAAATTAATTTTCTCGATATGAATGATAAACAAATATATCCATCCTAATAGCACCCACGATTAGGATATTCTCGTACTTGTGTACTCGTGATACTAGTGTCACTAATACGTTATTAAGCATCGTTAACGGTAGAATTGGCCCTTTTTTCATATTTTGTTATCGTGGAAAGTTTACCCGAGAGAATTTTAAGTGAAGTTAAAATGAGATAAAATACTTGAGAACAAAGACTATTTATTTTAAAAATATACAAAGGAAATAAAACTCCTAACTTAACTCTTAACCTTTCATTTACGCTATTTTAAGCTGAAATTGAAGTTTTGAGAACTACCTTACAAAACACGGACAAAAAAGGAACGAGAAAATAAATATAAAATGTTAAAATTAATCCGCAAAAAAAATAATAATGCGATCTTTTTACCCTCCTGCGCGTGTAGTCTAGGATGACAATACGATGCCCTGGTTGAGTCTCAGAGAAAAAAACTATTTTTTGAGTGTTCAGTAAACAATATTTTCCATTTATAATTTATATTTTATAACATATAATTTATGTAATATTCATATACCTTAAAACATAATTAGTATAATGGAGGAACAACCCTTCTTTCATGCATATTTTATTAAAAATTTGACCGTAAGTTAACGTAGGAAAAGCAGCTTTTAGGAAGCTAGAACAATTAAATAATGCGTCCACTAACATAACTTACGGTCAAATTTTTAATATTGTATGCTTAAAACATAATATAAACACAATTTAACCTTTAAATGTAACGCTTACAAGGTACATTCAGTCAACACAGGCACAGGGAAAATTCCACTGCGGTAACCTTTCAGGGGTTAAGAGCGTGACAGAGAGACAGGCCAACCAAGCAAGTAACCACCATGTATTATTATTTAAAGCATTATAACAATTTTCACACTAATTAAGCACAATCACATCCAATTAAAGCTCAATTAAAAGTTAGTTATTGAAGGCTGTTATGTGGTTTTCACACTTTCAAGATGGAAACCTCTAACGTCACTTTCTTTTCAGTAATTGACAGTTTAAAATCAAACAAGAAAATTTGCAGAAAAATTGAAAAAATTAAAATGGAAATTGAAACTTTGATTCAAATTTTGGTGCATTAACTAGCACTACGAGAGGACAAAAACAAAATCTCTTTCAGATTCACATATTAAAAGTCAATTATTGCTAAGCGAAGGCTCTTATTTTTTCAATGTTATTTTGTATATTTCATCATACAATAAGAAAACTCCCAAGAAGCTTGTTTGGGGTGAAATATTAGTTCAGACACGAGCCGGAACAAGTAAAATTAGCAGAGCGTAGCTATGAAAGGGTGAGTCATAGAGACACTGTTAAGAAATACTGAAAATAAATATAGCAGTAGCGTAAAGTATGTAGTAGTATTTAAAATTGCAATTTCCCGTAACTCGATGGCTCATTCAACGAATTACAGCTATTAGTTTTAAATGTTCATGCTGGAGATATGTCTAATTTATAGGAAAATTGAATATTCTGACTTGGCCTTCGACTCGTGGGCTTCCACAGAATTGGTGATCTACTATCTCTGTAACTATAAATTATCCCATAGGAAATAATCAACACACAATTTCATTCAGTAATTAAGAAGCCCAATAAAAGAACCCGAATCAAGAGCTAACGTCTGAATAGCACCGTCCCAGGTGTAATAATGCAAATTTCAAGGCAATAGGTACCTCAGCATTTGAAGACCAGTATAGACTGATATAATACTACACATTTAGTACAGAGACAACTGAAATACTACTTTATAATAGTATGGCCAAATATAGCTCTATACTATTATAGCTCATATTATGTTTGGTTTTATTAGCGGTCCAAAATACTGTTTTACATAACAACCAGAAACTAATTACATACGGTTTTAACATAATTAATATAGCGTTGAGACACAAGTTTTATTTTTTAATGAATCCTTGAAGTTGTCTTGGCCTGTTTTTCTTTACGGTAATCCATCCTATAGAGCATTGAATTATTATTTCACCTAGTACAGAAAAACTGTCTATCTTACACTAGGTATTACGAACAATATTACTGTAAAACAAAAAAAGAGCAGCATGAATTACTTCCAAAAACAGCAGCAAATTCACTCGTCACTATGAAGGTACAGCCTAACATAAAGTGCATTTCGACGTTGACAAAACAACAGCCTCGTACAAAATGCTTACAAAGCGCTTCAAGTACAAAAGATTACTGGGCACAGTGATTGGGTTTTGAACGGCGGAGTTCAGAGTAACAAGTTCCAGGAGTCGTAGGAGCTTTGAATAATTGAATGCCGAGATAGGGACATGAGACACAAACTGGTGAAATAGTATGAAAAAGAGATCTTCATCGCTCAGTTCCACGTGGAAAGAGCAGTAAAGTATTAGCTGTATACCTTGCTTCTCTTGATAAATATAAGACACGTTAGTTAAAGAAATGTAAAATATTCTTCAGAAGTGATAGAAAGGAAAACGACTTCATATTGATTCCTCTCAGAAAACTATGCATACGCTACTGCGTTCTTATCTTTATGCAAGAGTGAGAATTTACGAAAAATGGCACTTTGAAACGTATAATTCCGGCGAAGATCTCTGAAAGTGAACTACAGTTAATATCTATTATTGCTTACGTCATCACTGCACTGTTGTCACTGCATCAAGACCTATTTCACTTTTTTTAATTGCGCACCAATGTAAGCGGAGCTGTGTTCTATTTTGGCTACTCGTGAGAAATTCTGCCAAAGGGGCGTGTGTTCGTTTTTCCCTCCCTAAAATGACCCCAATTTTAAAATACGTTGACATAGGTAATTACACACGTTGATGTTTGTTTTTCAGAAAATCTAACTTTAAACTTAGTAGCAGGTATAGTCCTTTTAAGGAGATCGTCCCACTTTTTGAACTTTTTTCGTCCGATTCGTTTGAAAGTTGGCCAGTATATGTATTATGTGAAAGTAAACCTAAATTAGTTTTTTGGGATATTTTATGGATATTTCAAAATGATACTCGTCTTCGAGTTTTGATGCTAGAACAAAACCAAAGACAGTTTTAGAATCCTTGAAACATTCCTAATAAACTCAAATGGGCTTTTTTCAAATTCAATTTTTTTCTTTTCCCTCAATTTTTTTCAAATTTCTAAAAACTACAGAAATTTTTTGAGTTTAGAGCTATAAATTTTTTCGAAAAATTTGTATTTGAAAAAAAAACATTTGAGTTTGTTAGGAATGTTTCAAGGATTCTATAACTGTCTTTGGTTTTGTTCTATCATCAAAACTCGAAGACAAGTAGCATTTTGAATGTTGAAAGTTAGAAGTGTTGGGTATAAGCATAAAACGAAATTTTTTGTTAAAGTGTAAAATAATGAACAATTTATGCAGTTGAATGCAGTTTAATTTTATTTCGATAATTTCCATACATAACTTCATATTCACACTGTGAATTGTGATTTCCAAACTCCCCCCCCAAAAAAATCATATTTTTTTCATATATATGAAATTTTTTATTTTCAGTCTGATTATTATGAAATTTGACCATCATATGTAACTTCTGAAAAGAAACACAATTTATTCCATTCATTTTTTTATAGTTTTTGAAAAAATTGACATTTGGTTTTTAGGTATTGACATTTTACTGATATTGATATATCAAAATGTTACTCGTCATCGAGTTTTGATGCTAGAACAACAAAAAAGACAGTTTCAGAATCATTGGAACATTCCTAACAAACTCAATTGGGCTTTTTTTCCATTTCCCATTTGTTCTCTTTTTATATGGGGTTGAAATGGGCTCAAAGGTAAAGATTTTGGTCCCCTTACCCTTTCCCCCCTGGGGGGGATCTATTGTCCGTAGCGCCATAAAATTTTAGGACCGAATAGTCCACCACCTAAGGGTTCTTTTCCAACAAAAACATGAGGAATGACCACCTGAGCGACAGGGGCCTGGGACGATCTCCTTAAACTATAAGGTTTTATCTCAATTTAATTATTAATCAATTTTCCCTTAGGGTTACTTCCCTTTAATTGTTTATAAATAATGTTACGCACGTAGAGCGTCTCTAAGTACACAGGGCTTCCAAAGAAGAGGCAGAGGGCGCTGCAAGGAGCGTCCTCACGACTCGACCCCATTCGTCTCTTACGCACTTTGCACTTAACGCTCAGGCGGGGAAGTGCGACCGTCCTGCTCGTTTAGGAACATTACAGTTGTTTGCGACTACTGTTATCCAAACAGATTTCTGTTTTAGAACCCATTTTATCACCACGAAGAAATCGGTAATAAATGATGCACAATGATTTTGCTTTCTGTTCCGTAAGCTGTCATGAGAATCAGTGCGAATTTGTTATAGTTTTGGCCAAATTGTCCTATATTTTCTGTGTTATTTCCAAAGCTGAAGATGACCCTTGATGTCGAAACATTAAATTTATAGAACTTTTTAGGCCTGATTTATTTCATTGGAATGTAATGAATAATGGAATTCTTAAAAGAGGCCCTTACTTTTTTTATTAAGTGTTAGGTTGAGTGTTCAAATTATACCTAAATGCCCTGATTGAATGATTAGCTCTACGCACTCAGAAAACGTAACACGCATGCCTCCTCATTTCATTTGTTCAAAGCTAACTCAATTATGGCTAAAACGTATTTGAATTTAGAATTCAAAACTTGAGCCATAATCTTGTTTTCCAGTTCCTACGAAAAGGAAATGTTTTCCATTTCAAACGAGTTCCAATGAAGTCTATTGCAGTCTTAGGCATTGAAATAATTCACGTGGAAATCAATTTTATTTCAAGTGCAATGCTATAATATGCAGGCACAGTCTCCGCACCCGGCCACTTTGGCTTAACCATTTTCTTACTGGATTTTGAAACGTGCGAAAATAGCCTGCAGTCACTCGCTCAAGCCATGCCTCTAGCCAATATGATATTTTAGGCCTCACAAACATGCATCCCGTTGCCACTATATCCATCAAATGTAAAATACAAGAAATTGTATTTCGGTAAGTCCAGAGAAAAAGATCAATTTTATTTTTCGTGAGATAATTGAAGTTCGTAAATCGTTGAGCTATGCATACAAAAAAACGAGGATGAGGGGAAAAGACTAACACAATAACTGTTCTTACGTAACTAAATCAGCAAAAATGTTACTCGTAGTTAGGAGTGCTGGAAATTCTTCTAGAGATGGAATTGGTAGATGTGAAACCTTACTTGTAATTGTAACTGGGTCAATAATTATTTTGCTTTCACCTCATACGGAAACCAAACTCATTTACAAAGAATATTGAGATATTTTCTGATTATTTTTTCTGAGTATAATTTTATAATGAATTCAACAAGTTAGTAAGCATTAAGTAGGTTCAAATTTGAAGTCATCTCATTTTCTGTAAATGTAAATTGCTTTAAGCCTAGCGTTAGATATCTGACTGATGCAATGCCGTCGAGCGGCAGAGAAGGTAAAGTTGGGGACAGAGCTAATTGAACTTGTGTTATATTACCATAGCAAACACGCACATAATAGAAGCTTTAGAATAACACAAGCCTCGCATGGAGTTGCAATACCAAATTACTGATGTACAGATTACAATTTATGATTTTAAGTTCTAAGACGCAGCTCTCAACATTGAGGGGACATTACGCACATTAATGTTTTCCCAGTTCTGCTGTTCCTAAAGTCTTGTCGTGATGCATACGAACTGTAATGACTTTATTGGCTGCACCAGCTGCCTCTTCTTGCTGAGTGTTCGAATGACGTTGGAGATCGAACTCTCCATCGCATTATGCAGTCACTACATATAAGGGAGCTGTGCCTTCGCTGACTGCGCCTCCAGAGAGCAAAAATAGCTGTGAGATGCATATTCAGACATAACGGTCAATATAAAAGATAACCGAGCATCGCAAGTTCGAAATCCAATCGCGGCCTCCCAAACATTGACGCAGATCGAAGCCCTGAGAGTAGACTGATGAACGAGGACCTCATTGCAGATGGTAAAGGCAAAGTGTCAGCATGACGCATTGCCTAGTACCATTTTATTGGCGACCATCGGCAGGGTCAAAAGTTGGGTGATTGGATTTGTAATTTAGCACTGCGGGTGGCGCCATTTGCATACTGATTGCGACGAAAATAGTCCGGGACTGAAGGTCTTGCAGTGTCCCAAATGAGCTGTCAGCCTTCGAACTACTTCAAACTCCAACAATAAATTTTCCTCCTTGATGGCGTATGAATGATTTGACTGAAGCTTATTCTTCTTCATTTCAACCATTTTGCAATGAGGAAGCTTTGGTTACTGTGTGCAGGATTTATCCAACTTTCTTGAGTTCTTGCGTATAAATCTTGAGGAATGAAATTGCTCCCGCTTATGTCTCTCATAACAGTTCATTTTCCTCCTTTGGGTTTTGTATTAATTTTCCTTGAAACTGAAACTATTTTGTTTTATCCACTTCAAGCAAGTTAATAGTTTTTAACTTGCGGACCTAATACGTAATTACAATAATTATGATATACGAGTATTGTTTCTTTTATTATTTTCACTTGTGTTTTATAATCTTACGTTTCTATATCTTCACGAGGAATTTAACCTATTTTTATGCTCAGATTTATGGAAGGACGTAATCTGTGACAATCGTAAATTAATAAACTAAGTCAGTTATAAAAGTTTTCAAAAGTGTTCAAACTTGTTCGTTATTAAAGATCATAGTTCAGGATGCCCATAACTCAGGGTACTTCTAAGTTGGCATTTCGTGGTTCAGGAATTTTGCTTCAATTGTAGGTTATACGCAATGAATTTAAAAGAAGAATTTGAGACAGCGGTGAAAAATAGGCCAATTAGTTTGTGTTACACTTCAGCGCTTTCAAATATGATGCCAGATCGAAATCTACGTTTCCATTTACATTCTTGTTTGATAATTTAACAGACTAATTATTGGGTAATACTTTTAGAGTGTAGCTAACCTTCGCGTGTTCAATGTAATTCCGAGAATTTTAGACATCACATTTCGAGCGTTTGCTATGGGTCGGAGAGGCTTATTCCAGTTATCGGCATTTTCATAAGAATTCCCTAAAAAACTTCCATGGTGGTGGCTCTTGAATTTATGTTTCCGTGCCAGTTTTCAAGGCGGAAAATCATTTAATCAAGTATCCTCATATTTGCGAATTTTTAACACCTTCAAGGTGTTTATCAGTGCAGGTAGATGCTCAGTGATCAAGGTGACCTGTCCCTGATGTCGAAGAATTTATCCACAAAATCTTCGGCAACTGAGGGACTAAGCCATTTTCCTGCGAGTGTTTGTTCATAATTTCCTGCAGGAACGCCATTTAAACATCAATTCTATTATGACACTTGGATATGATGCAGAATGTACTGGTTAATTGATTAGGCAATTATTCATGTCCGTAACAGGGTATTAGAAAAGCGATTACTGAAATGAGATGTTTGTTATGAATAGAAGTAGGCGTTAGTGGGAAGGTAAAATTCTGAAAGAGAATTTCGCCACCTTTTTCCCATGATGGTACGAACGTATGCTACCCTGTGTGCTTTGCGCAACATTTTTATTGATATAAGTACAAATTTATTAATTGTTGTAGGAACACGAAATTTGTTAACCGAAGGGGAAGTATAATATTTTACTTGGTTTATTTTTGCCACTCAAAACTTATTTAATTTTCTCCCCCAACGCAACGAAGAAATTATGCTCTTAAATTTGAACAGGGTAGTTTTTCTCTCTTTTCAGTTGAAATGATCAAATTAGAGCTATAAACTGAAAATCCGTAATGCAAAACGTAGTACAGATGAATGCAGATCTATCTTGAATTTCTGGTTGGAATAGTGCATTTATCTAAAAATGGGTCACCAAAGTTTGACGAGGGAAATAAACTGGGCAGTTATACCTGAGTGATACTCAGAAATCGTATGACCTATTCGCGCTCGTTTGAGAATAAGTTAACCACTTGTTTCTATCAAGTTTTTTTAAATTTTCTGAAATTGCTGAAATATCAGTTAAAAAATTCACAATTTAAAGAAACAGTGAATGATTTGGATGTAGTGTACGATGACTAGTGTTGGAATTTTATGGAGAAAATTCGAATCAAACGCCACTAGCTGAAGTTCAATAAAATTATGAAGAAGTCCGTCACTACATTTATGCAGTACCTAACAACGCGTACGTATTTTAATACTTTGACATTTAAGCTGACAAATAATGAAAACGAGTGGCAATTGATCTCTAAGACATTAGGTTGTAATTTACAAGCTCTGACCGTAATCCATTACATCATCGTCTAATCCACCAACAATGATTGTGCAAACGTCAGTGTTTTTGCTTCCGCACTGACGAACGCGAAAGTGGAAATTTTCGATCAGTAGTTTTCCCCTCAGGAACATTTGGGCAGGTTTAGGAGTGCATTTAAATGCCGGAAAAAGATTAGTGCACTTAATAACGAAGATCACAAATATGAATTGCTACATAGATTTTTTAATCGTAAGGTGAGTTAACGCGTGATGAAGAGAATGCAATGTATAAAACTTTGTATTAAAGGTTATTTAAACATTTAAAAGTTTGTTCACATTGTTTAATTTTAAAAGTTCATTCACGTTGCCTAGTTTTAAAAGTTTATGTACATTGCATAGTTATTTTATTTCTCCCTATTTGATTCTGAAATGAGAATTTAAATACTCAAAGAAGTCGCTAAATTTGCGCATATTAATGTCATTCTCTCCAATTGTTCGTTTAACTTTCTTGCTGACACTAGATGGAACGGACACCACAGTACAATACATTGGCACATCGTTGTAGTGAGAACTGTGCACATTGTTAGGTTTTTGTAACAAAATAACCTAATTGTTTTGCATCCTCCTTTGCACGGAATACGACCTTTGATCTCCTACATTAATTTTATCTCCCCTTGACGTTGAAGTTACTGTGGCACGCAAGCACGCCCTGCTGGTGAAGCGCAGCTGAAGTGGGGCAAAGGAGAGTGACTAAACAAGTGAAACAAAGAACTTTCCTTAGTGTAGTGACATACTACGCGTTAAAACGCGCTTCCGCGCAAAGCTGCGGTAGCCGCAAATCCGCCAGCACGTGTTGTCTTACGAGGTTTGACATACTAGAGAAACCGCGGCGCGGAAAACGCGCGCGGTATTCTTTCTACCGCTCATGGCGACGGAAGGAAATTCACCACGGCGCGGTTTAGAGCAGTCAACACAGAATATAATGGCTAGTGACGCATTAGCCGCTCACAGCGCTGCAGTAAACGCAATTCCTTTCTAGTTTCCCACAGGATATTAGGAAGATATCCAAATATTTTTGTCAGATATTATTCATTACAAATATTTTATTTATTAGCCATTATTATTTCTGATATGTAATAGCTATTATTATTTCATTCATCACTGTGCTCTCTAATATTTTCATAAAAACCAGGAAACTTGTCTCAGCCACGTTGTATGGGTGTACGGAATATCTCCGTACACGAGGCATATCCAATAATCTTTCGCTTTCAGCAGCGCACACAGTTGCAACATTTATGAAATTCGAAACCTCCATTCTGTTCAGAGTTCCATACAGCACTGTACGAAAAAACGCGCGACAACCTTCACGGTTTCCGCGCTGATGTGTCATCTAACTGCAAATGCGTTTTTACCGCGCGCGGTTGCGTTAACGGTTTCCCGCTGCCGCAACCGCATAGTATGTCATAACACTTGCTGGTATCAAGTTCTAACTGAAACCATTGGATTTCATATGAGTCTTTACAAGTAAATGAAAGTGAAATAAACATGAGTATAACGGATGCAATTAGGAAAAAAATATCACTATCTACTGATTTATTGTTTTTATTTATCTCTGTTTCCTTTAACATAGTAAGATAAAGTTAAGGGTAAAACTGCATGGCCGCAATAACCTGACGTAACATAAAACCATCGCTTTATTTTTTCTGACTGAACAAGCTCGGAAATTCATGCAGAAAATTCTCGAATCACCCCAGAAAAGGCTTGTGCTCGCTGGCGAAATGCGATTACGTTTAGAAACTTTGAATTCTACCGGAAGTCGTCAGCCGGATTGACTTTGCTAGGCTTTAGAGATCAAGTATCGAAACTATAAAACGCATTGTATTGCTCCACAATATTCAAAACGACAGAAACTGCGATGGATGCAAAAGGAAGAGTTTTTGGCACTGGAATATTTCTTTCTTCGATAACAACTGCACCACAGATTGCATTACTAAGCCTAGGCACGTTCGTGCTTGTTGAACAAATGTTTTTAAAATTCATGTTTCGAAGTAACACAAAGAAGGATATGAGAGTTCAATTCTCTAGTAATTTGAGTGTGCTATTGGTTCGGCAAGTAATTTATTTAGTAATTATTGATATTGAACCTGATCACCTGAAACCCGAGACGCCACTTTCTTCACGACTGACAAAAATTATTTGAGTACAGATCACTGGCTTGAGTACACAACTTCAACGTTGTCGATGTCGTTGCAGCTCAATTACTGTTTTGAAACGTTAAATTCAATTACTGATAGAGAAAAAACTTTATATTTTAACTGGTAACGTTATTCTGTCCTAAAGAAATCATCGTTATTCATTCATTCCTGCAGGTAATTACAGGAATGATGTTTTTCAATTCACATTTGATGGATTTTTTTGTTGAAACTGAAACGAAACCCATTAAGGCTGGTGCTGTACGTCGACATAGATCTTCGAAATTTTCAAGGATAAGTAATCTATTTCAGATGTCAAAACGATATCGTAACTTTCATGAGTTTTGATTCTGTATGAAATTTAAAGTTGAAAATATAAGAACTCATTTTGTATGAAGTTTTGCAACTGTTTTTCTCCCACAATCATGAACAAAAATATACGCAATACTGAGAAATAACAACCGATCTATCCTTTTATATCCCGAGTACCAGTAGGGAAAAAAGTGAGGTATTAAGAGTATCTTTTCAGAAACTTAAGAGCACCGCTTTCACAGAATTCTGACTCGCACCTTCTTAAAGTAACAGCTGAAGGATTAAATAGTTTGGACGCAGATGGAATGTATGCACCATCCTTTCATGAAATTAATATTATGAGATAATGGATTCCGAATCCTTTAACAAAGTATTCACGCAGATTATTCAATAGACTATCAGATTTTAACGTTTAAATTAAATTCATAGCTATGTAGTTCTAGTGTAAAATGAGTAATTGCAAAACGATACTGATTGATTGCTGATCTTTTGTGACTTTTATTTCTAGATGATACTGGGATTTAATCACATGCAGCTGGTGGTTCAACAAAGCATGTTCACTGATAAAAGCGAGAAAGTATTTCAAATTGTCACATTTTTTCATCTAACGCGCCTGAGTTAAGTTTATCGTGTAATATAACATAGACATCTGAACTTTTAATCACAATGCTCATTCTTAGAGAGGGTGTATTGCTCACAATACTGTAGTGGGGGTTATTTTGTGAGCCCACGAGTTGAAGTATGAAAAGTAGAATCGCTCTTCATTCCGAAGACTCTCTGGTACTTAGCATTTAACGTAAGGAGACCGAATGTTTTTTTTTCATGAAACTTCAAAAATTAATGAAAAATACTTCAGGAGCGAAATGAGCTCAGAGGGATTCACAACATGTTTAGAACATTCAAATGAACGTTCAGAGTCCTAAATATTTTTAAACTTGCCCTACCCCCCTCCCCCCCCCCCCTCAAAGGAAAATTTTTAAAAACCTAATTTCTCAGTCAATTTTGTACATAGAGACGATTAGTTTTTTGTGTTCGATTGACAATGAACTGGTCTACAAATTCTAGAACCAGTTTTTTGATATCGCAAGAAAAAAATTTTAGGAGAGGTTTGAATTATTGAAATATAATATGTCAATTCTTTAGTAATTTCTTTAAATGGCAACCAAAAACTTATATCAACTTATCAAAAAATTACTTCATAGATTTGTAGTACACGCTTTATTCTTTACGACGAGAAATAGATCTCCTCGATATGTAAAAAACTGTTGGAGAAATAATGGAAAAACTGGAACGCTTTCTTCTCATAAAAATTTTTTTCGGCTTTACGGCTCAATTTCTCCTACAATTTTTTACTCATGAGGAAGATCTTTTCAGCATCGTGAAGATCAAGGTAAGTACTATAAATTTCAGATGTAGTTTTTTGATTAGTTGAATAGAAAATTTTTAATTACAATGTAAAGAAACACATATTGAAAATTTGTTGTGGTTTTAAATACAAAAATTGTTTACAGTTTTTTTTGAAGTGATATAAAAAAACTGGTCCTGAAATTTATAGACCAGTTCATTGTCAATCGAACACAAAAAAACTAATTGTCTCTATGTGCAAAATTGACTGAGAAATTAAGTTTTTTAGAAATTTCCCTTTCAGTGGGGGGAGGGGGGAAGGGGGGATGGGCAAATTTATAAAATTTTAGGACTCTGAACGTTCATTCGAATGTTCTAAACATGTTGTGAATCCCTCTGAGCTTATTTCGCTCCTGAAGTATTTTTTATTAATTTGTGAAGTTTCATGAAAAAAAACATTCGGTCTCCGTAATTAACGTAATGAAAAATATCCCGCACATGCTAGCAAAATTGTCATTAAAAAATTGTGGAAATTCTCTGTACATAAGCGAGTAAGGGTTGTCTGGTAATCCAAAACCAGGGGAATATTTCTTACGACACAAACTAAGACAAAAATTACGATTCACTTGATTTACTTTCTGTCGCTGTTTTCAGTGACCCAGCAGAAAAGATCCCTTAATCAACGTCTCAAAATTATTTCAAAATCCACATCAACTTGGCCCTCCGCACTTCTGCATCAAAAGAGAAGTTTTTAATTTATCGGTGAACTTATTAACTTCGTTAAACTGAAGCCTCGGAGTTGAAAGAGTAAATCGTGATGTTCGTGGCTCCCATCGTAAAATCGCGTTGCGGTCTACCTGTTTTTCTTTTTTTTTTTGCTTAAGCAAATGTGAAAATAGAAATGACACATATCACTCAGCGAAGATTTTATTTTACGATTACCTGAAGAATCATTAAATGCTCGTACTGCAGTCTAGTATGTTTACCGATAGAAACTCCACAGAAATATCTTTCTGCTTCAATTTAGCAATGGCCTCGCAATCACTAATTAAAGTATCTTAGAATACTTTACGAATATTTTTAGCGCATCAAATTTATTCACTGCAGATGAAAGAAAAGAATGCGGACTGCTTATATTGTTCAGATAGAAGTAAATTTCATTTTTTTCCCAAAAAGGAGAGTTAAGTCATTAATTTGCACTTTGAACTGATGCTAACGCTACTGAAGAAGTGTTGTTGCTTTCCCTTCCTTGTTTTAGTTTTTGGTGGAATTAGGTCGCTCAAATAAGTGATGCTTCAACGTCTCAGTAAATTAATCATTTTGAATATTTATTTTCCACCAAATTTTACAGTTTAAAAGTAAAATTTAAAAACATTCATAGTATAAAACAGTAGACGATATTTGTATCGTGTACCAAATAAGTAGCGAAGGTTTTATGAGAATTCGTTAGATAAGCAAATTTTGGATTAAAGCATTGCTAATAAACTAAAATACCTATATTTATTACGAAAAATTAGTTCTGAAAATAAAAATTTGAGGGAAAACACCAAACCGAGAGAGGGTAAAGTTTGATATTCTCGAAACCGTTTTTCTTTGTCAGATATCTCTTTTCTTTAAGCTTACCTTCATAGTTGGAAGTATTTCCTTCCGAATTGAAAAATTAATTTCAGATAAGGTATTTCGTTGCATTGTATTAATTTTATTCCGTTATTTATTTTGTTTTTATTTATCTAGCATTCGTCTTGTGTATAATTTCAGCCCACTTATGGCGGCTGGGTGGGCGAGTGCATTTCGAAAATTAAATGGAATAAAATTCCAAAATATAGAACCTGCCGTAAGAAAGTATTTCAAGACCTAGCTGTCGAATAATAAGGAACCATGAGGCTTATTTATATATCTTCTCAATTTGTCAAGGCTGTCAGATTAAGCTTAAATTCGACGTCGAAATGTGAGTTTTCGTTTTTCTTAAGAATTTTTACACGAAACTTTCGAAGGAAGCTCGGCAGTGATCAGACTGTCTCGAAATTTTTAGACTTTGAAACGAATCTTTTGTAGGGGCATTGTATTCTGATTTAGAGATTGCCCTAACAGGCTCTGTTTGCGGCGTGAACATTGCCAGTTCTATTTTTGCCTGTCATGCCAGGCTCAAAAGCCGTATCGAATATACGATTGAATAAGGTCTCTGGAAAAATTCTTCTGCTAATTTATGAAGAATGTGCTTGACTTTTGCCAAGATTTAGATGTGTTTTGAAAGCTCTGTACTCATGTGGTTCGTAGGTAGACTGAAGATTAATTTGTCATAGAGTTTTACTCTTAGAAATGTGCAGCTATCAGGGTCTAAAATTTGTTCACCGATTATTAAACTGTCGTGTAGAGGTATTTTTTTTCTTTAATATTTATTATTGAATCATTCATTCATGACGCTCTTACACATTTTATTTAGTACAAAACGAGTCTATCCCTATATTTTGTACCAAATAAAATATGTAAGAGGATCATGAATGAATGAAATAATTATAAATATTATAGAAAATAAAAACATAACGCTACACGACACTTTAAATTCGTTGAACAAATTCTGGATTCATTTTTTACCCGCAAACCGTCCAAATTTGAAGAAAGTTATTGTCTTCACATTATCGTTAGAAATGATAAATAGTATAGGAATGGTAAATGGTAAAACAGATCCTTGAGGGACTCTGGGTGATGTATTGTAATTCTGAAGTGGATCAGGCAATTACTGCAGGTTGTTTACAGCTTGAGAGCTGAGATTTGAATCGTTCGTGAGGAAAACCTTTTATGCAAAATTGTTAAAGCTTCAACAAAAGTATGCCGTGATCTACTCTAATATTTTTTTTAAACCAAGGAAAATCACAAGTGCTAGGTTTATCCTGTAAATTTCTGTTTGAGAAATTGTTGAAAATTTAGTATGGTTTGAGGGGTTAATTTTTGGAATTAAAAACAAAGTTTATTTTTATGGCGATAGGAATTATGCTTAGATAATGATTCACTTTATTATACACTGTTTTTTTGGACATTATCTTTGAAAGATTGGCAGTGAAAAAATTGTTCTTTATTCATTTATGCACGTTTTGTGATCAATATTAGGAATCGGAGTTCTTTTGAATTGTTAATTAATAAAGAAAAGAGCTTAAAAACATATTTGTTCACAATCTCAATAGGGGAAGTTAATGGAGCTGCATATTCTACAACTTAAATTGGAAGTTCATTCTTCCCTCATAAAGAACATTTTGATGCTCGTATTCAGATGAAACCTCTGAAGGGTTAAATGAAGGAAGCCTGCAAGAGTGATTTCAGTCCGGAAGGTAGTGGAAGCGAAGGCTGGAATAATTTTTGGCTTCTTATGAATTTTTCCTTCTGTCAGCAAATAAATCTTTGAATATATCTACAATGTCTTTTGAATCGTGATGAGATACACCATAATGTACAACAGCTTTCATCGGGTTTTTAAGATATTTTTTTTGGTGTGGAAATGGAATTTAAAACAATCCACATATATTTGCATCATTCTTAAACCGAAAGAATTTATCAGTGAATATTCCTTTTCTTGGAAGATGTAAATCTCGATCCTGTCTGAATAAGTTCTGCATCTTCAAGGCATTTCAAAATGATTTTTTCCCTGGCGGTGTAAGCTCAATTAAGCCTGTTTTTTTGCTCGTGAATGATTGTTATGTTTATCCAGGATCTTTTCTTGTATTTTAGATTTATTTTACTGGTTATAATTGACCGTTTCAGATTATTTCCTACATTCGGACTGAAATCTACGGAAAATACTCCTAGGATTTAAGTATCTCTGTAGGCAAGAAGCTGGATTTGTACTCGTTTAAATTAGGTATAATACGATAAGATTAAAAACCTTTTGGTGATCAATCGTTGTGACCAAAGTCACCCCTCATGGCATTTTTGCTAATTTGATCGGATCAATCTGATGTTATAGGGTTTCTAATTCATCAATTACTAAGGATTAAATTACAGTGCGTTTAAATCCATCATTTTGTACTAAAAGCTATTCTCACCGTACCCAAACCAATTCTTTGATTAATAATTTAAGCGTGTAAAAATTAAACATATTTCTTATAACGTTGGTATTCTTCACGTTGGTGTTCGTTGGTGTTCGTTTCCTAACGTTGGTGTTCGTTGTCAGTCTCCCCTACCGATACAAATCGACAATCGGAACACGGAATGATGCAAGTACCCTTCAGAATTAATTTTTTAGGATTGTACTGATGGTTTTAAATGATAGAGGGATTCTTGTTCACCGACTTAACTTCAATAGTTTTAAATCATATGACATTATATTTGGACTTTTTTGGGCATAGCAGAGCTATCAAACGTTGAGGTCCATTGTTTAAGGCTAATCTTTTAGCTGGTGAGATATTTCTTTTTCGTTCTTGTTACGTTACCATCAGGCTAAAAGCCGTGGCAAGAGAAAGCTCATGTTTTGAATGTAGAGTTAAATGAACAAACGTCAGTATTCACAAACATGAAATCACATGAACGATTGGCTCCTTGAAAAAGAGGGTAAATTAAGGGAAATTTTATTTGTTTTTGTACCAGAAGAAATAACAAACTTACAAATCCAAATGGCCAGGCTAGCCATACATGGAAAAGTCAAATTCAGATTCAAATCTATGCAGACAGATGTCCAAGATAATTAACCAATTATTGTCCTTAATTGTCTGCGCTATCTCATAAAGTTGACAGTAAAAACTTAAATTAATCACTGCTTATGGCCATATCTCAAATACATCAGTAATGTATCTCTACAAAAGTAATGATCGATTTTATACGTATATCTTCCCTTTGAATTCATACCCTATATAAAAAAGTATTCTGCTGAAATTCTTTGTTGTTCATTCCAGTTTTGAATATGAGGCTTGTAGAATTTAATGTGTGCTGCATGCCTCTTCATAAAATATTAAGCTACCTTTTTTATACAGGTTTACTTCTGAAGTTGCATCGGTACTGAAAAACTTTTATTTCATCTGGATGGATGTGACTAAAATAAGAAATTAATGTTTCAGACCATTTGAAAAAAAATTGTGTTCGAAGTTGTGTTAACATTATTAAATACTTTTTCCCTTATTATATATCTAATGAGAATTTCAAGTGTAGACTGATCTAATGTCCAAAAAAAGACGTAAACTGTGGTATGTAAGATTCCAGACAATGAAATTATTTTCATGTTTCCTATAATAATATAGATCATTGTTCAAAAATAAGACTATTTTCCTCCCGCATTAATAATTCTTGATTCTGAGGTATGGTTTTCTCAGTAATTTACATGAATTATTATAATGATTAGGAATAAGTGCATATTTTCATTGGCTGGAACAGTTCCACATATAAATGTTTGAAACAACCTGTGTGAAAGAAGTCATAGAATATTACAAGCGTGTTCATACATTTCCTTTGCAATTTTTCATTTACAAAAGATACTATTTTACCTATTGCCTATTCGTTTTTACGTACAGCTCCGAAAACTAATTTACAAATTAATCACTCAATTTGTTGTTAGAAAAGTTCTCCAGTATATCTATCATTCTTTTTTGCTCAAACATAATTACGCCATGTTCGAATGTGAAAGAACATAAAAATCTGAATTACAGCTTAGAAATCAAAAAACAAATTGTTATGGAATTTGCCGAATTCATTTGAGAGGCGTCGGGAAAGGTCTTTCGATTAAGTTCTATTTCAGCCAGCAACTGTAAAAATTGAAATTGATGTGCTTCATTATAAAAGAATTCAATTTCAAAATTGACGTTTTGAATCAGTAATTATTATTTAAACATTTCAACTCTAGTGTGTGTTGGCTGCTATTTTTCATAAATACGTTTCAAAACTGGACGTATTCACAGAAATGGCAACTCGAAAACTTCCCAGTCTATTAAAGTCTCACAAATGTCTACACTGTAAGCACCGTCCGCTATTGTTTTTTCTCCGTAATTTGCATCGTCGAGTTTGACTTCGGTTGTCGCTGTGCGTCTGGCTGAGCTCATTCTGGTTGCGGACGGCGTGTAGACGGGTTCCAAATTCATTTTGATGTGTATAGTTTTCATTTTTTATTGATCGTGACCTTGTTTGTTCCATACACGTCAGATTTGAATAATTCGTTTTGCCGGTAAATTTAACATATGTTCATTTCTGTATCAGTTCTTTATATTATACAAACTATTCGAAACCGTTTATTAAATAAAGTAATTAGCAAATACGTGCATCGAATAAATTCAGAACAAAACTTAAATTCATAATTACTACGGTAGTTACTTACACAATCGATGACTTATGAAATTTAAAGTTTTCCTTGTAAAAATTCGAAGAAATGTTTATTCAAACACACAATTTTCATTTGACAGGAAATGAAGACAAAAGTTTAACAGTAGAACTTCTTGTTCATACATGCACTGCCCTGTTGCCCGGGCCCGACATACAAACAACTCGTTATCTTTCCGCAATTTTGGAGAAGTGCAAACACCGTGTATGGCTTCCCTGTTCATAATTTCTGCACGGGTTGAATTACAACAGTGCGCAGCATTTTCTCGTTTTTTTTGACTCGTAAGCCTATGGATGTACTGAAATTCTTTATGAAATATGCAAGGCTTGAGTTATTTTCACCCCAGGAGACAGGGAGCGGACGCAGTCCTAAAATTATTAGAAAAGTGCGCTTTTTATATGCCAGACGAAAAAGAAGAAACCTTGACCAGCATTTTATTTGTATCTTATTTTATGAGATGAAGAGTATTCATTTGGTAATATAACCCTCACTAACCCTCATTGCAAACTCGGAGATGACTCATAAACTCTTTCAATATATTTTAAAACTATTTTTAAGTGAAATTTTATTCTGTCACACGTAAATTCGTATGAAGTACGAGTTTCAGTCTCTAGAGTAGACCAAACAGACACTCAAAAGCAAAACAAGTGCATTCAATTGTGGCCAGGAAGGCCGCATTTCCTTGATTTATTTCTTTTGGAATATTGAATATGCACAAATTTAATGTCCTATTTGGCGTGCGAAATGGCGTGCTGTCTTTCGGATAAATGAACGGCTTTTTATTTAAATGCATTATAGCTTCCTTAACGGCAAGAGTCAACTACTGTTGGGTATTTAAACTTAAGTTTTCAGTACACCTTCACCATAATGAATTATGATGACACGAAATTTCCACGTTTGGTAACGATAGCTCATACAATGATCAAGCCCAAATCTAAACACTGTTCTAAAAGAGAATTGTAAGCGCACCAGAGACTTTAGTTGGTCTTATCAGTCAAGCATTATACCTCGTTTCATCAGTGATGAATTCCTGTTCTGAAAATATAATACCTTTACGATCATACCATTATTCTTAAACTTTTTTCAGGAGATCTTTTCACTAAAAGCGTAGTTTTTCCAGACGCCTGACTCGTAACGTTTCTACAGGGCGTCCGTTAAAAAAAGACGATTTAAGAATGTCGTAGTTTATAAAATATTAGTGCTAAAACGCTCAAATAGGTTTAATTGAAAAGAGATGGACGTAAATTTTTATATTATTTCAGTAATTTTGCCTATTTAGCAAAGCTTTCAAATAAATATGACATTCGTCACAGAAAACTACATTATCCAAAAATATTTGATCAGAACTGTTTATGTTTTTTCTTCGGTGGCAAAATAATAACCTCCAATCTTCATCCTACCCTGTGATTTCTTGAACACATTACATTTTATATGATTCCAAATGAAGTTCTTTCTTGAGAATATAATGAACTGTAGTTTTCTTTTCCTGTGTTTCAATAACGATTTTCTCACTGATTTCCTTTATTCATCGTTGATTAAAATCGTTCCCATGCTATAATTCATGTTGCTGTCCTTCTTGTGTGCCTAAGGAAATAAATTATTATAATGAAAAACTTCAACTCCTGTTCTTTTCAATTACAACTCTTTCAGCCTTCTAGCAGTAGTATCATGCATACTGCAACATTTTCAAATAGGATAATTTTTTTAAACTCCCTGAGCATTCCTAATGATTGCAAGAAAAAGTCTTTTTACTAATGTTTTTCATATTTTTATGTACTGATCATCTTGGTTACCGTCTGACTCTTGCATTTACGGCGTTGATACAGTTCAGGAAGAGACAAAAGCTAGGGTGACCAATGCGACATCATCTTAATTGTAGGTTCAAGTTAGTTGAACCGCCGCAGAACGTGACAAAGCATATATATAGGCATTGTCAACAACTCGGCTATCCTTCAGTATATCTAATGCAGAAATCTTCAGCTGCTGACCATTTACCACTCATTCCACATTATCTGTTAATTGTACCCGATAAAATGTGGACGATTAGGCGTTGTTCAATATATAAGAACCCCAATATTTATGGAATAGTTTTTAAGAAAACTTTATTTTAAATAAATTAGTCCCAGAACTGTGTTTCTATCTTTTTCTTAATGGCATTAGAGATAATAACGAAAATCATGGTTAAATGCACTTCATGTACAAACTCAATAACATTAAAATTAAAATCTGATTACTTTTACAAGTGATCTATTTAATAGCGTACCTGGTAATGATTTTTAAGTAAACTAAGTTCCATAACAAATAGGAAATTCACTTCACACGCTGTACTTTAATACTCAAAGCCTTTTTTGGGGGAAAATACAGGGTGTTTGAAGAAAAATGCACCCTACTATAAAACGCTATAAAATTGAAAATAGAGAACCAATTTTAACAAACTTGATCTCATTATATACAGAAATTAATTTTCTAACATATTTCTGTGAAAAACCTTAGAGTACAGAGCAAGTCTGGTTTTCAAAATACAATTGTCAAAAAACGAAAATCCAAACAGCCGTGTCCAGTAAGATGTAGTTGGATTTTGTAGGGATACAAGTTCAGATCTTATCGATGATTCGAGTGATGGTTGCACAGCAAGTATTCAAATTATTTATTCGGCGCGAAAATCATTGATTTTCTTGAATCATTGTGAAAATGAAATAAATAATTTCTTGAAATCCTGCAGTTCAGATTGAGCACAGTGCCTTCATTATCAAATTTGCGCACATTGCAATACATGGTTAGTTTAGTTTGAGATAATCTGCCAACAAAAGCTTTTGAAACTATAATTGGGACACTTGTTTGTTGTTTCTTGTCTGAATGTAGCTATCCACGATAAGTATTTTCTGCTCTTTTGTGAGTTGCATCTAAAAGGGATTGGATTAATTTTTTTTAAATTACAGACCAGATTTATATGTATTTTACAAAATACGTGTATCATGTTTACAGCTTAGGATGGGGTAAGAACTAGTTTATTCAACCAATGAGACCATGTATGTTAAAATCGGTTCAAAATTTATAATTTTGTTTACATTTAAAAGTGAGATGTACATTTTTTAAACGCCCTGTATTTTTAGCATCTAAATTAAAGCATTTCACCTTGATCATCATTTTTATATACTTGAAAATAAATAAGAGGGAAAGTTTCTCCTAATTCATTATCTTACTTGTTTAGCCAGCAAAATTGAAGAGAAAACATAGGTAAAAAGTATACCTCAGCAACAAGCCAAACTCTAGGTATACCGGATGCACACATAATCAGCAATCTGTCTCACGCTCAAAAAGACTTCATTTTACACGCGCTTGAAATGAGCGAGCGTCAGCACAGCGCCGGGCCACAACCGAGCTTCAAGTCACTCCTCACTCGGGCAAATCAATTCCCTGATAAGCACGAAAGCGGTGGGCTATATTAAAACGAGACGTCACTCGCAGAGCTTCGTCTTCATGCTCAGTTAGAAAACAACTTTAAAGACTGTCGAGTTCATTCTGTGGGAAAACAGCTTTCATAGCCAAAACAGGAACAGATTGAAACTATGTAAACCTTTTTTTAACTGCCGATATCATTTCCTAGCACGATAGAAATAAAAAATGAAGGTAGAATGATGATTTGCAATCAGAATACTTAACTTCCGTGATGTATTGGCAATAAAATTATAGTCTGGTAAGTCGCATTCCGTATTATGAAGATGGTACCTTAATCTAATATATATATATATATTTATTGAGATAGTGCAAAAGGAGTTTGAACGTATCATCGAAACTCTAGCAATGCAGGAACCAAATTGACAAAATCCTACAAAAAAAAACATACATTTTAGTTTTTTGCTTCAGCGGTAAGGCAAAGTTATTGGGAGGTCATTTGGTCCCCTGGGAAATGCGGGTGCTGGCGTTTGCTTATCGAGGTCCAATAGCCGATGCCAAACTGGAATTGAGGAACTTGGAGCACACTTTAACACAGTACCTCTTCGAGGAACTGTCATTCATGCAGGTTTTAAAGTTTTAACGTGAAACATTATTTAATTCCGATATTGAGTTGATGTTGGTGACAGCAAAAGTTTTTAAAGAAAATGTGCTGCATGTTGAAAAGAAGATTAATTTTAATTTTTCATCATTGTGGGCCTTGGTAAAGGTGAATTATGAACTTGCACTGTCTTACAGACTATATCCAAAAATTTCAGTTCCTATCAACTCAATAAGCTTATTTTATATTCCTACCAGCCATTCATGCACCTATTCGAATATTTTCAATTTTAAGCAACAGAAATAACTTAACTCCAATTCAGATGGTCTAAATTAATTTACTGTTAGTCCTGCTACAAGAACTGAAAAGCGGTAGAAATCAAGCACTGAGGGTGAAATCAAACTCTACGCTACAATGATATTATTGTTGAAACTGGTAACTAACTCTCTTCGATAAGCTGATACAAAAAATTATTTGTTTTTCTCTAGTGCAGATTATAATCCCTCAATTTCACGCACACAAATTCGATTAACGTACAATTTCCTCATTTCAGACACATCTTCATATTTTTATTGTTGAGAGAAATTGAAAGGTTATCTTTCAACTTTTTCTTACCCATGCTGTTAAGGAGGCCATGGTCCTCATAACTGGAACGTGATATATCCACCATGGACTCGTGGCCGTGAATCCAAAATTTCTAACAAAGTTCGTCCAAAAAAAAGCGCCAAACTTTTTTCTAGCAAAGGTGTGAACGAAAAATTACCTGTGAGCTCTCCTCTGCAATTTTTGGCGGCTGTTAATTAACGAGGAAGCTTCTGGGACCATGAAGCTTTCTTTGGATGAAAACTTCAGGATTTTAATAACGAAGAATGAAGAAGGTTTATTTAAAAGAGGGAAAAATTCCTTAGATATATCCATTCAGAGTATTTTACGAAATATCAATTAGACGTCTCAGAAGTCCATTTGCTAACTAACAGGTTAAAATCATTCGTTAGGCAATTACGTGGGAGCTCGACAAAAATTTACCTTCATTTATGAAATTATATTTACACATTATGGGAAAAAATTCCCATACAATCGTTTGTTAGGGAAGGATTAGAGAAAGAGAAGCAAGGTCTCAAGTTAAAGTTTTAATTAATTAAGTTCACTCTTATCAAGAGCGATTCAACGAACAACCGGAAACTTTTAATATTTAAATTTGACAAGAATTTTAAGGTAACGGTTAGTCGTCGCTATACGGATAGTTATTCATTAAAATCCACTTTATTAAGTTCACGTTAAAAGTCAGGGAAAGTTAAAAAGACCGCTTATGCCTTGGGCGTTAAAACGTTACCGCCGCCAGAGACCGCAGTCCAGGGCGCAGACGTGGCGAGCTCGAGACGTTGACGGGCACAGAGAGTAATACAGTTAGTTGGCACAGCCAGCTCCAATCAAAAATCGGAATTTAGGAAGCGAGAAGACGTTGCCCCCGCTCCGTTCACGAGCGGCACCTCGAGCGGTGGTTGACAGAGGACGAGCAACACCTTCTTCTTCTTCTCGAGGTGAGGGATGGTCTATCCCTCTTAAAGCCGCTGGTCTTGCAAAGAGAACCGTTGGACCTGGGAGCTTATTATCAAAGTTCTTCATCCACAGGTTTCTTCTTCCTTATTGGTTGAGTTTACAGAAAAGCAGAAAAGTCTGCATTACAAGTACAGTAGTTTTGTACAGCTCCTCCAACATCATAACACAAAAGCGATTAGTCTTCCAACACACAGTAACAAATTTTTTTTTTTCAGGCCTCTATTCTGAGGACATTTATCTACCTTACAATATAGATAACCTGCCAGTACTTTTCGGGAAAGTACCCAGGGAACTAAATATTCTTTTCTCAGTGCTAATAGGATAATTTCCTCCTCCTAATACATTTTTCAGATTAAATTCAACCTCCATACTTTCAATACACACCTTAAACACGAAACACCGAGTCGCAATGAAGGGCTGGACAATTCGGCACCACCACGCTTCAGCACCTCTGGCACTCGCCCCACCCCTCAACTGCTATAAAAAATAAAAATCAGAAAGTAAAGGCGAAACGCCTATACGACAACCAACTATGCCATTTCAAATATACTCTTATTACGCAAAACTCTACCTAATCTCGTAGGTTCTGGAAAATAGACACCTTAACGCAACGCAGAGGCTAGCCATGTAGAAATTAGCTGGAACAGCAGGAACACGGCTGCGACAACGTCAGCGCCAGCAGGAGCCTCCTTCGGAGTAAACTCTAAAAAACGTACAACTTTAGACCCCTATTAAACATTGAATCCGATAATGACAATATTCCACTAAGAATCAACACTAATGACAATGACAATATGATTACTAGAACACCACAAACCCGAGCTTTTAATGCACTCGGGTTTGACGATCCGTCTGACGATACGTTCAGACGGAGGGTTAAATAAGGAAATTAGATGAAACCAGTAGAAGACGAGTGCTTCAAGCGGAAAAATAGTAGGGATAGTTTCAAAAAGACGAACGACTTCTATAGTAATTGATGTCCCAAGGACTAGGTAATCATTAATACATTTAAGGTTCAATGTTAATTTCTTAGTATTAATTTACTTGCTTGACGCACCGTAGGAAACTTGACTCGATAGTCAACAAAATAAATGTAATGAAATAAAGGCACAAGCACACAAAATCATAAACAGAGAAACAGCAGTCAGTAAGTGGGTAGAGGTTCTTGCCTGAACTGGGTCCAGCGGAACTAGCCGCGAGCCACAACATCGTAACATGGGCCGACATTGCAACACGCTATAGAACGCCCTTGTAGAGGCATAAACGAACTGATAAAATACCCGATCAGGCAACTACGCTCGGAGGCTTCTTAAGTCGACATCAACCCAATAGCAAGTCAAACATTAAGTCAACTTCAGCTTTATTTCAGATCAAAACCGAGTCTGCCATTGAAAATCGCGTACCTACCACCCCAACTGCGTCCCTACCGAAACATTTGAACAGCGACCACCGAGCGGCGACTCGGCACCTACACGGAAGATTGAGAAAGCAACGCCAGCTCAGAGACGTCCAAGCGGTAGTGGGGAAGTTTTCCCCACAACATTTTTTATACAAATTTATTCATGACGCAGTTGGGAGGAAGAATCTGAACGGGTTTCATTTAAACGATTATAGAATCTATAGATTTGTTCAATAAAATTTGTTTTTCGCTGAAAATGATTGACTTTCTAAGGTAATTTAAAAAAATCATATCTAGAAAAGCCATGGATAAGATTTTCAACTCCTATTTATAGTGAATATTTATAGTGAATATTTATTTATATTCAACTCCTATTTATAGTTACGGTTCGTTGAAAATAACGAAGAATTTAAATAGCGTATGCAAACTGACTGTAAATGACGAAACAAAATTACAAAACATGTGCCTCATATTTTTAATTTAAACAGCTTTTATATTTAGAAATCCTACCACTCAGTCGCGCAGATTAGCGCAGTGTAACATGTCCCCGACGTAACACTTGTGCCACGGCAGATCACCGCAGTATCTGCGAAGGCAGGGTGTGGTGTGGCAGAGGAAAACTGAACATCCTCGTGGAAGACATCTGCCCTGCAGGCAGCTTCTGCGGTAGAGAGGACATTTTTGCCCAGCCACTGCGCCATGCTGGCGATGGCTATTTCGTCAATAATGCGATGATTAACTGCAGTCTGGTTCAAGCACAGAGGGGAATTTCAACTGGTTTTTAATAAGTTGCAGCCAAATTCGATTACACAGAAATGATGAGGTGTGGGCGAGCTGATTCTATAGCCTTTGACTACGTTGCACAGAGCAGACTGAATCAGAGAGAATCTGATTAAGCCTTGTTGTGAGGAAGTATCAATAGTCAAAATGAAATTGGTGTTTAACCATTTAATGAAATTGAATATCTGATCGCAAAAATGATGAAGGGAGAATATGTTAATATACTATGAGGCGTATGTATCTTTTAGACCAAATTCTTCACAAAACCTATGTGAATTAGCCACTTAATACGATACCAATACTTTTATTTAGATCTCAATGCTGGACACAGCATAAGTTCTTTTATAGCCTACTATTGACCATTGCCGTGTTTTCAGCGCACATGAGGGAGTTTTTCAGTTATGGAAATGTCTTCGTCGACGAGATTTCTTTAAATTGCCGTAATTGTGTATTCCAATCTCAATAATTTTGCTCTGGATAGAATAATTTTAGATGTTAACGCATTACCATGTGAAACTTTGCTCACAACCAAAAACCGATCGTAATTGAAAATTCTAACATTTTAATTTATCTTCTGAAATCGCCATCTTCGAGACCCAACCTCGAAAAAAAACGGAATATCGACGAAAAATACCCATACTGTTTGTACCAGTATCTTTTGAACCAGCTCGATGTTTCAATTCATGGTCATGACAGTGAACATGGTGACCAACATGTAGCAATTAAGGTTGGGAAATTCCTCAAATTGAATTTCACAGAGCATATCTATAAAAATTAATTCTCCGTACGGCACGTGTTGACGACTGTTTGATCCACTTCAGTTGCTTCACAACCATGATCGAACTTTCGTATTGCTGCTTAGGTGTGCAGGGAATTACGCAGCGCTGTGGCTTGAGAGGGTCTTGACGAAGCCTGATGTGCCCATTACGTGTTGTCATCACTTCAGATGCCTCTGTTCCCAGTAAAACATTAAAAGATAAAATAAACCTTCACTTCAGTCGGTTCCGTTGCTGGCAAAACATCAATAGTCAAAAGATACAATCGCTTTAGTTGTTTCCGTCGCCGGCAAAACAAGAAAAGGTAAAAGACACAGCCTAACACTGAAGTTTGAATGAAACATATTATGAGATATTATGAGATATAAGTACACTATGTGTGGTTGAGCTCCAGAAGCTTCGTTGCTAGATGAAACTACTATTTTCGTAAGCTTTCTAACAAGCTAAGTGTGGTGCCAAGTCATAGGGTCTGAGGTATTTTACAACCCGAAGTTTTGCGCATGCTGGTTCATGGTTGATCAAGTATAGCTCACCAAAGTCCGCTGTTCGTTACTTGGTTTCTTATGAGATCCCACTTTAAAATAAATTACATATTTGAATGAGCATGAGCAATACAAGAATTTTGTCTTTTCGTAATTTAAAATACAATTTTATGCAAAATTTTAACCAGTTTGATATTTTACAGGTCAAAATAATACACTGATTTATTATCAATTTAATTTACACTTGGCGGTCCCAAATACTGCCATAAACTGTGTACTCTCTTCATATATTTAGCTGAAAGACGTTCGCTAGGATGAGCGCAAATGCAATGGCGCTGTTTTATGCATGCAGCCTTTGAGCCAACACATCCATTGTTCAGCCGCAAAATAATACCTGCATTCTTTCCAGAGAACAATCTATTAGATTTATTCTATTATTCTTAGCGAAGCTTGGATATGATGGCGAGTTTTCCATCATATCCAAGCTTCGCAGTCTTTCTGTAGATTAAGGTAGGCTTTATTATGGCTGTCGAACTAGATTATGAATTGCTTCATGAATTGATTATTTGGATGAGCATAGCAATACAAGAATTTTGTTTTTTCGTTTTTTAAAATACAATTGAAATAGTGTTTTATTTCCTTAAAACAAGAGCATTCAAGACAAGCGTTGTCTTATTTTCCATTAAGATGTTTTGTTGGACTGCCACCTTCTAGGTAATCGTTCCGTAAAATTTTTCAGTTTTAATGGAAAACAAATATAACTAATACTAAAATCCCCTGAATAATAAACCAGTTTGTCGCTTACTTACCTGCACGGTTAATCTCTCACGGCCATCAGTAGTACCAAACTGGAAATAAGCGGAACCAAGCACAAATAAATGAGAAATAGATGCTCGATAGAATATCTGGATGGTCTTCATGACCCCGTGAGTTTTGAAGCAGCCGACTGAGGATTACGTAAAGCTAAACAATATCTGCTAATAAATTCGTATCTGAATTGAAAATTAAATTTATAATGGCGTTCACCAAAATGCTGTTGTACCCAAAAATTGATGCATCGAAAACAAATATGCGAAACATAAAAAAACGATGACTCTATTGGCGGAAAATTTGATAGAAGAGCATTTGACATAAAACGAAAATAACGGACGGGAATTTTTTCACACGAACCTACGCGTGTGTATGGCTGAAAATTTAAAAGAACTCATAGAAGTATTTGAGCACCTATTTACAACAAATGCTAGAATCAAATTTCATATTTTGATGATACGAGTGCACTAGATATAATGCAATATTGTACGGTTAATGATCAATTGTTACATTCATACAGTGCATGTTAAAATGACAATTAAAATAGCTGATGTACACATTAAATCGAATAGCACAAATCTTTCAAAGCTTTGAAACGGTACAACGATCGGCACATTCTAATGCAGTCATCACGAGTCTGGTTGCCTTCCAGAAATGTTCTCCACGGATGCCTACGTGGTAGCTATGATGCATCAGTTGTTATGAGTGATTCTTAATAGCAACAAGGTTTGCGAGGGCTTCATTAGAACATGCTAATCGTGGTAGAGAAGACTTTATTTGCAAAGTAGAAAAATGACAAGTGATAGTGTTAAGGTGAAAATTCCTACGGTGATCCGTCAAGTTATGAAAGGAAGGATATCAGTATACTCGTATATGTGTTATGATTCCCATGACAAATGATTTTGTTCTAAATTCAAATTCTGATGTCAAGCACTCGAAATCTCTTCGACGAAAGCTCTTTTTGTGGCCGGATATTATTAAAAACTGGAAAATAAATCCGGAAAACGGAATATATATAACCTTGCTGAAAATCTTTCGTTTTTCTGATCACGGCTTTGCGGAAGAAGAAGTTTTCTTCAGATCGCCTGTCTTAGTTTCCAGGAAGAATTCGAAACTGTTTAAATTATTTCTTCCTGTTTATCGTTTTTTGTTTTGCAACTGCATTTTTTCGTTTTTTATGTGTTCAAATTTAACTTTTTAATTAAGAATGTTTGCGCTTCTACCAGACCTGCATTACATTTAAATCGCTTTAATTCACATTACTCGTGACGCTTTCGCGGTCACTAATTAAATTAGCTTTGAACTTACTTTGCTTGGGCAGCATGTCGAACTTTCAATAAAAGTTGGCCTGGTACCTTTAACTGATTTCTCTTGCGTCAAAAGCAGTCTCTTTCTGTGGCTTAAACTCCTCGACCCCGGTTGCAGCCTCTTGAATAGACACTTATTGTTCAAGGCGATTAATAGTCAGTTACAGGGTAAAATCTTACTGACATGTATTTTGAAATAAGAGTTGATATGTTGGCAAATCATCTACCAGTCTTCTTTAAATCCTGTATCTCTCTACTCAGAACGCCACTAAAACTTCCTACCTGAGTACCGTGCTGATGACCGGCCACGTCCATTGTTTGTCTTTTATTTTTAAGGAGTTTCGTTTTTAAAACTAACCTTTCGCTAAAGAAGATCTTCGGTCTCCGTTTTGAAGGAATTTAATAATAAAAATACTACAGAGGACACTGCGGTACGTACTGCTAGAATCCCCAAGATACGCCTAACTTGGGTGCTGTTTCTGTTTTTGCGCACCTCGGTAAACGACTTGATATTGTTTCCTTGAAGTTCGTCTGTATTTAAAATAAATGTCCAAACGATTGCCCTTAAGTTTTTAATCCTAAAAATATAATGCAGTTTTTGTTCTGATGATGCAGAAAATTACCTGGGGAAACTCTCCAGACAAAACCACACGGAATCACTTAAGACGACCAATCCAATTGAAACCCATGATATGGCTTCTTTCCTTTGGAGTTCTTTCCGAATAATCCTGTTTTTTCGCGAATCAGAATTGACTGCGAGTTAATTTCCGTCTCCCTTACCTAGAATATCAATCCTTCGTTGTTTCATAAGCGATTGAAGATTAATCGTTCTTCTAAAAAGAACAGAAAACCTTTGCTGCAAGGAAACCAACTGCCATTAAACAGCAGGAAAAAATTTATTGAAATTGGTCAAATTTCGGCTTTGATAAATTTTGACTCAAAAAATGAATAGTATCGTGAAAAACGAATGACTGAGCACAACGACTCATAAAACTGGAGTTACAATTCAAGCGAAGTTGCATTTAATTACAACTGACAAAATTGAGAGTGACGCTGTACCTGCAAAAGTATTCATTGATTGTTTTCTTGCTAGCTTAGTAAATGCGATGCATAGGCCAGGGAAGACCGAGGGCAAGAAAATTTCACACAGTATCCGGGCTCGGTTCCACTTAGCCATGATAAGGCTTCTGAATTAAGTGCAAAGCGCAGAAACACCGAGTGTAGCGCTAAATTGTGTGAACACAGGTAGAGGTTGAGCACTGAAAGTGAAAAATTAGCTGGAAAACCTTTTGTCGTGGAAACATTTTTGGTTTTCCTTTTTTGCTTCGGCGTACCGTAAGCAACCACTTCAACAGTTTTTTGTTGTTTCATATTCCTGATAAAGCAGTAAAATGAATGATAACCTGTAAGTTTCAGCAGCTGAATCAATTTGAGAATCTTATATTTGCCATTCTGACTCCGTGATATTTATAACAAGAACGGCTTAAAATTTATCCCACATTTTATTGAATAACATGCTGTATATGGTGGTAGTTCATTGGAAAAAATTGCTGAACAGTATGTATTTATAAAATAAATTTTTATCATGCTTACCCTCACAAGATACTATTTTTTTAGAAACTTTCATAATTGCTTGAAATCGATTCCAAACTTTGTCCGCCGCTTCCACAGTTTTCCTAAAAATTTAGCACTTGAATCATGTGCTGGGAAATTATCCAATGGAGGTAAAATAATAGTTGTCGTACTTTTGATTTAAGAGGCTGCAGTCACGATGAGGGTTCGTGTTTCTGATTATTCGTGAAATCCTTCAAGGAAGCACATACGTAAGTGTGACTAAATCAGAGGTCAAGATGCCAGAATAGCAAGCAAAACCCGAGGGACGAGTTTGGCGGTCTGTAATGCCTCTATGTTGGACATGGGCTCGATACCTGGCCAAGTTTGTGATGTTTGAAGGCCTGATCCTGCGCCATTCCTTAGGCTGGACGTACACTCTAGCGGTGCTGCATGGGACGGGGAATTTTAACATAACCGGCACGCGATACGCATTCTTGCTAGGAAATGCAGGCAGAAAGACTTGTCTGAAGCAATTTCTATGCGAATAAAGCAGCATTACACTAAGAAAGAAACATGACGGTAAAGTGTTTCGAAGTAAACGTTGTCTCTCCCTTTCAGTGAAATATGAATCTGAGCAAGAATTCTGGTTGGAAATCAATGCTTGTGGATAGTGAGTATCAAAAAGTGGCTTAGAGCAGTTTTTTCAACCCTGTTTATAACGTTAATATGTCTCAGACCTTAATGAAGAGCAGTGAAAAATAAGTATTGCCTAATTTTGATTGAAATCTTGCCAAGGGAAAATATGTGAAACTTTGTTACGGATGGGTTTTAACGCGGCATTCATGTTACATTAACACAGTTTCCATAGACCCATTGGCATATCTGGGTGTTCTAAATTGAAATAATGTTGCAACCTGAGTTAACGTATCTTAGAGATATCGATTTTAGCATTCCTATGTTTTATAAGGATCAATGACATGATTTACCCGTTCGTCATGTTCCAAGAGTGAAGTTGAGCATTTTTCTGATGCTCTTTTTTTCGTTTGGCCTTACCTTCTTTTATTGAACGTAAGGTCATAATAGTTCGAGACATCTGCCCTTTTTTGTAAGATAGATGATAGAATTTTCCATCGGCGCAATGGTACCTTCAGTAGTTCAATGAACGAACACATTTATGATTGATTGCTAGCCAACAAAAGAAGTCAGGGTCCAAAAGAAATGTTTTGTCTTTGCCTGGCAGGAGGTTGGCGGTCGCGGCCCTTGGGTCGCAGTCATCAATTTTTCCTGCTGATGTTGGCCTTCGTGGTGGACCTCAGCTACCTGCATCTCTATGTTTTATTTACGCTCCTAAACGCTGGTTAACAAGATCCTCGCATGCGACAAGAAAGACCCCAAAAATGTCTCAAGTTTAAAAGTATTGGTATTCAAATCCGTTAAACACATCAGTGAGGAAAATAATTTCATGTTACGTGCGATAGCCTTACGTGGTGTTGATGTGACTGAGGGAATTTTCTCTGAATTGGTGTACGTGCGCGCACAACGACACCATCTTCAACAGTTTATCGCTACAGACGGCCACCATCTTCCTGATCTTCAAAAAGTGAGCACAGAGGCGGCATTGTACACTGATTAAAAATAATTATGCAAGTATTGTTTTACTTTTCTTAATAGTCTTTCAAAACTCAGGCGATTGATTGGCCCCACCCTGAATATCTTTTTGTGAGCAACATTCAGCGGATGAAATGAACTTAATTTTCTGCATAGAGATAGTTTAATTCCTATAGTTGTTTTAATCTCTCCTCAGACGATTCAGTACGTTGCCCTAGAGTGAGACAACTGATGTCATGAGAGAATGAAATCACTAAGCAGGTCACATATTTGAAAAGTAAATTAATGCTTGCAGTAATTTTTTTAGTTCAGTAGAATTTACAGGGATTATGACATAATTCTTATTTTTTCGAACATCTGATGTACTATTTTTCATAACGATTGTAAATTCTACATCGCCATGCCCTTAAATTCTGAGTACGTGGTCAAAAATTCACTGTGAATTTTCTTTGACTACTAAACAGAAAATAAAAAAAAATCGCTCGACAGATGAATGAGGGTAAAGATATAGCTCATAAATGTGAAGCGGAAAAGAAATATTGTTATTCCATGAAATGAACATAAATGTTTTTTAAGTGTATGGCTAGAATATGAATAGAACTACACCTTTTTCACTTCAAATTAATCTAAGTCAAGATCAAATTAATCCGAGTCAAGTTCAAATTAATCCGAGTCAAGTTCAAATTAATCCAAGTCGAGTTCAAATTAATCCATGTCAAGTTCAAATTAATCCAAGTCAAGTTCAATTTAATCCAAGTCATGTTCAAATTAATCCAATGCTTTGTTCAAGTTCAAATTAATCCGAGTCAAGTTCAAATTAATCCAAGTCAAGTTCAAATTAATCCAACCCTCAGTTGAGTTAAAAATGACAAAATGATTTGTTAATTTGAGAATTTGTGTTAAATATGTATCTATTGGATCTGATAAGCAAGACTGGTTTCGAGGATTTATTTACACTCATAGATATTTATATACGTGAAATTCCACTTCATCACATCTATGAAATCAAATACATGCATGTACAAAATATTATCATTATGTATGTAGATTTAATCAATTCTATATTTATTTACAATTCAAAATATAAAACTTTTAAGACTTCAATAACTTTTATAATAAGCATTTTATGAATATTTAAGCCTTGAAAGTATTATACATTTAATTGTGAACACACTCAAATAAAATCAGTATAAGTTAGAAACGTTGTTTCTTGTATCATTATTGTATATTGTAAGTGGATCCAACATTTCTACACATTGACTAACACGGAATTAGAATGGATGGCAACATTTATATTGCTAATGCAGGAATGTATCTGGGTAGTAATGTACAAGTATAAATTGTAATCAAACGGCATCATACATTAGTACTCAGTGATTCGTGTTTGTATATTTCATTTGAAGATTAAATCTACATATCGTTCAATGATTACCTTTTGTATCAGCATGTATATGATTTCATAGATGTGATAAAGTGGAATTTCCCGTATATAAATATCTATGGGTGTAAATATAGCCTCGAAATCAGTCTTGCTTATAACATCCATAGATACATATTTAGCACAAAAAACTCAAATTCACAAATTATTATGTCATTCTTTAACTCAACTGAGGGTTTGATTAATTTGAACTTGACTTAGATTAATTTGAACTTGACTCGGATTAATTTGAACTTGACTTGGATTAAATTTAACTTGACTTGGATTAATTTGAACTTGACTTTGATTAATTTGAACTTGACTCGGATTAATTTGAACTTGACTCGGATTAATTTGAACTCGACTCGGATTAAATTGAACTTGAATTGGATTAAATTGAACTTGACTTAGATTTATTTGAAGTGAAAAAGGTGTAGTAGCTCATGATGTAGAACTCAGTTCCTTGAGCGGCCTCTGAAGGCATTTTCACGTTAGCCCTTAAAAAAGTGAAATTAAAATTTCAGTTATAAATTTTAGGCTGCCCTACGTTCTAAATTTGGTGTTTCTGATTGTTACTCTGACGCATAATACTCTCGGATCATAATTTAAATCGAAATTCAACACATATATTTAATGTCGTGTGTATTCAACAGATAACATATTTCTCCATATATCTTCAATGTTCCTCCCCCTCCCGCTGCGAAATGAACGCATTACTTGTGTTCTTACCACGCTGTTAGACGCACATCTCTTTTTAATTAAGACGAACCTGAATAACAAGTTCTTCGTCACGAGCAAAATTGCGGATTAGAAAGCCAGCTTACGGTTCATCCACAGCCAGCTCTGCTAATTAAAGTGCTCGGTACGAAGCGAGCCCTGAGATCACACTAGAGCGATGTAGCGTTATTCGCAAACATCTAGCTAACGAATGAATAATTATGATATGTTTCTGCATAAAGGCTTGTCATTTTTCCCAGAATTGAAAATTGATGCTCATAACCACGTACTGTAAAATTTCTCATATCTAGATAACCTATTCTAAATGACCTATGTACACAATAGCGTATAATGCAGTGAACTAAACTTCATACGAGTTGTGCAGATCATTCGAAATTCAGGTTAATTCACAGACGTGTCGTCGTTTCCATACTTAGGGCTTCTTAAAATGCATTGTGAAAGCATTTATAGCTTATGCTATGCGTACTGTAATTCTCTGTGTGCAGCTGCTGATTTCCAGTATAAAATGCTGCTCTGCATGTAGCTACTGGTCTGCTTACTGGTGATCCTTGTCATACAGCTGCTGTTCCGCGTGATGGCGATGCACTATGAACAACTGTTACTCTGTACAGGATAAAACGAACTACAAACGTTGTAATGAATACTTTAAAAAAAACAAACGTCTTAGATTTGTAGAAACTCGTCAATACATTATACAAACAGAGGTGAGTGTGTAAAGAATGAATTTTTTCTCGAAACAATACAAACTGAAAGTGAACTTAGAAACACTCCTACAAAACATTCTAACAATAAAAAGCGCTCTAGGTACAAATCGGGACAATAAATATTATAGAATGATTGATAACTTAGAACAGTGGTATCCATTACGCAGCTCGCGACGCGCTGGCGGCTCGTGATGACTCAATTCACGGCTCTCGATAAATATCTATACATTAATTAATATGCTTACAACTAAGTTCGTGTGTAACGCTCTCATCAGAGTTTGCGATATCATGGATACCGAATTCTTGAGTGTTACAAAAAATGATCGCCTTTACATGCATAAATAGGTTTGATATTTTTCCAGGATAGGATAGGTAGGATAGGTTAAATTAGGTTAGGTTAGGATGTTTATAATTTTTATTATCTTCTTTATTTTTATTTATTATTATTTCCGTTATTTAAATTTTTCCTTGCATTTTCAATTTTATTTTTTCTTATTTTTTATTCTTCTATCTTTTTTATTTATTACTTTTTTATTTTATTTTTTGTTCTTTTTAATTTTTATTTATTCAAATTGTTCAATTCTTTTATCTTTCTTATAATTTTTACTATATTTAAGAATTTATTAATATTTTTATGTTATTTTCTATTTTTCACTCTTTATTGGTTTTTTCAACTCTTATATTATTTGTATGATTTTTTGTTTCATTTCATTTTTTATTTATGATTACTTTCTGATTTCATAATTTTTCAAATTTTGTTATCTGTTTTTTCATTTTATTTGCGTTTTCATTTTATTTATTTATGGCGCTTGGGAAAATAAGCACACTTGGAAAGAGAAAAGGGAATGTATTTATTAATGGCGAATTCGATTTATGAACTTATAAAGAATAATTTTTAAAGGTTGATTCATTTTAGGTGTACGTATGCGAAAATTGTAATGATCAATTCTAGACTTTGATTCGAGATTCTCGTGTTTGGCTGGGAGCAAATTTTGCGATTGACCTTTATTCTATAAATAAAATTTCGGTTCTAATCTCATTAGTACAGAGGGTGAAGACGATAACGGCTATTTACTAACTCTACCGTTTAGATGTAATTTACGTGAAATTTCTCTAGAATCATTATTTTTCATTTTTCGCTTTAAATAAATGCTACGTAAATTCATACATCGTATATATGTAAAAATTCATTTCTCATTCTGCTCCCAAGTTGCATTCATATCTTCACTAACCATCCATTGACTCGCCAACTGAAAAGAAGCGAGGAATTCCATCCGTTGCTGACAGATTTTCCCCAAATTAATTTTTATGTGTATCCTAGAATCAGTTGATAAGTTGGTTCATATTTCAAGTGAGGAGAGCGTTCTGATTTAGTGCTGTAGGCCAGCACACGTGCGATTGCTGGCAGCAAAATAATATTGGTATCACCGTCCTGCAACCATGTGTACACTGAGCTGACACGGGGAAGTCTTCTTCTGTACTGACACAACCCTTTAAGGAACGATCTAATTTTCCAATCCAGGAACACTTCTTAGTTAAAGAACATCACCACATTCATTCTAATTTCTCCCCTTTGAATACTAAGTGAACCAATCGTCCCCACCATATTTTAAAATCGTTGTACATCTCTGAGCGCTATTCTGAAATCAATGCAAATAGTCCGCCTTTCGAGTTATATATCGACCGGTTGTATTGCTTGCCGCAATTTGAATGTTGAATGTCGAGTCTGTCTAGGGTCAGGATTTTTGGGTTTTAGCACTTGTTTTTAGATTCATTTTTCCAGGGTAATTTTTTATCAATAGCTTTCTTCTTTCAAGCTCTGATGATAAATTGTTAATGAATCCGGAACGTTTGTATTATAAAAAATGTTTGTGACAACATTACCAGTTTATATAAAAAATCATATTTCAAAAACATTGCACAGTTGTTCAAAGTTGATGTTCTACGTACAGCTGCTGCTGTTTCAATATTAATAATCAATACTTAGCATTTCTGGACAACTTGCTCATTGTCAATTTTCAAAAAATCTGACAGCACTAGTATACAAATGCGGTTAAAAACAGCATGAAGATAAACTTTTACCCGTCGTTTTAAAACGTGAGTGCATGATCATAAGTTATTGAGACTAGTGAACTCGTACAAATAAAAACCACTACATACAAAATGAACATACAGCGACTGTATCAGTTCTTCAATTATTGTAACCTTAGGGTAAATATTTTTACATCCTTAATATTCCAAGTGCGAGCACGATATTCAGCTGTGCTAGTTGGAAGCCCTCTGGAAACTAAAATTTTGGAAAAGCGCGCTTGAATTTTGAATCTGTTTAATTGCGTGTTTGATCACGTAGATACATTTAGACGAGGGTGCACTGCTATTTGATTACATCTGTAGCTCGTATGGTATGATTCTCCCTGAACTCTAAAACTGTACACAAACTCCCCAGCTCTACTTTTTCTTTGCCTGAGCATGTATAGTTTTAGGTGGTCGCTTGAAAACTCTGCACTCGGAAATATAATTAAAGTCAGAGATTAGTCATAGGCTAAATTTAAAAAGTTAGGCTGAGCCTGTAGGGCAAAAACAATGAATTAAATTTGATCATCTTTTCGAAGCAAAGTTTGATAGTAGAATGGCATTTCAAACTTCTGAACTAGCGTGACAAGACATGAAATTTAGTCATGTATGAGTGCCTAAGTACACGGCCTCATTCATTTATAGTTAAAATTTTTATTTGAGATTCTTAATTTACGAATATCACTTAGTCATCGCTATTTTTCTTAAGCACATTTTTTAACCTCTGATAAATGCGTAAATTTGTTCATCAGAGTTAATTTTGTCGCTGTGAATTGCACAGGGATGGCTTATCTGGAACTTTTAAAATCAACAGTACAAAGGCAATGAAACATAGTAAGTACAGGGCAATTTAAAGAGATGCAGGATAGATTGGAATTTTATTCATATTTTAATGATAGAATATAATGTTTCTTAGATCATCCCGATTTTTGTTTAAACAAGCAAATACTTATCCATTTAATTATTCTGTATGAAACATAATTGTGTTTGATAAAACTTATTTCACACTTAATGGTAATTTTATTCCCCGATATTAGAAATTCCTTTGAAAATCTAAGAGACGTTTCTCAGAGTCCACTTAACCCAGCTGAAGATGCAATGTGGGGTGGTCTGGTATCATATCTTCAATAATCAGTGGTCATTTGTTGAAGTAGGTGATAATGCAGTGACTCATGATGGAAAAAAGGCTGAATATTCGGGAATATTTTCGTGTAACGGGGAAAGTTAAAAATCCTAATACAAATCATGATGGAAAAGTAAGTATTTCAACGAAGGTAGACTAGGTACTTGCGAAAAGTCATTCCCGCTAGAATAATGCACACGTAAAGCTATTTTATTCATCAACTTTTCGTCTGTCTGATAAAATATTTAATTTATTTTTATAAATCATTCACAAACAAAACATTTTTTGCAAACCAAAGCATTATAGAAACAAGTATATTTAATGGATTCTAAGATTAGTTATTTTGTTATGTTAATACAAATATTATTCACTGCAGTATCGTCATCAGTCTCGCGAAGTGATTTCTCGCGAGTTCAACACCACAAGCAATAATTATTCAGATTAGGAAGTTTTATTTAGTCTGAACGAAAGCGTTCGTGAGAGAAAGTCAATGGTCAAGATATTGAACTGACTTTCGTCCCCATGTTTTAGGCCGGGGAGCATATTGAAACAAATGGAGGCTTAAGCTTTCACTGAAGGCCTGTCCATTGCTTGTTTTTGCCCATGGCTGAGCCATTTGTCACTGATATTGCTGCAATAAATCTCGTCTGCTTTATTTTGTCTGAAGGGCAAGTTAGAATAATATTTAGAATGCCCAAGCTTGCCTCTGCAGAATTATTGGATTTGTAGCTTAATGAAATATGGGAGGAAATATAATATTCTGTGAAGCTCCGCGCGTGCAGCCACGGCATGCGACGGCATAAGAAATTATCCTGGCGCGTTGTCTTTCTTATGTCTTGCAAAGAAATAAATACGGGTATTGGCTTAAAATATGTATTTTACATCCGCTAACAGCACTCCGTGTTAGTAACCGCCTTTGTAAGTAAGCTCAATGTCAGTTTAAAAATCTACCAACAACCACGTAATTTTAAAATTAATTAAAATTGACTCTTTAATTAAAATTGATTCTGAATAATATCTATGATATTGACGGCGAAGTTTGCAACTTTTAACCACCAATTTTCTTTGTCACAATGACTATTTGGAATGTACTAGACAATATTCACAGTCATTTAGCAAATTTGAGGGACTTTTATGTTGTCATTCTTTTAGCTTCTACGCAGGAGTACTACATTTACACCCTTAAAAATGAGATAGGATTCCGGCATTTCATTCATCATATATTGACATCTCTTTCCTTTATTTATAACGTCTGTATGCAAGATAGATAACTTATCAATTTCTCGAAGGTAGTTATAAAATGTTGTTTATTGTAAGCCAAAATTTGAAAATACTTCATATATTTTTCCAATGGCAAATACAGGGAACGTAAGAGTTCGTGGTCTATTTTCCGTGGAAAAACAAAATTATGTTCAAATCATCTTTCAATTTAGGCCAAAATGTATATATCTTCATGAATTTAAATTTTCTATTTATATTTTCATATGTGATTTAACATTCTTGATCATATTCAATTAAACGACGCGCTGCAATTAGTAGGCTCTGCTATGCGGGCAAGATCAAATTAAAGATTGCCTGGTTACTGTGGACACCCAAACCTGCGGTTTTCACACACTTGGTCAATGTGACAAATTTGGACGCACCAAAGATAGTCGTGACAGTGTTTGCCCTCGAACTTCATGCGTGCCCTTCGATTCCCAGCTCCACCAGAGCAAAAGTCAGATGAAATCCCAAAAGTCAAATGTAAAATTGCGCATATAATAAGCCCAAAAACCAATTCAAAAACACGCAAATCACTTTCCAACAGAACTGTGATCTTTTTTTTTGCATGTTGAATTCTGGAAATTAGAACAAGTTTCGAATGCTTTGTAACAAGGAAGTGTCTCTCCCTCATTGTTGGATTTCAGCTACTTGAAGTCCAAAGCGTGTGTTTTCTCCCTTAACTGAAACTCTGAAGCGCTCCTTCTAAATAAGATGGAAGACAATCCCTCGAGACTGACCACGTAATGCGGCAGAACGTTCTCGAAGCAAATTATACTTAGTTCGTCGACCTAGACTGGGACGTATCAAAAATTGGCTAAATAGTTAAATGTTCTCTGCAGACATTTTAATGATCATTTGGTTTTTCTGGACATAAAAAAACATGTATTTTCTATTATGTTAACACAGAGACTTTTTTCAAAACTTATAAAATTTGGAAACTAGAGAACTGAGAAATAATTTTTTTACAAAATATTAGTCTTCTAGAGAGTAGTCATTCACTTGTAACGGGGAAAAAGTTACGACTCATTCACTACCGTTTAAATTCGAAAAATGAAAATAGAAACTGAGAAATTTAGCAAAAAAATATGAACAAAGGTTTTATCAAAAAATCGTAGGAAACATGACACTCCATTACCTAAGAGTCCAATTCTTTTTACTTTTTCATTGTCTTGTTTTAAATGCCACAATTAACTCATGTTTGAAGTCTTTCATGTATGCTAGTTCTTTTTCACATTGGGCTTGCATGCTGTTTTTCTTCCACAAGCCCTGACAAAATTCTTCTCTTTTTTGTATACCTAAAGTTGTCCATGGAACAAAAACATAAGAAGCTAACTTATTTTAATAAGCTATCAACATTTTTTCCGTAACAAAAGTTGCGTCCGTCACACTTCGAAAACATAATAAGACTAGCATGCCCGTTCCGCCAACAATGTGAAGGAACTAGGATATGTTCGATATAGAATGCAAAACTCTATTAGGTAAATAACATACCGAAAAAAAATTTGAATGTAGATTTCTTAGCTATACAAGAGGTGTGCAATTAGTGTACCTGCAGCACAACCATCAGTGCCTCAAAATTTCGCTACAACAATCATATACTTTTCCAAGCCCAAAAAATAAAAAAACTACTGTAATACAAGTGATTCAAAATATTTGATATTTGATGATTTATTTTTGCAGATACGCTCATGAAGTAATCCATGTTATGGTCTGTAGTTTCGATGGCTGGGAAAATTTTCACATTTCATAAGTTCTTCCAGTACGTTCGTTCATCTCACTCACTTCGAGATCATCATAAAACAAGCGTACGTGCGACGGGTACGCTCGGAAAAATTGAGGCAATTAGTACATATTAAACTAGGTTCTCAAATTATTTTAACCATTTGTGAAAAAACAGGTTTTGAAAATGCAGGGGTAGTTTTTATAACGTTTGTTGTTTTCTTGTAAGATTTATAATGAAATTTTCAATGATATTCGAAAATAATAATTTAACATTTCAAATGTTAAAAAAAGTATTAGGGAAACTTTAGCATCAAACATTACTGCGGGATCTTATAGGCCCCTACTCTGTTTTTAACACACCGCGCTAAGCATGTCTCTAAAAATATTCGAAATACTTGAATTTAGGCAATGTTTTTAACATTCTGTACGTATCAGAGTTGTAAGCTAAATAAGTTATAAACATATAAAGTAACTTTCATTTTGGGAAAAGGTAAAAATTATCTGAAATTGAGTGGTGGGTAATAATGGTTCTCAGAGATAAATAGTTTTAAATTAAAGACATTGCTTAAAAAATTGAAAAATCATTGAAGGCTGTGCATTCATAATTTGCAAATTCATATGATTATTTCAACAAAAAATTTGAAGCGGAAAGATTTTTCGACGTTTGAAATGGTCTAGAGCGTTATGTTATCCTGAAGAAAATTGAAAAATGAAACCGATGCATCTCCAAGGACAATTCAAATATTTTTCAATAACAATGGATTCATCAACATTAAAAGAAAGCAAAACCCAAAGCTATCTCAAAGGCACAGAGAGCGGTGGTTCGAATTGGCTAAGAAGCACCAGACATGATATGGCTGATGGAACATCGTTGTGTTCACGGATGGGAAAAATTTAATTTTGACCGACCAGACGGTCTACAACTGTAGAATAAAATGAGCTATAGGCAAATTGTAAGTTTCATTTTTGTTACTCCAATTAAAACAAATTTATTTCATTAATAAAATGTATGCGCACTATGGAAAGAGTTAACGCCTGTGCTGAGCTTGTCTACCAATAAGCCCAACCCTGACACATTTGCTGTTCTTGATTACAGCTCTTCTTATTGAGTCACCTGCAGATTAAGAACGCAACAGAGCTACCGCAAATTACCAGACTCAGGAGGCTTCAGCATCAGGCAGTAAGAGGCTTCAGCACTCGGTCCTCAGGAAAGGAGGCTACATCCGCTCTCCTTGGTTTTCGGGACATCATCGTCATTTACGCTGGGACCTTAATCTGAAATATTTTCATTCAATATTCTACTCTTGTTTATTATTCTTCGACCAAAAACGGGATGCCGACAATTGTGAAAACGCGAACTTCGTTATAAATATGTAAGCTCTTCGTGATGCTCCAAGCCAAAGATTGGAGCCGGGGAAGCTCTGCGCTCTCTTGGCGTGACGCGGCATGGGGAAGTTTCAGCAGCAATTCCGCGCCTTTCTGTCTTCGCCTCACGCAGTGGGAGCGCTGTGCTGCCAGCTTTCCTCAAGCGGCGCACGTCTCTTGAGCTCTACTGCACGAAGGAACGGCCTTCTAAGCACGTCCTTTATGGTGAGTTGGGAAGCAATTTCAGTGCGGTGTTCTCTTACCATCTCAGTGCGTCGATTATTGTAAATAATTGCCAGTGCGAACGGATATTATAAATTAGTTTCGTCTGAGCCGTACATAACTATGAACTTTAGGCTCAAATAAGCTTAAGCTCTTTTGTAGCCTATAGCTACCAGTCTAGCTGGTTAGCTAGATGTTTGGGCTAACATTGTTTAGCTGCTGAAATTCCTCTTGAAGGTACGAGTGTTGGCTCAGACTTCTTGAAGCGAGCTGGGGGAGTGCGGAGGGTTACCGCGCTGGCCCGTCGCTAAACTCCGGGCTCCCACCGCTGCGTCATCGGGGCGAACCGTGCCGGCCAAGCTATACACTTCATGTTTTCTATTCATGTTCACTGTTTGCGCCTATGCTCAGTAAAATCATGGCTGCCACATGTGGTTTTTACTCCATTGGTGACCCTTCTCCAGAATCATTTTCAAGAACAACACTGTGACAATGAAAGTGCTTCAGTGACCTTCTTCACCTGAGCAAGTGGTGGCGAAGTAATGGTATAATAATTTTAATTTATGCAAATAATTTGTGTATTGCCGCTATTTTTTGACAGACCTCTTACAACAGTTTTTAAATATTTTTCTATACCTACTAGTTGAATGTGCTGGCCCTGAAATGTCATTAATAGTCCTTACCGTAGATACACTGGTCAACTACTCTATTTTGATTAGCTTAGGGTAGATTAGGTTTAGTTTCGGTTCCTTATGATCGATGAGTATAAGATAGGCAAACATTAACGTCATTATGAGCACTTTTCACAATTTTTCGAGATGATGTATAAAACACAAATTGCAGTTAAAGAGTCAATTAGGTTTAGCATGATACTTAACACTAATAATTACGACAAAGGAGGATAAATCATTTTTAACCGGCGGACGAGTAGCTCAGTTACTTGAAATGACATTTTTTAAATTCAAACTAATTTGACAGAAATTTTTTGTTTTGTTCATGCTGTATGTTTGCCTATTAGTAAACTTTGGAAAAAACATTTTCGAGTGCATTCATGCATGATAGTATTTTTTTAGTTTTTAAAGAGATCATTAACTCAAAATCAGGAGTGTATGTCCGACTCATATTTGAAAACTTTCTTTGACACCAAAATTTCGAAGTATGATGGGTGAAATTGTGTTTTCTCAGCGGTATCAATTTTAAGCGTTGGCTATTTTTCAAATGAGTGTGGTAAAATTAAATGATTGAAGATTGCAATCGCATTTTCGTAGTGAAGCCTTATAAGAAAGTAATAAAAATGTCTGAAATCTGTCCTCCAACACTTTCGTTGCCGTTTGACATTCAAACATGCCTACGCAATTACGATGGTGTGCTCTGATTTTTTCGCTAGTTTTCGCCTGAAAATATTAGCAATTATTTTTATTACATTCAATATCATAACTAAATTACGAAAATTTTAATAACTTTGAGAGTCCAATTATTTTGAAGTGATTTCCTGCTGTAAAAAATGTTGCAGTTACTCTCACAAATTCATATTGGAGACCCTCCGAAGCAGGTTTTGAATGTGTGGCTGAAGTGGTCGTTAACTTTACAATACAATTCTAAAGCCAAGGCCCGGTATTGAGTCCAAATTGCAGTCTACCGCTTATTGGGGTCTTTCACTTGGATGCCAATCCTGAATAGAGACAATGTGGAGACAAAGAGCCAGGACGGACGTTTCAGATGGTCAGCAATTCTAGCGTGAAAATTATAAAGTGTTCATCGCGTGCGAGAGTAAACGAAATTTAAATGCTCTCAATTTGAGCCTTTCGCTACGAAACATTGTCGCCGGCGTTGTGACTTTTATCTTACCACAAGAAGTAACGGAAAGTCACAGACTTGTGTTGGATGAAAGAAATAATGACTTTTTCAGCCAAAAATGAAAATAGTTACGATATTGCATGGAGATACGGTTTTTCATAAGTGGGGTAAAACACAGGGAAAAAAATTTGAGTTTGATCTCTTGGCTGCTCGTAGCTTAATTTGATGCTGCTATATAAAAAGAGAGCTCATTTTTATCCAGTGAACTTTCTGAAATATCAGGTGTTGTACATAGTGAATGAACCAAAAAATATTGCGTACAGTAAATCTGTACTTATTTAATAGTGTTCAATACCTTCATCGTTGGAAAAATTATTGAAAACTCTATGACTGGAAAAGCTTTTTAAAGTTTATATGAACTTGAAAAATATAGTTAAGGTAAGTAGAAATAACATGTAGGTAAAGTAAAAATTTTTGTTTGTATTAGTCTAAACAGTTCATCTATGTAATAGGCAATCTTGTTTGACGTTCCAATCATCGTCAAACAGTGTTTGTAGATCCCATACGCCTTTATGCTGTTTTCCTTTGACTTGCCAGCATTCGTAAACTGGAGAATTCATCAGATGTGTTCACAGTTTTCAGTTCTGTAATTGCAGCCATAAATGTGAAACGACTACTTTTTACTCCTGCTCTTGTTTACTTTTGTTTTGAAACATTTTCTCTTGTTTTACTTCTAGCTTAGCTTTTTAGCTTACTCTTGTTTTTAGACTTTTGAATACGTATGATGGGTGAAATTGTGTTTTCTCAGTGGTATAAATTTTAGGCGTTGGCTAGTTTTCAAATGAGTGTGGTAGCTTTAATTAAATGATCTAGGATTGCAATCGCATTTTTGTAATGAAGCTTTATAAGGAAGTAATAAACATGTCTGAAATCCATTCTCCAACACTCTCGTTGCTGTTTGACTTCCATTTTTTCGAAGTTACTGGATTTTATTCTGCTTCATTTGTTTCATTTGTAGTTTGACATTTGTGTTTTAGTGCTCAGGTTTTAATAAAATTGAGCCTAATCGAACGAAATGGCTAATTGCTATACACAAAGTCTTCAATTATGGACGTTGCAGGTTAATATAAAAGATTTCAATGTGTGCTTCGACAATTTGCTAAATGAAGTAAAATGTCTCATATCTGAAACGCGCAAAACCCTCGGTTCTAGAGTCTTGCTTCCAAATTCATACTTTTTTCTGACCTACAGGTGCAGCCATTGATTTTATGAAAAGTGAGTTTTTCTATTTTCACGTTAAACTTATCTGTAGTATTGTGTAGTTTTTTCGTAGAATTGGTTCATAGACCAATACTACTGAATAAGGAACATGAATCAAATTTTACTACACTCAGTCACTCCTGACTGGCCAAAATATTATGCCTAGGAAAATATGTATGTACTAGATAGATGCATGAAAGCTTATCAATTTCCTGTGCACAACCACACCCTACTTTTGTTCTTTAAATAAATTTGTTATCGTGCAATATTCTTGCAGTTCCGGGAATTGGTGCTGACACTGAGTGTCGCTATGCATCATAACTCAGTGAAATAACTTACGTACTACGTGTTTCAGCTAACTTAACATCAAATGACCGTAATAGTTAGACTATACATTTTTAAAATTATTTTTCACCCTGGTGAAAGAAATTTCACCAGAAATTTACTCAAAGAGTTGGAATTCAATGCTGGAAAAAAATTGATATCTTATTCAGAGTTGATTAGTAAAATTCGAGGTTGGGGAGTTGCGAAGGAAGGAAGCCAGCACTCAATGTTTGGTGTAGAGGCTCATTTCCGGTTGAGGAACATTTGTTTGATGCGTAAAATTCTTTCACTCCGCTAGGGCTAGGCTTTAATAAAATGCTCGCACAAATAATATATTTGTTAGATGAAATTATTCCCGAATTATTAAATCTTGGATACGATCTTCGCAATCAGATAAGCTGCAGGCAATGATGCAATGTTCTTAAAAAGTCTTACCTAGTAAAATTTAAAACTTTTTCTAAATCTTTGAAGAAAACGGGAAGTGGGCTTAGATCAAGATCCAGGAAACTAAAAACAATGTAAGCTAGACAGCATTGCCCGCAACGTCTAAAAATGATGACAAAGAAAAAATCTACAAGCGCGAAATTTTATTGACATTCGCATCAACAAAGATTTCTTTTCTGATACATCCCATTGGCCCCATTCAATTCTACGTGATGAAACATTCGCATTTGTATTCCATATTTAACAGCTACTCAAAACTTCTTCTAATTGCCCTGCCCAAATAGAAAATAAATGTTCTTTACCACTGAAAAATTATTGATGCTAATTACGGCTGAATTACATTTGGGACTAACCAAGGATTAAATTATTTAAATCGTGACCACGGTCTCTGAGATTTGAAAAAGAAAACATTTTGAAAAAAGAGGTTTCCTCGAAAGGCCATTGTTGTTGCCACTTTTAAATTATTTTAACCGAGTCATAAACGAGCAGCAAAAAATGCACTGCGCTAACAAAATTTCCATTCGATAGAAGATAAATTATGTTTTGCATTATACTGGTCAGAGTTGTATTTGAAGGATGATACGAAGTTTTTCTGCGAAAGAAGTGTCCTCAAAAGTGTCGTGTTTTGTGTACAACAACATGACATCAAACAATGTTGATGACTGTAGAAATCGTGGAGAAACACACATCAGTTTATTTAACCAGGATTTTGGTCATCTAACAAGCCGAACACAGGGTCGAAGTCGAACATTTACTCAGTGGCCACAGAAATTAAATTTTTCGTATAATGACTGCTCATTTTGTTTGAATTTGTAATCTCCCTAAAAAAGGTTACGCATTCATAATTTTTACATTCAAAGTAAATATGCAGAAGCTGTTAATGACAGGAATACTTTCTTTCTTTGACGGACGAAGCATAACTTAATTCATGAATTTTACACAGGATGCCAAAAAATTCGTCTGCTTCGAATATTCTTATTTTTAGTGCTCACTGAGAATAAAATAAATCGTCTGCTACGTACATTTAGAGGAATGTGTAGTTAATAAAAAAATAGGGAGAAGCAAAAAGTTTTCTTGCAAATTGAGTGCTACACGTACGCATCAGACACTCACATAGATTTATTGTCTATTTGAGTAGCTTTTTTCTTTGCAAGATGCTTAATGTACTATTTCAGTGCGTGTGTATAGTGCTTCAGTGCTTCCTCTTTATATTTATAACTGCTTTCAGCAGATAAGTTTCCGAGCGAATTTTCACACTTTCTAAAGTTCGTCGAATATGCGAGACACGCTCTCATGCTTGCCGTGTTCAGTTACACTTCCATGATGGTAATTTTCTACCCAGAACATTTTATGGCTGGCAGTTGGCCCAATACTCCGGAGAGCGGCTCCCCCATAGGAACCTCTGGGGGTTGTTTCGTTCAGTAATGGCTCGTGTAATTCGGTGAAGCGATGCTTTGAATATTTAGTGCGCTGTGTTTCCGTAAGTGCCAGTTTTCTCTCTTTGAAGGACATCTCCACGTCACTTGCCTACACTTATGACCTAAAATTTTTGCAGGCGTTTTAATTTTCACTTATTATATTCTAGTTTTCTTCAATCCCTCAAGCTTGAAAAACGAATGTCACACATTTCATTTTTTTTAGTACAATTTATGAATGGTGAAGAAGTTGGGGGGAAAATATAAGGTAAAGATTGGTGAAACTCCCTGACATGAGTGTGAAACAAAAGATCGGATATTATTTTTTTATTCACAATAGTAAAATGTCTTAATTCAAAGGTACGTTAAATGAATTATTCAAAATTTAGGACAAAGTGAGTCTCATCTATTAAAAATGAGTTGAGAGAAAGATGTCACTGGGGAGTCACGCTTTGTAATTTTTATAGTTGAGGAAAGTACGTAGATGATCTCTCTTGCTCATACAGAGGAAACTCGTGAGGGGCGCTTGGGAGAGACGAGGTACCCGGAGCCAGAGGTTTAGGCGAGCTCGCCTGTGCTTGGACAGGGCAAAATTCATGAAGCTCGCTCTGCATGGGAACTAACGAAACACACATAGCCTATAACCCGCAGTTCAGTTGAACTAAATTTTGAGTGCTGGAAATGCGATTAAAATAGGATGCCTATACGTTTCAAACCATATCAGAATGGGCTGTGCTTGAGTATGATATTGAGCCGCAAAAAGCGCAAAGAATTAAAAGTAGTCATCATTTGCTTAGCAATCTGATAGAAGGAGTTGAAGTGACTTAGTTTCTATTCAGTTTTGAGCTGATACTCGCGGAAACATTCAGTTTTTAGCAACGCGGATGTTGGTTTCGTACCGACAATAAGAAAAGATGAATTTAGAATGTACCATGAGAGTCATACATGGAATTTGAATTCTATTTGTAAGATTGATATGCATTTAATGTGCCAATCGCAATGATGTGTAAACTAGAAATTGGCATCTAAAAACTAGTTGGAGATATCGAGAACTCGTAATATGTTGCAGAAAATTTAGGAAATTTTCATACATTTTAGAAGAACAGTTCAAATAAATATGAAATAAATACGAAAATAATGGGATGTTAGTTATGGCTATTATGTATTCTTATATTCAATAGTGGGTTTGAAAATACGAGCAATAAATTGTGAAAAAGCTATAAATATGAATTTTAACTTTCAACATTATGTTTGGTTCCTCGAGTGCGAGTAATGACGGGCTTGTTTTTGTTCGTTAATTGAAGGTTAGAATGAACAAACATCAGGTCTTTTAAATCAAGAATAAACGATGGCCACTTGATGAGCAAGAGGAGGGAATTAGATAGAAGATAGATAGTATGCAGAATAACTGTGTTGATAGGTAATCGTATGGAGAAAAATTATTCAGGATATTATGAAGCGTGTAACTATAGATCAAAGCATGATAAGCAAGGAAGTGCCTGTGTAGTCTTATATGTTGGTTACTAGAGGGTATTGTACAATGTATTAAATTTTACAACCCGCTGGCATAACCGTGAAATTTCACAATCCACCAGTTAAAGCCGCAAAAATTTACAACCAACGGGTAATACCGTGAGATATCAACAGCATACATGATATCCTTATGAGCCATGACTAACGTCGTATCAAGAAAGGGATTATGCTCTTCAAGTGTAGCAATTTTTTGCTGAATGCAGCATTGAAACACTCAGACACTCGGAGGCAAAGTGCGAAAATTGCGAATGCGATGTGTGAAGTAGACTGATTTAGAGGAAATGTTATTTTCAGATAAAACTACGTAGGTAGCAATTGATGCGAAAATATACCGATCTACAGCGTAGTGTTTCTATTATAATTCAATCTATGGACGACAAGATTGGAACTGGAGGTTCTCAGAGGTAACCCGCCCCAGAATCCGTAAAATTAGAAAAAACAATCTGTCGCTTACTGAGTTCCATAGATAAGTTGAACTTATCTTCGATTCATTTCTTCTCTGTTCTTCTGCTCTATAAGGAGGCCGGGGAACATTGTAGAGTGCCTTCCAAAAGTTGCACGAATACCTTCATTTTTATTCTTCATTCACAGTCTACAATACGGATCATCTCATGGCCTCATTTATTCATTCAATCACAACTGTTTGCAATGGTGTATTATGATAGTTTTGTTGTTAGTCCAAGGCGAATGTTCTCAGGCCGAATTGACCAATTATTCTCTCATTCTTGTTATCAATTGAAAGTTTATGAATGTTCCGCGTATTGTGTTCAGTAAATGTATATTTCTATGAGCAAATCAGTGAAAATTATGATCAAGCGGGAACTAGGTAATGGATAGGATTTTACAACCATAAAGAGTTGGAGCTTCTCTGTGGTAACCCAAACTACCTACTCCAGAATCAGTAACAATGGGTTTAATAAGTGGGGGAAAAATTCGATTTATTAAACTATCTGTACGATGGTGAATAATATTGTGTAATAATTGTGTTTTATACTGGCACGTGAAGAGCCTATGGTGTAGAAGAATGCCTCTCTACAAATACTCAGAAAAATTATCCAAATACTGGAAGTGAAGTAAAGAAGAAGACAATCCACGGTTAGTACCACAAACATTTTTCTCACAAGTATCGCGGTTGTGTAATTGTATCTTGTATGTTTCGTGAGAAAAATTTGTCCTAAAATTTATTTTCAATATGATAGCGAGAGATGAAGATAGTCTTTCAGAGAGAGTGGCAGATTGTCACGGTACTTCTGAGCTGTATTAATTAGCGTAGGACTGTTGTCTATGTTATTGTCAACTGCGGCTGAGTTGATTGCTCAACTATATAAGAAATTTACAACTGACTTTTACTGTACATATTGAGATACACCACAGATGAGTGATGCAAAATTAAAATTGTGATTTTAACACAATGAAAGGGCTTTTGGGAAGTCAAAATAATTTGCTTCTCAAATTCTTGAGAATAGATTTGGATTTTGGAAACGTGACTTAGTTAAAAAACAAATTAGAGAACTAAAAAATTTCGCTTCCAGATTTTTTCTATTGAAAACTATCTCAACGATTTATGGGCCTTAAATTTCTCATCATGAGCTAAAGTTGTAAAAAAGGGAGTATTTATTGCACATTCCGGATAAAATGAAATGTAAATTGAAATTTAGTAAGAACGAATGCATAATAAAGGGTAAAATATAATGGAACCTAAAGTAAAACCTAAAATATTATAAAAGTACAGACTGGGGAAAAAATCCTAGCGCAATGAACAGATTGCTCGGAAAAAAACATTACAAAAAATTAAAATCTTCGAAAGGGCTCATGTATCGCAGTTTTAGTAGTTGACTTTTGAGCAAAATTGGAAAAAAATCAAATTATTTCACCTTAGCAGTACAGCATCGAGCTAATATTTTAAAAGCGGTCTGGTGCCCAGGAAGAGACCCGTTGTGTAAGAACTCGCTTATTCTGAAATCCCTCTATGCAATGGAGACCTCCGAACGAAATCAAAAACCAATTTTACAGAGTCGGAAAGACTGACGCTTTACAGTCATTATTCACCAAAAATTTTACTTCGATACTTAAATTTAATAAGCCACAAACGTAAATCTGGAAAGAACAAGGCTACCAGCCGTAGGAACTCATAAGAATGTGTGTGTAAGTTTAATATAAACAGCATTAACTTTTTATGAGTTGGAAGTCCTCCTGTGGGCTTAGAACCTGTCTATTCAATCGTCTGTCCAGTCATGTGCTTGGCACATTTTCCGTGCACGTATTAATGTCGAACATTGAGGTCTCAAATCGAGTGGGTCCGCCTACAACGCTCACAGTCTTTAGGCCGCGACTGTCGTCACAATTATTCAGAAAGTCTGATATCCGAAGCTACGGCAAGTTCACGGTTTTTAGCGCAAACGTGACTTCAATGACAAAATAATTACTAATTAAACGTGATGCAAGAGTTAAATTTTGTTCCAGCTATCGCTAGGTGAGAATATTTTAATTTTCGTCGTACGAATTTGATGTCTCTCTATTTTAAAAATAAACTAAGCAAATGGTCATTTATTCGAAGCACATGCATAATTTCATCTCATGAGATGAAATTAGTAATCTGAATTGTGTAATGAATATTTTTGCAAAGAAGAGCTAAATCATTCAAGTGACTGCATGCATGCCATCTCCAGCACTAGGAGCCAGCACAGGCACTCTCTCGGTCACCGAATCTAACTGCATTTTTGTTAGTCTACCTGATCAGTAATAGAAAACCAGATTATTCGATTGAGCCAGCTCATATTCATGTCACTATAGCTTAAAATTCTTGAATGAGAAAGAATGAGCGACCACACTTCTCGGCAGCTTTAAATTAGTCTCTCACGCGCTCTCGTACGTTTTTTACGTTTTACCTCCAACAAATCATCCAATGATTTTAACGGTTCAAATTTGTCGTTGAAAGTAACTGCAAGTTTGCCGTCATTCGATTACTTTAATATTATAAAGAAATGCTAAAAACCGCCACACTTTGCACATGTGCGCGCAAAAATCTGAAGTCTTTGCAGCCATGAACTATTTCAACACGAATTATTCAACAAACGCTCTCAATCAGAAGGGAAAAACATTAATGAAAATTTACAAGCCAATTCACAAACGGTCACGTTTCGGGACGACTCTGCGTCGGCTTTTGAGGGGACAGGAAATATTCGGGCTTGTCGTCTAGCTCATCACCAAAATGTTCATTATAAAAAGTTTCGGCTCTATGAAAAAACAAATGATGACACTGATGCTCTCAATTAATTTGCTAATACTATCAAGATTATTTTATACAAACATATGCTGCCAGGTTTACTTTACCCGCGTTAGAGATGGTGCATTTGTTTTAGCTAATTCAACAGGCCATTCACTAGCATATGCCTGTATTAGATAAATGAAGAACTTCCAGTGATGCGTTACATCGCGATAATACAGTTCACTGAGATTTTGCGCTGATTTATGCTAATAGAGGCAGACAAGTGGAGTGACAGGAATTCAGATGCTGTCCTTCACTGAAAGAGAGCCGAGGCAGTCGTAGAAAGGAAAATAGGATTGTGAGAGACTGGTCGGCCATCACCAGGCTCTTGCTTCTGCTGTTGCTCCCCCATCCCATGGGGATGATTCGTGAAATGCGTCACTCGTAATCTAAAGCTAGATTTTCCGGGAATTTTAGTTGCTGTAGCTGTATGGCTGAGAGCGTGAGTTCTTCTACGTCAGCTTGGGTACACGAAGTGCTACAATGAAGTGTAAACCAGTTAACTTGGAAGAGTAGGGGTTACTCTACAACACTCAAATTGCTTGAAAATTTTGCGTAAGATTTCTCTCAACTCTATTTGCAAAAGGGAGAAACCCCTTTAAATTGATAATTCAATCAGGGTTATTCATTGACGAAATCGTGGATGTGAGCTAGTACTTTCGAAACCGAAGCTGCTACTTTCTAATTTTAAGATAAGTATGAGCTTTTTGCATCCGTACCTCGGTTGAGGTTTTTCCACTATTCAAGAATATGGGACGGTTGCTTCAAAAGTCAAGTTATCAAGAGGATTCGCACCGAGAAGACTTAGAAGCCGATGAACTAAACTGTGTTCAGGCAGTGCTGGTCTTGCATAATAGAGAAAAGTATGTAGATTAAGTGTGATGTTGAGTTAGATTACCAGCATAAACCGACCGGGGTTGAAAATTTGGCCGGGACCGGAGTCAGGGTCAACAAATTTGTCAAGGCCGGGGCAGGGGCAGGGCCAGGGCGGGCTTATCAAATTTACCACGGCCGGGGCCGGGGTTCAGACCGTGTCAAGACGTGTCACGACGACGTTATGCATGACGCCGGTTTGTGGCTCAATGCATTGAAGTACGGTTGCGGTTGGGTGTGTATTCATTTCAAGTCAATAAAGTTTTGAAAACTTGCAGTAGCAGGGCTTTTTGAATTAATTCAGAAACAATTATAGTAATTTCATATGTAATGACTAAAAGAAGTGCATCAGCGATATCGGAATACTTTTATGTATCGGTGAAGAGTGCAGAAATTTCAGCGTGCACCATTTGTGAAGCCAATATACGACGAGGAGCAGCTGGTGCATCTCAGAAAACTTTCTCAACTAAATCTTTATGGGCCTATTAAATCGACGCATAATGATCTATATTACCTGGAAATTGAAGAGAAGTGAAACAAAGAAAAAGAATTAAAAAATAGAAACAAAACGAACAAGAAGAAGAAATAACTGTCTATGTTTTGAAAACAAACAAAGACAGTTTAGGTTACAGCAGTGACAAAACTGCCGATAGTAGCAAGTCGTCATCGTCTACTTGCAAACAGCTGGCTTTAAAAGAAACTTTTACACAATCCAAAAAGTAGGGCCAATTAATACTGACCAAATACATGAAAAGAAATTATTAATTAACTGGCTTTGTGACGCGCTCAATCCTTACGACCCTGTGGAAAAGGAAACTTTTTGAAATTTTGTAGGATTTTTGAATAAGAAGTTTCAAGTTCCATCAGAGAAGATGATTAGAACAAGAATAATTCTGAACCACAGTATCCAAATGCAGTTTGCCACTTCAGAGGAAATGCAAAAGCAAGTTGACGAAAATAACGTCTTTGCAATAACTACTGTTAGTTGTTCCTCTCCAAGTCGAGATTCTTTCATGTCTATAACTGCGCACTGGATTATAATTACTACACTGGATGGTAGCATAGATACTGCTTTTTTCTTTTTAGAGACTAGTCAGTATGTTCTTCAGGTTTGCAATGAAATCACAAATCTCTTGAGAAATCGTTTTAAATTTGTTTAAAAAACACGTGAATTTTTCAATTGCGGGTAACCAGGTGCAACAAACCTTAAGATATAAATAGAATTTTCTTATTGGGTTCACAATTGCAATACAATCACACTTCAATATTTGAGTTCTGAACAATAATTGCACGCGCTCACAGAGTAAAGACGAGCCTATGTAGAGAGTTGGATGGGGAGAGGAGGGATCATATAAGTTAGTACAATGCTCAGCGTCATTAGCACAAAACGAAGCCGCTGCATGAGGACTATACTGCAGGAGTAATTCGAGACAATATTAAAAGGAACAGTCTGGGTCAAAAATAAAGTCCATCGCATTCTGATGAATTTATCTGGAATTTCCACCATAGGTGTGAAATATTACAGTATTTTTTTCACTCTTAGTTTTTTTCGACAATTTTATTATGAAATAGATTTTTTCGAAAAAACTGAAAAAGGATAATACGTAAACTGTGCTTTCTACATTTTTGAAGTTACGGAACCGGCAACATTTTTTGTAGATAGGTAAATGTTTAATCTATGAAAAATTTTGAATGATTTTCTTGATTATTAATTTTGATGTTGAAATTTCGGAATTTTTTCACAATAATTCGAGTTTTTATCTTTTTTTTCTTTTATATCTACTCTAAGTTTTAGCCTAAATCACATTTTAAAAATTGCTTCCAAATTCCCTGAAGCCTGTTTCAAGCCTTATCAATTCATATATTTGCCGTTCCAGTATCTCCAATATCGTGGGAGGACATTTCAAACGTCAACAACTTCAGGTTTTCTGGAAACTTGGTGCACTGAGTGGTCTGGTGCTCATCCCAAGTCAGAATTTCTTCACTGTGTGAGTTAGAATGTTTTTTTCGTACCAAAAATTTTGAACGTGAACTGTATGGCTAACACTTGCTTGCTGAATGCTCAAGCCTGCTTCGTCGTTAGGGGGATCAAAGGGCTGCTTGACCTAGGGGGACCGTCAGGAAAAAACTCAAGTCCGTCATTTCCCAGCGGATTTTTTCAAATTTTCACCATAGGTGTGAAAGCATGCAACAATCTTTGTTGGACTCGTGTGTGTTTTTCGTAATTTTATCAGCAAATAGACTTTTTCCGAAAAAAAATAATAAAAGAGTATTTTGAAAAATGTATCTCCTCCTTCAATTTCAAAGTTACACAACTAGCAACATGTCTTTTAGAATGCTAAATCTATTGCCTTAAAAACATTGAATAGGAGTTTCGATATTTTGTTTCGTCAAATTTTGGAATTGCATTCCAAAAAACTCATTATTATTAACTTTTGAAAAATTATTTATTGAATAATTTTTGAACTAAAATCTTCATCAAAAACTCATACACTAATTTTTATCTCTTTTTAAGCTCTATCTATAGTATGTTTGTGATTCCTGTACCTTCCAAACTGTGGGAGAAGTAGCATTTCAAACAAGTTCAAGTTTTTAGGAGAGCCAACAAACTCACCACCTTTCGTGTAATGACGTAAGTGACTGGCCTTTCGCGAGCTGTAGCAGATGAACAAACACACTTATAAAGCAGTAAAGCATATCGTTAGATTCCTAAGAAAGTTCTCTATTATATGAGTTAAAAACAAAAATTGCTCATTTTTCAGATTTCGACCCAGACTGTTCTCTTAACAAAGACTCAGCCGGATGAAAACGCAACCATTGATTTTATGAAAAAAACACGGATGTAACACTGACCATTCACCCAAGTTTACTAACACGCTCGGTGGGTTGAACACGAGTTTTTAGAAAGAATGAGAAATTTACAGAGGGAAAAAGTTCAAGGTAAATACTGAGGGAAGGGGGAGTAGAATAGGTCAAGGAATTCATTCGTCACCGAAAATCATGGGTTGCCAATAAACCAGAAGGTTGAAGAGCAGCTCCATATAGGCACGAGTGGTGACCCACCTCTAACTTCCCAGAGCTGGACATCAGTCACTATAGAGTTGAAGAAGTGAGTCATTTTTAATGTTCAAGAAGTGAATGAGCAGAGCTCTTTTTCCATTCAATTACGGTAAAAGCCGCCTAAATAAATAAAGTATATTAAAAACTTGAGCACAGGAAGTAATAATTCAAATCAACAAAAATAGAAAACAAGACACATGCTTTCCAATTAATTACAGTAGTTATTATCAACGCAATAGCAGCAAGAATTACGGAACATTGTTTTCGCTGTAGTTAAGATCTTGCTGAAAAAAGGGCAGGAATCCTCAACCTCCAGACGGGCAAGAAATAGCTCTCTCAAATTTCTTCCGTGCCAACATTGCGAAATATCGTGGTTTTCAAAATTCAATTTCATTCAACTATTTAGGTTTACATTCCTTTTAAGGACTCATTGTTTTAACGAAACTCAATCGTCATGCGTGTAAAAAAAAGCTACTTATTATGTGTAACTCAGCAAAAAAGTAACCAGTATGCGCTGACCAGTACGATGCAAACAAACAGTTAGGTTTTTGCATAATTTCACACTGCATTCCCATACTTTATTTTTAAACTTGAGGAGGGCTTCAAGTGTGAAGTTTTGATTGCAGTTTATCCCAAAGAAGAACTTGGTTTTAATCCATTTTTGTGCACAAAACGAAGCCTGATTCCAGTAGCTAATAAAGAAAACATTTCTGAGGCAAGATTGTGTAGTAGTTTCTTTAACTCTCGTTCATTAACGAGCAAGAAATTCATAGTTTGTGATTTACTGAAGAGTACAAATACTTGTGTGAAAGACTATTGATGCTCAACGATGCTCAACTTTCCGGCTATAAAAATCGCTAGTAACTTTCTAAGACGGTTGTTTCTCCTCAAAAGCATCGCATAAAAATAATTCATACGCGTCGACTAAGTGAAGATAAATAAGATTTAACAATGTAATGCTTCTCGAAACTCAAGTTCCTTTATTCACAGACTGACGGATTTCGTTTTGGTTTCTGCTAACACACATATCAAAATTACATTATTCACATGTTTGAAAATTCTACCACTACAGATTTTTTGTCATAGAGTTTTTTTTACTGTCATGTTAATTCATTATAAATCTCCCTGAAATAAAAAAAATTAACTTGTCTTTCATAAATAAGTCCGAGTCAACTAGGTAAACAGATAGTAACAGCACTGCAGTTGCATTAACTGCAAGTACCTCATCTCCTGACGTGAAAAACATGAAGCTAATTTGTAAGAAATTTATTTAGGTATGAAGTTCCAATTCAAATTTAAAATATAAGTAGTTCACTTTCAAGTTCTTAATTTTATTATCTGAAAACATACGTTAACATTAGCGTTGAAAGCTTTCTCATTTCCACTGTAATCAAAAAAGCAAAGAGAGCTATATAAAACATGCTAAGCACCACAGTCACGAGGCAACATTAGCAAGTATGTATTATCTATAAAACAACAGTACATCAAAAGCGTTCTCACATTGTTTGGCCAGTGGAAAGATTTCCTTGACCGTAGTATAAAAGATTACAGGTATGAGTGTACAATAAAAAGTCTTGTATTAAAAACAAACGTTTCAGGATTCTGCCAACCATCAACGCTTTGGTATAAGATGTGCAGGGTGTCCGCCAAAAAAATACCCGATTTAGAAGTGCAATAATTTGTAAAATATTAGTGCTAGAAGACTGAAATAGGTTTCATTGAATAGAGCACGATTTGAATTTTCATTTCGATAATTTTTTCTACCAAGCATTCTTGTTTTTAAATGTGGCATTCATCACTAAAAATTGTGCTATCCAACAATATATGATCAGAACTGCTCACGTTTTTTATTCTGTGACGAAATAATAACCTCCGACCTTTAGTCTGCAGTGAAATTTCTTTATAACACAGCATTTTGAATGGTGTTGAATAAGTTTTTTTTATATTGAAATATACAGTAGTTTTTTACCTGTGTCTAGGCAGACAATTTTCGCACTGATTTCGTTTTATCATCGTTACTTAAAATCCTTACCATGTTAATTCTTGTTTCTGCCCTGCTGGTATGCCGAATAGAGAAAATTATCGAAATAAAATAAAACTTTAAGCCCAACTTTTCTTCAATGGAATCCATTTCAGCCTTCTAGTACTAATATTCTACAAACTGTAGCATTTTTAAATCGGTCAGTTTATTAACGGATACCCTGAACAACACAACATGTCTGAAGACCATTGAAATGATTTTTAAAGCAGAAAGAATTTAACTATAAAAACATTTTCAACTTTAACACCGAAACAAGGATTTAAAACCGGACTAACCGACGTGTCCAACATTTTCAAAGCATTTGTATGAGCTTCAATAATTAATCGGTAGCTTGCTGATTGTCTGCCTAGATACAAACTTTTATTATCGAAGATATGTTGCAAACACCTTTCTACATTTCCTCATAAAAATCACGTCTTTTTGTTTCTACGTTACCTGAACAGTGAGATTTTAGCATCAAATTTAGATTGGAGTTTGTATTGAAATGGAAAAGTTACAAATTTCCATTAGATCGAAAATAATTTTTATGGTTTCCGACACGATGTTTTGAGCAAATTGTCTTTCGAATGGAGACCAGTGTTGCTTCTCACAACTTAATGCTCTTTTTTTGTCGTTTCCTAAACGTTTCTTTGTGTATCCGAAAAAAGTTGAGCAACCTGCAACTGAAATTACATTTTCAACTAATTTTATAAGGTAATAAATTTAATTGTTTTGTTACATAGATTCGTTTCGACAAAAAGTTGCGTGGGGATGAATTTGGAGAACCGAGGAGGTCAGGAGATGTTCCTGGGTTCGAACTTAGATGAGTAGAAGAGCTATCTCTCAACAATATCGTTCTTTCTCTCGCTATACGGGCTGTGGCTCCATCCCGTTAAATCAAATATTGTGCGAGTGTGCGAGACCTTTTTCTCAAGTTTTGAAATAAAAAATTCTCTAACCACCGTTCAAGTTCTTCACTGGCAACTGTTTCAGTTGTGCCCCAATTTTCAAAAAATAATGAGCAAACAGTTTAAATAATTTTTCTGCACTACTCAGTCACACGAAGAGAGTGCAGCGGCTTTTCGTGAATTTCTCAGCGACCAAGTTGTATGGAATCATCAAAAAGTATTTCTTGCGAATTAAATAAGTTTGAGCATTTACATTCTCTTAACAAACTGAAGGAGTAAGCTACTTCTTAACCCCGTGTATAAGAAGTAACTTCTTCCTCTTGTGCGATCATCTCCAGTCTACAAATATATATGCGTTCGCTGTACATTCAATTTCAATGGTGTGTCGACAGGTATTAATAGAGCAAAACTTGTCCAGGATAAAGGTGCGAGTATTTGAATGGGCGCCTATTTACCCACAGGCCCCAGCACTCTCGGCTGCGAGCATGCAATATCATGTGATCTGTTATTCGAGGCCAGTTAATTCAAAATAATTAAATGCCCATCCCGTGTTATGACCTGGAAGTTCTAAAATGTTGGTATAATTTTTTTAAATTAAACCGGTGCTCAACAACCAGATGAACTCTTGTTCTTTCAATGTTGTTCCGTCTCGAGATTGGTTTTAAGTGCCAGTTTTTTAAGAGAGAAAATTTTGCTGCTCTCTATTTTGAAAAACCTTTGAATAAATATGTTTTGAACATTGTATTTAATGCTTTGATAACCCAGTGAATAATTTTCAATTATTCCGTTGATGATGAGCAGAATCCCGGATTTTTTTTTAATAACTTTTGTACCCATAATTCATGGATTTCCTTTTTCATTACCATGTGCATACCATTTGTAATTTGCAAGTCAAAAACTACTTCTACTGTAATGGAAAATGAAATTCAAAGATACTTCATTGACATAAATCGAAAAACTTAGCGTATAACCTTATCCTATGACTAAGTATAAAACCTCACATCGTTAATTACAACGATAGATATTTAACACCGGTAAACGATTCTAAAATAAGCCGGCTTGAAAAATGTCATATTTTTACCATCTTCTCGTTACTATTTGAGAAACAGGTCAACATTACATCAGTAGCCATTACTTTTTATGATAAAATGTGAAATATTTATTACGGATAGTTTAGCCACCTGGTCCACAGACATGGATACGTGATTCAATTACATGTTTACTTTGTGTATGCTCTTCTCTCAAAGAATACCAGTCTTGCTTGGTTAGATATGGTTAGACAAGGTCGAGGCACCATGCGAAGAGGTGATATTTTTCCGTGTCTTTCTTCGCATGGCCGCAAGGCTACCCGACTAGCTGCTCTGCCGAATAGGTTAACTTAGAAGAACCTACCTTGTGCTGGCAGCTAAGCTGCGTTGTGAACCTATGTTCTCTTAAAACTCTAATAGTTTTGATTTGATCTTAAGCTGAGGCGCAAAAATATTATTAATGGAACATTCCCGGCAATTTAAAGTGCTCCTCGCATCTATAAAGTATGACAACTCTCTAGAGCATCCTCTAGATAATCTCACGGTATAGAGGTGAGCGGATTTCATAATCACGTTCACCCATTTCGAGTTCAAAATATTGTATTCATTGAACTTTACTACTGTATAAAATTTTGGCTGCAGCATTCGCTTTTTCTTCAACTAGCTTCAAGGAAGCTGCTTGTTCCTTGCTTGAGGTTGGAAAATGACTTCATCCAAAGGGTCCAGAGTGGTCTAATTTACATTCATATAAAAATTTGGTAGCATCGTTTGTTGGAAGGTGCTGTTGTATAAATGAATTTTCCTATCCTCGCTGAGCTCTCAGTGATGACATAAGGCAAAATTGAGCATCTTGAAATCAGTAATAATATTGATTAGCATTCAGTACCCCCCATTCTGTTACAACATAGGCAAATTTCGCTCCTCTGAGTTTTGTGCTTAAAAAGTTGGAAATTTTAATGTAGATTTGTATTTTTACCAAAGGCAATAAAGAAGGTTTCGAAAAAAATTAATTGAACCACGACTGGAAAAATGAGCCCAGAATTTTTGAGACAGCGAAGTTAACAATGATGCATGAATTAATTCAAAACAACTTATATCGACTGACACTTCGTGATGAGCTGCTTTAAAAATTTTGTAGCTTAAGTTTCGATCGCCAATGCCGACGTTCTTTTGAATTCTCTTTCAATTCTCTTTGAAAGTTCATCAAATTCATTTAAATCATGTTGTGTGGCACTTTAATTTCTAAAGTTAAAGCTGTCTTTACGTCTTCAATTCTATCACGCAAGATATTTAGTGCACTCTGAAAGCAATATTGTACCGTTTTATTTTAAGCATAGGTCGTCAGGACATGACCATTGAAGAATTCGATGACTCGTAAGTATAACAAACTCTGAACCACTTAATATTAAAAGAGCCTAAATTACAGCAATGTTAATTTCTTTGACTATGCTGAGTGTTCTGGAACTAACTGGCTCTTTGCATTTACACATAAAACAAAAGCTGTGCATGCTAGAAGGTTGAAACTTGTTTTATTCAAATGAAAACCTCTTTTTTCGATCTACGAAATCTAATTCATGACAACTTCAAGAAATACCACTGCATTCTTGTACCTAATATTCAGCAGTGCAAAACAACTGTTTCAGCGGTGCTCGGTTCTTGTATATGAAATGGTGAAATAACTGAAACATTTCGTAGTGCAAGATACTAGACTCTGATAACAGGAATTTTTATTCCAGAACTTGAGATGCAAGACTTACATAACACTTGCTTCCAACAGGATGAGGCCACATCAAGAAAAGCAATGCCATATAAGAGAATGCTTTTCAAGGATTATTTACAGTGATTTTATGACATCTATTGCTCCCTTTCCTGGATTTGTAGAAGTGCGATAATTTTTTCTGAGGCTACTTCAAGTCATTAGCTTTTGTTACAAATTCAAAAACTTATAATCAACACTGATTGTAAAATAACTCAACTCTCATTTGATACATTTAGGAAAGCTGTGAAATTAACGAATAAAAATGCAATAATTCATAAAAAACAACCGTGGTCAATATGTGGAGAATAATTATTGAAAACAAAGTGTAGTTGAATCATAAAAATATTTCCATTTTCAGTGGAAATGTTTCAACATCTATGCTTCATGGTTTTTGTGCTACCACAGAACTGACCTTCACAGAAATGATTGCTTCTGGACCACATTGTATCAAGAGATTACAAGCTGAAATTTTACTTCGCATAGTACATTTGTCGTAGGTGTAATTCTCGATCACTGCGACGGACTAGAATTGATAATTTTAATGATTAAACATCCTCGTAGGATGGGAGTGCGCTTCATTACAGTGGATCAATGCAGCTATTCGTGGACTGCTCTAAATAATGTTCCGACATTAAGTTGTAAAAGTCTCTTATTCCCTCTCACCCAAATTCCCTCTCGCAACAAACTTAAATTCATTGAACTATACAGTTCACACAGACTTTTCTTTTTATGCGGTAAGATTCTCTTTTAATGTTTCGAAAAATTTTCAACTTTTTTTGCTGGAGCCTGAATAAGTTATATGGCCACCCGGTTGCGAATTGCTCTATATCAGATGACTTGAGTCACACAATCGCTTGTTGCATGATCGCTACCAAAACCTGAACCCCTTAAGTGAATTTGTAAACGACAATAGCAATTATTGTAATACGCTTCATTACGGTTTTCAGTCGCACGTCGTCATGTTGGTTTAATAACTTGTAATTATAAAGTAAGTGCTTTAGGATCCCCTCATCACCCGCAGTATTCTAGAAATACTTTACTCTAGGTGTTACCCATTTGTTCTGGTTTACTCTTCCTCAGATAACGAAATAGAAAAGAATGCAACCTTGTTGAACAAAAAACCACTGAGTCCTAAATGATAAATTCAACGCACTTATAAAATGCATCATTCAATTCTATTGTTACATCTGCAAGTTTCCAACTATAGGTCTAGACGTTGCCGAAATCATTTCAGCTTGAAACTCGCAAATAACTTTCGAAATCACGCGGTTTTAAAAAGAAATCGTCGTTATACAATCATTTATGCTATTTACATTGCGATGTTCAAATCTTTCTATTTTAAAATTGTTCAAGCGAGCTTCAGCTCTCATATGCGACGACGAAGAGCAGCTCAATGGAATTTCTTTTCAAAGTGGGGAAGCACTTCAAAGTTCTAAATAAAATGCGGAGTGAGGCAAATAAACGTTAAAATGCGAGTAGCCAGCGTACGTAGGCCGTATGGCTTGTTTTGCAGCTCAGGATGGGGATGTTGAATTAAGGAGAAAATTACTGGCCAGCGATGTGGACATTCTCGGTGTTTGGTTAGAATTTAACTAGGAGATTAAATTGCCAAAAATGAAATGTTTTTGCTTTTCATAAGTCTACTCATTTATGTTGGAATTATTGAAAATTTAAAAACTGAAAATAATGGGCACTACGGATTTGATTTGATTACATACCTATTCAAAAATGTTTTTTAATGCATTAGATGCATTTCTCTTGGTCAGTGGCAAATTCTGAGCCTTCTCGAATATAGGATACTTACGGTGTGGACTTCAAGAGAAAACGGGGCTTAAGATCCGCCGGACCAGGGCAGATTTTCGGCTGGCACTGTAAATAAGGCGTCCGTTTAGGGACAGAGATTGAAGTAAGACTGGAAAGAAATTCAGAGCTTTTCTAGTGGGGGAACTTCTAGTTGACCGAAGAGAACACTGGGAGCGCATGCCTTGAATGCTCATACGCGCATGAAATTGAGCAAGGAAACGTATTCGTTCTGGGATGGGAATAAAAGTGTGTCGTATTGTCTGAAAAAAGAAGACTTATCTGAAATTGAACTTTAATGAAAATTTTAGGTCTGTATTATATCAATGCGGATTAAAAAGAACCATCATGAATTTCTATTGGGAGACATGTTAATCTTCATGGCGTTGCACTTTTAAAGAAATGACCATTTTGCGGCGAATTTCGTTACACAATATCCACGCGTGCGGTACACATTATTCTGAACATTAATACGGCACCGATAGAATGTGATTCCATTCACTTGGTTCAAGTCCTACAAAATTTGTCTGTAAGAAATTGGTTTATACAGAATATAAAAATAACAATTCAGTCAGTCTAAACTCAAGCGCTCTCAAAGCTGGCAACTGGAATAAACATGTAGGGTGAACGATTTGCACGCGCACTTAAACATGCTCATAAGAGCAGAAATTTGAGTTGACATTTAAAGAGTAATTGAATTTAAAACTTGCTTCTGATTTCAATGGCGATGCCAGCTAATGTTAATCAATTTCTAATTATCCATATGTAAGAACAATCAGTCATTAAAGTATAATTCCGAGTCTTTGATTACTTTGAATAAGAATTAATTTATTACTAATATGCTATTTTCGCCCCCTTGTTCGTTTCATAAAATAATATGAAAGCAGTTTCTTCATGTAAAGTGGAGCTTTGGACACATGCAGATAACGGTGGACTTTTTTATTGGTTAGTAATACATTTATAGCGGTTCATGTACAGTCCTCATTTCAAAGTTATTCCGTCCTTCTAACATAAGATGAGTAAATATAACGAAAAAATAGCGCCCTTTCAAACAAATCATCTTGATATAGCTTCTCGATGAACCTCTGGCGTGAAAATGACTCCTCAATTTTTCTACGTGTCTCCTGCGTTGTAATAAATGTCGTGTATTATCAAATGCATGTAAAAAGATTCTCTGCCTGTCTATCGGATCTCTCGTCTGGAAGATGTGAGTGATGAGCATATCTGTGATAGAGGCATAGCTATTCTTCGGGCACAGAGACGACATTTACATTATAGGTATTTGTTTGGATGAACATTTGTTTTCCGGAGCTGAAAAAAGTATGGGGAAGAATTTCTGGAGGCTGTGAAATCGGTTCTATGCTATAACTACACCTTTTTCACTTCAAATTAATCTAAGTCAAGTTCAATTTAATCCAAGTCAAGTTCAAACTAATCCGAATCAAGTTCAAATTAATCCAAGTCAAGTTCAATTTAATCCAAGTCAAATTCAAATTCAAATTAATCCGAGTCAAGTTCAAATTAATCCGAGTCAAGTTCAAATTAATCCAAGTCAATTTCAAGTTAATCCAACCCTCAGGTTGGTTAAAAAATTTCATAATAATTTGTTAATTTGAGTTATTTTGTTATATGTGTATCTATTGGATGTGATAAGCAAGACTGGTTTCGAGGATTTATTTACACTCATAGGTATTTTATACGTGAAATTCCACTTTACCACATTTTTGAAATCAAATAGGTGTAAGTATAATCAAAATATTACCTTTGGACGACATGTAGATTTAATCAATTCAATATTTACTTACAATTCAATATACAATACTTTTAAGATTTCAATAACTTTTATAATAATAATTTTATGAATATTTAAGCCTTGAAAGTATTATATATTGAATTGTGAACACACACAAATAAAATCAGTATTAAGTTAGAAACATTGTTTCTTGCATTATTATTGTGTATTATTAGTGGATCCTACATTTCTTCACAATGACTAACACGGAATTAAAATGGATGGCAACATTTATATTGCTAATACAAGAATATATCTGGGTAGTAATGTACAACTATAAATTTTAATCAAACGGAATCGTACATTAGTACTTAGTGAATCGCACTTGTATATTTCTCTTAAATATTAAATCTACATATCGTCCAATGATAATATTTTGTACCGGCATGTATGATTTCATTTATATGATAAAGTGGAATTTCACGTATATAAATATCTATGAGTGTAAATAAATCCTCGAAACCAGTTTTGCTCATCACATCCAATTGATACACATATAACAAAAAACTCAAATTAACAAATTATTATGTCATTTTTAACTCAACTAAGGGTTGGATTAATTTGAACTTGACTCTGATTAATTTGAACTTGACTCTGATTAATTTGAACTTGACTCGGATGAATTTGAACTTGACTCGAATTAATTTGAACTTGACTCGGATTAATTTGAACTTGACTCGGATTAATTTGAACTTGACTCAGATTAATTTGAACTTGACTTGGATTACATTGAACTTGACTTGGATTAATTTGAACTTGACTTGGATTAATTTGAACTTGGCTCGGATTAAATTGAACTTGACTTGGATTAATTTGAACTTGACTTGGATTAATTTGAACTTGACTCGGATTAATTTGAACTTGGCTCGGATTAAATTGAACTTGACTCAGATTGAATTGAACTTGACTTGGATTAAATTGAAGTGATAAAGGTGTAGTGTGCATGGCTCGCCAAAAATGACGGGATTCCATATCTTTCTTGATGAAATTTTTGAGATATTGATGACAAACAAATGTATTCATCCTAACAGAACCCGTGGTAAAAAATATTCATGTACTTGTGCACTGGTGAAATCGTATCACAGATACGGTCATTATAACTTCCCTTATGAGCGAGACAGAGAAATGGAAGGAGCGGACTCCAAACAAAGAAACCATAGTAGGTAGTAGCAGAACCCGTGGAAATTCCACTGACAATGTCATCGTTAAGCTAGGTGGACACGTGAAAAAATTCCGTCAACATTACTAACCTATCCTAACCTATCATGTCCCAACCGAATCTATCCTAATAAAATGTAAAACATATCAATGCATGTATGGCCATCTTTCAATACACTTAGAAATTCGGTATCCATGATACCGCAAACTCAGACATCCTATGTTTCTTATGAAGCGGACACCAAACAAATATATAAATAAACACACAACGGGTATTATTAGTTTAGAAAACATCCCAATAAAAGGATTATTATGCTTCATCGAACATTTTTAAATCATTTATAGTGTAACGGGTACGAGGGAATGGGTACGCGATTACTACGCATGAACGCCTTCGCGTATACAGGGTGTTTCAGAACAAGAAGTTCAAAATTGCACATCAAGTAGAAAATGACCAAACAAACACTTTTTCGTCTATAAAATTTTCCGAAAAAAAATCGTGTTTTTGAGACATTAGTTGTTTATTGTTTCAAAGTTTAATATTTAATTACTCAATTACTCTCAATATTTATTTGGAATTTACGTTACAAACACTTCTATTCTGTGAGAGTTCAGAGTAATAAAATTTAAATTGAGTGATTTTTGGTAAAAAACATTTAGCAAACGTAAAAGTTTATTCCTGAGGAAGATCTCGTGGCCACAATTACAGGCGCTGCTGTTGAGATTTCTGAAATTTCAGACGTGTTTCCTAAGGCAGTCGTTAAGGTTATGATTTGAAAAGTGCGTTGATGTAGGTGGAATACACTTTGAAAGCTCGTGCTCTGCCCCTGGAGTAATGGTGTTTATTTCGCGGCTAGCGATGACTCAATTCACGGCTCTCGAAAAGTCTAAAAATTATTTAATTAACTTATTATTTAGATACTATACGCTAACTTGCAGTAGCTGCGGCTCTCTCAATCAATGCGTTTAATTCACCGAAGTGGCTCTCTTGCAAAAACTGGTGAATAACCCTGCCCTAAAGCAAGGTTAAGCAGTTGGAGTGTTCCCGAAACAGTGGAGTATACTGCTTACTTTAGTCATAGGTTGAAGTGTTTTAATAAGAATGTAGAGTCAGTGCAAAAACAGAGTCCTTTCCTGTGCTGTACAATAGAAACAATAAATAAGTTTACTTGGCTGTGAATTATTCTTTGATAGGCCTCGTCTGGAAGTGCAGGGCTCGAGGCTAGGTGCGCTGGTATTGTTCGGCCTGAGGTGGAGGACCAACATATGGTATTTTTACCAATAGCCCACACTATAATGTACTGTCGTGTGGCAGTGACACTATGTTCGAATTAAGTATGATGAGTTAATATTTCCGTCAAGGAGATGATTCGAGCGCTGAATTTGAGCGTATCACAGTTTCATCTGAAAAATAGCCAACAGTGAGTTAGTCGCGTTCATTTTCAATATTGTAAAATGCAATCTTTTCCAGAAAGCTAAATAAACTTGCCAATGCACGGATTCTTGCTCTAGCCCGCGAATATCCATACCTAGAGAAAAGATAAATTAAATTCTGTCACATAGATACACGATTCTGGGGCTTTGCATCTAAAATGTAATTATTTGACCCATTCATTTGCTTTCATATGAGAACAGCGCCCAGATTCCCTTCTAGATCTCAGACTGAGCATACGAAGATGAAAGAAAGAGACGTTTTCACTCGTAATCCTGTGATATAATGGGTAAATTTTAAAGGCTTATGTGCTTAATCAAAAAAGGTTTTAAGACAATTTACTCTCTGTTGCGTAAAACTCAGGGTTCTTATCTGAATAACAAATTTCGGACGAAAATTTTTTATTAAGAGTACATGCATAAATAGAATAACTTATGTGTATTGCTAATACATGTTATGGGCTCATTTATACAGGAACGGAAGTGTTAATAATAATAATTGCAAATAAAAAATGTTTGTGAGTAACATTTGAAATTAGTTGAATAATATAGACGAAAGTGAGCGGTTACATGTATAAGTAGAATATAATCGCAGGTATTACTACTAGCGGAGATGTACTCGCCTGATTTTCATACATGAACGATTAATAAAAGCAAAATCAAAAGGATGCCGGCAAGGAAAGATGCCGGCAACTTCCTTGGATGCCGGTGTCATAGATTTACACAAATTTCCCACTTTCCATTCTTTAGGGAACCAAAATGCAATGTTGTTCTATATTCTTATTGGTACCGACTTCAATAAATTATTTACGTGTGTTATCAAACATTATCAAATCCCATCGTGACGCCAGTAGTTCATAATAATCATAACCGTCATTCAATTCTTCATTTATAATTCTGTGTCTGCAACACTTGAACATACTTAGAAAAAATTATGTGTTTATATATTTTGAGTTCATTTGCCAAACACAATTGTACGGCTTAACTACTTTGCAATCGTGTACGGGTTCAATAGAATATTATCAATAAGTATATTCGTGTCAGCTGAAATGACAGCGTCATGTACTTACGGTCACTGCTTCAATTTTAGTCTTTTTTTCTTTAATGTATCTGGGTTGATAACATTTTATCTTATACTTAAATGAGTCAGATGCCATCGCTAAATTTGGCTCTGCAATGAACAAATTGACACGAAGCTTGCGTTCAATGAAGCGCGTGAATCACAAAATCTGGTAAATGGAAGAATTCATGATATCTTGTTACGTCTGTTTTCCCCTTCTTTTCATTGTTCCGTCTTCTGGGAAAACAATAAAATACACCGCTGGTGAAAAATTTAAAATATTTTTAAAATTATTGAACTGCGTATATGTGCTACAGACATTATCATATATTTTCGCGTTCGAAAGTTAAAACTGCTAAAGTAAAGAATACAGCTGAAGTTTATTGGAAATCAACCCCGTTAAAGACAAAAATTTGCAGCCATGAGGTAGTATTCAGGTATCCACTTCGTCGAGACCAACATTAAAGTAGCAAAATATTTTCATTTACGTGTGCATTTTACATTTATTTATACTCATTACAGCTAGTTAATTACAATTCACAAATTATCTTTAAAAATCTATATTTTCATAAAGATAGGAAAAATATCTATAAATGAATTTGTAATAAATCTGTATAAAACACAGGTTGGCGCTTTTAAAAATAATAGCAATATTTCAAAAGCTGTGTGCATGATTTTCAAGCGTTGAGAAAATATTGAAGAAATTTATCACAAAGTATTCATCAGACAGAGAGTAACTACTGGTGCCATGGTGACCAAGCCCTACAACGGACAGCGGCGCGGGGATTATTTCGTGGCGTCCTCCAGAATACCAAGAGCCAAGAGATCGATCAGTGCTTCCCTTCAGGAGGATCCCTCGAAGATTACGCACAGATCCAAGCCACTGCCGTCGGTCCTAGTGATCCTTAAGAGATTTAAGAGCTTCATTGCGAGTGATGGCGTAGCCATTCGGAGCGTGTCTCCTGAGTGACTTTCCTGTGCCTTCTTGCAGAGTTCACCGACGGCGCACAATTTGCGACAATTTTGTGAGGAATTTATACGGTGAACTCAAGAGAGAAAATATCGCTTTCTGAATTAAATTGCAGTGATTTCAGCTCAATTTAAACAAATTTTTATAGTTTTGCGAAAACACAAGATTTACCTCCAAGATTTATTTGCGCAAACAGCGCATTTGAAAATTTGAAGTAAATAACAACGATTTATCGTATTTGTAAAAAATACTTGATGAAAACCTGTTTTTTTCAGAAAAGGCAAGTGATTCTTTCACTACCAAACTACTGGGATAATGAATTAAAGCTTCATAACTTGTTATCAGTCAAAAATATTAGAAGGAAATGAAATAAATTTCCAACACATATCAGTATTACTTTGAGTACACTTCTAACATACGTTTGTAATAAACAAATGCACAACGACACCCCAATTTAAATTTCACAATTTTCGGTTACGGGATTATCGTACTATTTTTTGCCGTGGAATCATAGTCATAGTGAAATTAAGATTAATTTAACTAACCAGCATTAAATGGCAGTAAAATAACATGCGCTAGTTTCATTTAGATATCAATACACAATTTACAGTGTAAAACAGTTTCATTCAGTGCAAAACCGTATACGAAACCATTTTCTGACTAATTTTGCTTTCTATGGCAGTTTAAGGAGACTGACTCACTTTTGGACAAACTTTTTCCGTATTAGGCAGATCAATCTAAAAGTTGCACAGCATATGTAAATTTAGATTTGAAACGTATTTGCTCCCCAATATTTTTAGAATTTTTGCAAAGAGAACGAGTTTTTATAAAAAGAAAGGATTTATGGCGTATATTTCGAAGCGCTCTGAAAGCCTAACCAATTGGTTTTAAAACTTTTTTTTTAGTGTCATCGCACTCAGAAAATAATGTTTTGCGATCTGTGTTCTGGAAAATTTCAATTTCCTGTTACTGATATGTTAAAAATTTGTTTGAAAATGCAAAACAAATTAATATTTTACGATATAAAAAATTATGAAAAGCAAAAACCTATATTGAAAATGTAGTAACACAGATTATGGTAAATGTAATAACGAATGAAGTGAGCCTTAAACCAAGTCTTGGGGCTTCCTCTCTCCTAGAAAATGTTACCAACTTGAAAAATTGAGCAGGGGAAACTTCAGTCAACTGAATAATATCCAAACATTTGAATATCGTATTTTGTAAACTAAGCACTGTTGGGATACTACAACGTTGAAGCATTCTGAATGTGAAAGAATTTTACGTTTGAGATGTGAATTGAAAACTTGATTTGAATCAAAATTTGAACGCTCGAAACTAAACCTTTTGATACGACGGCCATCTGTATGGTGAATAAGTTAGCACGGAGTTTTGCCCGAGCCATTCGTGGAGCCACGCGGAAAGTTGATCTGCTTGTCTTGGCTGATATTTTTTTTGTGAAAACTGCTAATGACGAAGCAATGTAACTATACGGGCCTCCTATTCTCCAAATTCGGGTCATTTACATACCTGTGGCCATTTAAATGAGAGACAAGTCGAAGCATGGAAATTGAATTTTCAAGTGCATTTCTGACTGCAGTCCTCGTAAAGCAAGAACAAGTTTTCATCGTTCACAATGTCTTCAGTGACTATCTTCGTAAAATAATTTAATGTCTGACCGAAGAGTGTTCCACTACTACTTTTTTTAATATGCCCAATGACAACCACTGATATAATTTGGTTTTCAGCATGGAAACCTTGAATGATGTCATGATGTTAAAAAGTTATTGCGAGTCATGGATTTCAATTGTTTTGAGTACTCCGTTCACCAGCAGTTTCGTATAATTTTTATTTTCTTCTATTCAAGAAAGATATATGAAAAGCGACAAAGTAGAGCTAAATAAAAATATTGCGAAAAGTCACCACAGTGTTTAAAAAAGGCTTTTGATTATGAGCGCCTCATTCATGTGACTGGCAGTGCCGGCGCAGCGCAGCGGTAGCGCAAAAGTCACCTTAGTCGTGGTAGCTGCCTGTGGGCTCACGTTCGCTTGTAGTGGTTCACATTTTCTGAAGCACATTGCAGCTATCAAGAATTTTGTGTTAGCATGTCTTCACGCGAATGTTACTGCACTAAAATATTTTTAACTGAGAAATTTTAAAACTGGGAAAACAGGAAGAGAAAAATGACCAAAGATTTTTCTTTGAGAATGATCTTCGATTTTTTCAGCAATTCTTTTTCAATGAATCACGAAGTAGATTAGCTGTGCTGATGCTTCAACAAGCAAGAAATGTTGCCCTATACAGGAAATATCTAAAAACAGTCAACATGCTAGGGTCAACAATACATGCTTTCCCTGCTCTGCAAAGAATGCATGAAGGTGTGACGAGAAATGGTCCCAATAAATGGTCCCAAGTGATGGGAGAAACTACTACCGTACGCGTGTGAAATTGCTTAACTTGAATATCTGGCATGGAGTTTTACAATCAAAATTTTTGACATGAGTCATTCGAATATTTAAACATTTCAATCTTCGAATATTCGAACATTTAAAACTATCTATCAAACAATTTAATTTATGAAATATTATTGATTTCAATAGTTAATAAAGTTAACAATTTTAGTTTACTTCTATCGCAGATATGTAGAAGGATTTTATGTCATACCACACAGTGGCTTTCTGTATCGAGAAACCAAAGGGCAAAGTTTCCATCGTATCAGTCATAAAATCAGGCCCCTTATGTACACCCTCTGTGAAAATCGCAGAAATCTCTTAGTGTAGCTGTGCCCTTCATGTTATTCAGCGGAGCTCTGCAAATAGCTATCATTTTTCACAAGAGACGACTCTCGTCGACACTGTTTGAGCCTAAGTTTATTTTGGTTGCTTGCGGAACTCGACGTGAGATTCCTTTGTACGGTGGGCACTGCACCGTATGTTGTTAAAAAGGAGGCATTGTCCGCTGTCCCTAGCATTGTCAGACACACCAACGACAGGAACCACCTCGTTTTGGAGCTCATAAACAGGCGCTGGCCGGACTTCAAATCCTTAAGGGAAGCTCGCTTTCAATTGTAACGGCCTGTGGGAGGTACACTCTTCTTTCAAATACTTACACTCACTTCGCCAGACCGATCAGAAGAAGAGCGAGTTAAGGAAAATCAAACCGTCATGGCTTTACTTTGGTATACTTAGAAGACGGTAGGAAAAAAGTAAATAAGTTTACTGTACTCTGCGATGGCTTTAATTCGGCACTAAGCCGGGAATTAATTACACTTCTTTTACTTAATTAATATTTGGTCAACCTAGTATTTGGAAAGTAATTTGCTGATAAACTTTTCTTAAGAACAGAATGAACATTTCGGCGAATGCCATAGTAGAAGTGGGGGCTTCGAATGAATTAATAAATGCATCAAACGTTTCAAGCAAGACGAACCTTACAGAAGCATTCATTATGAAAAATTCTCTAGATAATGAACGCAATCGATCTATGCGGCGGCCATATAAAGTCGAGAATGTTTTACCAGCATTGCTTGCCTAGCTCTTCCATCATTCTAGAACTCTCGCGCTGTCCATCGATCAGGTGGTTACTAGAGACCAGAGGATAGTGTGGCTGTTTGTTGAGGTGGGCGGCACTCAACGCACGAGCGTCATGACCTTTGAAACTTCGCTTTCAGCACGCAATATTAAACACAGCTTTTAAAGCTTTGTCACCTGTCTTTGGTATGAAAGCAGTGTAGCAAAATTTTGCATTTTAAATTGAATCCCGGTAAAACTCAAAGTCAAGATTGTAATTTGGTGAAGTTTAACAGCTTAATAACTGGACGTTTCACCCACCCATGGGATTCATATTAACCTAAAAACCCTGAAATGAATACTCAGGCTTTCCATATTCTATCAAGGAACACATGCATGGATATTTCCGAACAAATTCATGTCACGTAGCCTAGTTTCTAATTTATATTTTTAGGTCTTCATATGTTCATGCAGCTTAATTTAAAAAAAAAATCGTAAATGCAAGTATGTTCTGGAATGACGAAGCATTCGTTTTGAAAACACTTTGCGTGGCTTGTTTTTGTTCTTCCATCTATCGAGATGGATTTCATGTTAACTCGGTCGTCATTGAGTTTAAAGCTATATAGCTGAAAATCTAACGAACCTTTAAGACGACAATCGATTCGCATTTTAGCTTAGAATGAAAATCGATATAACAGTAAAAAATTGAGATCATATGAACTTTTCTTGCAAATCACCTGCCAAAAAAACGTGTACGCTCGTAACACAATAACCACTATTTGTCACATTGGCTTAAGCTTTCAAATTTGCAATTCACGTCTCATTCGTTAGGCTGAAGGTATTTGAGAGACGATTCATTGCGTAATGTATATTATGCTAATAGTTAATAGGTCGATTATTGGGGAATTACGCGTAGGATGAGAATGAGAATCAATGTTAAAATGTATATTGTTCATTATAAACGTTTCAGAATATTAGAACTCCATCTTCATGAGCTGGAACATGAAAACAAAAACTCAAATATAGAACTCGTAGCTTCCTAAGATAGTTTTTTCTTCTACCAATTCTTCTCTAACGCATGAAACTTCTAAAATATCATCTGCGAAACTAAATGAAAAAGAAATTGGAAAATTTTATGGCTCTTATCGTAGCCTTGATGTAGCTGCAAGCTTCTTTGAATGACAGACGGTCAGGGTAATTTCGGTTCTGTTAGAGCAACCTAAATAAAAATAAAACCCGTCGCGTGTCAATTTGTGCGTTCTTCGCAAAACACCCTGCAACCCGATGATTTATGTTGATGTAATCTTAATACGTAAAGGATGCAAAGCGTTGCAGTGACACTTTACGAAAGTAATTCCATTCTCACAGTTAGCGTGAGCCTGGTTCAGGAAAACCGATAACATCTAGCATCATTAGAGCTTACTTGTGTGCTCGCTATTTTCACGTTTCTATCCCAGACAATTTTCTCATTCAAAGAACTCTCATTTTACTGCTGGCTGGATGAGTAATTTTTAGGTAATTTAGTGCCTAGAGGCGTCTCTGACATATCTACTCGAAGTTCCAGGATTGGCTGTAAAGGATTGCGAGCTTCTCATCGAATTAAAGAAAATTTCGTGAAAGGCTTCACAAGATATCCACAACGCAGGTGATCCCGGGCTCAAAGAACTGGAGTGTCAACACAGTGAGGTTTGAAAACACAGCAAAACATTGATGGGGACGTGCCCTGGAAACTAAGCTAACGCGTCGTTTGAGTGAGCAAAAAATAAAAATAAAATAATACTGGCTTTCAAAGAAATCGCCCAAACTTTTGAGACTCTGTGCATGACTTGAATCAGGGAGAAACTTTTGCAGTGTCTAAATTCGTTTTCAGTGTCTTACGTACGGTTGTGTACAAGATTACGGACGGAGTTAGCATTAAATTAATTCTTTTGTTCAATTTTATCTTACTGAAGCACAGCCTAGTCGTCAGTCTGAACGTTCAACACTTAGGAGTGAATTCACTCCCGAGAGAAATAAAAATGAACATAATGCTTTGCCAAGTTTGAGCTCAAAGTTCTTCATTTAATGAATTCTAAATCTAAAATTTATACATAGGAATAAAAATTTGAAATTTAATACTGGGAAAACAAAATTTAGAATTTAAATCATAAGAATCTAATTTTAGAAGTCTCAGTTATCAAACCAAACTATCGGTCCTCAGTAGAATTATCAATTACTCATCAGAATTATCAGTTTCAAGTTATCTATGCTGAAAAATCACCCAAGAATGAAATGATCATCAGCATTGGAGATGTCCACTTCAATTTAATTCAAGGACTCCTTAGCCATGTATGAAATGGTCACAGAAATCTGGCACAATGAGCGTGTTTGACGACTTGTGGCAACTCGGAGAAGAACGATCAGTGCTAATACATGAATTAAGGATCATCTGGAACAGAAGCCACTCAATGTACTCGTAATTCCAGAAAAGCAAGCGAAGCAAATTCAGCGCTAAAATAACTCTACAGTTGCCAAAATTCTAAAGATCACAAATTAAATAACCGAAATTCGCCAAAAGACATCCATGATCAATATGTGCAGGTCGGCTTCTGGGAAGAATCTGCACTCCTGCCTTCGCCCAATAATCGAGGTTGCCATCTTTCGCTAAAAAACTCGACACGATTTTTATTAATTTTGCCTATTGAACAAAACCGCCAAGGTGGTTATCAATCATGAAAATTTATCCGAACGCATAGCTGTTCAGATCAATATTAGTACTTATTGGTCAAAATAAATAAATTTTTTCACGATGGGATGGTGCGATAGATAAACCCTATATACCCTGTCAAAACAAGCCGTTCACCTTCAGACGACCCGTCATCGGTCAGAGCATCATTTATTTAGCTGGCTGGGGTCTGGCAATGGCAAATTGTCATCGTTTATGAAGAAAGTAACATGGATGTCGTACGGCGTACTGACAGCTTCGTTTAGACGGAATATGAGTTGGGTTACGGCTCCGGTCGTGAGCGTAAGTTTGCTTGCAAATGTTAGAATAGATAAAGAACATAGCAACACACAGGAAGCGGCTAAGTGCCCATTGATGGGTTGTCTTCTAAGTCTCGTGCTGTTAGACACCAATCACGCTCAGGCACTGAATCAATATATTAACAGCAATTAATTTCTACGTGCAAGCACCAGTTCATTCATATTCACACAATATCAATAAACACGGCCGTCGAGAAAAGTACGGTTCGAAGATTTCACAGTTTCTTCGCATTGTGAGTAATATCATAGCCAAGGCCACCTTTTTATCATTCCATACTGAAGCCACTAACCAATGAGGCATTGTCAATGGAATCGAGAGCATCTGGCACGGTAGAACATTGTTTCGGTTTGACCTTGCTGATTTGCTTCATATGGTCCGTCACAATTGAAGAGATGACCGTTCAATCGTAAAACCAATTTTAAAGCGTATCGCTTGAAACAGCTATTATTTCCCGAACAACCTCTTATCTTTTTTGAGCCGTACTTCAATAAGGTAATTGCAGAAACTTGATTTTGAGTTCCTGCTGCAACTTTTATTTCTTCATTCCAATACGTATGACTGGTCAATAAGGTCGTTCGTTTGACAAATCCTCAGGTACGAATCAGCTCCGCACACATGAATGTGCTCTGAGAAATGGGCTTTTGCTTGATACATGTTGAGTTTGAAATACGTGTGTTGCCTGCCATTTATGAAATGCCTTACATCGTGAGAGAGCCTCGGAGGGCTATTGGTCGGTGTCAAACGCTAGGTTGGAATATGATGTTTTGAAACGGAGAGAAATTTATTTTTCAGAACCGTGATGCGTTTTGAGCATTTTTGTTCCTCATTAAGTCATCGAAGAAATTTGCCGAGCTCCTCTTTCATTAATTTGAAGTTTGTCCGTGAATAGTATTGAATACATTTTCGTATTTTCCTAACGTTTGAGCCATGAACAGCGAGCGCAAAATCTGCCATATGATGACTCGGCCACTTTGCCCGTCGCCTCTATGCATGGCCGGTATTCTAATGACCAGGGTCGTGATAACAAGGTCTAATACATCATTTTGTCTCGTTGAGAGGTCTAGTAAATCATTTTGTCATGTCGTTTCAAGGGCGCACTGTTTCAAAGAATTTACGTCCCCGAGTTCAACGAACTTGTGGTGGTATGAACACACACCACCACAACCTTCGCACGCTTCAATACACCGCGCGGTCCGACGTGAAAGTAAACAGGCGTTCCCTCGCACGCTTCATGGTTGGAGATGAGACCACACGCAACTCCAGTGTTTGAGGCAAATACGCCGCGCGGTCCGACGTGAAAGTAAACAGGCGTTCCCGCCAATCAGAGACCCGGACGGGTAGAGTCAACCTCCAGCGAGGCCTACATAAACAGCCGCGCAGCCAGCGGAGCTCATTACATTCTCAGCGTCCCTGATATTCACACTAAGCCTCGACGCTCCGCCAGCACCACACCCGTCGGCTTCACCACCTCCTCGACAGCCAGCCGCCACGTCTTGTCGCTTGCTAGTCGCACCAGTTCTCCGCTACCGCCTCTGGTACTCCTTGGTCGAGACCCTCGGACAGCAGCAGCCTCACCGGTCTGCTCTCGCCCCTCAACCACGCAGCGTCTCCCCGACAACCGTCGGTCCGCCAAGACGTCATCTGTCACTGTATTACTCGACTGTAATATTTCCTTGTGACATTATTGTCGGCGATCTTCATAATAATACGGCGTTTATTCCAGTTGTGTTTTCCTCACCTTGCCGGTTCGTTCGCACCTCAGGCACTCACTTCGGGCAAAGATATTTCACAAGTCTATCGATATTCACAAGTCAATAGATATTCACAAGTCTGCCCGGAGTGTAAAGCAGCCTGAGGGAGAACACCACAAACTTATATTCAGGGGCTAAACTTTTTTGCGAAGTTCAGTTTAAATGATAAAGATTGAAATCACCTAAAATCAATGTTTGAAATCACCTACAATCAATGAGGAGTACAGAGAATGTTGTCAAGGTGATCATAAAGTTCATCGTCTTCGGTTGCTCGGCTTTGTGGGTTTCTGTGGAGAAGTATAAACCTTGAGAGTTTTCCTCGTCGCGAATGATCGACTGTTGTTAGATGTAGTAGCTCAATTTTCTGTAATCCTGCTACCGTCACAACTAGTGGTTGCAACGTTTCTTAGACTGAGAGTATGGAACCACCCCCTTTCCTATTGGCTGAAGGCTTATCAACATTGTATTACACGTGTCCTTCCACTGAGACTTTCACTTGAAGATCTTTTCTATTTAGATCAAGCCAAATTTCGTCTAGAGGTAAATTATTGTGCGACTGGTTTGATGCGATGGAATGCATTTCTTTCCTTTTTGGAAGGATGATTTGAAAGTTGCTGACCAAAATCTTTAGAAAGATTGTATTTGATTGGGATTTTCTTTTTCAGGAATTTCTTTCGACCGTACGTCGTTTAGTTGTGAGCTAGGTTGGTCATTTTGCTAAAAGACTGGTTCTGAGTCGAATTCTTTGTTTGGGCATGTGGCCGATTGTCGAGTTGCCCAGTAGCCGATTTATGCAAATGGTCTTTAGCAGTTTAATGAAGTTACCCAGCGGCAAGTTAATGAATTTGCCTTATGCTCACGTTCACGGTTGACTTTTGAATATTAAATTGGTGCAGCTGGTGGTTGCTCTATAAATGCATTCGTGTCAGTGGTTTCGCAAGCGTTCGCCTCGCCCTCTTGCATGTCAATCAAGTGACACATCCTACAATCGGGCAGGGGTAATTGAGGAGCACGTGCCTTTGAAGAGGTGCCCGTTTCCTGCAACTGTTGATCTGAGAGCTGTCGAGGTTCGTACGTAGCGCCGTATGAAGCGCATCCATGAATATTTGAGTACGCATTTGCGCAGGCTCAGCTTTGTCTCCTCGCTTTTCCGACGAGGTGAAATTTACTGATAGCCTGTTGAATTGCATTAGTTCCGTAGTAGCAAAGTGCAGGCAACAAAACGAAAGCTACACGCAGGTAAATTCTTTGTTTAGTGTTATCGTAAAACGTTCGTCGTTTTTCTCTTCCGAGGAACGACCGCATCCGGTTCCAGCTCTTTCATTTGAGTCCTTTGTCTGCAGCGATTTTCTCTGTAACTGCTCTGAACATACTTCTTTTTTGGCTGATGAAACACACTAATCACATACTGGTTTGATCAATGCTATTGCAATTTGCTGAGCAGCTGTTCTGGTTGGATACTCTACATGACTGGTATTTTCAGGCATAATGTTTTTACATTCATCGTCAACAAAAGAAAAAGTATTTTCTTCTTGAAGGGCACGTGATATATTGAATGTCGTAGCAGTTTGTTTAATAGTAGCTCTTGGTAATAAAAAGCCCCATAACATTACTTCTCACTTGCCTAGGATATGTTTTAACGAAAGGTATTTTAGCGCAGCATAGTTTTAATCAGTGGTGTTTCACCATAGTTATGAACTCATGGCTTTAGCCGCTTTCATACGTTGTCAAAAAAAACAGTTGAATAAAATATATAGATGAAAACTCGTCATCACGATGGAATTATTCTTCCTTCGATGTTTATTTGCATCCTCGCCTACTCTTCAAACTTCCATCGCAACATCGTCACGCAAACGTTTTCGATATTTTGAAATTGGGCTTTGTCCTCAAGTAAATGAAGATGAGATTCATCTTATACCTCTTTGTTTTACATCAATGATAATGAATTTTTCGTTATTGATTTTCGCTAGTGTAAATAATTCTGAAATCTAGGCATAATTTTAATTAGATCATATCAAATACATTTCTGCTTTCAGAGAAAAATACAACTCATAAAATTAGTTTTTGTGCGGCATGTCACTCCAAAATTTGGCTGATACCTATATCTTTATTAAATCATTTTCAACGTCCCACTAAGGGGATGCCTGGTATCAAAATCTATGCTAATCTGGACTGAAATCTTAATTATCATATAGAGAATGAATGAATAGGATTTCATGATTAATTCATTACTGCAGTTATTAGGAAGAATAGTAAAATATATAGCAATGTCCTAGCATATGTGAAGGCCATGGCAATTTTCATCAATCTTTGATTTCGATCAAAACTGTAACGTATAGTCACCATCGATCTAAGCCAGGATTTTGTTTGAGGGAAGCGAGGGCGTCACGACAGAGGGAGGGATGCTGACTCCTGCCATATTGTGACGAGGGTGGCTGTGCATCTCCATTCTAGCCACTCTAATAGTGCAGTTTGTGAATAAATTCAGGTGTTGAAATGGAATTGTTACTTTTTGCCGATCCCAACCCAACGGGGATTTTTTAGGCGCAAATGCTGAGATAAGTGTATAGCCTTCTGCTTCATGGTGTCCACATTAGTACACCGAATGCCATTCGCGGCCTATCACCGCATCACGTTCTGCATCATCGACCGGCTATCCCAGAGAAATTTATTCACTAAACTAAGCCGCATTAATTTGTTCCTCTCACGCTAATCATGTCATCGAGAAACTCATTTCTTGTACAAGCCAATTATTCGGAATAATGTTTTATCTCCAGCCTGAAGTGTAGGGAATGTCTGCATCACATTATTGCGGTGTTTCTGAATTATAGCTAAAAATTTCAAACCTTACGTTTCGGTTCGTGCCACTCGTTTTTGAAAAGTCTGTGCACATCGTTCGATAAATAAGATCATGCTTATTTGAAATTATAATTATGGTATTGGAACTGTATTATATGTAAACATGACATCTTGTCTAAATGTACCATGCTACACAAAGTTTAGGTTATATTAATCGATCTAGATTAAATAATATAGAGCATTTGTCTCAGAACCATGATCTGTGAGGAGTGGTGGCAGATTACTTTACGTCATTCAAGAAGAGAAAAGCAGTGTTCATTCTAAGAATAAACTTAGAAAAAATAAGATATAAGAATAAGGTATGGATAAGAAAAGGGATCACGACATTGAAAAAGTCCATCAACGCAGAGACTGAGTATGAAGAAGCAGAGTCCGATACAGAGAGCAACCCTAAGTTTCATTTTCCTGGCTTTTGTGGATAGCTAAAGTAGAATTAGTCCTGAGTTGATGCTAAATTGTCAGTTGCTGCTCTCGCACGCCAATATTAAAGTTCATTTACACTATTGTGTATGAACAAGTACCTTATTTTCACACGATTAGTATATAACAGTTTTGATTTACCGTTTCTAAGAAATATGAGGAGGTAATCCTAAGTTGGGTCTCATAAAGAGTAACATGCTATTGATCTAGGGAATTGAACTAAAACAGCCGAACAAAATTCGTAGTTTCATCAATAACTTTGTTTCATGTGCCGTACGTATTGAAGTTCATAGAGCAAGGTTAAAAAGGGCATTAACTCTCATTAAAACGGGAACACCGAGAGTTCAGGTATTTTATTGCACCTTTCCACGAGAATTTCTGCCGCGCTTCCAGTGACAGAGAAAGTGCCATCATTTTATCAAGCTTTGACTTTAAACATTACGTGCCTTCATCATACTGATGAAGTGAAATTTATTAATGTAATACGATTACTGAAGTCATAAAACAGAATTAGCATGTATGACAAGTTTTGTATGATAACTATTCTTGATAGCCCTGTACAAATTATTAAGCAAATTCTCTCCTGTGCTTAAAAAGCAACCGAATTGCTTCGAATTAGAAATGCAAAACAATCCTCATGCGGTATTTCAGACTATGATGGTTATCGCTTGCAACACATTAACTTAAATTCTTCAAAACAAAAATAATGTCAATATTCTGAAGAAGACTACAAAATTGTGTACAACAGGAACAGAAAGCATCAAAGTACGAAGGTAACACTGTAACTGCATGTGCTCGGCAAACACACACACACACACACACCACACACACACACACACACACACTCACAAGGTTTCCTTATGAAGTACGTTTGCAGAGCCGATGAAGGGCCTCATTCGATTAGCATTGCCCAAAAATAGCAATTACAGCTGTTTTTTCCACTTGGAAATTTCTCCATCTCTACGAGAATATCTGCGGAAAATTAATTTGTGACGAATGGATAGATCGTGCACTAAAGGATAAAAATACAACAGTTACTTGATGATCAATGAATTACTTCATTATTTGGTCGGATCCTGCGACAAAAATGTCGGCTAAGTTTCCAACATCGCTTCTACATGAAATTTTTGGATTTTTAGAAAGGGCAGGAAATTTTTCTACCGCTTCTGGGTCAATACTTGATTTTGAATTTTTTGTAAGATTCCCCCTCAGTCATCATAAGGCTTCCTCTCTTGGGTATCATAGAAAGTTGTTTCATGTTATTTTTATTTTATTCAGGTATGACATCGCGGGTTGCGCATGAAATTCACATAATAAAACACAAAGAAACAAATACAGTATGGACGCAAAACACTTCTGTTGAAACAAGGGTAAAAAAAGGGTTCAGAAGAAGCGAATCTCGTTTTAATTGTGATTTGAATGATGATGCAGGAGCCTAGTTTTGAAGATAAATTTATTGTCAGTTTTCGGAAATTGAGCGTTTATGTCAATTTGTTTGAATTTAGAGAAATAACCTGTTCGTAAAATATTAATTTTTCTCGTCATTTTACTGTACTCATAGAGTTTAGTTTCCCTAGAGTCATGCTTCTTGTGCCTCCAACGTTATGAACCAGTTTTTTACTTCGCTTCTCAACCGTAGATGGAATTTCAACAACGAAACGATGCTGATTTTCATCTGCAATCTTACAAGCATCAGCGTTGCGACGGGACAACGGACTTGCGACAAATGGTGTACTCATGGCTCTTCGTCTGACATCATTTCTGTTCAAATATTTTCTAGCGATCAGTTGCTGAATTATCATAATCCAATGAAAATAAGGCGTTGATGAAGGCATTTCAGGCAATAGGGTTCATTAGATGCTACTTCAACAGCATACTCCTACATAAATTTTCAGACTTCTCATTCTCTCTCATGAGCTAGAATCAGGTTCTATTTGAACGTTAAGTGGTTAAGATTACAAGGGAATGAAATAAACCACAACGATATGTGAGTGTAATACATACAATGGAGGAAGACGGAAAAAGCACTTGAATGAGAATTTTCCAAATACTTATATTTTACTGAACATTTTAGTGCAGATATTCGCAATAAAGTTAGTCTTCTTCAGTCTTGACAGACTCATAAATTTCTTGAGTTGAGGAGCTCTCCCTGATCCGAACATTGAAGTCAAGTTTCTCTCATCGCTCTGTTGTATTTTGATAAATAATGAATGAGATATTACATTTGACCTATTACTTCATGAAGTCAAATTTTATCGACATTCTAAGCTGTGCTCGGATTCCAGGGTTTTTTAACAGTTGAAAGAATGTTGAAAGTAATATTTTTCATTATTTTCCTTGCTCAAAAACGAATATCGTATACGGACATAGTAAAAGTAGTTTCAGAGCTTCAGAGACGTAGTTGATGGATAATTATTCGAAACACGATAAGAACTGAATCTCCACTAGATGGTAGTGATTTTGAAGCCAGCGGGCACACCGCCTGCAAATTCATGCAAGTCTGTAATTTATAAATGAATTGTTGATACATTTGAATTTTTGTAAATATACATTAACAGCTCTTCACCACTTATGCGTTAACTGAACAACGGAAGTCTTCCCACCCCGATAGATTTAGTCGCATTGTCGCACTTCACACAGCTGGTTCTCCTAGCTGCAGCGTAAAGGCTCAGCCTCCTGAACACTGAAGTAGAGTTGCAAAGCATTGCTGAAAGATTTGTAGTTTATTCTTGATAGAAATTTAAAGCATGCTTTCATGATTTTTCATTGAAACATTTACAGTAGTATGTGTAGTATTCTATGCTCCTGTGAGTCTAACTTTCAAATCTTTGCTCACATAATTAGTCAAAACTTTACTAGACAGTGTCATTAACGCTCTTACTTTTCTTCCAAAAATATATGAGTTTCCTAGAATGTCTAAACACAGTACTAAAATGTTATGACTAATTGTAGCGACCTAAAAAGTCAATCTAACATATAACGCATTTTTAATATCAAAGAAGTAACGATTAAAATTTATTCTCTTTTACTTAGCTAGCGGTGGAAGTCATGATAAATTTTGGCTACAAACATGAGCATATAGGCTCATGTTTGTAACCGTACTTATCTATCCTATAGAACAGATGGAAAACCCCCATGAAAATACGGCGAAATTTAAACACAAAATTGCTCGCTCGCAAATCGTCAATAATCCTTCTTAACGCTGTGGCCAATACAACATCATGAGAAGTAAGCAGTCCTTTTAACTCAGTATATCTGCAAGAAATTATCAATCTAGGGAAATGTGTGTATTTTGTGAGCGCTTTACGCCCCTTTACCGCATCATCATCGCATCGTGGTAAAATTTTGCGAAAAACTTGGACGATATTGAGTAGCTTCTAACATCTAACGCCCACGACAAACATTGATTCCGACGAATGCTAGTATTACCACATTTCACGGGTTGATTTAAAGTGTATTTACTCAAAGAGTTACATTTAAATAAGGTTAGCGGTGCAGAATATTGAGTGGCTCGTTAATGCAGAGATCAAGAATACTGAAAGCAGAGAATAAAGTATTGAAATCATCTTTTTTTTATAGAAAGGTTACATTTTTTGGCATGAGAACTGGTAGCTGAGTGAAAAGGTTTTCCAAGCGGGAGATGACGTTTACTACGCTAGAATGGACAACCATTTGAGTGGAAATTTTTTTTAGGAAGGGAAAATCCTAAAGAAGTTTAATGAAGTTTGAGCATATTAAAAAAACCTGTGGGCAACAGTTTTGGTACTGTTAACTTTAAATCGAAAATCAAAATTTTAAGAAATTAGAATCCAGGCCAGTGAAACTACTTCTAATTAAAACTGAGCTACAGAAAAAGTTCTCATAATTCGTAATAACGATCCATGAACGATATACTATTATTTTGTTCACTTTCCATCGTAAAATTAATGCGAGGGGGTCTTGGAACTCAAACAATCAAGAAAAATTATTTAAACCAGATTCTGCTTCATTCAAGGCACTGCTTCCGAACTCACTTCTAAATTTCTTTTCCTTTTGGTTACAAGTTCAACCTGACGACCTACTGTTAGTATACTGTTAGTATATAGTATTTCAGTATATGATTACTTCGTGGGCTATGTTTGCTGAATTTCTTATGTTTGTACGAGCAACAATGGAACCAGGACTTTCCTCCAAAATTTAATAGGGCTTTATGCAAGCGATATTTGGATGTTACATTTTTACTGTAAAATAATCTATATCATATTCCATTTTTGTTGATTACTTGAAATTGAACGACCCCAGTTATGATAAAAAACTAAGCAAAACAATTGCATATCGTTCTTGGTCTCCCTCATCTACCATCATGAGAACTGGTCCTGCAGCTAAGTTTTTTGCCAAATTAGTTGTACTGTCTTGGGTTTAGGTTTTTTTCAATTTTTGCTCATTCCAAGTCAAGTTAACGGCATCAAAACCGTTGGGCAGGGCTTTTACAGTATGTTCTAACGTCATTGAACTTCATCAGGAATTGGCTTTTCTGGGAATCTTTTTCCACTCGATTAGGGTTCCATTCCAGCTTTTCGAATGATCTCTGTTTTCTTATAGAAAACTTCATCCGACTTCACCTGTATTAACTATTGGCAAGGCTGCATGGCATTAAAAAACACAAAAAGCACCCAGAAAAATGCCTAAATAAACAAAAAAACCACCAGTCTTGTGGGCTCCTCAAAATTTAGTCAAATATCTACGCACTAAACTGTAAGAAAGACACAACGAAGGTTTTATTGTATTTCTTTCACTGACTCCATTTCCAAACCTAATATATTGAATTTAATTTGAACCTTAATTACTTCCTATGGGTTGTATAACAAAATTTGTACCGTCATGTGGAAGTCATCTTGACGTTTGAAACGGTACTTCTCCCACAGTTTTATAGGTACATGAATGCCAAATGTATCAATCGATAGGGCTTAAATAGAGCTAAAATTGTTGTCTGAGTTTTTTGAAAGAAGTTCAGTTTGAAAACTATTAGATAAATAACAGAGGGAAATTAACAAAGTACGTTTTATGAAAAAAATTCCCAAAGTTCAACGAATCAAAATATCGAGATTCCATTCCAATTTATTTTTAGATAATACATAAAGCTATCTAAAAATACATGTTTCTAATTCTGTAACTCAAAATTGTAGAAAAAGAAAGGTTTACCATAATACCCTTTTCACTTTTTCCGAATAAAATCAATTTTTTGAAATGATTCAATAACCACTTGAAACAAAAAAAATCGTTGCCTAATTTCACACCTATGATGAACATTTCAATAAAATACATCAGAAAAGGATAAACTTTGGTTTTTACTCAGGCGGTCCTCTTCGGTCGTCGGGGCCTCCCACCTCCCTAAAAATGATGCAGGTTCGAGCGTTCAGTATACGAGACTTGGCCATACAGCTCCCGGTCGAAATGCTTTGGTACGAAAACAAAACATTCTAACACACACAGTGAACAAAATCTAAGTCGGATTAGACCACTCAGTGCCTTGAGTCGTTAGGCCGTCTTGAAAACTCAACTTGTCGTTTGAAATGTTACTTCTCCTACATGAATGAAAAATATGTGAATCGATAGGGCTAAAAAAGAGCTACAGTACGGTTACATTTTATTTTTGAATTTTAAATTTAGGTCAGAAATGAAATGAGAACTAATAAGAAAAATTATGAAAATAGTGACACTTTTGAAAAAAGTTCTAAAATTCAACGAATCAAAATATCAAAAAACATTGCAGTGTTTCTTCAGACAATACATTTAGCTATCGAAAAAACATGTTGCCGGTTCCGCAACTTCAAAGTTGTAGATGTAACATTTTCCGTATAACTCATTTTTTCAGTAAAAAAATTTTGAAAAATTTAAAAACACATGAAACGTATTAAAATCGTTGTATGATTTTACACCATTGATGGAAATCCCAGAAAAATCCCTCAGAAAATAACGGACTTTTTTGGGGTAGACGGTCTCCTTATTAAGCTCGCAAGTATTTGGAGCATTTATTTCAGTTTGTCGACAATAATAAGAATATTTCTTGACACACTTTTTATTGCAACGCTTCTATATAATTCGAGCGTCAACTGAGAAGTAGAAAATGAATGCTTTAAATTTGTGCAAAATATGGTAACACAACCACAGATACATATCAATGCATGTTCTATTAAAAAATTATACAAAAATCCAGTCTTGACTATGGTTTGGCGCAATAAAGAAAAGAAATTTAAAAAAATTTCAGATACCCATGAAGCCGCATAGAAAAATGGCATATGCAAATCGTAGGAACATGAAACTTATTTATTCAAAAAATCTTTGATCCATCCTCCCTATTGCCGAATATAACTACTACAAAGTTTACCAAATTAATCTCATGAGTGATAAATCATTAGGCGCAACAAATTTGGAAACGTACTGCTCACCGTTGTCGAAATGTAGGCCAGGTATGGGGTTGCAGTACTGGTGCGGTCGAGTAGCTGCCCATAAATGACCACTTGACCGCAAAAGCAGCCTTTAGCACCAATATTCTGCTTGATGAACTGCAATTTTGTGCTACTATACGGCATCTTTGGCCGCCGTTTGAGAGGCTGCGCCGACCCGCTCCACGCGAACGATCCTTGTCCGACTTGTGTCGTGCGGGCATTCCTGCACAAATCTGTGCAAATGCAGGAGGCGATTTTTAACAGCAGAGTAGAGTTTTGCTGGATTGTTGAATTTTCTATTGTAACAGGGCATTTTTATGTACATTTGCTAAGCTGATACTAAATAATTATTCATATAAGTTTACAAAATAAGATTGTTACAATAGCAGTGTCTACTTGCACATGCTCTGTTGACTGTAATATTTATTTTCTAGCGGTAATATGTAAACTACTTTTATTCAGCAATGTACCATCTTTTTATACTTCCTCTACTGCAGTAAAGAGTCAGTATGAGGCAACACTTTTTTGACTTCAAATCATTGCTAGTGTTTTCTGCCCATTGCACGACGAAAAAGATGAAATGAGGTCCAAAAAACAATATATGACATTTTCCAAATTTTGGACCTGTGAGATGTAATTATGTAAATTATTTTATCTCGTCGTATTGAAAGGATGAGCATAATTTTTTACCAATTTTTTTTTAAACCACAAAGAAAAATCAACGGAAAACATAAATTGCAGTTATATTTTCATACAACTACTTATACTTATCCCTTGTAAGTAATACAATATACTGATTCTGATAGTTCTTTTTTTCGACAATTATTCCTTCTTTCATTATGCGACACTTAAATATCCTTTATTTTCTAATCAGTAAAATTTGGAAAACGTGATTTTAAGCCACACGTCGCAATTCTATGTATCATCAATAAAATTTCTCATCGATTTTATTTACACTGATAGGAAGATGGATCTGTGCCCACAAAATGAGGAATGATAATACTCTAAATAAATATAAGAACTAAAACAGATTACCCCACAACCTTTGTTAAATCCCTCTTTAGGTCCTTCAGTTCGTTTCTTGCAGGGCTCTATTTTGTCATTAACGTAGTTACACATGAACTAAAAATCAACTGCTGATATTTTCTATAAGCAGCATCATGATAGAATTTCAAAAACATTTCTGCCTTGCGCTCTGAGCTAAGATTAAAATTGTTTCCATTGAATAGGAAAATACGTATAAGTTTTGGATAAACGAAACAAATTTGTCAAGTAAAATTAGCAGCCAAACTGAATTGATCACTAGAGCGGTAGAGAAGATGAAGAGAGAAGTGATATTTATTCACTTCTCATAAAAAATGAACAATAATTTGCAGATATTAACCTACACACCCGAAACAAAACAAATACTTGATGAAATAAATCAGTAGCAATTTGATAATCCTAAGTAGTCCACGAATCGAGGACACTATGCATTAGTTTATCTATTCCTATTAGAATCAATGAGTTCCATTCGTTTAATAGCTTTCACTTGTATAAATTGCCTTTGAATCAAAAATTACATAAAACCAACACAGTGCATGAACCCCACGAACTCGACCATAATTTCAAGGAACCATACTTAATTTTTCAACTTTTCATGACATGTAAAGACAATTTTTTCGATCATGAACAATAATTTTTCTTATTTATGTCTGTCATTTGTATGATATTCGTTGCTGCAAACACTATCAAACTTATCATTCAAGAAATAATTAGATATGGTGAAACACAAATCAGAACTTCACGATGAGCATTGTGATGGCCTTCGCCAGCAACACCTGTAAATCAACTTTGCCTGTCCATCCTCACGGCGGTCCTGGTTCAGAGCATCAGGTATATGTTCATTTTATTTGTCTTACTCTCTCTTTAATAATCAGAAACGCACCCGAAATTTTTTTTGTCAAATAACATGACACTCATTTGAAGAAGTATCAGTTCATGAAATCAAAATAGATATGTTTAAAAGATTAATTTTTTATTCATAGTTTTTCAGTATACATAAGAACAGGATCTGATTGGAAATGTACGATGGGGAGTCTACGCACGCCAAACTCCAAGAAAATTAATAACCAATAAAATATTGTCACTACTCACATTCTTTCAGTTTTTAACAGATAATTTCATTACGACATGACGCGTCTCTGGTTGTATTGTCATTAACTGTTGAATAAATATCTACTTATGTTCGTACGGAAAAACATATGAGGTCCGATCTTGGATACAATTTATTCTAATTTTCCATCGACTCTTTATTTACGCAACCGTCTTTTCTGAAAAGGAAAATTCCGAGTCCTGCGGTGTTAACACTGCTCAGCAATCAGCCTATGATCGTGAGTGTGTCATGAATGCGAAGAAAGCAAGCTAGCTTCTTTTGCCCTAGATGTCGCAAGGGCAAAAAGGCAAAAAACTACTCTGTAGGTTATATAGAATGGGCTTACAAAATATCTAAAAGGCATTTTGCAAAAACTTCTCTTCAATCAGCAAATAATTATGATCCGTGTAAACCGGTATAAATATCATTTCTCTAATTTTTATTTTTGAATATCTACAGTATGAACATCAATGGACTAATGCAATAAAGTTTTACGCCCATTGAAATAACGAAAACACGTTGTTCCATTTGCACATACTACATGCTCCGTTAGAGGTACTGCGCTCTGAGTTTTGCGTGGAATATTGCAACGAACATTTTTCCACTTTGTCAATAAACTAAAACGAGCAACAAGTCTAGTAAATATTCTGCTGGCTGTAAAGTTTGAGAGTTTTTTTTTAGTCGTCACTTTCGCATAGATAGTCTTCAGGCCAAACTATTTCATCTTCACAACACATTGGTGAAGACATAAAGCTTCAATCCTTGTTGTAAAATGCAAAATTATTTGCTAAAAGCAGGCAAAGGACTTCTTTAGTAACGGCATTGACCCGATGCCTCTACCATCATTATTCCCATTGGCGAATTAACTACTGATCTGCGCGGCCGCCCTCGTGCCCCAATATCCGACGCTGGCTCTACTTGCTAATGGAAGCCGAACGCTTGACCGGCGAGGTCTGATAAGGATAATAAATTGTGCGCGGAACGGCACTCGAGGGTGAGTTGATTTGCCGTGCTTCAAGGGAAGGGAGCAGCGAACTCTTGTAATGAATCACTTGGGCAGGGTCGCAGCTAGTCGAAAATTCCTCTTTGTGTAGGGGAAGACAGTTTGAGCAGATTTCCATCAAGTTTTCTGCTGGAATACCGTGGTCTTAACCCCTGTGTCGTGGGAAATAATTTTATTTCTTTGGTAAAATATCATACAAAAGGGTGAGCTGAATTCTATGAAATTCGGAGAGAGAATAATCGCATGTCACGGCAAAAATATGAAGATTGTGCAGGGAAGATGTGAACGAAAAGAGAGTAAAACGAACCGTAGTGACGATTAAATGGGGAATGTTAACGCAAAAACATACGGCAGGAGTAAAATACGGTAACGTAGAGACAAAGAGCTCAGATTGGTAACGAAGAAATGTTTACCTTCACGCTGCCTTTTTTACATATTTTTCTACACTGAATGCTTATTCAAATTCATTATAGAAACGACCAGGAAATAAAATACAGAACAAAATATTTGAGAAAAAATAGACAGAGGCTGGAAAACAAAAAGGAGTTTGTTACTCAATAATCCGCTCCAGAAAAGTAAAAGCTGATGTCAATACATATTATTGATCTGGGTTTTTGGGAAAAAGTACAGCCTCATAACACATTCAGTTTTTTTTATCTCAAAAAAGCAAGGGCAGTGGTGTGCATTTGGATAAAAACATTTGAGAGTGTCTAGCTTCAGAGCAGTCAATATGCAATGAAGAGAAATTTCGATGATGTGCTCCATATTGAAGCTTGTTGAGAGAATTTAGGCAGCATCTTGAATAGATGAAATGGTGAATTGTACATCCACGGTCAATAGATATTCCGCTTATGAGATGATTGCATTTGTTGGATTAATTTCATGTTTTTGAAAATGCAACTGCAAATTTTGTGCTTTTGCAAAGAAACTCTGAACGCTTGTTCATCAAAATGATGAATCTCAAATCCAGCAAATTTCGTTCCATTATTCACATTACAGAACTATATAGAATACAAGGTGTTTCAGAATAGGATATACAAAATTGTTCACCAAGTACAGTAGAAACTGGTCAAATAAAGACTTTTTCTTCTAAATGAAACTTTCTGAAAAAATTGGGTTTTTGAGATATTAGCTGTTCATTATTTTAATGATGAAATTTCATTACACAATTACTCGCACTATGGTGGATAGGTCGAAATGGTCCTGTTGCATGGCCTCCTAGATCTCCTGACATGACTCCACTTGATATTTTTTTTTTGGGGGGGGGGTAAATTTCATACTTTAAAACAATAAACGGCTAATATCTCATGAACCCAATTTTTTCGGAAAACGTTATGGAAGAAAAAATGTTTATTAGGCTATTTTTCACTTGGTGTACAACTTTGTACCTTTTGTTCTGAAACACCCTGTATATATGCTGCTATGAAAATTTCACCACTGGAAATCAAAACCTTGCATTCATAGCTGACACGGTACACTTTTTCATCAAAGATTCATCCCCTCCGAGCAGCAGAATGAGCTGTTTGACTTCTAATAACATTTTAATTCATGAACACCTGCATACAATGAGTAGGTAATCGAATTTCGACTTAATCCGAGAAAATTTTATGGTGAAGTTAAATACATACATGGCATCTTTCTAAGCATAATGGGTCAAGAGTCAATGAGAAAAATCAATATTTCTGCCTGCCTTGAATAATTTGCATTGCCTAACTCTCAAAACTGCACTGTCAAGGTGGAAGATAAGTTACACATTATTGGCGTAAATCCTACCAAATGGATCGGACCAGTGCATTGCTATTGAAGATATACAATCGGAAGTACTGAAAATTAGCCATGGAGTTCCACAAGGGCTTATCCTAGGACTTATCATATTTCTAAACATCCTCAACGACATGGTAAAATCAACTTCGTTTTTAAAATTTATAAGTTGTGGCCATAAGTTGGCCAATTTTATGTGGCCAATATATAGGTTGTGGTTATAAGTTGCTCTGTTCGATAAAAGAAATATTTTTATTAAGAGAATATAAAAGCTTGACCGTAAAAAGTTTCAACGGGATCTAAAGCAAATAAAGTAGGCCTTTATGTAAGTAAACCAAAAAACATCATTTTCGCCTTCTAGCGAGATATGCCGCTTTCAAGCATCAAAATTTATGATGGTCAAATTGATAAAACCAAATCCAGTAAATTCCTGATCATTATGGCAGATAAAAACCTCACCTACAAAAAGCATTTTGACTCATCAGTGCTGAAGTATTGAAATCTGTAATAATTCTATCAATAAAAAAGTATATATATAAGTAGAGAAGATTTAAAAATACATTATCGAGCACTCATATCGCGATATTTACAATACGGAGTAGAAACATCCCATAACACTGATAGAAATTAAATCAGTTTTTCAACAATCAGTTGGAGGGCAAATATGCAGAGTGTGTTAACCCACAAAACACAGAATTTTAGGACACTCAAGTTAGAAGCGTGATGTTCATCACAGGGTTGCCAAACTGGCTTTTCCTATCCAAGTTACTCACTAGGAACTGAACTATAGGAACTAGGCCACTCTGCCTGAAAAACGTCAACGCCGTTATGAGGTGAAATTATCACTTAATCCACTCTGAAGTTTCGACCTCAGATTTGTGGGTTACGACACTCTGTGTACTGTCGTCCAATCAACACTACAAAATGAGCCTGGAGAGCGGTGAAAATATTTCAATGCAATCTCCACACAAATTATTCAATCAAAAGATTGAAAATACGTGAGCTTTTACATTTCTTTTAGAATTCAATGTGTTGTTTCACGAAAGATATGTTGACTAATGAGGACGACACGTTTATAAAAAATTTTTATCCGTACAAACTGGACACTATGACTCAAACCCATAATAGGATTGAATTCACACTTCCTCATAGTTCAAAAACATATCAACATAATTTCTACTTTATTAGAACTAAAACTCGTTATACGATCTTTGATTAAATTTGTGAAAAAATTTCATTCGAGGCTTTTGAAACGAATTTTGAATCTCCAATTTTGTCAAAGTAATCGGTAGCAAAGTTGATAATTTTCTGCTCTAAAATTCAAATTGGTCGAAAAATAGCACAAAGAATTAAGGATTCTAAGATTTTTCTAGATTGTGCTGCTCTCATTAAGGTCTATCCATCTATCGTTGTTGAATTAGAATCAAATTCAGTGCGAACCTAATTATTGATCAGTCTACCTTACGAAAATTTTAAATGTAACAGGTTAAACGCATTTTTTCACCTTTGATGATGGGATGCCTTAAAAGTTGTTGCTCTTTCCCAGGCCTGCATGCGGCCATATACAAATATTTTCATTCTAATTGCGTTAAAAGTAAAAAATCTTTTTGGCACATCACTTTTAAATAAATGATTCAAATTCTTTAAACAGTTCATAACGTAAAAATTTTCTATTTAAACTTATAAATGCAGACTAATTTCTCATTAATTCATTTTATTTTTGAGTTAGGGTGAAGTAGAAATGAAATTATTTCCATGCTAATTATTGCAATTAGTAAAATTTGCAGTCATTATATGAAATTTGAGAATCCAGTTTACTTTGTAGGTGATAGCTAGCAGCGACGGACAGACAGAGTGGACGAATTCTTTCGGTGTTCCTCAATACGACGCAAAAATTATCGCTTTATCCCTAGGACATTGCTGTACCATAGGCGGATCATTCAATTCGGGGGGGTGTAAAGGGCACAAAAGTGTAGTTAAGAAAATCCTGGGATGACTTTTAATTTTTCAACCTTTCTGAGGCTTGCACAGCTGTTGAAAATTGTTCTTGACTCTTTATTAATAACTGCAAGGCCCGTTTTGTGCCAGCATCCTTATTGAAAAGTTATTTCACCGCCTCTCGACAGACAGATGATGTTTGGCAAACGGACGATCAAGCAAGACAGCGACATGCGAAGTTTAAAGTGTGAAAATATGTTGAAACCGGCGACAAATCTTGGAATCGTTTTTGTGTTAGCCGCCTGACCGAGATCATATACGATAGTATTAGAGTGATTACAATTTTTCGAGCTTCCATGTGATTTTAGGCTGTTTGGGTCATGGGGTTTGTTTTTAAATTTTTAACTCAATTATTAAGTTGTATTCATCTAATTAGTCCGAAATGTTTCAGAGCAAATTTTTGCTAGTATTTCGATCGTAATCGAAAGCTCACAACCGTCACCTACGTTTTCATTTGCGTGTAAACTACATAAAAGAATTCATGATGTAAATAAGTTTTAGCATCTGCTTGTTTTATGTAAAACAGAAACAATTATTCTTTAAAAGTGATAATAATGGTGGCTGTTTGATTTCTCACATTTTTAAATTAACGTATTTATTGGTATTTTGTCTACTGGATTTTTACCATTCACATGCAAGCGTGAGAAAAAGCATTCACAACACAACTGCAGTGAAAGCACAATTCCAAAAGTGAACCGGAATTTTGAATCATTTTGCTTCCATTTCATCTAAAATGGAACCTACAGAGGTCTCTCAGACGACGAAAGTGAAGTCTCATTTTTCAGTACTTCCACTCATTCACCAATGAGCTTAATGACCTCTGACTTCATTCTCAGCCACTTTAACGGCTTGTGAGGTCGTCCAGAAAGCCTTAAATGCGTCGTTTCTTCTGACCAGAAGCGGCTTAACTGCCGAGCAAAAACATTCATCGTCCAAAGAAAACTCGGCAAAATTTTCGAAGACGAAATCTGCACCTCAAATGTTAACTCGGCCCTTGCAACTAATTCTTTCTTACACTCTTATTTTCAAAATAATAGATTACTACTTGGTAGAAACTATATTTAACGCTGATTTTCAACGTTATCTGTGAACTACCTAACTCTATACTCGATGAAAACAGAACATCTAAGTATTTAAAATTCGAGAATTACGTCAACAAGAAATGTCAAAGCTACGTCAAAAACACTTTGGTGAAAAATTCAGTCTCTTGTAGATTTGCTTCTTCGATGCAACTTGTATAAAAATAAATGACTGGATTACTATAGCGCGAAAAGTGCGTCATTACACCGAGTAAATAATTCGCTGGAATTTAAACCTGCAATTTAGCGATAGAAATTAGTAATGAATCACGAATGAGAAAGGAGAGCCAACTAAAGGAAACAAAATTAATTTATTTTTCTATAAATTTGCCTCATAAAATATTTCAACTGTTGTGTTTTCATAATAGCTTAGCATAAAAGTCCTCATTTAACAAATGTACTATAATCAGTTACAACGAATTCCATAATAAATGACAAAACATTCATCAACATTGAAACTTACTCTAGTGAAAACCGATGACGAAAACTAACGAAATCATATACATTTGATCGTATTCGTAAAACATAAAGATGCTTCTCAGAGCTCTGGGAAAATAAACATAGTGTACAAACACCCATATCTGAGAAATGGTAAACACAAAGAAGAGAACACTTTCTTTCAAGTTGAAGCATAAAAGGTTTGAAAAAAGTGTTCGACTTAACTGGAATAATACTCAATAACTTCTGACTTATTTGTATAGACCCATTTAATCGGTACATCGACGATTTTGACTCTAAACAATCAATACAAAATAAGCGTATCAGTACCATATAAGGGATTAAAAATGAACTCACTCGAATCAAATTTACATCAGCGTTTGAATGAAACAGTCCAATTTTATTGCCGCAATAAATTTTGTTGGCTCTGAAATCATCAGCATAGTGTGTCTGTTAGCAAAATTAGGCGGCTGAGCGGGATATTCGCAGTTAGATATTGTAATATTTTTATTATCCAAAGATACCCATGCTTGAAGTGTTTGCTTTTAATCTATTAGATAAGGTATATTTTTTCCTCTACACGTCATTTCTACTGACATCACTCGCATGATCAAAATTTAAAGATGACCAGCCTATTAATATATTTCGGTCATGATATACTCAAATAAGCAAAGATGCAAACTATTTTAAGATACTTATTGAAGGAGGCGTTGGAAAATATGAAGGAAGTTTTTCTTATCACTCGCATGTTACGAGTTTCGTGTCACATTGGAAAATAAGCCTGTCGCACAGGTAACTTCGTCCAAGAAAGATGTACAAAATTCCTGCCAATAGTGGATAACAAAATTGGCATTTCTCTGTGATCCCCACCTAAATCTGAGTAGCATTTTCTCCTTTTGAGTTTATGGTAAATTGGAAAATAGATTTATAATGATGATGAATTAAGTGTGTTCAGTATGCTTGGTTTCGTTCAGCAAGAAAATACATGCACACTCTCCTCATTAAATTTCTTATTCTCTTATTTTCACGTATCTGGAATTTGGTGAATGCCTGGAATTTGGTGAATGCCTGATTTGGTGAATGCCTGTGTGTTAAATTGATCCAAAGCTACTGAAGTACACTCGACCAATTTACAGGGCCTCGCTAAGTATTTAGACTTATTAAGATGAAGCTTTTACATAATCGATGAAGATTAAATGCAGTGTGTAAATAGCTTTCAAATGCAATGTAATTAAAAATCTCTGCACAATTTAAAAGATCAACATAAGGTGCAAAGAATGAATTTTAAAGCTGTAGTATCGATAACAAAGTTATATATTTAAGATTATGCCGTAAGCTATATTTTCTGCAAACCATCAACGCGTGACCGAGAAATTTAATCATCAACCAATGCTCGTGTTATTTTTTAATATTTTTGCACAGGAAAACTGCCAATAAAGTTCTGATCAAGACTCAATGATGTGCAATGCTTCCCAGTGGGATGTGAAAGATGTCAAGCGATTTGCTACACTTCCCATTGGGAATGTGGTGAAAGCCTAGCGATGTTTGAAACTTTCTACCCAATGTAGATCCCATAAAATGATCGAATAAAAGCCCAACCTCTTCGGCCTTTTAAAATTGTCCAAGGTCTAACCTAGAAATTCTTCAGATGTTTGTTACTAAAACACAGGAATGTTTAACTTATTAGATTAAATTTACCTATATATGTAAACAAATCATCGAATTTTATTATAATGAGAGAAAATAGAGTTAAAAACAATCATCCAAAAACGTGGATCTTTCATAGAATCGGTTTAGAAAAACTGGTAAGAACTGCAATAAAATATTTGAATTTACAGCATTCTTAATAAAGTGAGACTCACGCCATCCTGAGAAGGAACGATTACTTAAGGCCATGTAACGTAACGTAAGTAATTTCCACCCCTGAAAAAAAATTAAATCACGCTAATGTCTATTGATTATAAAATTGGGATGGTGATCGTGTTTCTTCCAATGGATTGATTGTCTATCTTTAGCATGTAAATAGAAAGGCAAGAAACTGTTAAAAAGTTCTCTCGATCGACGATTTTGGCTTATAACTGCGCTACGCCGTGTTCAAATAAACGCTACGAAGAAGGGTTAGCCATGCCAGCGACCATCATCTTCTCGAAAAGAACCGACATCACAAATTATATTCTCGTCAAAAAGCGCAACATATGCCGGTTTCTACGAACCTCGCCCAGACATCGCATCCAGCCGTTGCAACGTCGACCGGCGTCGCTTGAAAGCTACATCCACCCTCGTACCCTCACTCTGCGAGTGCCCCGTCACCGAGTGTCTCAAACAAGCCGTACTGCCAAACACTTCCATTTCTTTTAGTATATTTTATTTCTTCCTTAGAGATTTAGGATCTTATTCATTCGACATAAATTACTTGTTAATAAATTGTAAGTGTAATCCATTTTAATTATCTGATGACACTTGCCATATCCAATAGCTAATTAACGTAAAGCTTTGTCATTCAGAACAGGTTTGTTCTGAGCTGGAACAGAGACGCACGACACCCGCGACTTGAAGCCTTGAAGGCAGTCGGCGGGGCATTAGAGACCTAGCGCTTTCTGGTGGAAGACGTGCTTTTCGCATCGCGGCCTACGGGCAAGCGAGGGCTGTTATTGATTGAAGTCTTGTGTTGACTTATTAATCGTAATCTGGAATCTAAATGCAGCCAAGTACATATGTGTATTCCACATCATCATCCATGTCCACGTTATTTTCACGTGAAGGTCTAGATTCTGTACCTATGATGTATGCGTAAGATTTGCTTAATGTATTAGGTAATCTATGTTTCGATAACTGATGCAGTAACGAGGCCTCACCTCGATATGAGCTTATTATAACGACATTAGGTTAATTCCTGTAAATGCGTCATTATGATTATATCTGATTAACTAAAGTTAATGTGAATACCGAGACTATTGCATCATCGTCATTCCTGGATTTTTTTAAAAAAGTTATATAACGTGTTTCATCTTACTGTCTAATGATTGTGTTAACCATTATTCTGAATCAAAAGACGTCATCATTTTAATAGTGAATTGCTTTGGAAACCTTCTGATCATTTACCTTTCCAATTATCTGGAAACTGCAAATGGTGAGTGATTGTCAGAAAATAAGAAAATCATGATGGAAATATATCTTTGGAAAATGACGATAAATCGCTTATAAATATGATTAATGATGTGGCCGCTGTTGAGTAAAGAACGTAGAACTATAATAATGTGGCAACGGTGGAAGATAAACACGACATCTCTTAGGCTCATCTTCCAAAGTGGAATCACCTCTTCGAAAACTAGAAAACCATCTAATGCAACTTTTTCCATTCACTACATGATCACCATAGGTGTTCTGAAATTATTTCGCTGTCGCACATGCATTAGCATCTTTATGAAACTCGTATAGCATCATAGATCATTTCTTACTTGATCTTTTGATGGGACAATCATGGATGCCAATATTTATGAAAAATGTGAACGTAGCAGAGATAAGCTAAAAGAAAATCGTTTAGTTAAGTCACAGATATATACCTAAATTTATATCAGAATATAAGCAATTGACAAATCTAACTCAACAATTATTCCTTCTAAAACTAGGACTGTACTTTTGCACCAACCTGATTTTATTTCTGAATAAATTGAAAATAACTCGCTCACAGCAAAAAGGCAATCGAAAACAAAGAAACAACGGAAATGTTAAAAAAAAGTAGAAAATTATCCCCCCGAGTCGCATTCATTTACTGACGAATGATTCCTTAAAATTTACACCGACTCTAAAATGCGGAGATCAGACGAATTCGGGGCGGAATTGAAAATTTCAAATTTCTCGTACTGGCAATAAACTAACCAAGCTATTCAACTCGTCAGCTATGAAACATTGTTAAAAGTAAGACCATGTTTTTAAAAGGACATATCCTAAAACTTCGGATCCAGTCCTCAATTCGTCTGGCCTCCGAATTTGAGAGTCGATGCACACTTGGAAAATAAGTCCGTCAATAAATAATTGCACCTCGGCGGCAAAACTTTCCAGTGTTTTTTACCATTTGCGCAGTTGGAATCCTATTATTCTATTTTTAAAATCAATGTTTTATTTTCGGTTAAAACAGAAATAGTAGCTCGTCTCTAAGTTCTTAACACCTTGTTTAATTGTTCAGAGCACTGAAAATGGAGTTTTTATAATCAGAGACATTTGTTTGTATCATGATATTCTTCATTGGGAGTGGGAAAGAATGGCGGGAAAGGGTAAACTGCAGTTCAGCAAGGAAACATCGGTAAAGGAAGGGATGGAGAGTGAGATATTCATAGCTGCTGTGCAGACATAATTTACAACAAAAGCAGAGAGAGCGTAAAATGAAGCGACTAAAGTAAAAGTGCACGAGACCTAAAATTACAGGAAACTCAAGACAATGAAACACTTTACGTCAGCGCAACCCATAAGTTTCCAAAGTCTATAAACGATAGATATACTCCGGGTGATTGTTTCGACGAAGCGCTGTGGAATCAAACAGCTAGTGATTTCTACGGGTGGTGATTTAGGTTAGATATGGTTTGTTTTTATTCTACATAGTTTGATTTGATGAACACTGCACGCTAGTGACAGCATAACGATTCGAATCAAAAATACGGGTGTTTTTCGAACCATGTCAAGGCTCTACATAATACCTTGCAGTATGTAGCGAGTAACGTGAGTTCTAAGCCTGACAACGTGCGACAGTGCATACACATGCACTTCAATAATCGAGATTCTGTTGCTGTGTAGAGCACCGGCTTAACCATGCTTTTGATACTTCAGCGCGATGAATGGACTTAATGATAAACTATTCTGATTTGACACTGAATAGAGAAGCCAATTAGTAAAGAATCGTGTTTTCGTGCTGAGCTTTCTAGAAGACTAAGGCGCCTATAGTAACTGAAGAGTTCAATCATTTTTAAATTTATTGTTTTTGTAAGATTCTATATCATTACCCTTGGAATACCGATCTTGAACCTACCTTGATCGAAAATAATGAACGTTTTGTAATATCAATGATTGGTTGAATTTTCGATGGTTTTTTCCTACGGCGGTATAAATTCACTCGACAAACTAATGACGTTACAGCGGTATTCAAACAAAGCTCATCAGTGAAAGCATTACTTCTTCTCTTGATGCGAATATGCATAAAGCGGTCGAATACATTTTTGTTGCTACTCGTGATTTTATTCGTGTGAATGATGTTTTCGAGCATGATAACACAGTCCTACTCAGCGATAGCTTAAATAATAACCAATACAATATAAGTGATACAAAAAATGGAAGTAGGCCACAACCAAAAGATGCTTGATGCATTTCTCAAAATGCTTTCCTAAAAGTAAAGCTATCGCTTTTCAATATTCACGATGTACACGCAGAGTATCACTGAAAGAGCAGAGCTCGCTCATCAGCCTAAAGCTCTTCGTTAAAATTATCTTACAGCCAAGAATTCCATTTAATTAATAACATGTGACCAGGGAAATGCGATTTTTCTGTGATAAGAATTTTCTTTGCCAGCTCCAGTTCTTATGGCGCAGACAGGCGAGACCGCATCTAGTTTGCAAGCGCCCGCGGAGCCTGGCGCAAGTTCAGCTATTGAGGCTTAATATCGACAGTACAAGCAGGCGGACATGTTGCGCTCCGAGTTTACAGAGACTTATTAGCGGAAGAACTGAGTTGCTGATGTCGACATCTTACCTAATAATTCCCATGGTGTGTTTATTTATTTATATGTTTGTTTGGTGTCTGCTTCTTCCGTCTCTCTGCCCTGCTCATAAGGATGCTTAACAGTCTCTGGGATTTGAGTATCACAAGTGCACAAGTACAAGAATAATTTTATTACAGATACTATTTGAATGGATATGTTTGTTTGTCATCTACATCTGGAAAAAAATTTCAATGAAGATATCGAATCCCGTCATTTTTGACGGGCTTTGTACACTAGTTATTTAGTTATAATCGAGGTTACTTCACAATAAGAAAATGACTCTAGGTGCAAGTGAAAGCGATTTTAAATTTTTGTACAATGAAATTGTATAAGCAACACTAATTAGGAGCGTTGACTGTTGATAACATGTACGGACCTTAACTTTTGAACTCAAAATTGACTGGACAAAAACTTCCGCAATACTTGAGAAAAAGTTATTTCAATTACAGATATGTTTCAACCGCAAAGAAATAAAAAGAATGAAGATAATTTTTTATGCTCTAGATGCTATTCGATCCACGAAGTAAAACATTGGGCCTTCTGCTCCAACATTACATTTCTTATTCCGACCAAATGATCCCAAATGGAACATGAGCTTGAGTTCAGTCTGAATCTTTTCATGTACGATGAATTTGTTCAGGTTTGAAGTGATTGTCATCAGAGCTTCTTGAGTAACGAGATGATGCAAACAGTTTTTTCAGCGCTCCAAACCGTCCGATAAAGTGGTAGAGAAAATTCGACAAAGATACTTGAATTCACATTTTCATCATTATTATTGTTAAGTTTAATATAACTGTTACTCATTTTCTCCTTTTCATCACCCTGGGAATACTTGCTGAAAAAAATCCCCTACTTCAATTTATAGCTGGATTTTTCCCTCATGTATAGTGAACTTATTCTCAAGGGCTTAGAGCGGACTAACAAGCCCCGCAGAAGAAGTTTATTCTGCAACACAAGTTGTATCGGGGCCCTGTTGTCTCTTTTTTTTTTTTGTATTCATGCTGAGGACAAGCAGTTTCAGCAACGCCTTTGTCGCAAGTTGCATGCAGATATAGCAGCTGTGACCTTCGAGCAGGTGAAAAGTTTGTGTCGGTAAGCTTATTAATCCTGCTTACCACGTAAGCGTGTACAGAACTTAATGCATTTCAAAAACTTCTTTCATGAGCAGCATTAAACAAAAATGATTATGCCATCACATTTCCAACAATTTAATCCTCTTGTGAATTTGAAAGATTTGAAATTGCATGGCAAACTAACGTTTATTTCTGTACGGAGAAAGGAGGATGGGAATGAAAGCAAATAATGCTCACATTGCAAATAAGAACAACGTCGGCTTAAGCAAGACGACATTTATTGCACGCTATATTTGGCTGACCCTTAAGTTTAACCACTTGGTGTGTAAGAGTAGAATAATCGTATTTGTTAGAGCTCTCCTTTAAAAGATGTCTCATCCTGTTCGTGGGAGCGGAGTGCATAATGTTTCCCCATTTCTTTTATTTAGTCATGGTGACAGAGTTCATAGGCTCAACTTTCTCAGAACCCGCACGAAACTTTTAAAAGAACTCGCTACAAATCCGAGCTGTGCCGTTCTTTTGCATCTTTTTACTTCTCGGCGATGTACTGTAAAGTGATAGCAATCTAAAGCGGAAATGTTCTTCTTGTTTTTCGGTATGTAAAAGTCTCAAGCAAACCGTACACGATGGGTGGCACAATCTAAAAGACCATGTAAATTGAATGTGATGAAGTTTTTTATATATGTTTATTTTAGGTCAAATGCCTTAGTAAAAACTTTCTGATTCAGTTAACTTCGGTGCAGTGCAGGACGTGTAAATATCGTTTTCTACATTCTTGAAACAAAACATTAAAATTATAATTAGGATCGTTTACTGAAATGTTCGCAAATATTTAAAAGTTATGTGACATTTGAATACTTTTCATGCAAAAAAAAACGCAATTCAATTTAAGATCAGAGCCCCCATTTTCGAGCTACAAGCTTTTCAAATTTCCATGCAACCAGCAAAGAACGATTTCCTCTCTGAACGTCCTAACAAAGATGTTCGAACGTTAGAAATTCAGCAAACTTTCGCCAAGTCGCTGTAAGATTGGCGAGATTCTGCTGCGTGGCGGCGCATTTGAATTTCATCGAGTGAAGAAGAAACGAGGTGCAAGTCTCTCTTTTCAGGGGGAATTTTATTTTAAGTCAGGGGAGATATCGCAAGTTTGAAAATATCATTCACTGACATCAGTAAATACTGACGATAATGTCGAGTTAAATTGTCAAAAAGTGTCACTGTTTCGCAATCTCTTTGTAAAATCACCTTTGCAAAGCTATGCAAACAAACTTTTTTCCTTGAAAATCAAAAAATTTCTACGATGAGGTGAATGTGAGCGAAAAATGAGTTTAGTTGATCTCTAAATACAGTTTAAAAAAGCGGTTATTATAATCGGTCCAACAAAATTTTTACTAAAACTCAAAAAGCACCGTAGCTGTGTAAATCAGCTGTCATGCAATTGTTCAATCAGATGAAACTCGTTTAAAACATTTTATTCGGTTGTTGTTATTCATAGAACCAAGGCGGCCCGAGATTCACCTATACCTCCATTTTGCATCGACCTTGAATTAAAATAGCACAGTTTCTTCATCTTGAGTATATGGAATATGACTAAACACCTTGGTAAATTTATGGAGAAAATTACACGGTTCACATGTTAGGAACAGTTATTCAATCATTTCAATGGTGTCCTATCTTAAAGGAGGATGAAATGATAATTCAGCAGTTTGATGCAATGGTAATGAAGAAAAGGATGTTAAAACGCCGCTAACGTAACAGGTTTTATTTTTACATTTCATTTAAGATATTCGTCACACTCCGAACTCGACACACATTTCTCTCGCACGTTTCATCAGAACAAATGATAATTACATTAACATAACTTCTGCGATCAATGGCTTGAAAATTGTAAAGACAATAGTATAACGTTGAACGCGGATCTAAATCAGTGGCCTAGTTAGTACTTTCATTTTAACTATCCACTAAAGAATCTAATGCAGAGTATTTTGCAATTGCTCTAAATGTATTTCAATCAAAATCCTTTACCTTCAACAATCAAAACTTTCGCGTAGATAAAATAAAAAATGTTTGTGTCAGCATCGTTAGTTGATAAAGTAAGGAAATTGGCATAATACAAAAAGTGCCTTTTATCCAAACCATTTCTTTTAACACGATCGAGCAACAAGAAGATTTAATGTATCATTTGCAAAACAAAAAGTTGATCTTTTCGGGGACTGGCTGGTTGAAAAAGTGTACGTAATTGTCCGTAGAGTTAACGAGAGAGCACGTATAGTTCTCTTCTGAAATAGCAAAGTTTAAGTTTTTCCGTGTGTAGTACGCGAGCACAAGCGCGACGCTGGCACACCACGAGATGATAGAACCCAAAAATGAACTTTTTTCTACCTCTTTCGTCAATTTTGGAAAACAATTACGATGGACTCTATATTGATATTCCGACGCAAATGCAGAGCTCATTTAACTTAAAAGTAACTCACTCACTCCTAACTTATGGTATTTGTTGGTTTCTTCAATATTCTGATACAATTTTGACATTATTTCAATGCACAGCTAACGAGGTATTTCTTTAAATATCGAACTCACTGACATGAATGTACAGCGGAAATTTACCAAGTAGCGACTACGAGAAATTTAACGGAATATCAGCAGTGATTCAAGCTCTGAAATAACAGGTAGCTCTGAAACGACAAAAAAATTACACATTCTCGCCATGGACATATAGGAAGCAACTACTTAACCTTTTTTTTCGCCGCGCCAACTGCGTTTTTTATCAGAGATTAAGTGCTTAAGATATCCATTATATTTTTCAAGTGATTAACACTTTTTTTGCTTTTCAGACGAATGGGTAGCGGAAGTCTCCTTCGTATTATTCGTTTACCTTATAAAAGAGTGAGACAAAATGATGACAGCCAATTTTAACACAACAGTTATCAGTTATTAATATAACACTATTCCACCCTCCCCCCCTCTATTTGAAATAAGAATGAAGGTAAAATAAAAGAAAGACCGTAAGAAATTAAAAAATTAAATCTCTCGAAAGTTAATGAGGCCGCGTGCACACGGCCTGTCAAAAATCTATAATAATGTTCGACAAATGACATGACTTATGTTCCTATTTCCTAAGCTTGTATCACAAACACGCTCATCACACACTTTCCGCTATCTTCGGACAGACAGACGGACGCGGCTCTTATTATAGTATAGATTGGTAGTAAGAATATGGCTCTATCCTCATTTGGTGTGAAGTTTTCTGTTGTGTAACCAGTTCAAACTTTTCATTGGCGACCAATTAATTTAAGTGCATTTGCGTTCAGAACATGAACCACTTCCTTCTCACCCGTGCGGGATTAAAAAAAAATTCGGAATTTATTCCCACATTACACTTTAAGAAACGAGAAATCAAACAGATATCACTCGTTGACAGACAGTGTCTTTTAAAGAACGAGTATATTTTATTTTCAAACCTAATTCATCCATGAAATTTTCGATGAATCCGTTTTGGTCAACTTTAATTGAGTACTGTGACCATAATTGTGCTAAGACAGTTTTAGCATTTCTTTTCCATTATTTTATCCCTGAATTTCTGATGAGCTCAGGATAGTCGGCAGAATTGTTGATATTTATTGTGATTCGGTTAAGCCTGTCGCACAAGTTTACAGGAACCGTCACGAATACACGATCTTTCCAGAAGTCTCACGGCCCAAAGTCGGGGTTTTGAGGCGGCTCGCCTGAAGGCAGGTTTGGCATAGAAACATTCACCATAGAATAAAACATAAAATTAAAAACACATGTCTAGTGAGTTATTTAAAGTCGCAAAGCCATTTTTAAAGTCATTTAAAGTCGCATATGAATGCACAAATCGGTAAGAAAGGCACAATGCAGATTTTATTGTTTTTCTTTTATTGGCTCCATTTAAAACTTTACAAATTGAATCTTATTTTAACCTTAATTAACTCCTATGGGTTGCACAACAAAATTTGTACCATCATGCGTAAGTCTCTCCCGGCAGTGGTCGGTCTTAATTGCACTATCATAGAGATTTCCCCTTGGCCTCAGGTGTTTGAATATTTCAAGGAGCGTTTGAGCTTTCCCAACTTCAACTTATACCAAGCATTGTCACAGACAATGCCGGCAGGCGGCGTGTATCCAGGTCTCATCACAAAACAGAACATGTGGAGCTTTTTATTTTCTGTTACATTGAAATAAGTATTTGAACCAGTTGAATCTTCCCAGTTGAACATCTATTTTTTCTCTGTCTTCTTGAGAAGTGTGAAGGAACTCAAAACTCCTTCTTCTCTTTACTGGTGGAGGTGCAGTTGACTCCACTTTAGTTGGTGCAAATGCAAAAGAAAAAGAAATTGACCGCTAACTGATGTCACTAACATCGGTCTCTGCAGAGCCGCATATTGAGCTAGCCCTGCTGTGGTTTCTTTCTGCTCTGTTTTTTGCTCTTGTTTATTTCTCCTCATATTTTACAAATGATTTTACACCCTCTCAATCTTGTTGCTTATTTGTCACCTAAAAAGTCACAACTAATTTTAGTTGTGTCTCCTTCGATTTCAGTTACATGACTGCAATGTGCTACTTTTCCCTGACAAAACCTTCAGACGTTACTGCTATATTAATCAATCACGACCAGTGTTAGATCTGTAGGGAATGGAACACATCAATTAGGAGTTATTTAGATGTAGGACTGCGGTCATTAAGCTTTGATAAACTAAATACACAAAATAGTTCAACGAAGTTCCTTGAATATAATTATTTAATAATTGAAATTACGAAAGCCCAAAGAAGAAACTGATCAGCAAATACTTGCACTCACACGTTCAAAACTAACGAACTGTGGAATACAACCAACTGCCTTTCATTTCAAGCGTCACCATCTCTTGCAGACATGACGCCACTAGGCCTGAGCAGTCCTTTCTATCTTATCTTGTACGCAGAAAACTAATAAGCCTAAAAAGTTAATGCTGAAGCCGAGCATGCGGTATCATGTTACCCTGACGACACTGACAGCACGACTGAGAGAGACTGAAAATCAAAAATTTATAAACTACCAAATCATACTCCTATACGTTGGTAGCTACTGCTTTTGGCTGGAGTAGTTTAAGCTGTGTTCACACTGCACACACCCATTGTTAATGTTTGCACTAATAAATTATTCATGATTATAATGTAGGTTACCGTAATCAATAAAAAATATTATACAACCCAATAGAACCTTATAAAACCCAGTAACTAACCCACCCTCCTCAAAAAAATGGGTAGGTGGTTTTTTTTAAACTTAGGTTTTTTCCCACCCTGCCTGAAGCTAGGAGCCCCAAGAAATCACTATAACGTGATCTAATTTTACCTGGTCTGATCTGATCATTTTCTTCACTGTCATCTTGAGTTGTCAGCGGTATTGAAATTGTCATTATTTGTGCTGGATTTCCAGCTTTGATAAAATTTCAAAACTGTTCTACAAAAGAATAAAAGAGAGAGTTGAAACAAATAATTAAAAATGAAACATTTTTCGAAAAAATATCGGAGAAATTACATTCAAAAATAATGATTGTATATTTAAAAGTTTGGGCACAATACCTGAGTTCAAAGTTAAGAAATGTGGTGTGACGTAAACGCTCTGAAGCAAAACCAACAATATACATAAACAGTACGAGTAAATTCTAAGCCTCGCTCACAAGCACGAGAGGAATGTGAACCATCTACCTATAGTCATGGCATCTAACGTCTATCCTGCGTGGAGGATTTACGTGGATCATGACAGCCTTGGACAATGATTTTTGTTCAGTCTTGCAAATAGTACAAACTCTGAGTCTTGACACTTCCCACTCCATAGGATGGGGGAAAAATTGACTGCTGTTGTTTTTATGTGAGTGACGTCGCCCAACTTTCACTCATTTTCATATGAAGAAAGATTCTAAACTACTAGAAGATATTTTAATATGCTAATCAATAATTCATCAATTTGACCGATCATCAAACCCAAAGCAATCGTCTTACGTCATGCATAAAATATCAAAAAATTTTATACGTGAAATATTTTCCCACAGATTATGAGACATCTCTTCAGGCTGCACTGTTGAGGTGAATGTGTGATTGCACACTTGCATCTTTTGAGGATAGAGGGATCTCATTTAGTTTGAACTGAAATTTTTCGCCACAATAATTGTTTTGAATATTCAACTTGATGCATAAAGAAGCAAAATGGGTTGAGAGGAGTTTGCGTGTTGCTTCATATATCACACCATGTCTCATTTCTTTGAATTTACGCAACAAATCTGGCCGTTGCACAACAAATCAAAAAGAAAGGAATTTCATGCACGTTCAAGTCAATGATTATGTAACCCGTATATAATTTACCGGGTTATAAAAACTTAAGACACAAGTTGTACATAACATTCTTACTGTTCTTAGTATGGTATATTTTCAAAGTATGAGAGCATACTCGCATACAACGTTAAAATAACGTTGCAATTGAAATTTTATTGTTTGAGTTAGCCCGGTCGGAGTGATGTGTTCATTTAATTTCACTCAAAATGAAAATTATAACTTTGCTTGCTTAAAATCACAATGCATTAATGTTCGTACAAACAGTGATTTTAAAAGACTTCTCATTTACACGAAAAAACTGTCTTAGCATATACGCTTTAAAATTTATATTTATTGACCTTCATCGGCGATGGCCTAGAAACCTGAAGAGTACATGAACTCGCACGGCACCTCTTGGTAAATGCGGGGAATGCCACTCGCCCGTGCATTATCGCTGCGGCACTTCTAGTGGCCGATTTGAAGTGCTTTACTGCCATTACTTGGAAAATTCCATTACCGCTTTCGGTACGACTCGCTTTTCATTCTTAGCATTTTAATTTCGCCCGAACGTACACGGACATCAACCTGATATGATATCTGAGGAGAGCAGTAAGCTTGACTTTAAAATTGATACTGAAATGAAAATGTGTTGCAAGTGTTTGTTAATGCCTCGCAATCTCTGGTTGTAACATGTTCAATGAACGAAAAAATAAAATAAAATTAATAGAAGTATTTGAGATACTGTGGTGTAGTTAAATCTTTTTTAAAATAAATAAATCAACTGATACAGCCTTGTTCTTAATATAGGAATATTTTACATGAGAAAATCGAATCAAATATATATGGTTAACATTTCGTTGGGAAAATGAACTATTACAAATCTAGTTTGTCAAAAATTCAGCGAAACAACGACTGCGCGGATGTCAATTTTTCAAATGCGTCAAAAGAAAGAGAAGTACAGAACGGAACAAAGATAAAAGAAAAACACTGATATTGACCCTATACTGAAAAATGCATTTGTTCGAATTCTTTGCGCGATCACTACCTTAAAAAACTATTTTGGAATCAAAATATTCTCAAGGAATATCTTGAATTTGCTATTTGGCGCCATCGGATAGTGATTTGTAATTTTGGAGTGGAAATATTTTTGTTTTATGCTGTCACATCGGTACGTTTACACAATGATGTCTTAAGGACACACACACATCAGGAAATAGGAAGTCAGGAGTGAATCAACGTAAATCCTACGAACGGAAGTGAAACGAAAATCGAAGAAAATAAGTTGTTAAAATTTGTTGTAAAGGCGGGTGAAGATTATTTCATATAAAGTTGAGGAAAAATAAATGTTCTAAGAATAAAAACTTTTCACCTGTGATTTCAAGGGAAAAGAACAGATGAAACTGTGAATGGGGATGGAGCGAATGCGTGAGCTTTGTAATTGTGTAAAAACTAATTTTTTGACATAAGGCAAGCCTCTGTTTCTTGAGAAAGCTCCATATACCGGGTTTCCCACAAAAATGTCCCCGACTTTTTAATCGATTATGCCTCTGCTTTAAATTACCATATTTGAATAGTCTTTTTTCACAATGAAGTAAATTTTGTTTCCTTTTCGAAAAATTTAAGTTTTTGAAAATTGGTTGAATAAGCACTTTGAATAACCACACCCGAAAGGTCTAACCCAGTTGGAATTGGATGCCAAACAAAAACAGAACGTTGACGGGAACCTAAATACGATGGCGGAGATAAAATGGGTGATCCTCGCGAGCATGCGGCAGAGAAGGGTACCAGCCTAGGCTGTGGACAAATAGAAACAATTTGAATTATCAATTATTATTATTATATTAATAACACAGATTTATCCTGTAGATGTGGTATGGTGGAAGAGAAGTGCAAATTTGCGAAAGAAATATGACAATCTAATATCAACAATCGCAATGATATGAAGACCAATCGTAATACCATGAAAAAACACAGCCATGATTTGAACCAAAACTGTAGAAAAATTGAAAAAATAACCCAAATAGGTAATCCATTAATTAAAAGTTGTTATTGAATTAACCTGATCTGAAAATGTTATTCGGTGTTGATTACTGTTTGATCGAACTGTTACGATATAGATACGTATGTTACGACATAGATACGTAGAGAGGATAGGCAAGGATAGGCAAGCAGCCGGCGGCTCGCAACCGGCTACAGAGTCGGCGCAGCGCAACATACCGAGAGCCATAGGAAGGTGTGACGTACATACGTACATCAGGAGCAAGGAGGAGTTCGTATAGGGGGTAGAGGCTGGATTGAAAAGCTAGTGCGCTAAATTGCATACAGAATAAGACGAGGGCAACTTGAATACATAGCACAGAAAACAGTGGGTTAAAAATTGAATTTCATATGAGTAAGAAATCAGGGGTTTCTGGGTTTATTTTAGAGATATATGCGTAGCAATATTGTGAGGTAAGGGACACGTCAGTATAGGGAGGTGACGCTTGAGGGTTAGCCAATCGCGAAACGCTACGTCACTTTCAGTTTTCGCGGGTGTAGCAAAGCCTAAGGAGCGCATTCTTTGTTCGAGGGAAGGTATATATAAAGGAAGGAGTAGGGTAACCGATCTTTTTGCTGTGGCCTGGTGCGAGACAAGATGTAGGGATACGAGTTTTTCGAGGGGGAGGTGAGATATTTTTCTTTGTTCCTTGAAGATTCTCATGCAGCTTATTAAATTTGTGTTCATGAAAAGAGTGGAGTGATTTAAGTAGAAATGGTTGACAATTTTTATTGTAATTGAAGTTGTTGTCTAGGTGGGGCGCAGTAATTTTCATTGTTAATATTGGAATTTGATCTTTGGGTTTTCATTTTAAATCATCCTTGAATTGTTCTCGTGTTTGGAGTTCACTTTAATGACGGGAATGAAAGAATTATTACATTATTTCTTAGAGGGAAAACAGAATATTCGTGTCTTATTGAACTATTGAAGTGTAGGCTAAATGGTTTTCATGTAACTTATCTCGAAACAGAGTGCTTTGTGATTTGTTTTGTAAAGCGGGGTGAAATAATCCAATTATTCTCAGAGGGAAAATAAATAAATTTTATGATTGATTTGGGGATTAAAGGGGGGTAAAATTCAATCAATTCGATTTGAAGTAGGGGCATTGCAAGGAATAAAGATTCAAGTGGAGTGTAGTCACTTAATATAATCCTTGTTCCCAGGAGGGGTCGGGTGTTTGAGTGTGGAGCGGCTTGGAGTTTCCAACGATGTGGGCTAGGCGACTCCGGGTTGCAGAGCAACCTGACCATATGGCGCTCACCAAGCTGAAGTGCCAGGGCCTACTGCCTACCAGTCACACTGAGAGGGAAGTCATGCAAGCAATAGAGCTTAGAAAATGTTCAGGCTCTCTGAAATTCAAGAGGAGCTCGGGGTTATGCCTTTGAAACGCTTCGTTCGGAACGATCAAGAGAAGTCATGGATAATAGGCCATAGGTGACTGTGCTTTTCTTCCGCGCGCGCTGCGATTGCCCAGGATTGTGTAGGATATGGTTCTTGGTGTTGTGTTGGCGTTACACGGTGCGCGCGCCAGTAACTTTCGCTAATATTGTGTGTCGCAAATTTCTCATGCCAATCACGTGTTCATTAACTAACTCGAAATAAAGTAATCAATAATGTACCATTAACTGAGTGTTTCCTTTCCCATGTTGAACTGAGGTATTGGTGTGGGTGAGCAGATCAGTAGTTACTTTCTCTATTTTTCCCAACTGTTCTACCATTTCCTCTTTCTGTGTTTTCCGCTCTGTGTTTTTCATTTTTCCCCTCTTACTAAGGAGGTTTCGAGTCCTCCATTCGAACTAACACAGTGGAGGCGCCTGATCAGCGCCACGTACGCAATACTGTGCAAAGTTTCGTGACAGAACAAGAATTTAAAAAACGTAAATCAGTTAAAAGAAAGTTTCCGATTGCAGTGAATATAGTAAGAAATATGGTTGATTTAATAACGCTGGAATAGGGCGAAAAAGAGTAAATTAAATTTTACTAAACTCAAATTGGAGCAGCTTTTTTGCGCAATCAAAAAACTCCTGAACAAATCAGTGGTAAAGGAAAAAACACTACTGATAACAAACTAAAATAATGAATACTAGAACAATTACACTAAACACAAACAAATGGTGAAACAAGTTTAATGAAAGAAAAATGATCAAACGCCTACGTTGAAGACTACTGCCACTAAACCACGTCACCAGAAAAAAAGTTGCATGGAAAGCGTGCTCATGGCGCCTCAGAGCTCACAACGAGCTTCGGGCAGAACGGAGACTGCAGTAATGCAAAAACAACTCTGGCTGGCCAGCGACCGGGAGCCAACGCACTGGCAATAGTTCAAAAGTTATCTCAAAGCAAAACGGATAATCACGACCTACTCGTACTCCATCGTCTAACCTACAGCGACAGTTCGAAAACGTGGACCACGAATTAGACGACACGACAGAGAAACGCAAAAAATTCCTTTGAGGAAAATTTCCGACAGTATCAAAGTTTGGATGGTACACTAGGGTGCTAGAAAACTTACAAATATTTTTGCATTTAGAAGTATTTTTTTCAAGCGTCAACTTAAAATGATAGACGTTGAGCTCTATGTAAACTCATGTAGGTGTCACGAAACTTTGCACAGTGTAGCGTACGTGGCGCTGATCAGGCGCCTACACTGTGTTAGTTCGAATGGAGGACTCGAAACCTCCTTAGTAAGAGGGGAAAAATGAAAATACCAGAGCGGAAAACACAGCAAGAGGAAATGGTAGAACAGTTGGAAAAATAGAGAAAGTAGCTACTGATCTGCTCACCCACACCAATACCTCAGTTCAACATGGGAAATGAAACACTCGGTTAATGGTACATTATTGATTACTTTATTTCGAGTTAGTTAATGAACACGTGATTGGCATGAGACACTCTCGGCAAGCAAAGAAATTTGCGACACACAATATTAGCGAAAGTTACTGGCGCGCGTACCTTGTAACGCCAACACAAAACACCAACCAGAGACATATCCTGCACAATCCTAGGCAATCGCAGCGCGCGCGGAAGGAAAAAAAAGCACAGTCACCTATGGCCTATTATCCATGACTTCTCTTGATCGTTCCGAACGAAGCGTTTCCAAGGCATACCCCGAGCTCCTCTTGAATTTCAGAGAGCCTGAACATTTTCTAGGCTCTATTGCTTGCATAACTTCCCTCTCAGTGTGACTGGTAGGCAGTAGGCCCTGGCACTTCAGCTTGGTAAGCGCCATATGGTCAGGTTGCTCTGCAACCCGGAGTCGCCTAGTCCCACATCGTTGAAAACTCCAAGCCGCTCCACACTCAAACACCCGACCCCTCCTGGGAACAAGGATTATATTAAGTGACTACACTCCACTTGAATCTTTATTCCTTGCAATGCCCCTACTTCAAATCGAATTGATTGAATTTTACCCCCTTTAATCCCCAAATCAATCATAAAATTTATTTATTTTCCTCTGAGAATAATTGGATTATTTCACCCCGCTTTACAAAACAAATCACAAAGCACTCTGTTTCGAGATCAAATGAAAACCATTTAACCTACACTTCAATAGTTCAATAAGACACGAATATTCTGATTTCGCTCTAAGAAATAATGTAATAATTCTTTCATTCCCCACATTAAAGTGAAACTCTAAACACGAGAACAATTCGAGGATAATTTAAATGAAAACCCTAAGAACTTACTTCAATATTAACAATGAAAATCCCTGCGCCCCACCTAGACAACAACTTCAATTGCAATAAAATTTGTCAACCATTTCTACTTGAATCACTCCACTCTTTTTATGAACACAAATATAATAAGCTGTATGAGATTCTTCAAAGAACAAAGAACAAAATCTCACCTCCCCCTCGAAGAACTCGTATCCCTACATCCTGCACTGAGTCAGTGAATCGACGAAGTAGGCCGGCTCGCAAACTCTCTGCGTATTTATGGTCCCCTCGAACAAGGGATGCGCATCGGCTAAGCGGAATGCGCGCGAAAAATCCTCGCCCTCTAATTGGTTCGTTCTAAAGCGTCGCTTTCCTTGTGCTACGTGTCCCTTCCTTCAAACTGAAATTACTCCGCGCTTTACTCTCAAATACCAACATTCCTTAGTCCCTTGCTCTTATATAATAATCTTTTTAAACCCCCTATTTTCCTGTGCTATGTTGTTTATTTACAACAACTCCCGTATATGCGATGTATTTTGGACTAGCTCTCGAAATATCCTCTACCCCCCTTTACCTACTTCTCCCTGCTCCTGTACCCCCTATACCTCCCGGGCAGCCTAGCGTCGACCTGCCGGTTGTCGCGCCTGTCCTCTCTACGTATATAGATAACTTTTGTTGAATATATCGTTACAGCCCCGCGCCCTTCATAAAAATTTGAGCCAATGCAGTTGGTTCAAATTTTCAAATTGTTTTTTAGTTCTAAATAATTGATTACATCAAACTCTGGTCTTGACATCGCATATCACACAAGCCTTAAAATATCATCCGTACATTGAAAACATACATGGACACACAAAAGGAATGAAAACGCACATGACATATTATTAGGGCACCCTAACAAAGAACACAATGCTCTTGAGAACCGCATCTGTTTCATATATTCTTACATACTCAAAAAAAACGAAGAAAACTCGCATCCGCCATGTATAATCTTCCATTTGCAAAACGAAGGAGACTCTCATCTGTTACAAATAATAGACGCACAACGACATCGATTAAAAAAAAAATCGAACATTATCCGCTTGATTTCTCTTCATAAAATTCAGTCACATAAGCAGAGAAAAGAAAACACAATGCGATCAATTAATACAGCGAACTTAGCACAAGGACATAGACATCTCAAATCAACCTATCACTTGGCATTCACGTAAAAGATCTCAAAATGAAATAAAGTTTTCTCTTGAAATATCTTATTCTCGATGAATCTCGTTGATAATTTCCAACTTATTTCTGTACAAGTCTTTCGGGGGGTACCCCTGGGTCTCAGGTAATTTCAAAATATAGCAATGCTCCAAAATTTTTCATCCTTGCGTTGTAGTCCATCACTCCTGTGGTATTATCAGCGACTCGCGTTAATACGCGTATGATTCCTTTGGGTGGGCTCGTCAGCCTGTCTCCTCGATGAAAGTTGATCATTTATGATTATCTACAAAGCCATCAGGTTAGGACAACTCATTTCCCGCCGGCTGGAAGTGCAGTTTAAACCCCTGAGGTTTGCATATATGACATCTCTATTGACGGTACAAGTCTACTCTATTGGAGCAGAAGTTACCCATGAGATTTCCTAAGTGTAGCAATAACTTGGTATCAATCAGCGACAAGTTTAAAAAAAATAATTTTCAATAGTGTCGCCTGACCGTTCATTACTGCACACAAATATATATTTCGTAATACAAGTAAAAACACATGCTAGCATTCCAGTGACATTGCGAATGGGCCCCGATTTTTTTTTTCGATGCCTTTCGATCACAGGACTACTAAAATAAATAAAAAACACACATTTAATTTCACATACATAATGACTTGCAGATTGCCAAGAGATCTACCCACTGGGCCGAAATCTTGTACCCGAGAACAAGTACACAAATACATGTAATATTATGACGTTGGTCAGACGTGTATCATACTCTGCTGCATACAGCCTTTCAGACTTTGACGTTGATTAGACGTGCGTCATACTCTGCTGTACGCATCATTTCCGACAATCCGACCAACACACAAAAAAATTATGAAGTGCAAGAATATGCATTGTAAACATCAACCTGATCCCAGCCCCGAGACTGTACTCTTCGTCTTCATTCATCTCTCTAGATGAGAGGTACTCCGTATTCCCCTAACAAATTTTCTGTATATACAACGTTCGGGTCAGCAGAATTATATGGAATCCGTTAATTTAACGGCAATGTTTGTGTCTTAAAAGCTACGTGTGATTTGCATATCCTTCAGTTCGGAGTATATAAACATTCAGTATCCTCAATCACGACCGGTGCGGAGAGTCAGCGAATTTTAAGTTCACACCAGATCGTATTAAGTACTAAAGTCAAAACTCCAATTATGAAACCCGGGCATAGTATCAACTGCCTATTGTTTCCTTTAAAAGATGGAAGTTGTGATGCACTTGCAGAAACACAGACATTATAATACACGTTCCCTTTGCCAGTAGACAATCCATGAAGACGCAATCGATTAGTTAACCACCCACAACCACTTGCTTGGATATGCACAAGTATGTTAGTTATGAGTAGGCAAAAACAAAAGTCACATTCGGTAATTAAATCACAGTTCCTATGTTAACCCCACAGTCAATGCTCACCAGGCGAAAAGCAAGAAAATTCCTGATGACACACATGCTAGGTTCGGGAATTAGGAACCATTCTTACACTATAAATATAATACTTAGAATAAATGAAAACATCCTAGCACAGTCAAATCACGAGATCAGCTCAGCCAGAACATGAGGCAAAAGACACCGAGCGAACCCTCCTGAATTTCAGCGACCAGGAAACAATTTTCATTTGCAACTTAAATAACTACTCAATATGTTTTTGAATTATTTACAAATATTCATGCGTTGACCCGAGAATTTATATTTTCTATATGCTGCCTAGTTGTACCACTCGACGTCTGATCTATCGACCAACACAATCCTAGCAACACAATTTTATTATTTGCTCTGCTCCTTTCAAAAACTGACACACAGGGCATGGCACGCAGAACACTTTTCAAATTTAATAACTCGTAAAGGGCAAAGCAAAAAAAACGAGTCACAATTATTTCAAGTAAAATCCCGGCCATTTAAATATACATACATATTTTCAAATTTTACTCATCATCAGTGTTACTTTTATTTTAACCTATTGCGCTATCACATTCATTCGGCTCGTACGGGCCTCACTCTTGACCTACTGACACAGACAACGAGTGCCCTAGTGCCCGAGCGCACTTTTATGATCCTTGCGTAGAACAAGTTGTAAAATTCGAACACACCCTCAACTTCACTCGCGGTTATACACGTTCAGTTACATCCTACTATCAGCCTCACATTCACAAAGATGTCGCTGGATAATATTTTTGCCTGCCCAAGCTGATATGAAACACTCCATGGACTAATTACAATATATGTATAGGAATGGTCACTTGAACAGTATAACACAAATACAAGGCATGAATTTATCTTCCCAATAGCATTCCCGTCAATTTTAGATTCCTCTAAATTTTTCAACGTAGATAAAAAAATTGCAACATACCTCTCACGTGTTCATTAAAATAATCACTAAATTTAATTAAGACTCCTTCCTCATTTCGAGGTAGATCAATGAGATAAGAAAATCCTACATTTAATCGCCAATGCACGGTAGACATTCTATTGACATTTCTATTTTTTAACGTAAATTTTTATTTATAATATTCTGTGAAGGAGCATTACTTCTACTGCAATTCACTTTGGTAATTTAACATTAGCAAGAAGTGCGTAGTTTCTCCATCCACCTTCCAGATAGATTTAATTTCAATCTCAACAAAATCAAATTAGTTTATCAATCAAGTTCCGCAACAAAATATTTGATGACTTTTAATTTCTTGAGAAATTCTGTTGACTTTGCCAGATGAATAATTAGCATCTCGTTTTCTATACAAATGCTTTGGAATTATTAAGCTTTAAAGAAAATTTTGTATGTTTCATGTATCTAAATGACAATTTCACCAGTTGTCAACCGTGCAATAGACGTTAACCTACACTAAGGCACTAAAATTAAGCTTTGAGCAGCACGAGCAACATCCTAAAATGCTATCACATAACTTGTGAAATTTTACATTCCCATGTCACTGATTCGCGCGCTCCTACATAGATCTATTTTCCGTGTCTATTTTAATACTTCTGCAGCCAAATGCCGCCTAATACTACTTTAAGATGCCTAATACTACTTTAAAATATGTGATTGTCCAAAAATATTTTGAAATTGTACACGCAGCACACTATTAAGAAAGGTTTTAGATAATCTCTTTCTATTTCACTGCCCAAGTGCTACGTAATATCATCATCTAGTCTGAGAAGACACATTGCATCACTCACATAAAAAAATTGGCAAGCGGTACTGAACAAAGTAGAGAAAAATAGTTTGAGTTAGACATGATGTACAATACGATTTTAGCAGCCGTTAAATACTCAAGATAATTCCCTCTATAAGTGGGCAAATTTTTGAGCGAATATCTGAACTCGACCCACGCTCTCCCTCCTACGAGACATGCCGCTTGCGGTTGCTTTATGGCTCAGGAATTTTCTGATGAACCTCTCATGCTTGCAAAGCTCGACAATGGATAGCACCGAGCATCTTACTACAGAATATTTTCAAACAGATATTTGCCAAATTCAGGGAAATTACGTTAATACACAAATTAATGCGATATACTGCAAATAAAATCATGTTCACTGTAATTTATCTGACATCCACGGTAATTAGTCACTCAGTAATTTCAGCATTCAGATAAAGCACCTACAGCTCATGTCTGTAGAATTTTAAACAAGAATTGGAAGTGTAAAAACACAAGATGATTGACTTCACCAGCATGAGAGTTCACAAAAAACACAGTTTAGAATGCACATAAACAATAATTACAATTTGCAATGCATTGACTGAGAATCGGTATTAACTGCTCAAAACACTGCATCATTTTCACAGAAAAATTGCATGACGTGCATATATTATCTACCACCCGCCAGACTCATGATATCATTCGAGCAAAATTCAATTTCTGTTTTTCAACATTTAGAGAGCAAATTCAATTTCTGTTTTTCAACATTTAGAGTAGAGAGAGCAAATTCAATTTCTGTTTTTCAACATTTAGAGAAGATAAAAAAAAATCACTGCTTGAAAATACCGGTCACACTGAAACACGCTACTTTACACATGCTCTCACTTAGCATTATTCACTGAGCCATTGCATACTTATGCCACTCAAACCTAACTTATATGCGCGCTGCTGATGCCTCTACACTTCAAACTCGAATTTTATGGAGCCAGCTATGGAATGTGCTTACAGACCGTACAGCTCATTCGAACAGGGAGCCAGAAACCGCAAGCTTAAGCCGCTGCTTTACTGCACTCCAGCCTCAGCATCCACTACAGTTTTAGAGTGCTCGACTGGCTTTGAAGCATTACTTTGAATTATTATTAAATTTTTATCAAACAGAAAGAATTACGACACAAAAATATTTCCCATGTAAACCGAAGTACCGGGTGGTTAGCAGAACAGTATATAATTAAATTCAGTTTGGGGTGTCACGAAACTTTGCACAGTGTAGCGTACGTGGCGCTGATCAGGCGCCTACACTGTGTTAGTTCGAATGGAGGACTCGAAACCTCCTTAGTAAGAGGGGAAAAATGAAAATACCAGAGCGGAAAACACAGCAAGAGGAAATGGTAGAACAGTTGGAAAAATAGAGAAAGTAGCTACTGATCTGCTCACCCACACCAATACCTCAGTTCAACATGGGAAATGAAACACTCGGTTAATGGTACATTATTGATTACTTTATTTCGAGTTAGTTAATGAACACGTGATTGGCATGAGACACTCTCGGCAAGCAAAGAAATTTGCGACACACAATATTAGCGAAAGTTACTGGCGCGCGTACCTTGTAACGCCAACACAAAACACCAACCAGAGACATATCCTGCACAATCCTAGGCAATCGCAGCGCGCGCGGAAGGAAAAAAAAGCACAGTCACCTATGGCCTATTATCCATGACTTCTCTTGATCGTTCCGAACGAAGCGTTTCCAAGGCATACCCCGAGCTCCTCTTGAATTTCAGAGAGCCTGAACATTTTCTAGGCTCTATTGCTTGCATAACTTCCCTCTCAGTGTGACTGGTAGGCAGTAGGCCCTGGCACTTCAGCTTGGTAAGCGCCATATGGTCAGGTTGCTCTGCAACCCGGAGTCGCCTAGTCCCACATCGTTGAAAACTCCAAGCCGCTCCACACTCAAACACCCGACCCCTCCTGGGAACAAGGATTATATTAAGTGACTACACTCCACTTGAATCTTTATTCCTTGCAATGCCCCTACTTCAAATCGAATTGATTGAATTTTACCCCCTTTAATCCCCAAATCAATCATAAAATTTATTTATTTTCCTCTGAGAATAATTGGATTATTTCACCCCGCTTTACAAAACAAATCACAAAGCACTCTGTTTCGAGATCAAATGAAAACCATTTAGCCTACACTTCAATAGTTCAATAAGACACGAATATTCTGATTTCGCTCTAAGAAATAATGTAATAATTCTTTCATTCCCCACATTAAAGTGAAACTCTAAACACGAGAACAATTCGAGGATAATTTAAATGAAAACCCTAAGAACTTACTTCAATATTAACAATGAAAATCCCTGCGCCCCACCTAGACAACAACTTCAATTGCAATAAAATTTGTCAACCATTTCTACTTGAATCACTCCACTCTTTTTATGAACACAAATATAATAAGCTGTATGAGGTTCTTCAAAGAACAAAGAACAAAATCTCACCTCCCCCTCGAAGAACTCGTATCCCTACATCCTGCACTGAGTCAGTGAATCGACGAAGTAGGCCGGCTCGCAAACTCTCTGCGTATTTATGGTCCCCTCGAACAAGGGATGCGCATCGGCTAAGCGGAATGCGCGCGAAAAATCCTCGCCCTCTAATTGGTTCGTTCTAAAGCGTCGCTTTCCTTGTGCTACGTGTCCCTTCCTTCAAACTGAAATTACTCCGCGCTTTACTCTCAAATACCAACATTCCTTAGTCCCTTGCTCTTATATAATAATCTTTTTAAACCCCCTATTTTCCTGTGCTATGTTGTTTATTTACAACAACTCCCGTATATGCGATGTATTTTGGACTAGCTCTCGAAATATCCTCTACCCCCCTTTACCTACTTCTCCCTGCGCCTGTCCTCTCTACGTATATAGATAACTTTTGTTGAATATATCGTTACATAAGTGTATCTCTTGAGTACAAGAAAAGATTTCAATTTTTAAAGATTAGTCTTATTTGTGTTGTAACATTGTTTGTGATATGTTAAAGTGAGTAGCAAATAGTAGAAACTCCCAAGCCGGAGCTCAAAAACAAGATGAGGTTTTAGTGAAATTAAACTGAGAGAAAAATTGACTATGGGTCACAGTTTTAAAATTCTAGCATGCCTGTAATTTTGAAGTGAAAAGTGTATCACTAGTGCATAATTTACACGTGAGTATGATATATTTACCGAACATATAATTGAATACTCAGACCATTTGCTTAAATGCCCCATCCTTTTCATTCTTTGGACATTGTTTGCTGTAAGTTAGAAGTTCATACTAGACTATTCTTTAGGATAAAATCTTCACACGAGTCTTTGTTAACGTTAATTATTACTAAACAACCAATGAAACACAATTGAAGTTCCATGAGAAAACGTGTTATGGTTGGATCACTCAAACTCTCACCAAATCGTGAGCAGCTGAACGCCTTTGCTCCGCGTTAAAAGACAGAGTTGAAAGATTTAAAATTGAAGTGATCGAAGAAATTAAGCTCAAACACGTTGACCTGCCTATCGTTCGATGAAAGCACACTTAGCATAGTGGGAAATATAAAGCGAGAAAATCACTTAATGTAAAAATATTTTGAAAACGATACCAAGAGAAAAAAATTGGAAACTCTTTGCCGATCACTAAGAGCTTGGGAATCTACTGTAGAGCAAATGAATCCTGAAATAGGATCGAAAACATACGGGCGCAGCTTTGCGCAGCTCCATAGCAGCCTCAGCCGCCATCTGAAATATAGCGATGACTTGCCCTCAGGCTAACATTACTGCTCTAAACGGAGCTGCGCGAAGCTTGCGGAGCAAATGCTCCTAGCTTACTGCTCCCACGCTACCAGTTAGTTTCTGGAGCACGCTTTTAGCGCTCTCCTAGCAGATGTTTACCACGCACCTAACCCATGATCAGCACACCTCTAGCACAATTCCGTAGCACACTTTTACCCTGTTCTTAGCATGCTTCTTGCGTGCTTCTGTCGAGCTCAAAGGCACATGCGTGAGCCTTGGAGGTCAAATCTTCAACGTAGTAAATATGGCAAATGGTGTAAGGAAGATTCATGGCGCACTCGAGTTCGCTTGTAGGCGCGACCACTCTTTCGTGGATGTTTCAATAACGCACCCACGTCCGCATGGCTGCAAGTGATGCAGGCTAGGTTATCGGAAGTACACGATGTAAGTTAGTTACTCTCCCACCTGCGATCTAAAGACTTGAATTATTGTCACCTGGAAAATGATGTATTCCTTTTACGTGATACCTACTTTCCTCTCTAACACAACTGTTAGCGAGGAAAAACATTTGCACAATGTGTTTAGTGTGATGCTGGTGAAAATCAAGTATGATTTTGAATTTTGAGCTCCAGCAGAAAATGCACTTCTCCTCAAAACGACACAGGCATATGCCTATATGGAGAGTTTGAAAATAGTTAGCTAAAACCAAACAGTGCTAGCAGAAAGTTGTGAGGATGAAAAAGTTTATTTTTGACTTGCAGCTCAATCCGACGAATAAATCATTGAAACAATACAGGAATAATGTCGAGTGCATATTCGTGTTTTTTCTCTTTTTTTTTTTTTGCTTTCTAAGATCTACGTTCGCAGGAGAGTTATTCACCCAATCGCATCCCGTTGACATATTTGCTACTCATTCAGATGAAATTATTATTGTACAGAAACTATCGGACTAAACCGATTTAAAATATGTTATCTTTCAATAGAATCCTAAGCTGAGGCATACAACAACATTAATGGTTGCCTTCACTGCTCAATTTTCAACATTCAAATACTGCTGCATAGAATGACCTCCAAGGTACAGGCCGTGCAACAGCCCGACGTCTACACAAACACGCAGTCAAGATGGTTCGCATGAGCCTCAGGTGAAGTCAATGGGCCTCAATTGACCTCACAAATTTACCTTTTCTCAACAATTGGTATCTCGATCGCAAAATACACTCATAGAAACATAAAGGGTTTCTTTATCTTCCAAATTTCAATGATTTCAAGGCCCTTAGAGAAATAAAATTGAAATGACTAAATACTATACCTGAGCTAGTTCTATTAAAATTTAAACTTTTAAAATGTTGACAACGATTGTAACGATTTATTTGCCACAAGCTGTATATCATTGATGCTCGACCGTGAATACTTTTCTGAGAAAACCCACATGTACAGAATAATTAATGGCCTCGGAGGCTATGAGTTTCTCAATTATTTTACAAATATTTTTCTGACGAATGCATTAAAAAATAAGTTCACCGATCTCAACGATATCTGAAGATTTTTTCTGTAGTCCGAGCAGAAAAAATATGGCTGAGCGTCAGTTGCACGCAGAGAAATGCCATGAGGAAGTTGTCAGATAAACTTTGTCTGAGCTTATGGTTGAGTGATCGTTTTTTCTTCGCCTGCCTACCTGCGATAACTAGTCTTAAGTGTTCTACCGAACTTCTCCGCAAACCAATACTTAAAAGTCTATTCCGGTGAAAGCCAACTCACAATGACTAAAAGCGCTTCCATCAGGCAATCGCTGGAGGCTAAATTAGCATCCATTCCTCAACAACAGTTATTTCATGAAGAATTATTCTTAACTTGAGTGTCCTGTGCACAAAATGCTCAAAACAGTAATGTCCATAACCTTATAAAACATATGAGATTACGCATATCTCTCACCCGCTCTCAGGAGTCAAAAACATTTTGCTGGGATGTGAATCGATCCACCTTTATTATTTATTCCGTTGATCATTCTTTGTGTGAGGAAGTGAGGCCCAAAGAAAAATTATAATTGAGTTTGTTATGCTAAAATGACCAAACAGAAAAATTTTCATAAGGCAAAAAATATTTTTTACAGTTTTCAGTGGATGAAGTAAAAATAAAATCATATCTGGCAAAGCGTGATGAAAAATAATCTCCAGTTCGAGAAATGACTAGCACGTAAATTTCAAGCCTTACAGTCAACAGAGCATACGTCACGTTGTGATAAGCTTACACCATATTAAATTTCATGTACAATGAAAATTATTTTGTCGCAGTAACAAGTTCATTAAACTCACGTAAGCAATTGTGAGTGATAATAATTTTGTGGAGCTAAAGCACTGAAACAATTTTCGTACATGGATCGCCGGGAAGCTATAGCAGGTGTCATGAATGTTGGGAATTGCGAGGCATGTTCGCTCTTCTTCACTTGCGAGACACAATGAGATATGGATCCATCCGACGAGTTTCATCTGACTATAATTTTATGAGTTAATACGAATGACACTGGCAGGAAAATATACTGTTGCTTCACAGTATATGAACGTGTAAACTTCCGTTGACTCCGATTCCATTTTTTCTATAATCTGGGTAAATTTGTAATTGCTGGGGATGAGAATGTTTGAAATGAACTTTGATTCCCATCCAAAAACTTTAAACTAAGTCAAATTCTATTTGAGTTATATTTCACATGTCTATAAATTCTAATAATTTCAGGCCTGACGGCGATGCTAGATATGATTAGGAACAATAATTTCCAGAGAGCCGAGTACACGTTCCTGACGCATGCAAAGTTCCAGACATACTTTTATGAGATTGTAAGATACACTTCACCCAGCAGGTTAGTGGACCTTGCATTGTTTTACATGCAATTCCCTTGTGAAAAGTTTTTACGTCAAGCGAGGTTATTTCACTAGCGTATGAAAATCGCCAGGAAATGGGCCTCAGTTACTGTGTTCTGGCAAAGATAAAAACGTACAGCATTATTACCCCAATTTCCTGGTTCATTATCAAGTGAAGTTGAGTGTTTTGTCAAATAATACTAATAACGAGGTCGATAGTTTACCATGAAACATAGGAATTTTTTCGTTAGATTGAAAACATGGAAGTAAAACCGTGAGAGCTACTGCAGCTGGGGCTCGAGCATAAAAATAATTCTAGTTATTATAAAATAATAACAATAACAATTGTATGTGACTGAAGTGTCATAGTTTACTTTAGAAAATTTTCTCTAAAGAAAACTGCAAATTTTTACACTGTCAACAGTTGTGTCGCAATGATTGTCGTTAAAATGTTGCATGAAAGCTCGATTTTTTTGCTACTACAGACGTTTCTGCATATGGAACAGTCAACTTAACTGAAGTATTTAGCGCCCATTAGATGTGCACACATATGTACGTCGTTTTTTACGATTAAATCTAAGAATCCTTTAAATTTACGAAATTATTTAAAGGAATTTCCAAGCAAGCACTGTTAACTTCAGCAGTCAATTCATGATTGAAGAGGCTCACACGCCTAAAGAGGGAGTCAACATTCGTGTAATTCTGTGATTTTTGCGCTGTACAATAATTTCTACACACGTGTATTGTGGATAGGATTCCACGAGTTGTATGTGGATTCCACAGGTTGTATTGTGGACGGGCTCTATAACAAATGTTCAGTTTACAACCGATATTTCAAATTATCTCCGTAACGACTCATTGGAAAAAATATCTTTTGTTGATATTGAATTATTTTTACTTCCGTATAAAGTATGATCAGCAACTATTTTCAAGGTTCAAGGTCTCCCTGACGATGGATTATTATTGCTTATTCCCCAAGTATCAACATTAAATTTCAAGGTTCAAAATTAGCTACGTAAACAACTTGATTCAACGTGCACACAGGTTCTAAAAATGAATTATTAATATAAGACCCTTCATTCCTGCAGAGTGAAATTTCAATTGCGCGTAAGATATTTGTCGCATAGTACTATTCATCTACATTCCATTACAGCTTAAAAATTTTCTATGCAGAGTTACCACGCAAAGAATAAATCAAAATCGGTGCACGATTGCAATGACAAGAAATTTAAAATAAGTCCGTCCTTCTGTGCAGCTCTCAAATGTTCAGTTACAGCGCAAGTGTGAACTGCAGTAGGTGCTGGAAAAGAAGTCGGGAACTTTTATTGCTGGTTATCTTCTCTCTCGCTACATTATACAACAATCGAGACATATTTATAACATGCACATGCAATATGACTGCCAATTCACGAGTATTAAGTACATGTATGTGCGCACATGTAGCGCACGTGTGTGCATATATGTGTATATATGCGTATGGATATATGTGTATGTATGTGCGTGTCTGCATGTTTTAGAACATATTCCCCTCCTAAAATGCTCATGTTAATCTTGTGTAGCACAGTATCGTCCCTTACACTCTTCTAGTGTGCTTCGGCCACACCATTTTAGGTTGTTTTGACTTTCACGTTTTGCCCTAGCAATGTTGATAATGTTGCGGTTGGCATTGCACATCGATCCTTCTCATCTATTTAGAATCCGGTGAACTTTTCTGTGCCAAAGCTAGTAGCACACGAAATTTAATTGTTTTTTTTTTGTTATTGTAAAATCTTTCATTTTATCCGTACCAGGTATTTTAGCTTACTAATTGGTACAAAACAATGTAAAATTGCCTCTAAGATCAACCTCGCAGTCTAGGATGCAAATAAATTTGGATCTACCCGTTTTACTTTCAACCTTAATCCCTCATTTCACAAGTTCCAACGTTCGTAAGCTCAAATTTCAATTTGGAGTGCACCAACTAGAGTGATTTTAGAAACGCATCACATGCAAGATGTTTTCTTGACCACTTGAAATAAAATCCAGTGTTAAAATCAGACTAACACTACGGAGGGAATGCATTTTTCTACGTTCTTTTCTCCCAATTATTTGTTTCAAAACTTAACCGATATAAATATTACGATCCTCACGTATTTGATATCAACACAATGGAGGGAATGCATTTTCTTCGTACTTTTCTCACAACCATTTGTTTCAAAATTAACCGATATAAATATTACAATCATCATGTACTCGATATCAAGTCATGGTCTTAATTTTAAGAAATTCGACAGCATTTTTCGCTCATATTGAAGCCTTCTGAACATGAGACGTATTTGATTGGCAATGGCTTACTTTCCTGCGCTCGTGTGTGCATTGGTGTTCCAGCTATGTAAAAAATATTATGGACTCACTCGTGATCCAATAACGCACACCCAAACAAGAGTATTATTAGCTATGTGTCACAGGGATTTTGTGTTCTTAGGGATTTCGTGTTCTTTTGGATTTTGTGTTCTTGGTGACTCTCATTTTAGTTTGCAGTTCCAAACCCAAATCAATTACCGCAAAGAAAGAGGTTGTTAAATGTGAGGATATTTTAGTAACTACTTTCTCTACTTTCGGTCTTATTGAAACATTTGTAAAAGGCCTCGATTTCGACGAATGTCCTAACTTTAAATTTTTATCTTCTTATTCTGGTCTCAAATTGCTGTCGTAAGCTTTGTGTGGTAAACTCTTCTTACCTTTTTATTTTAGTGAATACACTACGACAACACTAATTTTAGATAGTTAACTTTTGTACGGTCCCACCTATGTTGAAAATATTACAGCTAGCAATCTAAAACAATACCTTTCATGTCTTTGGCCCCGATGAACTCTTTGCGCCAGTACTATTAGCTTAAGTAAGAAATATCATAATCATCTTCTTTTTGTTATAGCGAATATTATCGTTGGGACACCTTACATGGGGATGAAGGACCGGATGTGGGTTTTCACCGGATGTAGGGTATAAACAAATGTGAGGCATAACCAAATGTAGAGGCATGACCGGATGCGAAGCATCACCGGAAGAAGGAGTGAAGTGGTGCCGGATGGGCGAAAGAAAATTTTTTGGATTTTGGAGTCGATAATTTATTAGAAAAAAACTCAGCCCCATTTCCACTTCCGGGCACCACGAATGAAATACTACTAACTGTGGAAAAACAACCTTCATTCCGCTACATTGAACCAACAGTTGTGATGCTCATTTTAGTCGACAGGAATAAGGAAGATCAATATTAGAATGACTTAGCGAACGTAAAATAAAATAAATTCTCACTTTCTAGCCAAAATTTCAGGAATTGAAACTTAAAAAATGAAACTCAGCGCCGCACCCCAAATACAAACGATCCTTTTATACATACTATTGTTTATTTTTATTAACTTGTGCTTCTCTCTAAATCCTGTTTCGACAATTATCATGTGTATTACGATGACCATGTATAAATAGCAATTAAGGATCTAAATCATTTGTTTCAACACTTAACATGGGTATTACGATAACCATGTATAAATAGCAATTAAGGGTCTCTATGCTAATATATTTGAATGCATTTTTAGCTTTTATCTCAATACTTGTTCGCACTAATGAAAGTGTTTTTCAAATGAGCGTCGCGAGGATTGTGTTCTTTTAGTTCAAAATCAGATTAGGCAAGGAAAGGAACTCATTTTCGTTGTACTTTTCCGTCAATCATTTTTGTCTTAACTTTCTACACGGGTATTGCGATACCAATGTACTCTAATAAGGTAAGAATGTTAATGTTAAGGTGTTTTAAAAACCAATGTATCGACATTTCATGTTTGTACTCTATTGAAGAATAAATGTTTTTCTTTCTTTCTTTTCTTTTCTTTAGCTTCAGCACTTGAGCTGTCATCCAATGAACATTTATAATTAGTAACGGCAGTAACGAATGACGCAGCTAAAATCTTAGCTCTCCTTCACTAGGTTGCATAAATAAGTTTTAGATCCCGACGTCTATTCAGCAGATAATATAGGATGAACGGATATTTTCCAAACGCTTAGTGAACCTCTGTAAAGATCGTACGCAGTAAGATTCATGTCGGTTTGTTTGTCATGAATATTCTTATTTTTATCTTTCATGGAGATTTAAATTAAAAAGATTTAAATCATCTTCAGCGCCACTACTTTGCATTATTGAGACATCGTTCACAAACAATCTACTTCAATGAAAATGTTTTCTATTTATCGTTACCGGTAGCCTTCCTTCGAAGCTCAGCTTATGAACTAAACTAAAAACTAGTAAATTTCATTCCAGTGTGCTTAAGCTGTCGGTAAAAAATGTGTATTTCACGAACCAGCTTTTGCAAAACAAATTTCTGACGGTAGCTACCGATTCGGAGATGCCAAATTCATCGTGTCAAATGCTTAAATATACTGCCAGTATCTCAGTACATCGAAACGTTTCTAAGAATTTAAAATGTTATTTGAATTTAAACCATAATTTACTTAGTTTGATTTTTCGTATCATTTCCCTGTTCACTTTTCCACAAATCTTACTGCAGCTCTATTTGAGATTTCTAATTCTTTTGTCAAAGTAATCATCTTTTTTGTTCGGAAAAGAGTGCAAGATAAATTTTGCCTACATCCGTGAGTAAGAAGTAATTCTTTACTATCATATTTAAACTGGAGGTTTGAGGGAAGCGGGTAAATCACTGCCCTTAGTGAGTATTATGTGGATAAAGCCGTCTCTGACATGAAAAGCTGTAATCTGGCGCCGAGTCTCCTGTGCTGTACATCGGCATGCATTATCGAGTTGCATAGCTCCTATCCAATTGCCTGAGGCTGGGCGCTTCAATGCTACAGCTATGTGTAGTCTTCGCAGATGACACCGCATTTCAGCCGCTCGCCTCTCGCCGCCTCTCAGAACAACGTAGTGATTGATTGCTTGCTTTAATTAACTACACAGCTCAATTTTCCCCAGGCTGTGTACTCAACTCAGCCGTGATATTAGCTTTGCATATTAATCAAAACCATTTATTAAAATGTTATTGCAGAAAGCTATTTTTCAATCCTTTTAAAAATTTTCTTCTCGTCAAAATGCAGCGTATATCAACTTTAAGACGAACAAAATTCATGATACAACTTGAGAGTGATCAATGTGCGAACTTGTCTTTAGCAATGGAAAATTCAGTCCATGCATGGATTTCCATTTCATCATCAGCTACAGTTCATTTACAGATATTGATTCAAATCAGCCCCGAAATTACTGCACGTCCTGAGAATTGGTTGTCACTCGCATTAAATTGCTCAGTGAGCTGAATGGACATATGAGACAGATGTCCGCAGATCGCGGTAGTGAAGACGCTGGTCATATTCTCTACGATTCATTCTTACAGAAAGAGAATTTGTTGACAGCTGTTACTACAACTCTCGCTGATTGACCTGTTTGGCGAGTTTCTACGTGGTTTCTTGAATATTTGTCCTCAAATTAGCTTCGAGCACTATCCAATACAGACTGAATGCATGGAAATGTTGGGAAATGGAGCCAAACGCTTTCGTGGTAGTTAAGAAATTGCTGAAAACGTGATAAAATTTTGCGCACTACGCAAATTAAAATTGGCGCAACGTCTGATGTATTCTGCAGCGCAGTAAGGCTCTTAAGGTTGATTTATAGCGACACAGAGCGCTTATATAGTTCTGATTTCAGCGAAGATCGATGGCCGCCGCTAGATATATAGAGCCGTGAAACTATCTGCGAGTGGAATACTGCTGGAAAACACAGCGGGTATAGCTGGCCCCTGCGCTTCATTTTCGATTAGTGGAGTTAACTGGCAGAATAGCAGAGACGCGTTCAGCGACGGTGCGAGAAAACTGCTGTAAAAATGAATGTGTTTCATAGTGACCGTATAGTTTCATTATTATGATTGCTGCGCAGAACTGCTGTAGTATTAAAGATTTCAATAGAGCAACGTTAAAGCCACAGAGGAAATAAATTTATGCCCTAATTAATTATAGTAAAATTGTATGGTAACGACAAGTCTCAAGGATTATTATTTTTTCATCTCTGAGCCTCATTCAGTACGATCCATTGTCAACTAAATTCAGGAAAGTTATTTTTCTTCAACAGAATTATCTTTAGAAACTTATATACGAAGTACGCTGTAAATATTGAAATCATATTTATTAGCACTGTACAAGGTCTTTGAATAAAATATTTACAAAAAATCTATTCACTCTATAAAACGTTTCGGAGACCAGCTCCATCCTCAGTAAGTCATTTTGTAAAAGACAGAATTATTGAATAAAGATAAATTTAGTTAAACCTAAAGAACAAGTTTTTTCATTAAAAATCTACGTATAAATTTGCAAGGGAAATTAACTATTTGTGCTATTAAGGACAGGCTTTTCTTTGGCTATGTATAGGGACTCTAAAATGAGTAAGTCTAATTCATTTGGAGCATTACATAAAATTTTAAAATCATCTTCTGCTATGCGATCGCAGCAGTTTAAAATTTTGTGCAATGCTCCAAATGAATTAGACTTACACATTTTAGAGTCTCTATACATAGCCAAAGAAAAACCTGTCCTTAATAGCACAAATAGTTCATTTCTCTTGCAAATTTATACGTAGATTTTTAATGAAAAAACTTGTTCTGTAGGTTTAACTAAATTTACCTTTATTCAATTTTTCTGGCTTTTACAAAATGACTTACTGAGGATGGAGCTGGTTTTCAAAACGTTTTATAGAGTGAATAGATTTTTGTAAATATTTTATTCAAAGACCTTGTACAGTGCTAATAAAAGTGGTAACAGCGTTCTTCGTACATAAGTTTCTATTGTCAACTAAATATAGGGGATCGTCACTAAGATATCAGAGTAAGAGTTGAACAGTTTTTCGAAGAAAACTTGACCAAAAAATAATATTTAATGCACAATAAATCATTCTTATACATGCATTGGCTAATTTTACATGGCAAACCAGAAAAAATCATACCCAACAATAGATCCTGAGTATCGATTCTTAATGGAAGCCAATCGTTCACACTACCTCTAAAGCGCCTGATGATTGAATGACTCTACGAGTAATAATTAACAAATTCCTGCTTTCAGGTTCTTGGATTTCAAATAAAAGTATTCGAGCATAGTTACACTGCATAATTTTCTCGGTGAATGGACATGCTCAGCAATGTTCTGTAAAATCACATTTTTGCCGCTATGTCCATGTTCGAATAGATGTCACATAAATTTTCAATGCTATGAACTTTTGAGTGTTTGAGACTTGCTTTAATAACTTTAACACGCAAATTGCACTGTGAAATTACCCTGCTAATCAAATGGTGCTAGACTGGGAGGCAATCATTGACGATTACTCTCTGTTCATTTTAAAAATTTACGACGTTGACTCGAAATAAGTGCAAAGCAAAACCGCTCTTTGCGGCCCAGTAAGGCTGATGTGCTTATTGGAAAAAAATTAAGCTTTTTTAGCATTCGATAAAACCGCAGTGAAATGAACTTTTTGAACAATTATCAATTTCTTATACCCTCAACGATTAATCACAAAAAGAACAATATTATTGCATATGTATTTAAAGTACCTTGACATTTTAGATCGTTTGCTCCAACGTTTAGCGAGTTTAAAATTTATTTTTAATGTAATTGAATGACGCTCCTTTCCAAACGTATGCAACGATCTGTCTTATTCGGGAATCACGGAACTGTTATTTCTGATTCCCAAGACAAGAATTTAACTGTTACAATAGGCGATCACATAAAGATTATCGTCGCCTAGCTTCGGCAAAGAGCTCAGAATTCAAGTTTGCAAATCTCCTACGGATGACAACTTTCACTAAGTGCGCGTTCGCAGTCATCGCATTGAAGGCATTGAACCTACAACGTGAGAATTAAAAGGTAGAACTGCCGAAAGAAAAATCTTAAGGCCTACAATGAGAAGAGGCTAATTACGACGACGCTCAAATGAAACGCTGTTTTGAAAATGCTAAGCCCTTGACAAACTGCGGGACTACTAAAAAATTCGACTTCCATTAGGTGCCCACGCTCACTTTTTGAGATTTGCTCGACAGATTGAATGAAATTGCACAGCGTCGGAAGCGTTGACGAAAGGGCATAAGCTATGAGGTGAATCGCCCCCAGCTGCAAACTGAGAAGTATCACTTGTCGGAAAGAAAATGAGAACGGTTTGAGATTAAATAGACTTCCTCTTTAAGTAAAAATAGCTGTGGCTCAAACTAAATCACGCTGAAGCTATCATATATTAATACTCGAGCAAAATTTTTCTCACCCCATGATGAAACAATTCTTGGGTTTCGTATTAGGTGTTGGATTATCATTTACACCAAACAAGGAAAGTGCAGCCACAGAATGGGCTTATTAAGCGTTCAATAGAAATCAATAGACCCATCGGCTACTTTTAATAACTTCAACCCACATACCGTGGGAGGGAACGTAGGATTTGCACACGTAAGATTTTACGCTTGTTAAGCTGTTAGATGGCCAACATACACAGAACTTTGACAGGTTGTAGTTCTCAATAGTTGAACTAACGCTGCAAAATAAAACGTTATGTTTTTTCGAATTTACAACAAAATCATGACCAGTAAATGACAAAAGTATTAAACCATTTCAGCGAAATGATTTGAGAATTTGATAATTACCTTTTTTATAAGTTTATTACACACAAATAAATTCCAGATCAATGCAGATGTTTGTAGAAAAAGAATCTTCGTAGTTCGGTAAAATAGTGTAACTGTAATCGCCCGTTACAGTAGGAACAAGCCGACGTTGCAGAAGGTCGCTCCAAAAAAAATTCTTACCCAAGAGAAAACAAACTCTCAATCATCCTGGTAGTAAATTATTCAACTACACCTGGGTAGAGTTCTGTGCACAAAAAATTGTGCTCAAATAAATGTACCATTTTTAATTGTAGGCTCATTCTAATTTTTTTATTATCAATTAATTTTTAATAGTTCATTTATTTATTATATTTAAATGAATATTTCACAACCACCAACTCGCAATAGCTAAGTGCACTAAAGATCAGAGTTTATCCGAGACGAAACACATAGAGAAAGGGTCAAAACAAGTCGATGATTACTGGAATAAAGTTATTATTGACATTGAAGTTTTCTGTAAAATGTAAATAGAAAAACCGTCAGTAGATAACTTCACAGGAATAACGTCAAAGGTTATAGATCTCGTTGAATTCCCTTGTTAGCGAGAAGACGCCTCACAAGGCATTCAAAACTGGAAACAAATCAAACAGAGAAATTAATTTTGTAAAACTCTCATTTGGTTGAATGAAGCCAAAATTCATTTGTTTAGATGAGTTACCGCTCGTAATATTTGGAGGACTGATGACTCAGTGTATGAACCTAAAAATACTTTTCCAACTGTGAAGCACGGACATAATGGTTTGGGGTTGCTTCACCTTTCTTGATGCTAGTATTCCTCATCATTGAAGGAAAGATGAATGGTGGTTTCACATTTATAAGAGTCTGATCCGATGTGCAAAGAGAGCGTTCTTGCAAGACGACGATCCTTAGCATGTGGCAGTTTTAGTCCGTGAATGCCCAGTTAAAATAAAATAAAAATTTTGAGAAACACTGAATAATAAGATCAAGCTAATCAGTAAGAAGAATCTTGCAGAGTTAAGAAATGTGCATTGATGAATGGTCGAATATATCACCAAGGAAGCTGCCTCCGAGAAGCTGTAAGAAGAAATTCACAACAAAATATTAATTGTCAACTATTTAAGATGAGCGTGTTGCTCATGTACCATTCTTTTTAATTGTTTAACTCGTGTATCTGATAACGTCAGTGTATTTTTCGCATTTTCAGTTCAAGTATTGAGGACTATGATTTGTCAGAGTTTTGTGTATGTTGGCCTCCGAACAATTAAATATTCGTAAATACAAATTTCATTCATGTTTGCGAATACTTTTGTTCCCGCTGTAAGCCGCCATTAATTACTTATTCTCACATGTTCGTAGGAAACTCTCATTTGTCATGAATTTAGTTACCAGATGTAATAAAATGTATGGCATGAATCAGTTCAAGTTAACGTTATTTATGTTTATTTGAGAATGTTCTTATAAACTGAATGTACATACAACTGTTCTAATATTTGGTGAGCTAAGTCACAGCATTCCGTAAAATATGTGAACAAATGTAAAAGTAGCTTTGGCATATTCATCGCAGATCATGCCGAATCTACAAATTGAATCTGTCAGTATACAAACTAAAAGTTCAAAAAGCGATCACAATTTTTAAAAGGTCTGAAAAATGCTGGTAACGAGCAAAATTTATTAACTTTTTTCATATACAAATTGGTTATTTTTTTTAAAAGGTTGAAGCATAAATTGTGTACTTGAGTATAACGAGTCACGTTTTACTTCGTTCTCACTGTCAGCCGAGTCATGCATCAGCGAAAAACTCTACTGAACAATGAAAAACAATTACGGCAAAAAATTCATTCACGATTTAAATATTGTTCCAAATGTATAGATATCGCTCAGTACCTGCTGAGGAAACAACAACTAGATTTAATGGAATTATTGTTTTGCGAGAAAAAAATCATCTGTTTCAAGTACTGATTATCACTAAAGAATCCCGTATTGGATGAGTATATGTGTAGTCCACAAATCCTGTTTTGAGGGGTTTTCTTTAGAAATTACTCACTTTTCTCCCATTGAAAAATTATCTGAGTCTGCACCCAAGATTTAGCCATTGTGCACTATTCGTGAACACAAAAGGCATCACTGAGCTGCTCGACTTCGGAACTTTCTGTGTGCGGCTCCACATGCAGTGCTTAGTTTTAAGTTTTGTGTCCGATTTGACGCCTCATACCTAAAGTAGATCAATTTCATAAATCGATAACTGAATCATTTACTGCATCAATTTCTCAAAAATTACTTGATTTCTAAAGGAAATGTCGTTAGGATTGAACATCCGAGTAGTGGCAAAAAGGGGCAGTCGTGACAAGCGCACGTCCTAGTTGATCAGAATGGCTTCGAAACCGTTCGTTACCGCGGATACAACTTATGGAGCAAGGTCAAATGAATAAGCTTAATTTCTCTAGTGGTCAAAGTCTGACATTAGCTCTAATTTGCTTACGACGACATTCGATTAAACTCAACCTCGAGTGAACTGAAGTATTTTTGCCAAATATTCTACGACAGAAAAACTCCGCTACATTTCCAATAACCTGTCGGTGAAAGGTGTGGCTGCAGGTGTCCATGTTGTTAGGGTGCTCATTCAAAGCCAAAAAATGTAGCTGTCACTCTTTCTCTCTCTCTCTCTCTATCTATCTTTCTCTCTCAGTGCCACACAACCTAGAAAGCGGGGTCTTTCACCATTTAGAAAACTTGCCTACGTTCCGACAAAATTTCAAACCAAATCGTGATAACAGATCCAAACATAACAGCTTCGGAGGAAAACTTTCTGTTGATTTTAAATTTGTCGTTGCGAAAGAAATGCAATATCGACTGTAGTGAGATTAGAAAATGTTATCTCTACGCGTCTCCAAGAAAACCTCGCCCACTGATGCCATGAAGAAAAAACGGCTTCATTCCTTGAGAAAAGATTAGCCTAGAACAGTAAAAGAAGGGAAAATTCTGTGTAGAACACATGTTCAAATTGACAGAAACAATTCTAAGAACGTTTGCCGACACACTGATGCGTCCAGATACAACTTTTTGTATACGATTAAATCAACAATATACCCATACAGTGAAATAGTCAGTATTCTTATTTTTAACTAGCGTGCCAAACCATTAAATGGGGAACTTCCGTGAATCAAAAAAGATTGTTTTTACTGCATGCTGGAATACGTCAACAGTCATTTACTTGAAATTATTCTTACTCCTGAAGTACTCAACTTCTCAGCTCGGTAGCCCCCTTTGTCCGAAAACGACGTTCATCAGTTAACTGAGAGGGTGCCATCGTCCAGCACGATAAGATCAGTCCTCACAGAGCTCCTACATTTCTTTTAGAACCCTTTTTGGAAATGTTGCTTCATCTTCCCTTTATTCAGTTTTGTTCCTTCGATTTGTTGCTTGTTTACGAAATCATTCAACTAGTTGTACAGAGCATGATTGAAATTTCTTGAGAGATTGATGAATAAATTAAACATTAGTCTTTCAAAAAAATCCCTAGGTATATCCAAATGAGGTCATTATGTGTTGGTACATATGGAAGACGTTAAATAAATCCAAGAAATTAATCCTAAGTGAATTCTTTGATAATTTTTTACCAGCTGCTCGTGAATCTGGCGTTATATCCTACCAAACGTTTCGAAGTTTTGTTGAAAGCATGAGAAATTTTAGCATCAAACGTCGGTTGGTTATCTTTGTCTCAAAGTTACATTTGGACAAAGTAATATCGTGCTATTTGCTCGTTTGAAATTTTCGTCGTCCACTGTTATAATTCCATGCCGAAGCTTGTGCTGTACTTCATACCTCGACAAATTTAGACGGATCTAAGGAACAGACCACGTTAAATGAATTTATAATAATAAGAATCTTGACCGAGCAACCAGTTACGTAAGTTAATACTTCAGGTTAATTAACGAAGGCTCTCTACATCTCCCTTGGTTTTGAATTTAAACCAAATGCGTCAAACCTCATGAACTTGATGCTCGTTAAATATAAACAAATTTCATGTCATAGTAGAAATTGAACAAGGTAAGGACAACATGACTAAGGGAAAATAATTAGCAATTATGCGTAACATATATACTTCCTGCAGTGGCCATACTGAAAACCGTAAAGAGTCTGCACAGCCCCCTTTTTTTGTTTTCATTGCATTTTAAAGAGACGAAAGCTGAATCCCTAAATTCTGGTAAAGTATTATAGAAAAAGAGCCGAAAAGCTATTCAAGAAATTCTGAATTAGAAATATTAAGCGACCTGCGCTCGTCATTAGGAGGCTGCAAGTTGACATTTCTTTGGGACCTTGCTAATTAAATCCGTGTTTGGCTTTGTTTTGAATAAAAATTTTGTAGAAGCGAAGGAGTAAAATCCTTCAAAGTCCTGCTGAATGCTACTGCCATGATGGGACTAGTTTCACGAACGCTGTTGGTTTCAAAGAGAAATTATTTCTCAACCTGTAAAATGGATTATCAGAATTTATGCCCTGGTTTTCACGAATATAGTTTCTCCATTCTTCTGTAAAGCATTAATATAAATATTGTTCATGTTCATGGCAAAACTTTTCTTTGTTTCTTGAGTATAACCACTTCAAAACCTGAACCTATTGGTGCGACAAGCCTATTATTTATACTCAGATTATATTTCTTGTAGTGGTTCTGAAAAACAAACAAAATTATTAATTCATCAAAAACCGTCAATTATTATGAAACTGTTTGCTACGATGAGGTGGATCTATATCACTGCGAGTGTCTTCTTTTCAAGAAACTCGTATTCTTCTCATTGTACATAATATGGTGTGATGTGATTTTACTGAGCTATATACGTTCTACTAAATCGCTTTTCTAGAATTATACCAATTTAATCAGCCTCCAGGTAAGAAAGATGGTAAAAGCATGTTATTTTTTATTGTTAATATTAAAAACAAATCACTACTCTATGAGTACATGATTCTCCTATCTCCAATTTAGAACCATCTTTTATATGTTCTGAATAATCAGTATTTTAACTTTCTGTGTTTGACCCTGTTCATTTCGGATAACATGATAATATTTTGTGTACATAGCTTGTCGTATAATTTTTCCTCACAAAATAGCTCAAGTGTATTGCATTTACAAACAATAATAGGCATTAATTACTATTATAAAAGTAGCCGCGTCCGTCCGTCTGTCCGTGTGACCCCCTCTTCCAATCGATAGCTTTGATAGCAACAAGGATAAAGCTTAAGAAATACAAGAAATTTTTCTACTGCATTAATTTCTGCGGCGATTCAAATCCTTTTCACTTGCATTATGGTATCCAGAATACGCAATCAGCTTATTTTAACAAATAGACATTTTTTTGAGCTTTCTCTGTTGAAATTCATAATGTTGCTTTGATATTTTTAATTGATAATGCGAAAAGAAATGTTTTAAATTCGTTTGACCAGTAACCTGGCTACCACTTAGTAAAAAGCCCAAGATTTTGGAACTTGAGTTATTGTTTTCGAAATTTTGATTTTCTTGAAAACCTCTAAGAGATAATAGACGACATTTCAGAATAAAATTCCGTCAAAAGAGGCCACCATGGATAGAAAAATGTCCAACCGCGAGAGAGAAGTAGCAAGACTTCGACAGTAAGAAAAACGCCGAAGACGATCGGACGAAATACGCGAAATGGCAAGACGAAACAATGCTGTTCGCCAACGAGAAGCTAGAGCTAAATTGACCCTTGAAACCCGTTTGGAAATTTGACGGAATAATGCAGAGCAACACCGGGTAGCTAGAGAGAGCTTAACAAATGAAAGAAGCGAGGAAATTTTTCGGCATAGCGCTCGACAACATCGAGTGGCACGACAGAATTTAACTGTGCATGTATGAGGGGAGTGAAGTGTAATAGGACACAGAATAGGACTTGCGGAGGATGACAGCTGCGTCTGGTGTCATGCCAACGTGGGCGATCTTCCGCATATCCTCCTACATTGTCCCGCCCTACACGCACACCGACACACACACCAGATACATGCACTGGGAGCACCTCTGGACTCGCCCCGCGGACGTCGTGAGGTTTCTGCACGACGCGGGCGTCTTACAGAGGCCCATAATACCACACCCCTCTTCGCCTCGGGCCGGGCCCGGTCTGGGGCGGCACTGGCCGCGGCGGACCCCTTCGAGCGGCCGTCAGGGCAAAACAACAACAACAACAACAGAATTTAACTCAAGAAAGAAGGGATGAAATTCTTCAGATTAATGCCGACCAGCACGTGTGCGCTAGTGATCCTAAAATTTATAACTCTCTTATGAATAACGACAAAATTTACTATCCCTAAACAAATTCTTTTCAGTCTGAATGTAAAATACTACACGATTAATCAAAGTATTTAATTCTAAGTACATCCTAGCACTCGGCTAAGTTTTGTTTTAGTGATAGACCTGAGCTTAGAAACTTAAAGAAATGAACTCATTAATGTAATTAAATATCGAACACGTGCAAATTTTGGATACAGATGTGAAACTTATGCTGCAACCAATTGTTTGTTGTGCGCTGCAAATTTTATACTTCTGTTTCGGTGAAGCCCGCGAAAAAACTTAAAAACTCCATGAATCAAGTTTGCAGTATACATGCATGAAGTAAGCCCGTCTCGGGTTGGAACTTTGCGACACGAATAAGTCCCATTTACATCAGCTTAGTTTTTTCGATAGAACCGTTTTTTGGTACGATTTTGAGGCACGAATTGCAGTCCATCACCGTTTTACGTTCGCTAGCCATAACGTTTTTTGAAGGTGATAAAGGAGAAATCACAGTTTTTTCTGATTTGTTTCTCAGGTTAGATCGTTCTTTTCCACAGTAATACAGTAATGATTACTGTTTTGCACCGTTTTAATTCTCAGGCTTTACCGTTTTTTAAATTTTTTGTTGGCAACGAAGTTTGAAAAACATTTTACCGTGTAATTTTATGATAATTTTTACACTGTACGCACAAAATCTACGAAGCTTCTTGCGTAACAGTTTCAAAAAATCAAGTCTGGAATGTACGAACTGAAAAAAGAAAAGCGTTCACTGACCTCAAATTCTTTCCCATTAGGTAGTTTTGAAATATAAATGGTACCTATTATTCTCATCGTTTGTACTTAAAAATTAAGTTTTTAACCTTTTCTCTATCCTTGCTTTAAAACGCGGTATGTTTTTCTAAGCGAGCTGGTGAGCCTTTCTTAGACACGAACGGGTAGACTATCGAAATCTACGAAGTAAATGAACATTTGTACTAATGAGAACAAATGTGAACCTATTAAAAACGATAAATGCAAAACTAATTGAAAAACAAGTAGCAAGTTTCGATCTCAGACACGCCTAAAATATTACTCGAAATCCAAATTCGGTTCCAAGCTTTTTTTATAGCCGTTAATAAACGTTCCGCCTCCTATCAGTGTAGGAAAGATTTTGTTGTTAAATCTCCCTGATTTTAACGTGTTGCTCATACCTTAAATCCAAAGCGTTGGAAAAATTATTCCTGTTTAATTCACAGCCTAAATCCTCGGGAGGAGTGACCAATCGTCCATTGCAATAAATGTCATGACAGATTACCGGCTTAATCAAACATGCCCACAGCAATTGGTCTTTCAGACGGATGTCATTAGCAGAAGCAAATGTTCATAGATAAGTAGATTAGTCATGGTTAACGGAAAATTAAGCTAAAGGAATTTTAGAGCTTTTGATATCTACATTCTGTCATCTACCTTACGCTTAGCTGATCAAGACATTCATAGGGAGCTAATGTTTGATCTGCCTATGCCTAAGAACGGATCATTTGTGCGAACCTCAACACATACTGAGTTTTGAGAATATTCGACTTTCATCGACCTCCAATAGGATTAAAGTTCTTCTGCTACCTGAGGTACATCCCCCAATCGGGCTGAGAAAGTCAGATTTCATTGACCAGGGTGAAGAATAAAGTTCGTTTGCAAGAACGGAAATGGCCAAAAGCCGCGGCCGTGCGTATTACGACCGTCGTTAGAGTAATACCGTAAAAGCTGCAGCTGCCATTTGAGCTCGCCGAGCTCTCGAACGCATAAAAGAGAATGCGCTTGTTCGGCACGCATACCGTGGTGTTGCGAGCTGCACAAAAGCACTTAGAGTGTGATTTTTAAACTCTAACGGACATTTGTTTCGCGAAGTCGAAGGAATTGTAAGAAGCCGAACGACCTTGATTCGCCTATATTAGTTGATAACTGCTTCGTACCTTGAGTCAATGACAAAAACACCGCACTCGGTCTTATCAATGGCTGCGTAGCCTATAGACACGAAAAGCAAAGCAGCCACGAGATGAGCAAGGCTTATTCAAGAAATTTGAAAATGCACAATGAAAAATGAGGGGATTTCGGCGTTTCAACTGCATGGTTTCCATAAATCAGACTGTTCTTCTGCCATGTAAGATGATTCAGTCACATTATTGTCTCTTACAAACAGTCGTTTTGAATTTTTTGCATTGTCTAAGCCCTATTTATTCTTGATGTCTTTGTAGAAAAATCTCGAACGGGTGCTGTTTTTCCGTTTAGTTTTGGTGCATTTTGGTGCTTATAATATCTTCACGTTATCAGCAATGAGCATTACTGACTTTATTAGAAAATTGATAACCTGATATTTTTGCCATAATTTTACACATGAGGGTGGAACCTGTAATCATTCGAACCTCAATAGTAAATCTCGGTCAATTTCTGATGAAAATTAAAATTTGTCAGTAGCCCGTACAACGAGTGAAACTCAATGACACACTTATTGCTCTGCTATCTCGCACCCAGGAGACCATTATTTAATTAATTCATTTGCAATCAAAACAAAATTTGAGCTCAGAGCTTGATTCTGTATATTCATCAATTCTCAAAGATTATTATTTAATTAAATTAGATGTTGAGGATAAAAAGGAAAACCAACGTGGCTAAGAATATCATGATAAAAAACAAACGTTTCGGATTATAAAAAAAAGCCATCTTCAGTGTTCTGAAATACAATAAATCGAAGTATTAAAACATTGTAACTATAAATCTTCTGAATAAATCGGATATAAGATAATGAAATTTAAAAGACATGATAAAAAAAACTATACAGAATTTCAACAAACAATGGAAAGTTTCACCGCCGTATCACATTCATTTATTGACGGACGGTTTTTCAAAATGTATATCGATTCTAAAATGCGGAGATCGAACAAATTTGATGTTGAATCCAAAATTTTAAAATTTGTATTTTTAAAAATATGGTCTTTCTTCAAACAGTGTTCTCTTATAGATGTGTTGGATGGTTTGGTGAGGTTACAGCCGGTGCGAAATGAGACTCCCCTGTGCTCACCTCACAAACAATTGGAGCCCAGTGCATGCCTACCAATGTAAGAGCGCTCGCAGCGGTCACACGTATATTGATATACAACTGAGGTGCGCAACATCACATCCGGAGTATCCCTTCGCCTAAAATATGATCCGAGTTTCCTATCATTTTTAAAATATGAGCAAGGATTTATTTGTGGAAAAAACCTCTTAAGTGCTGACACAACTTCCATTTTCATTTTCTCTGTACGGGATCTTATAAAAGGTAACTGAAAATATAACCTTAGCTTCGGCACAGTAAGAATTCTCGGCTTTGCAGAAAACGTTCCACCAAAAATTTTCGTAATTCACTAGTAAAAATATTCTTCGGGTAATTATTCGAACAGAAATAATTTTGTAAATAATTCATCTCTAAATGGAACAACTTGTAGGACGATGAAATTTAGGAAGCTCTGTTAATTAACGTAACTATCCCTGAAATTTTGTATTTGGAGATATATTACTGAAAAAGTTCGTGCCCAATCCCGTGAAAGTTGCTTTTCGAAACACTGAAGTCGTGAATTTGTCTCCAGATCTTGTAACTTTTGCATCTAAAAATGTGAATTCATTATTCACTTCTAATTCACATGTGAATTTGATATTCTTATGACATTCATTAAAATATTGAACAAACTGTTCGGAATCACGGCTGTTTTTGAAAAGAATAAACGTATCGTCAAGATACCTTCGGGAAAACGATGGCTTAAAATTATCTGAACATGGTTTTAAAAACTTTTCTTCAAAAGTGTTCAGGAAGATATTAGCCACAATGGGGGAGAAAGCAGATCCCATTGCCAAACCATCAACTTGTTTATAAATTTTGTTATTAAACATGAAGAATGAGTCCTTAAGCGTTAACTCGAGCAATTTTTTCATAGTTGTTTTGGATAAACCTTCATGGACCATTGAGGGTTCTGTAAAAATTTATGGATTTTTTATAATCCGAAACGTTTGTTTTTTATCATGATATTCTTAGCCACGTTGGTTTTCCATTTTATCCTAAAAGTGAGATTTCCCAGAAATCAATCTATTTCATTTATTAGATGTTGAATAATGAAAAAAAGTCAATACGCCATGAATGCTCCGGATTTATTGAAACACCGATTTTTAACTGAAAGTCTACGCTGTTAAAAAAATTGTGTCATATTCCCCACACTCTCTGATACAGTGTTCACTGAGCTTTTCCTAAGAACAAGTAATCAGATCTGTACTGGCAAAACTTAGGTCTCACGCAAAAAATACGCATGTTAAAGGTTGATAAAATCATTTAAATGTTTGCAACAATTTTCCGTGGCGTGAATAAAAAGATTAACTTCTACCCATTTGTACTCATTACATTATTTCCTTCATTTGAATGTGTTTTTGTTAGGGTAGGTCGAATAACCACCTCAGTATAATTTAGAAAACTAAGAAAATTTAACATGATCAATTTAATAGTTTCATTTCCCGTTGAACAATTTGCACGAGCTAGCTCGCTCTAGTAATTTTACATGTTAAAGAAATACTAACCGTCACTAACATGCATTGAAAAATTTGGCAAAATTTGATCAGTATCAAATATACCTCGGAAATAAATAAAAATCACACTTTAATCTTGGCTAGTCATTCGCGGCTTCCGAAACTTTCAAGGTTTCGAAGCACTTAGCATTTGCGCGCTTGAGAGTGCGAGGTTATGCAGATGGGAAGAACGACATCCTATGAAATTGAGTTGTAGGCTTCATCATCATTGCCCATCAGTAGTAGAAAATGAGTGATATTAAGTCAAAAAGCCTGCGAATCAATGAATTACAGAAATATTCATGCATGTGAAAAACAATTTTAGTATGTTGTCTAATTTTCTAGTTTTCCTTATTTTCACATCACTCAATTAATAGAAAAACTCACATACCTTTACCAAAAATTCAAAGAATAGGTTTACAACGGAAACTAACACTTTACACTCGTTTTAAACAATAATGATTTAAGAACAAGAATTAGAAAGTTAGAACAATATCGCTGCCAACATATTACACAATGGTGTTTTAGTCACTAGCCAGTCACACAAAACCAATGCAAGGACTCACTTTCAGAGCATTCGACAAGCTTAGGCGTCTTGATGAATAGAACACTTTGAAATAGAACACCTTCGAATCCTCTTTCAAAATAGTTTGCGCCGAAGTTCTAACGGAAGTCGTCATTTCTTCAGCAGAATTTAGCAATTAGTTGATACTAAAGTATTTCATGTTTTTGTGTTTCAAAAGTAGTATCGAACTTTTTTAAAACAACTAAATTTCTTTGCAAGTTTCATTTGGTAAAATTATTTTAATAGATTCTTTACATCAACGTTGTTGATTTGAGCAAATACATTTCAAGTTTGAATGATGTACTTGCCTGAAGAATTCAGGATCATTTTTGCGATGAGATGGAATAGATCAACCGAGAAATTATTCTTCCTAATCTTTCCTTCAAACCAGAAAAATTCGAAAATTCTCTTCGATTGTATCCCCCTGCAGCCACTGCAATGCTTAGTTCTTTTTTTCACAAAACGAATTTCTCTCCTGCATCTTTTTTAATTCATACTTACAGCAGTATCTCATCGTTTACTTTATCACACTCTTTTTGAACGTCAAGAAATAATCTGCTTTATCGCTTATTCCGTTGAAGTGATCGAAACTTTTTTCATTATTTTCCCCTGAAAATGTTTTATTGATTTAAGTAACAAATAATTCAGCCGAACAAAATATATGTTACACTTTGAAGTTTGATACAAATGTGCATTTCATTCAAAATATAATGAAATTCACTTACTCGTCAACTTTTGCTGTCATCTATGGAGATGCATAAAACTGGTTCTATTTGCTGAGCTGATATTTCAGGAATTCGGGGAACTCTAACAGTTCCTTTTACTTCACAGATTACAATCGTTGTTAAAAAAGGCAAAATCGTATTATTTCCTCTGTCACTGCCCTATTCCTTCAATTTCTTAAGGCAAATTGCGAAGATATTTGCAAACAAAATTGCGCTTGAACAGAAACTCGCATCCTGCTGACTCCAATTAGGTATGTGCCTTCAGTGCGGCAACTGTCATGCGAGAAAAGTTGGTTTTATTCATTTTTGCACCTAGAAATTCCCTCCATTTAAGTAAATAAGCTCATCATCATTCGTGCAAACTCTAAAGTTATCCTTAAATATACAAAATGGTTGTTACATTTCTCGTTCATGCCTAAAACTATGTGTGTTGTAAAATGATTGAAGTCCAACCTCGAGTTGCGTCACCCCTACTCTTCTCGTGCTTCATTAGGTTGTGCTTGTATGGATGTTTTCAATTTGCATTTGGCATAAATTTTATTGTTCAAAAGTTATCTTTGGAAAGTTACGTAATTCTGGTGACGCCTGCACAGCTCCAAGCGGATGAACTTCTGGACAAAGCCTTTTGTGCGGTAGGTTCCCCAAAATTTCTCTTATGTACTTATGTTGCTTTAGAGTGGAAATCTTTCCTTGGACGAACATTATAGCCTTTCGTTTCAGGAAGCGAAATCTACATAAAAAAGCTCATAAAAGTGGGTAGAAATATCTTTCAAAAAGTACGCCATATTAAATTAATGCACTCGAGTTAAACACGACATTCGCCTCGAACTGGGTCGTAGACGGATGTGCGTAAACAATGGTGAATTAATCGTTTAAAATGCGAGGGAAAGACAATCTCACCAAGCACACAAATCACACAATCAGTGAATATGTTGGTTACCCATTTGAAATGTAAAAAAATGCCATATTTCGCCAATAAAAAGTAAAGCCGACAAAATGGAGCTGGCCTCACGTGTGCAAAGTTGTGCCACGCTCCTGTCTCTAACGATAGGCCTTTCTAACGTGCCGTTGTTCCTTAAATTTTACTTCAGCAAGCTTATACCATCTCTCCTCTCGATCTGCCACAGCATTCCGTCGTCTGACTGCTCGTGCAGAGCGTGGGGAATCTTGAAATTATTCGCTCGAAGAACCCAAAGAAATTACTCTGATTTTCCACATGCAAAAATTTTGGTAACCTCCAACCTCTCAACAAAAACAACAAACAACGCCATCTACGGATGCTTTATTTCCAATTTCAAGCCTGATACATATCACTGTGTACATTGGATTTTCAAATGAATTATAACTAACAACAGGACGCCATGACGCTTTCCCTCGGTCAAGACCGGTACCCATTTCAGACACCTGGGTAGAGTGGGGTATTGTGCTCGGAATTTTCTCGTATACCCAACAGAGAAAATTGCCACCAGCGCCGGGACTCGAACCCTCGTTTGCCCGTACTGAGGCAGGTCCTAAATACACACGGCTATGACGAGCTGCGTCAGTGATGTTTACTGATCACCTCTTACCCACCGAGAAAGTTCATTCTACTGCAAAATTATGAGTTACCTTCAATTAGAAAATTAATGAGTTTTTGTGGGTCGAAGAATTGGGGAGAAAAATTATTAAATTTAAAAATTTAATTTAACTTTCGAACAAACATTGAGATCTTGAAATGAACTGTTTCAGTAAGAATAACAGGTGCTTGAAAAGTTGTAAGAGATTTACATTCTTCAAGACAAATCAGATTAAATTTACTACCAATTTGAATAATATTACCGATATGCAATCTAAATACACTCCCACTCAAAGAACGTCATTTTTAAAACCAAATATCTCGAAAATCTTCACAAATCACTGTTACAAAAGGAATAAAAAGTCATCCGGTATGGTGAGAAAAAATTGAAAAAGAGCAAGAACAATGCAACTGCTCTGTGCGATCGTCCCCCTTCCCTTTCTCTCTCTGAATAGGAAAAATTTACTTAATGGGCTTTCGCTTAACATATCGTTCGATCAGCCTTTTCCCATTTTTTGTAATTTATTTAATTTTGTTTTTTCACTCTTTAAAATGCCGCTTGATCAAGGAGAAACAATCGGCAAACAAGATAATAACCACAATTTTCTGAGCAAATGATAACATCCATGACTTGGTCATCCAAAATGTGAAATAGTGACAACCCATGATATAAGCGCGTGAGATTTTCGGGAAACAGGTTTAAAGGGCAATCTCATCCTCTCTCAGTCGTTAGCTTTATTTCCTCTTTGTATAGCTAGAATTTATTTCACTTTTCATAAGACGCTTGTCGATCGAGGTGGAGAAAATCTTAAACTATTACTAGTATCATCGATAAATGTTTTAAATTTGTTTCATTCTCGGAGTTTAATTATATATTTTACCATTAATAATACACCGCGCATTTTTACGCGACTTGTTTCGCATCTCGGAAAGTGTTTTTTTCTAAGGAAATACTACCCTTCAAACATTTCGAAAGGGTGGTTTTAGCAAAAAACGAATTATGTATTTACAAAGTACAATGCCAGCAAGTAGGAAACTGTCACCATCACCTGATCCTAGTGCTGAAACGGCATTAGACACAAATAGTAGTCAGTTCCCCAATCAAAGGACGCAGTTCACCTTCCGAAGCTACGTCAGTGCAGACTTTACAACCAAAATCGCCCGACGAGGAAAAAGACCTCTGTCGTACCTCAATAAATCATTTGAAGAACGCAGTTAAACCTCAGCTTGAACACCGCCACAATCAACTAAACCTTTTTCACTTCAAATTATTCTAAGTCAAGTTAAATTTAATCCAAGTTGTCGTGATATAGATTCTATTAGGCATATACATCTGCAAAACCGACGCTACAGAGGCAAGCAAGAGGCTCCACAGTCAGCCGTGCGCGGAGCGTGAGGGGTATGATGGGTGTACCACATCAGCAGAAGGGAGGAGCACGTAGGGGGTAGAGGCTGTATCAAGAACTAGTCCGAAATACATCACATATGCGGGAGTTATTGTAAATAAACAAAATAGCACAGAAAAATAGTGGGTTAAAAAGATTATTAGCTACGAGCAGGGGACTAAGGAATCTTGGTATTTGAGAGTAAAGAGCGGAGTAATTTCAAATTGGAGAGAGGGACACGTAGCATAAGGGAAGCGACGCTTAAACGAACCAATTAGAGGGCGAGGATTTTCGCGGGCATCCCGCACAACCCACGATATGCGTCCTTTGTGCGGGTGAGGTATAAAGGCTTAGGATGAACGTAGAACCGGTCTATTTTACTTGGTGCCGTGAAAGATGTAGGCTGCCTGAGAGCAGAGGAGAGGTGAGAAAACGTGGTTAAATTTGCTTGATAATTCCTGTGGAGTCATCGAAGTGTAGCACGTCTAACTTTTGGACGCAGTGATTTGCAGAATGCTAATTAGTTTTGTTTTCATTTTTGATTACATTGATTCTCTCAAACAGGATGCTTTACATTGATCTTTTAGTATGAGGGTAAAATGATCATTTCTCAAAGGGGAATTGTATTGAGATGGCATAAAATGGGGAATCAGAATATTCGTGTGCTTATTGGAGGGTTTGCATTGGTAGAGTGTTCTCAAACAGGGAGAGCTTAGAGTTTCATTGTAATATTTGTGAAAAATTTCAAGGGGGTTATTATTTCGCAGAAGGGGATTCATATTGAATGGGAGAAAGTAAATTCATTGTGTCGGGAAAAGCTACATGGGTTTCATTTAAATTTGTTCCGTATGTCATTAGGCGGGATTTTATGACGTTCATGTCTCGGGGAATAGATTACTCAACCCCGCTTATTATTTGCACAGGCGGGTTGGGAAGCTGGCCTGCACGGCAGCTGAGACATCGCGGAGACTTGAGTTGCGTTATAGCATCACGACCGGTGTGCTCTTCACATCCGAGGGCAGTGGCTGCAGCCGGGCAGTATCAGAGTTGTGAAGCGGTCAGCCGGCTGGTACTCGTCGCTGACATGAGTACCCGGGATACAGTGATTACGTGTCACAACCGGTCAACGATGGAGGAGTATTCAGTTTCAGTAAGACCAAAGGAACCAACAGTGAATTGATAGCAACGAAGCATTGACAAAATGCGAGTGCTGTGTGGCAGTAAGAACTCTAAAGGATGGTCGTGGTGCCTGTTTAATATGAAGGAGCACACTGAACGGTGCAAATTCAAAATTTGGCGCGCTGTTTAATGAATTGTGTCTTGTGTTAATTCGACCCAAACGCGAGGTATTCATGTATTTTATTTTGACTCAAGTTGTGCGTAATGCGAAATGTTCTCATTTTGAATACCTGGTGGTGAGCAAGGTTTGATGTCATGTATTTCCTTTGTCCCCGTTTGTCGATGCAGCTAAGGTGTAGCTATCTCATTGAGCCGAATGAGAGAGTTTCGCAGATCATTAGCATCTTGCCTGAGGGCTCTGGTGCGAATATGGGTGCTGCGATAATATAATTCCATGTGCCAAAATTTACGTGTTCATCTTAAAATAAAATGGGTTTTTCTCTTTCAAATTCTTTTATTCTCCATGTCTTGTATGCAGGTGTACGCAAGCATGAAAGTATAATACTCTAAAATTGTGCGGGGGTTGAAATTCCCTCAAGCGTCTGGGAAGGGGGTCCTAAACCACACCCTTTTCTCATATCGCAACAAAGTCAAGTTAAAATTAATCCGAGTCAAGTTCAAATTAATCCGAGTCAAGTTCAAATTAATCCAAGTCAAGTTCAAATAAATCCTAGTCAAGTTCAATTTAATCCAAGTCAAGTTCAAATTAATCCCAGTCAAGTTCAAATTAATCCAAGTCAAGTTCAAATTAATCCAACCCTCAGTTGAGTTAAAAAATGCCATAATAATTTGTTAATATGGGTTTTATGTGTTAAATATGTATCTATTGGATGTGATGAGCAAAACTGGTTTCGAGGATTTATTTACACCCATAGATATTTATATACGTGAAATTTCACTTTACCACATGTATGAAAACAAGTACATGCAAGTACAAAATATTATCATTGGATGATATGTAGATTTAATCTTTAAAAGGAATATACAAATGCGATTCACTGAGTACTAATGTACGATTCCGTTTAATTAAAATTTGTATTTGTACATTACCACCGAGATACATTCCTGCATTAGCAATATAAATGTTGCCATCCATTCTAATTCAATGTTAGTCAATGTGAAGAAATGTAGGATCCACTCACAATACACAATAATAATACAAGGAACAATATTTCTAATTCACTACTGATTTTGTTTGTTATGTTTACAATTCAATATATAATACTTTTAAGACATCAATGACATTTATTATAATCATTTTATGAGTATTTAAGTTTTGAAAGTATTATATATTGAATTGTGAACACACATATAATATCAGTATTAAGTTAGAAACATTGTTTCTTGTATTGTTATTGTGTATTGTAAGTGGATCCAATATTTCTTCACATTGACTAACACGGAATTAGAATGGATGGTAACATTTATATTGCTAATGTAAGAATGTATCCGAGCGGTAATGTGCAAGTATAAATTGTAATCAAACGGAATCGTACATTAGTACTCAGTGAATCGCATTTGTATATTTCTTTTAAAGATTAAATCTACATATCGTTCAATGATAACCTTTTCTGTTTGCATGTATGTATATGATTTCATAGATGTGATAAAGTGGAATTTCACGTATATAAATATCTATGGGTGTAAATAAATCCTCGAAACCAGTCTTGCTTACAACATTCAATGGATACATATTTAATACAAAAACTCAAGTTAACAAATTATAATGTCATTTTATAACTTAACTGAGGGCTGGATTAATTTGAACTTGACTCGGATTAATTTGAACTTGACTCGGATTAATTTGAACTTGACTTGGATTAATTTGAACTTGACTTGGATTAAATTTAACTTGACTTGGATTAATTTGAACTTGACTCGGATTAATTTGAACTTGACTTGGATTAATTTGAACTTGACTTGGATTAAATTTAACTTGACTTGGATTAATTTGAACTTGACTCGGATTAATTTGAACTTGACTTGGATTAAATTGAACTTGACTTAGATTAATTTAAAGTGAAAAAGGTGTAGTTCACATATCAACGAGCGCAACAGCACAGCATTTCCTCATCAGCTAAGCGACACTCACGAAGCTCAGAATGGCTCATCAACGACAAGGACACCGACACCAACTTCATCATTAGTGCGCGACAGAATTGTAAATGTAGACGATCATTTGAATTGTGTCAATATCAATAATAAACAATCCTCTTTACACTGTAAATGCTTAAAATCAATACAAAAGTTATTTACACCAATACCCGTGCATTAAATGACGCTGGCAGCAAAACATCTCACAACGTAAGCTGCGAGTATAACGTAAAATTTTTAATTAACATTGAGAGCAACGGGTGCCTGCAAGCCCATCTTCGATTCTTTTTAGTGTATCAGGTATACGAAAAACCGAGTAGTTTTTTTGTTCTGAAGTCTCCTATAAATTCTCATGACCATAGGCATGAGGTACCTGCTAGTATTTCCCCTGATGTAGACTCCAATTGTCAAGAACCTTATAACACTCTGCTGTTATAGGTGATAATATACTAACCTCAATCAGAAGAAAGGCCATCGATCGCTCGTGTTGCAGTAGGACTGTTCCCTCAGGGAGTCTTGATGACCTTCTCAGACTATTGATCGAATGTCTAGAATAAAAAATTATATCATCTGTTTTCAAGGTCTCTGCCTCTTGCACTCACGCCGAACTCAAAACAAAGCTCTTATTTCAAGAAAGTACGCACTTTTGCGCATTTATATTGCAAATACTTGCAGACCCCAACAATTCGGCAACGAGTTGAATTTAGCCAAAACTTGGGCTGACCTTGATTCAACCTAGAATTCCTGAAACTTAAAATTGTGAAACTCATTTACTTCCAATGGCCTTGCACCCTGGTTATTGTTTTGAAAAACTCCCTTTGAAATCTACTTCAACGAATTTTCGTACCACATTGTCCTTATTTCAACAAATATCATGAAACAAGCAGAACTGTGAATCACTTCAACGAAACGAAAAGTACACGATATGAAACAAACACGTTGCCTTTAACTCTGAAAAACAAACTCAAACACACGTTAATCCTGAAGTTATTTAAAGCCTTTCCAAATCAAAAGCTTCATCAAGCACAGCTTTAAGATACTCACCCACACATAGGTTTAGCCCGGAGCCCACTCACCCGGAGCCCAGCCCACACTTGGCTGGGCTCCGATCCGGGAAAGGTTTCTGGCGCACAAAGCCCAATACGTTTTCTCCTCTTAATATCTTCCTCATAGCAGTGCTGAAATAGTTGAATTCCACTCCCCTACCGTCACCAACCAAAAGCCGAACAGGAGACGTGATGTCTCAATCAAATACCGTTCATCTAACATCGGGCAGAAAGCTCTGTCAGTATCAGGCGCCTTACTGTGGAACAGACTCCCCCGGAGCATCGAAACCCCTCAAACACTGAGAGAATTCAAAACTAAATTGGCTCTCTATCTTGCGTCAACACAATAAGTGTGAACTGCAGTAAGTGCTGGAAGAGAAGTCGGGAACTTTTATTGCTGGTTATCTTCTCTCTCGCTACATTATACAACAATCGAGAGAGATTTATGACATGCACATGCAATATGACTGCCAGTACATGAGTATTAAGTATATGTATGTACGCACATGTAGCGCACGGATGTGCATATATGTGTATATATGCGTATGGATATATGTGTATGTATGTGCGTGTCTGCATGTTTTAGAACAATTTCCCTCCTAAAATGCTCATGTTAATCTTGTGTGACACATTGTCGTCTCTTACACTCTTCTAGTATGCTTCGGCCACACCATTTTAGGTTTTTTGACTTTCACGTTTTGCCCTAGCAATGTTGATAATGTTACGGTTGGCATTGCACATCGATCCTTCTCATCTATTAGAATCCGGTGAACTTTTCTGTGCCAAAGCTAGTAGCATACGAAATTTAATTGTTTTTTCTGTTATTGTAAAATCTTTCATTTTATCCGTACCAGGTATTTTAGCTTACTGGTTGGTACAAAACAATGTAAAATTGCCTCTAATAACAACCTCGCAGTCTGGGATGCAAATTAATTTGGATCTACCCGTTTTACTTTCAACCTTAATCCCTCACTTCACTAGTTCCAACGTTCGTAAGCTCAAATTTCAATTTGGAAGTGCACCAACTAGAGTGTTTTTAGAAACGCATCACATCCAAAATGTTTTCTTGACCACTTGAAATAAAATCCAGTGTTAAAATCAGACTAACACAACGGAGAGAATGAATTTTTCTACGTACTTTTCTCCCAATTGTTTGTTTCAAAACTTAACCGATATAAATATTACGATCCTCACGTATTTGATATCAACACAATGGAGGGAATGCATTTTCTTCGTACTTTTCTCCCTATCATTTGTTTCAAAATTACATACATACATACATATACCGGGCTTATCCTCCCTATGGGAGGGTAGCCGACAGCAGGCCACAAGCACCACACTTAGTCACTAGGAGGCGAGAGAGGCAGCACTGGCCGCACCTGAACTGCCAGGATCAGCAGCAGCCCAGCACAACCACCTTCCACAGTCAGGCCCGACAGCCACAGCTGGTTTACCCCGACCGCTTCATTGAGTGCAGCCCCTCCCCCCGCACATGACAGGTCAACCCCATCACACGCGGGCAGCTTCCAGTAACGCGTCAAAAATAAAATTACCTCCTTATACACTGCCCCCACTTACTTCTGACCGCAGCCATCCCTCTCGCCACGTCCACAGTCAGACCCCTCTCATACAAAGCACGTCGCACCCCATCCATCCAACTCATCCGTGGTCTACCTCGCGCTCGAAGACCATTCACTTCCGACATATATATCTTTTTCACCAGCCGCTCAACATTCATTCTTTTGTAACATGCCCAAACCATCCAAGCACTCTTTCATCCACTCGCCTGCTCAACTTTTTGATAACACCCGTCTGCCCCCTAACAGACTCATTCCTGATCCTATCAACCTCCCAGTCTGGGATGCAAATTAGTTGGGATCTACCCGTTTTACTTTCAACCTTAATCCCTCCCTTAATGTTTCAACCTTAATCCCTTAATGTTTCAAAATTAACCGATATAAATATTACGATCATTATGTACTCGATATCAAGTCATGGTTTTAATTTTAAGATATTCGAAAGCACTTTTCACTCATATTGAAGCATTCTGAACATGAGACGTAGTTCATTGGCAATGGCTTACTTTCCTGCGCTCGTGTGTGCATTGGTGTTCCAGCTATGTAAAAAATATTATGGACTCGTGATCCAATAACGCACACCCTAACAAGAGTATTATCAGCTATGTGTCACAGGGATTTTGTGTTCTTAGTGACTCACATTTCAGTTTGCAGTTCCAAACACAAATTGATTACCGCAAAGAAAGAGGATGTTAAATGTGAGGATATTTTAGTAACTACTTTCTCTACTTCGGTCTTTTTGAAACATTTGTAAAAGACCTCGGATTCGACGAATGTCATAACTTTAAATTTTAATCTTCTTATTCTAGTCTCAAATTGCTGTCGTAAGCTTCGTGTGGTAAACTCTTCTTACCTTTTTATTTTAGTGAATACACTACGACAACACTAATTTTAGATAGTTAACTTTTGTACGGTCCCACCTATGTTGAAAATATTACAGCTAGCAATGTAAAACAATACCTTTCATGTCTTTGATCCCGAAGAACTCTTTGCGCCAGTATTATTAGCTTAATTAAGTAAGAAATATCATCATCATCTTCTGTTTTGTTATAGCGAATATTATCGCTGGGACACCTTACATGGGGATGAAGGACCGGATATGGGTTTTCTCCGGATGTAGGGTATAAACAAATGTGAGGCATAACCAAATGTAGAGGCATAAACGGATGCGGGGCATCACCGGAAGAGGGAGTGAAGTGGTGCCGGATGGGCGAAAGGAATTTTTGGATTTTGGAGTTGATAATTTATTAGAAAAATACTAAGCTCCATTTCGGTTTCCGGGCACCACAGATGAAATACTACTAATTGTGGAAAAACAACCTTCATTCCGCTACATTGAACAAACAGTTGTGATGCTCATTTTAGTCGACAGGAATAAGGAAGATTAATATTAGAATGACTTAGCGAACGTAAAATAAAATAAATTCTTACTTTCTAGCAAAAATTTCAGGAATTGAAGCTTAGGAACTGAAACTCAGCGCTGCACCCCAAATACAAACGATCCTTTTATACATTCTATTGTTTATTTTTATCAACTTGTGCTTCTCTCTAAATCCTATGTCGACAATTATCATGTGTATTACGATAACCATGTATAAATAGCAATTAAGGATCTAAATCATTTGTTTCACTACTCAACATGAATATTACGATAACCATGTATAAATGGCAATTAAGGGTCTCTATGCTAATGTAATTGAATGCATTTTTAGCTTTTATCTCAAAACTTGTTCGCACTAATGAAAGTGTTTTTCAAATGAACGTCGCGAGGATTGTGTTCTCTTAGTTCAAAATCAGATTAGGCAAGGAAAGGAACTCATTTTTGTTGTACTTTTCTATCAATCATTTTGTCTCAACTTTCTAAACGGGTATTACAATACCAATGTATTATAATCAGTTAAGGATACTAATGTTAAGATGTTTTAAAAACCAATGTATCGACATTTCATGTTTGTACTTTATTGGAAAAAAAATGTTTTTATTTTTTTTTTCTTCTTAGGAACGTGAATAAACCTAAGCCTTTCCCCAACTCGACTTCTGACCATTATAATGTAAGTACGAACCATAAATTTGCGTTATTTTTAAAGCACACTAATCATGACTGTGGCATGCCCTCCTTTTCATTCATGCATCGACTTTACGATAAGCACGCAGGAAAATGGAAATATACAGAAAAAATAAATTTCTTCTTAACACATTCCCTGCGAAGGGACCCACCGGTGGTCCCATAGGTGGTTTTCAAAGTGCTGCTGACCCACCTGCAGTCACTAACTCGTTGATTATAAATACTTAATGAAAGCTAAATAAAAGCGCGATCCAGTTTATGTTTGCTATTTTCAAATTAGATTGCTACAATTGAATTTAAATTCGAATTGAATATTGAACTTCAGTTTGACCCATCGCAGTTAACGTGTTAAGCTCAATCATAATATTGCACGAACCCAATCACGCGACTGCATTCAACATCCTTCCTACGAAAATAAAATCTTTAGAAGAAACTCATCGCTCGTCGAGCGTCTTTCCAATCACGTAGGCAGTCACTGCAATGGAAAACGATCTCTGAACAAATTTACAGCGTCTGCATAGCCTCCGACCTAAAACCAAACTCACATTGAAAAATCAGCATCGAAAAATCAGCATCGAACCCATCAGCATTGAGTCTCACTTCCTATCAGATTACTAGTCGTGTAAGATCACAGAGTCAAAGATCACAGAGTCAAACCTTGTCCCCTACATAACTGGTCCTAATAATGTAATTTGCCTTGGTTAATTTCGCCGATCTTCAGTCTGTTCTTGAATCGTTTGTCGAATATACTGTTAAATCTAGTCCATATGAACTATATTGTAAAATGAAGTATCTAATTTCGAGTTAATTATCTCATTGATTAGTCTAATGCGTCTATAGTTTAGGTGAATTAGGTTAAACATCATTGTACTCCTTAGACTAACCTTGATGGTAGGATGCCCTAGAAGTCACTGAACTTATTCGGGCCCACAGGTAGCTATACTCAAATTTGACCATTGTACTAGACTTAAGTTAAGAAACATTCTATCTCTGTATCACCTGTGGTAAATAAAATGTTTAAATTGTTTAAATTTGCACAAGCGTTGCAAACTCTCAGGATGACTTGCAACGATCGCTCAATAGAGTCTAACTTCACGGACTCTGTTTCCTCGACACGGAAACAACAGAACTTGCATCACAACAAATCTCAAAATGAAACTATTTATCTCTAAAAAATATCCTAATATTAAAAAATATCATATAAAATTCGTTGAAAAGATGAGTGGCAACCTCGGACAACTATAATCAATAAATACATCGATGAAAAAGACTTCAGCCATGCTTTTGGCGAAATCATACCCTGAATAATTTTTAATGTAATGACTAGACCAATTCACATATTTGTGGAAAAATAAAATGAGAAACGGAGAGCAAATGCTTTGATGAGCATTCATCGAAAGCATTCTCGTAATGAGCATTCTCGTGTGAGCATTCATCGAAAACATGATCACTACAGAGCTCTCGTAAAATGCGTAATAAAAATCATGACGCTTTCACCTCTACTTTGTAGCTAAGTAACATTATTCAAATTGAATTTTATCCTGTAACCGAAATGACAACCGGTGAACTAGGCAACAGTGAAGAAGAAGTTGATACCAAATGCTCCGCTAAACCAAGCAAAGGCCAGACCTCATATAAACATCGACCAATAAGGAAAAAAATTAAATGAATATAAATGCTCTTAGCTTCAATGATAAAATGAATGATATAAAAGCAATGTTGATTACTGGCGACATCAATATATCATGCTCATCTGAAACGAACTTCGACTCACGAGTCTAAAGTCCGTATTTTGACAGAACCAGGTACACATTGTATCGTTATGACGGAGTCAAGAATAAAAAAGGTTGCAGTTCATGCATTTTCAATGAAGACACCTACTCAGCATTCCTATTTCCGATTGGAGAGAAATTCGAAGACTTAGAATTGGTTTGGGTCAATGTTCAAGCAAACAAAAACAAGTATTTCTTTATCGGCTTATTTATAGACACCCATCAGAAGCTCTACGTCCAACATTAGATTCCATTGGAAATATGTTTAAACTGATATCTGTAGCCAAAAGATATCTGTAGCCATGATAATCTATAGGTTGTATTTTGGGAGATTTCCAACATAGATCGGACAATTAAAAACAATCAGCTGAGCAAAATATTGTACAGACCTAATCTATCGCCATAGTTCAAGAACCAAAGCGCATTACTAACACTTCCAAACATTTTCTAAACCTAGCAGCAATAACAAACAACCCAAAATCAGTACCCAACACAAAGTTTTTCCTTGTATTCCGATTTACATTTGGTAAATCGTCTAATTTGGAAGATGAAGCGGATTTCAAAGCATTGAAGACATAATTGATGACAATTTAGAAATTTCGTTTGGTAATGAATGTTTCATATCAGTCCTTAATAAATGAGCACTCTTCACCACAAGAAAAGTTATGCCAAGACATGCTAAATGTCTAACAGATGAAATGAAAGAGTTGAGGAGAGCTAAAAAAATACATGCGAGAGTACAAACTGATCAAATCAAACAGTATTCTCGGAAAGCTGCGTAAACTTAACGAAAAGATCCTATCGAGAAAGGTTAGTGAAGCAAAACAAGACCACTTCCGTAAAAAGCTCTAAACGACGAAACGAAATTCAAGACGAAAGAGGGAAATCCTTAGAGAAGTTACTGTAATATCTTGGAATTTCAGCAAGATATAAGGTTTACTGAACTGAACTAGTAGATCGGTTTGCCTAGCCGTAAACCAGGCAGGAGGATAGCAAAACGATCAGCAGGACTACTAATATTGTACTGACCCTTTAGTTCACACAGCTTGCTCTTAAGTCTAGTTCGCAACAATGGATATTTCCGGCGCTGGGCAATAGGGTCGCTTCCGACCTATTTGGCGCTCGTAAACGCCAGGGGCTCATCGGCTGTTTCCGGCGGATGCCCTATCTATACATGTGACCGTGCCGAGCGAGACTCATAAATCTCCGCAGCCGGAACCCCCCATAAATACCAGTACGTCACTATACAACAGTTACTTTCTCAGCATATAACCTCATACTGCAAAAGTAATTTTGACAACCTCTCAAAAACGACGAATGATTTCAATACCTTCTTCTCAGAAGCTCGTGAAGAAGTTTTCAATGAATCTCGTTCCAGACTCACATACAGGTACACATCCGAGCAATATTTCATCCACGAATTCGAAAAATAAATGGAGACCAAGGCCATTTAGTTTTACATAAATACAAAACAAATGAATACCTACCAAAAAAAATTTGAGGCAATTGGAAATTATCGTATTAGCCTTCAATATGTAATAGATAGCTTGCCTGAAACAGCCCCTTGACTTTTTTGATAATAAATACATCCATAGCGCCACTCAAATTTTCTGATCAGTGGAAACTATCTATCATGAAACCATTGCCCAAATCTGATATCAATAAAGCATCAAATTACAGACCAAACAGTCTCCTACCTGTCAAATCCAAGATATTACAAAAAGTCATAACAAACCAGCTTTCGTCTCACATGGATGAATCACACCTACTTCACTGCAATCAGTATGCTCACAGAAAGAACACCAGCACTCATGATTCTTTGCTTAACATCAAAGAAAAAATATACAATGAAATAAACCAAAAATTTAACTCTTTCATTACTGCTGGATACCTTCAAACTGTTCGATAGTGGTGAGCATACAAAAATCCTGCGAAAAGATATCGAACCTCAGACACAATAGTTTGAAAGCTACATACTGAACAGCTGTCATGCAATGTGCTTAGATAACAAACCGTCACCTTTCGTACCAAATAACTTTGGCTTTACCCAAGGTTCAATCGTTGGCACGCTCTTTTTTTATTTTGATTAATGATTTCTTCACCATGCCAATAAACACAAAAATCTCAATTCATGCTGATGCTGTCCAAATTGACATGACAAGTTTCACAGCCGACTTAAAAGAAACAAGTCAACGTTGAAAGCCTTTTACAAGAACTTAAAATTCTGGTCCAACCCATATGTCCTTCAACTTGACCCAAATAAAACAATGAATTATTTTTGGATCAACTTACGTTGTCGTTTAGAGACGATATGATCGAGCTTATCGACGGAGTAAAAATCCTTGGTGCTGGGCTAGACAAACACATTCCTTTCAAACCACGCCATGGAGGCATAATGCAATATTTTGTCCTCGTATTAAGAACTAACATGACGAAAAAGCTAAATTATTGGTAATTCAATCTTTAGTATTACCGTGTTTAAACTGTTGCAGTCTAGTCCGGGGAGACATACCTTAATACTCTGGAAAAAAAATGGAAAAATGTAAGGACCTCGCAGCCAAAGGGATGTGCAAAGGTAATTTCAGGGAGCGCGATCATGCTCCTTCTCTCTTAAAAACTCAGCTAGACCTCAAAACCAAAAAGATTCTACATTTATCGAGCCCGACAGGTACCCTCGTCTCTCGCTCCCGCGGAGTAATGCAGACGTTGCAAATTTTTTCCTTCATTATTCCGAACAAAATCCGAATCAGGGAATGATGTCTTAGTCATTCATCTGATCGTTCATCTGATTTGTGGGGAGGAGTTTCCTCAGTTTCTGGAGCTTGATTGGAAAATAAGCTTCCTCATCATATAAAAAATCACAAACTGTAAAAGAATTCAAGGCAAACGTGTCATGCCATTTCGTATATCTGTCAAATGTAATAATAATTTTGGTGACAACGGTTAAATTCATCTGATTTATTTTTAAAATCATTCGTACACGAAAAAGTAGGCAACCTTATTCGGTGAGTTAAAAACAGCATTATTTTTTGAACATGCTTCTCGTACTTCAAGTGATGAGTTGGGTGAGAAGAGATATTGTCACTGATGTGTATTCCTCTGTTAAGACGGAGCTTTTCGATACATATCCACTCTCGGTTTTTCATGATACGTTAAGTGCTCCCGATAAATTGATTCGCTTTCTTTGCTTTTTTTTTGAGTAAAAATTATTTGACATATCGCCTGTTTTTTAACATCATATTAAGATAAGAAATTTTGAAGGTAAAATCATTTATTCATGTGTGTTTTATTTGAATTTTTCATAATTTCTGAATCAGCAACATAATTTTTTTGATCGGCCTCCTTCATATAGCAATGTAATATACATTTGCCTGACGTTTACTGATGTCTATAATGATATCATGACTTAATGCAAGACTGCTAGTCATTATCTGTAATAATTTTTGGAGCAATAATCTGGAAAATTTATGGTTTGCGGTGTTTATATCTTCAGTTGGTTTTAACATTGCATTTTTACTGTTGGTTGCATCAATTTGTTGTTTATCAACTCAGGTGTAAATTAGAAACTGTGCAAATTATTGAATCAAATCTGCAGTTTATTTCCCAGTAAGAAAGTGGAATGCCCTGATTTTCGAAAATAAAAAAAGAAATAATTGCAGTATATTCTCTCCTTTATTTTTTGTATCATTATTAATTCTGGGTTCTATTCTTTCGTCTTTTAGCGATGTCGTATTTTTTGTATTTAAATTCGCTCATACAGGTGTTGATCATGGATTAAGTCTAAAGCCGAAACGTTCTCGTATTAAAATGATTTGAAAATCAGCTATCTTCACTGTCATTTTATTTTAAAACTGGCAAGAAAACTTCGACCTAGTTTATTTGAAAAACTTACATGTGCAAATGATAACTATGTTTGAAGAGATGGTTATCAAATGGCGTCAAGTTTTTTAACCATAGTATGGAATTTTTCATCATTCACTGTAATAATATTCAGTTGATTCAGGAAATATGATTACCTAGCAGTAACAAGCTTACGAACAGTTCCTATGGGTTTTTTTTTCAGTTTAGCCAGTAATTCTACGAACCAGTTGTCATTTTGAGCACAGTTTATGGTCGCATTTGTATTGGGTCTAGAATATCTTCGAAAATATGCCACGTACGTACATTTTAATTAAACGCGCTTAGTGATCTCCACAGCAAGCGATAGCTATATAGCACAGCTTCATCTCGAATCACATTTTTTCATCGTCGAATCAAATGACTCATTGATTCGATCTAAAAAATGAATGATTCAGTAGTAAGGTATTAGATACCGTACCGTTCCACAACGCTTATCTGTCCCTAAATTTACTGCACGATGTATCTATCATCTAAGAGTACAAGTTCAAAGAATTTGTTGAGACAGAAAATTTTCTAGCAAGTGGCAGACCATTAAGTGTGTCACCTTGAGCCGCGTACAAACTACGGCGAGAGGTCGAGGTGAATCCAAGAGTTGAGTAGAAAAACAACTCGAAAGTTTGGGTACACACGAGGTATCATGCAGAGTAAGTGTTTATGAAATCCAACATTGGCTCAGTAAAATTAGCGCACACTGACTTCAACAAATATTATTACTTCTTTCAAAATCCACATCATCTATCATTGTGATCAAATCTTGCAAAAATTTTTTTTCGAAAAAACTTAAATCCAATCGAGTTTCAGGAAGTGATCAGTAGATATTGGAACTTAGAAAATATAGAGTAAACAAATGAGAAAAGAAGGCTTTTCAAAGCCTTCAGCTATGAAAAGAATAAGATGATCTGAGAAAGCGACACACCGTAGATTGCTATAGAAATTTGAAACATTGAGCACTAAAACACGATAAGAACTTAAAATTTGTACGAGGTATAGAAAATGCACGCCACATAAAAATAAAAGAATATTAGTTTGTAACTTATTATCAATAGTAAGCGGGTATAAAGTGAGATGATAAGGTGACAAGACATGCTTTGTTTTGAATATAACCTAAGATTCTAAAGTACGAAAATCTTCACTAAACCAAGTTCTATTTATTAATGTTAGTGTCAATGAACGGAGTTATTTTAATACTGCTTAGGCTGACGGAACTATTTCACCTTTCTGCTTAGTTTCTAAGCGACAAGTGGGAAGGATAAATCAACAAACTATTGGTACATTAATTTTTGCACGGTGCTTAGCCACCCTAAAACCTGAAGTACGGGGCATCATTCTCTTGTACTCTGATGCTTTTCGCGTACAAATGAATTTGTAAAACTGTAGGGTTTTTTAACCGGAACACAGGAAATAACGCACAGAAGAACTCGAACTTTTAATAATTCAAACTTTTACAACACGACAAAATTGTCAACGTTAAACTTCTCACTTGGGAGAATTCACAGAATTAAATGGTCTTCATAGTGGCAGGAGACCTAACGAGTTTAACGGCGTATCTTGTTACGTCATGAGGTTTAACAAGGAAAACTGGAGGTCATTACAGTTCCGGCACCTCCCAGCCCAACACAGAACTGCAATTTAATAAGGAGGAATGAATTAGTGATTTAAATGAGGTACCACCGCGTCAGATGATATAACACTTTGACTTCATTATTAGAAAGTTTTATTTGTATTCTCATACGAACCTAGGCACTACCCAGAATCGAAGAAATTAAATTTGGAGATGAAACACACGCTGGAGAAGAGAAGTTATGTTTGGTAAACCCAAAAAAAGTGGCCTCTTAAAAGGAGCCTCCCATCCAGATCACGCTCGCCAAAGGATTCTGAGGGAGAACAAAAAGCCACAACAGAAAACTAGAACCTTTTCACATTTTACGTATATAGGAAATCTCATATGAACACCGGCTCACCTTGAAATAGTGACTAAATCACTTATGATTTCAAGAGGGCACCGTAGAGCCACGGGTAGTATGATAGTGAAAATAGTTTAAGGTCTCAAAGACCGAGTAGTTTAAGAGTCACAAGGACCGAGTAGTTTAAGAGTCACAAGGACCGAGTAGTTTAAGAGTCACAAGGACCGAGTAGTTTAAGAGTCACAAGGACCGAGTAGTTTAAGAGTCACAAGGACCTAGTAGTTTAAGAGTCACAAGGACCAAGTAGTTTAAGAGTCACAAGGACCAAGTAGTTTAAGAGTCACAAGGACCAAGTAGTTTAAGAGTCACAAGGACCAAGTAGTTTAAGAGTCACAAGGACCAAGTAGTTTAAGAGTCACAAGGACCAAGTAGTTTAAGAGTCACAAGGACCAAGTAGTTTAAGAGTCACAAGGACCAAGTAGTTTAAGAGTCACAAGGACCAAGTAGTTTATGAGTCACAAGGACCAAGTAGTTTAAGAGTCACAAGGACCAAGTAGTTTAAGAGTCACAAGGACCAAGTAGTTTAAGAGTCACAAGGACCAAGTAGTTTAAGAGTCACAAGGACCAAGTAGTTTAAGAGTCACAAGGACCAAGTAGTTTATGAGTCACAAGGACCAAGTAGTTTAAGAGTCACAAGGACCAAGTAGTTTAAGAGTCACAAGTACCAAGTAGTTTAAGAGTCACAAGGACCAAGTAGTTTAAGGTCACAAGGACCAAGTAGTTTAAGAGGGATAGAAAAGAGGTTGCGAACATGCAAGATAAATAACTGAACAAAAAGAACAGAAAACGCGATTGCAATCACAAATTAAAGTAGTAAAGAAAAGGCGATCACATACTCCCTGACAGGTGCTACGCACAAGAGGCCAAGACCCTCCTCACAGCGCGGTTCAATTCAATCTCATTTGTCACAGACAAGGCACCTGTCGAGGTTAATGTTGCCACAAGCCGCAACTTTAGCGAAATTTCTCTCCAAGAAAATTAGCGACTTTTCCATGAAAAAAACATTTTAAATTCAAATTTCTTACAAAACAAGCACGACACGAAGTTCATTTTGGAACTTAACCTGGGAAGAAATGTTGCGCTTGTTAATTTTGAACAATGTTCTGTTTTCGGAAAAACACCTCCTCTGATTTGGGTGTGAGTTTTTCTGATTTTCTGCACATGTCTTCAAATTCAATTGCATTAGTACGTTAAATATTTGCCTTCACAAAAATTTCGCTGGAAGAGTTCATGATTTTAAAATAATTTTTGAGTTTAATTATCCAGTGTTTTATCAAATCACAAATTCTGAAGCTGCTGGTGCAAAAATTGTCCTTCAATTTCCTGGAGATCGTCCCGATAATCCGAAATGAAGACACAAACATCCCTATCGCTCGTGTTTCTTTATATTGACCCATGATCAGAGGAGAGAAAGGGAGACAAAGCTATAAAACACGCTAGATATTTTTAAGAAATAGATTTCAGTATACGAGTAATATTGGTTAACAAACACAACAGCTCTTCTTCGCTCCGGTTCAAAGATACTTCTTCCAGAGTTACGGTTTCCCGTTTTATGAATTCATTTTAACATGACGTGCATCTGAGGATGTGAGAACGACTTACCGCCATTTTGATCTTACCGCCACGACTTACCGCCATCAAAAAGACTGACCATCGTTGAAGAATTAACTGAACGGATAGTTTGGTGACCAGTTCTCACTCTAGCTGTGATGACAGAAACCATGCGGAAAAGCGCTATTACCCGATCAACATGAAAAATGTTAAAATTCTCCATAAATCTCATTTCAGTGCACCTCAGAATATTTTAGACGCGTTGTCTAACGTTAAATAAAATCTGTTATATGAAATCATTTTTGCTTACAATCCGTCATTATCATTTCCAAGGAAACAGGCTAACATTTTTTCCTGCTATTCATGTTGGGATTTTTTGTTCGTTTTGCTGACCCTACGTTTAAGTTGTGTTTTTAGTGTTTGAAGTATCACTTTCTCACGACATTCGTTTGCATCGCTTGTTTAGATGACCATTTTTTTCATCGCTAATGATGTGCATATGCACGGTAAGACCATTTATTCTTTCAAATTCCCATCATGCTTTTTCGGGTAATAAATGTTTTACACTCTTTTTCCGGAATTCTCTTCTTTCTACTGGATGTCCGGCAATTCCGACCAACGCTTTTGAAAAAAGCTTTGGTCGGAAAGCTTTTGGCGAAAATTTCCCATCAAAAATAAAGTGCCTGCAATTGTATATAGAATTGGTTCAATAACGTTTTTGAGTTGTGTGGTTGTGTTAGCTTACGTGAAACGGGATTTGACTGCACTCAGTGATGTACAGAAACTCTGTTAGCGGAAGCAAGACACGGAATCAAAAAATCATTGGCGTCATATTCTGGATTCAACAGTCAGTTTCTATTTCTTCATGATAAAGGCCGCAAATGCACTACTGTACGTATAAATCTGTAACTTTGAGTTCAGGAAAAAATAGGTTCAGGATTTCTATGTGGTTCCCAGTACTTCAGCCTAGTAATGCGTATGGAAAGCCGGTATAGCGCAGTGTGTCACGCTCATATATATAGTTGTATGTAGCTAATTAAGGGTTGCCTGCACACAGTTCTGTACCGCAAAAACTACCTGCGTGTTGTTCCTGCTCTGCACAATGCTTCGAGCCAGTATAATGGCAAAGTGTGATCACTTGTAGTTCAATGCCATTCGGTGCTATACTCACAGGAGCTCATTGCTACAAAAGTGCAAGCTTATGTGCAAAAACTGCATCAAAAATGGAAGTAACATCGGTGTTGCTGCACGCAACTGCATTATTATGCTGAAGATAATGCACTGTAACTGAGGTAAACTGTGCCAATTTTTCACAATGCAATTCCGAAAAAATAACATCATAGATTCGTCAACGTTAATTATGGGTCTTGAATTCACTTGATTTCACTTAAAAGCTGTCCAAAGTTCGTGTGCGTCGCTCAAATTCGAGAACTCAAAAGAATTTGAAGATGCAGTATTATAAATTTGAAAAATATCTCTGCATAAATATTATTCATTATGATCAAACTGAATGATTTTAGATCAAATATTGTCGTTTTTTGCATTTTTTTCAGACTGAATCACTCAATAATTTTTATCAAATTGGTAATGTCAGTATAACCGCAGCAATAAATAGTACTCGCTCATTTAATCTATTTTAAAATGAAAAGTTCGGCACAACACGAGCACTAAATGAAATGGCTATACCTACTGAACACGAGAATCGTTCATTCACGAAACAGCTAATTTTTCCTAACTGAACCTTTTAATAAGAAGTGAAAAAAAATTTTTCTGGAAACAAGCTTAAAGGGTCGACCCAGTGATTATTTATTTGTGGCCGACTGTTCTGAAATTTGCCCATCATATGTATTTTTTTCAATAAACACATTTCGCTCAAGGAATTTTTCAGATTTTGGCCTTATAGTTTGTGAAAAAATGGGAAATATTAGTTTTTTATATAATTTCCTCGGATATTTCAAAAGAATTCTAGAAGTCAATGAATTTCAAACTAGAAAGCAAAACAAAAGCAGATTTGGAATCCTTGTAATATTTCTAACAACCTAAGAAATCCCAAATAGAAAAAGTTACATGAGCAAAATGTGTTAATAAAAAAATATATCTACAGTGCAAATTTTAGAAATCCTGTTTAAAAAATAAAAACCGCTGGGTTGACCTCCTTGACCCGACGTTAACAGAGGTGTATTACATGCTGCGTAGTTTTAGAACCCAAAATGATCATTGCTTTCCTATGAATCTGTACTTTTACTGTATTATATTCACGTGTACACGATGTCTTCGACACCAACCATCGGAAGTACAGCATCCATCCCGGCACAACCTTTCTTTACCAGAACCCACTCACCGTCTCTGCTAGCGCGTAGCTCTGCATTACTTCGTGTCATCGATGCTCTAACAAGCGTTGTAGATGCAGCTTTCTACTGCACCGCCATCCCGATTACTCTGCATTTCATACCTTACGACACCAAACATATAACTTCGCTCAAATTAAAAGCACCACGCCAAAAGTTCGTCAGCTCCCAAAAAAACTCGGTTTTTGTCTTTCTCCATCTTTAAAATTTGCTCTCAAGAACCCATTCCACTCATTCGAGCATCATCTGACACAGTTCTTATGGCAACTTTCTCTGCGATGAAATACCTAAAATCCTCTTTTTCTTTCTCTCAAAACGTTCGCAATTCTCCGATTGGTAATAATGCAGAAAAAGCTAGCCTTGAGAATAAAATTCAAACTCAGAAATAGGTAAGATTCAAACACACGTTTAAAATTCAAGAAATATTTAAACTATTCTTCAATTCAAATTCAGAAAACGGAGGAACAGTTTTCAGCGCCCTGATTTTATTTGTTAAAGCTTGCCCACGATGAGGAAGAAAATAATATTCGCTTAGTTATTGAGTAACTGACCACCCCTTCACATGTATATTGTTCAGGGAAGCACGAATAACTCATCGAGGGAAATTGAGGAAATAACAACAATTTCGACTCGCCATGAATTTCTATAACTCATAGAATATGAACTTACTTTAACTCATCGGACTTTTCTGTTAATTTTATATTTTACATGTTTTATTTTCTGAAATATCTTCGATGCCCGCTACAGGTACTGAAGAAAACATAAAGAATTAATACTAATTCAATCTTACAATGAATCAGAAAAATTGCGCATTCACCGTAAGCCATTAAAGATATTTAGATCATTTTACCTCAAAATAATTTGATCGAATAGTTTATCGGTCGGAACATATTTGCACAGCAGTTTAAATGTTTCTGTTAAGAAATTTCGGCAAGAAAGGCTTCTATTTCATTGTGAATTCGACGGCAACGATACAAGCTGGAAAAAGCAACATCAATACGTTATATTCCGTTATGTATGAATTTTCACTCGTCGGAATATTTTCTACATTTGTTGTCATTTTGTCTGCCCAGTATAAATCTATCTGTCCTGAAGGTGTTCCATAAATTCGTTTCTGAATCATATTTGCTGAGTGCAGATTCATTTCATAAAAGAACAAAAGGTTTGAATTTCCTGAAAGTTAGCGAGAGTTATAATCGTGTTCCGGGCAATAGAGCGTGCCCCTGTTTTTATTACGCGCGTAAATCATCCTCCGCGAAAATTTATCATCGACCAAAATTTCCGGTGGACTCTCAGCCATAAGGAAGACGAGGGCCCCATGTTTCAAATGGAAATCGTGCTCTTGCCTCCAAATACTTTTCGGGTTAATGGAATGCAGAGGAAGAATGAGTTTCATTCGCTGGGCTGATGGTCCGTAGCATAATCGATGGACCTGACCATTAGCGCCATCAGAGAGACTCTAAGGACTGCAAAAGAGGGAAAAATAAGACCTCTGCAGTCAAGACTGTCGAATCTGCCGGAGTTGAGAGAAAGAGTTTGAGTAGCGGTCAGTTTGAAAGCTTTAAAAGAAAGCATTATGGTACATGGAAATGAGCCTATACATTCGGCATTGTAGATCGATTTTTATCGAGTAATCAGCTTTGGACATGAATGGCTTAAATATTGTTTTAGATCTCTCAAGCTCCGATGATTCCAATAGTTCCTCACTTGAGAGCAGCTATTTTTTATATTGGAATAAGTTAATTCGATGTTGTGCTCGTATATTAACTGGATTGGGAAACTTCGTGACCAAAATTCCAAATCGGTAAAGAGACTTGAATAAAATGCTCACACAAATGATTCATTCATAAGTTTAAAAATACTTGAACTTCTGGATCTCTAAAAACTCTCCATATCTAATTTCATGTATAAAACAACGACCAATGGTGGCAACAAACTCAAACAATTACTAACAGCACAAACTGGTCATCACGACCATTTAACCAGAGATAGAACTTACTTCACGCTTCCTTATAATTCAAAAGCTCGGTCACAACATGGTATCCTCTTCATTGGAACTAAGACTCGAAACTTGATCCCTGCAGAGATCCGTGAAAGAAGTTCTTACAAAGCTTTCAAAACGAATCTTGAACCCCTTTCCTATCGAAATATTAAGCATGTGAGATAACCAAGTGAAATCTCGTCTCGTAAATGACTCATCCTGATAAGGTTCTTAGGGTAATCTCCTACAGGGTAATCTCTTGCATGACTGGTCCAGTGGTCCTGATAATATTATTTGCCGTGGTTAATATAGTTGATCTTCAGTCTGTTCTCAAGTCGTTTGCAGAATATACTGTTAAAATCTAGCCCATATAAACTATTTTGTAAAATTGAGCATTGAATCTCGAGGGAATTCATTCATTGATCAGTCTATTGTGTAAGTAGGTTAAGTAAATTAGGTTAAGCATAACTGTACACCTTAGAATAGCGTTGGTGGTAGGATGCTCTAGAAGTCACTGAACTTACTCGGTCCCACAGGTAGCAAACAACAAAACAAAACAAACAAACATCGGCATCTTTGGGATGCTTCATTTCCAATCAAGCCTGATACATATGATCTTAGCATTGGATTTTCAAATGTCTTATAACTAACACTATATATAGGACACCATGACGGTTCCCACGTAAAGCCGGTACCCATTTCCGACACCTGGGTTGAGTGGGGTATTGTGCGTGAGCTTTCCCTTATACCCAACAGGGAAAATCGCCGCGCCAGCACCGGGATACGAACCCTCGTCTCCAACACACAAGGCCGATCCCTTAACCACTGTGCCACCGCGAGCTATACCTAAATTTGACCACTGTACTAGACTTGAGAAATAATCTACTTCTATATCGCTTGAGATAAATAAATTGTTTAAATTATTTAAATTGTTTAAACCATAAATCATATATTCAATTGATAGCTTCCATCAGAGACAATGGAAAATATTTGGCACAATTTTCCTGTAACTATAATTTACTCTAAAACCCCTTGAGTCAACATCAGGAAACGAAGCGATTATACAAAAAAATGAATGTGAATTTAGTGAGCTTGAAGAACCTCTGCAAGAATTAATTTCCACTAGGCGGTGTCTGTGCCTTTCAATAACTAGTGAATCGCTGAAGGTGAAATAACAAGTTGGTTCATCACTTGTGGAATGAAAGTTTTCTTTCCACGTAATTTTTTATCTTTATTATTAGGTAAAAGTTCCAGCTCTCCCCATCCACGCCAGGCTCACAACATTTGCACCTGTGAATAAAGGGAATCAGAGCTTAGAATTTAGCATGAACACAGTATGTAAGATATGAATATTTTAGTAATTAGAGTAATTATAGTATTTGCACAAAACCCAATGGGAACAAAATGACGGTCCAGTTCTATGAGATCATCCACTCTAAATAAGATGGCAAGGGGCGAGATCAGGAGTTTCACTGGCAGATTGCCTCACCTTATGGAAACTCAGGATTATGAAGTAAAATCCTTGGCAGACCTTCCAATGGCCCCCAGTTAGTGGATCCACTCCTTCCTCCTTCGGATGGCTCGGCCTCCCAGCAGCCGTGGTGAGAGTGGCGACGTTCGACGATAGTCGCTCAAAACGCGATAACTGATGGCTGAGGCTCAAGTATCAAGTATCAAGCAGGGCTGAAGAATCACCAGCGGAGAATGGTTAATGCGGAATGGAGGCTGTATTCTAACTGCTCCAGCAGTCTCGGGAAGCCCATAAGTCTTCTTCGGCTGGGTTGGTCAGCAAGCCAGTAAAGCGGATAAAATACGGACATCCAGTTTCCACCAGAATTTTGTACAGCGATTATGCATGAGTGATTCCGTGCAAAACAAACATTGCTTCATTGCAGGCAACGAATGATCAAGGGAGAAATATTTTCTACGTTCTAGAGCAATATCTACTTGAAAAAACAATGAGAATGCATTACTTTACCTGCTTGAAATTACTCTCTGATTAGCAGATGGAATTGAAGTTTTGGAGAGTTGCACGAACTATGTTGTTCATTTTAACTTAAATTTGAAAGTCAATTATACAGCTATTTTAAGTTTATGTAATCAAACAACTCGTGTAGCGTTCCAAGTAAGACTGACAAGCGGGATAAGTTCTATGAACTTCCCAAGGCCAACCTCGTGCATTGCAATTTTCTCGTAATTTGCAAGCTGAAAATAGTTCCGCCGGAGCCACCGTCAGCTCGTAAATTGAGAATTGTTCATTATCCCAGCAGATTGCTTTGAAATTGACTCTACTTTTCATAACAAATCTTCATTTATATGGCATTATTTCCTCTCAAGATTCGCAGAAAATTTTTCTTTTAACACACAGCGCCGTGTGTACGTCACTGAGTGATTTTTCAGGAATCGGGAATAGAACTTCAAGAAATCGTTTTACGAAGTTTCATAATTATATTATCTGAAAGTAATAATTTGGGACATTGATGTACGTACCGAAATTTGGTACGGGGATCTTCAATTTCCATTCAGTGAATTTGCGCTCTAACTTAATCGGATGAAACGTAAATTCATTATTGTAAAATCGAGATTTGAGAAAGTTTCATTTTCCATTTCAGGTATTAACTGTTTTTTTCGGGTGGGGTGCTGCTGCATGAGTAAAAAAATTGCTTTAGCTGTATTTGCGTGACGAATTATTAAGCTTTCCTTTAATTTCTTCAAACTAAAAATTTATTTCATCAATTACAATAACAAAATAGTTAATCCAACTACCGTATCATTAAGTAAGTATGGGTAACATTCAGTTGCAGTACAAGGTTGGAAGTTTCCAAGGTTTCCAAACTTTACGTGATACACTATGTATATGATGAATGCGCATAAAATGAATAAGTTGAGAAAAATAAGTACATTCTCACAGTTCTTGAAAGTATTCAAGTTAACTTGAGAAACGGAATCACTTACTCGATCATGAATACCAATAAACGCAATTTCAATACGCTCATTCAGCTAATTTATGCATCAATTTTGAGAAATTTCACCGCTGATGAATTGAAATCGTTCGCGAGTTCTTTTACGAAAATATCATTAATTTGACATAGATCAGTCCTTTACCCCGACGGGTGCAGCGGGTTGAAATAAAAAATATATTAAACTCAAACCAACAGAATACCATTTTAAAAACTTAAATGGAAGACAATACTACTAGATTTCCTCCAGGAATACGTAAAAGTTCAGTTTATGGCCGATAGTTGGCCACACTCATTGTTGAAATCTCTACAGCGGCCCCCGGTGTGTCTCATGTCAACGTGGAAGCTGGTCTTTTCAGGTAATATAAATGTCGGCAAGGTAACATAACCGTTCAGGCAACATATCCGTCGACAAGGTAACATAACCGTTCAGGTAACATAACCTGTCGACAAGGTAACATATGAATTTATTCGCCGTTCAGTTTCAAGTTAACGTTCAATTCGCTTTTTATTCTGTTCTTTAATGCCAGTGACGTAACATTTTACAAACTGAAGCGTACGCATGTTCACCAAAACTAAATTTTCCTCATGTTGTCACCAAGAAATTTGTGGTTTACATAAGGGTATAGTTTTCAATATTGTTGTATGTCTTTCCAAATTTGCGCTTCTATGTTGATATTTCGGCAAATTTTTCAAACTGAAGGTGACGGTTTTTGAAAAAACTTCGGTGCAGAAGTATCCATTTTTGAAGTTTTTTTTTGTTTTAGAATCAACTCTCTATCATTGAAGTTTGTCGATCCATTTATGGTTCCGTATAGTTTCCGACATACGCGTGAAATACTTTACTTTGAACATTTAAGACTTTGACTGCGACGTGAGCCACTGGTGGTACGCTGAGGGAATTTTTACAATTCTACTGTACTGACCGACCAGTGGTCACAAACTTAATTTCCATGTATACTTAATCAAACCTAAATGGAAGCACGATCTAGTTAATGTTTACTATTTTCAACATTGCTTACCACAATCAACTTACGATTTGAGTTGAATATTGAATTTCGAGAGAGTTCGGTTACTGGTCAGTCGAAAAAACCATTGATTACATTTCAGCTTTAATTCAAATACTTATTAGTCCATCATGAAAATTTTTGGATTCGTGATCGATTTTAATGTGAACTATTTATTCATAAAATTAAATTTTGTGAAGGTATTCCGTTGCCATAAGGTGCGCTCACGACTCATGGGGGAGAGGAAATATAAAACACTTGAAAACCTCGTAGCGGTATGTCGGACAGCGTCAGTTCTCCTAGGTTGACCTGGCTACGCTATGCGCGAGAATCAAAATGCCTTCGTCATAACTTTTCATAAAAATGCTTACAAAATGCTTGGTTAAAAACATTTTTTAGCCTCACCGAGCTCATTTAACAACCTCAACGGAGGTAGCGGTTTGTGAGAACGGGATAAAGTGTCTTGGTTGTCTTGGTGTAGATATTTATCCGCTTTTTCGGAAAACTACTCTGAAATATACGATAACCTTTAATGACGTATGCTCAAAAACAGACGTTCGTCGGAAATTTCGGAAATAAACTTTATTGCGCTGGTGAATTCTGCTATCTGACAAAGATAAAAATAAAATTCTGGTCGTAGAAAAAATATTTATTTAGATTATTCACAGTAATTAATGATCCCAAAAAATACAGGAGCATAACATTGATTGATAGAATACCTTCGTTCAATTCGTTCCATACTCTAATGATAAGAACTGGAATGTTTCTAACCAGAAACGAGGACATCATGCAGTGATATTGATTTTAGTTTTTCTGTAAAAATCTTGAAATCGATTTTAGTTTTTCTGTGAAAATCTCTGCCTAAACAGACAAAACACTTCCAAAAATTTGAACAGTATTAACAAATTGATCTGTTGCTCGTTCTCTTCAAGCTTCCTTGGCAGAAAAAAGGTAACGGGAAACAGTTTGTCGGCACAGGCATTAGTGAATTGTTTTGCATAGAAATAAAGGTATTAATTGATCAAGGTTAAGCCATGTAGAAGTTCAAACAGCCTGATGTATTATGGAAATCAGTATCAAGCATAGGAGCATTGGTCACTCAAAAGTGACGTGAAGGGAAACTGATACGTGCATTTACATCATCATCATCACCTTCAGAAAATTCATTCTCACAGTTTCGAGGACACCGAAGTACACGTTATAAAATTCTACACGTAAAGAATTTCAGAAAATAGCTTCAACAACCCAAACAATGCTTCACAGAAATAGAATCAATGTGGTAATATGACAGTGGAATAGAAGTTTCAAACAACGCTCTCCCTTTGCGGAGAAGTTACAGGAGACCGAGAATATCTTGCCGACACACAATCGTCGTCCATGTTTGTTTTCTTACCGGTAGTTCCTAAAATTCTCGCCTTTTCTTCGGGCAACGGTGCAACATTTTGACCCCTAGCTGATGTATCAGTGATGCATGCATCATCCTTCTTCATTCGTGCTTGATCATGCGTTATAGCTTCATTCAAGTCGGTCACTGAACTAATTCGTCCTAAGTTTTGCATTGATGGGCTCGAATTATCGCACAAATTCTTCGACTGATACGCGCTTTCCACTCTCCTCGAATGAGAAGACTTGTGGAGTTCACTGGAAGCAGGCAGAGTACTGTACATATTATGGCTAGTTTGCTGACGCAAGTCGTAGAAAGGAACATCGGAACGATGATGTTCGTTGTTGAGAGGCGGACTGAAGCGCCGTCCGTCACCCGAAGATGCAGCACCGTATGTAAAGCCCGAGGAAAACTGGTCCTGCAGGCCGTAACTAGGCACTAATTTTTGCCTCATCGAGTCAGGTGGCTTGGAGCTGCTGACTGCACCGAGGCGGACGTCGGACCGCACTTTCACGCTGATAGGCATCAGCACGTCTCTCTGTGGGAAAAGGCGAGCGAATTTTCGGGTAAATTTAATGAAAACAAGGAGATAAGGGTAATGACCGTCACATAAACCAGTCAATTTTCTCGCTGAGATCAGGAAGGAAGGACCACCAGAGTACAAAGAGACCTGAATTTTTTTTTTAACTTGAATTTATGTCTAGGAAATATCAGGAACAAACTTTGATTCGTTGTTTATGGTACATCCTGTCAAGTACAGTTAAATGCAACGAATGAATTATACTACAAATCTATGAAAATGCGTCAAACGAACATATAGTTGGACCACACAACTTACATCTAAATTTATACCCATTGCAAAGCTACTCCCCCTGCATTGATGCCCACACTGCGCTCCAGTATGAATTATAGTTACAAAAATATTTGGCATACGTAAATAAATTTTTTTAAAGAGTTCTCCGCTATCTATTTTTTTAATTCAGGTCTTTGAAAGTTAAAACAGAATATAACACGTAATTATATTTACCAAGCATCGTTAGGGATTTTTGCCTTCCTTATTTTTACTCTTCAACCGTAGCATTTTTTGCTTTTTTGACCGTCATTCGACTAGCTCTGGCATCAAGTTGTCACCGACATCAAATGATGAATGAACTGCTACGCGGTAGGAAATTTTGACGAAAGTAATAAGGAAGAAATTTAGCAAGAAATACGATATGTTTTGATAAGTTATTCAGCTTCAACCTCGGGGACGGCGAATCAAAAATAAAATCTTATTTAAATTATCTAGCAGCAATAGTCACTTGAAACAAAAGTTCGAGGAAAATAGATGTGGATTCCGCCGTACTCAATTACTCGATATGAAGCGACGGGACCATGTCTGCTGCTTGCTAACGTTCTTCTTTCGTATTTTGGAGTTGCTATTGTCGAGACTGGTCTACATCTTTGCCATAAGGAACGATTGGCTCAACATTTTATTCCTAGCCACAATTCCTCCTCTAAGTAATCATTACAGTCTTGACTCGCCATTTTCTCCGCGAGGTTCATCGAAATAAAAGCTCACAAGTGAAAGCTGACCTGATCAAGTTTAGACTTAGATCTATCTAGTGGTACTATTCCTTAATTACTTCCGGGTCGCACCGGCCTCACGTGAACTCTTTCCGAATTTTCCATTCTTTTCCGCACATTTGCCGTTTCCTTCTATCCTCGCTACAAAACCGTGCACTGCGGATGATCATCTTTTTAACAAGTTACAAATTCCTCTTTTATACGTAACTCATCCATGCCTTTCTAATGAACGTAATAACCCCGTTATACATCATGAATAAAAAGAAATCAAAGCAGCCTATTGAAAAAAATACTGTAACTTTGGATGAAAATCTTATTCGTAGAATAAAAAGAAGAACCAGAGTAAAAACGAACATTACATTTATTGCAAACGTTTCGGAATTAAAATTCCATCATCAGTGCTGGAACAGGAGAGAAAAAAAAAAATAAATTGTCTATTCTAAACACAAAAATCATATTATTCCACATAATTCTCTAAATGACTAAAAACCTAATTTGTTCGTTCATACTCAAACAATAGCATACTCCTAATTCACACAAAAACACATGTACACGCTAATTCAGAAAACAACAACGAAACACACTATGCATTCACACACACACACACACACACACACACACACATGCACATGCAGAATTACGTCAGTAGGTGGGGGCAATTGATAACTTTACGGCACTAATGTCTTTGTTGAGGTTAGGTTTATGAGTGAATATGAAAAGGGACTCTAGAATTCTTAGGTCATGCTCACTATTAGCTCGGCATAAAGTTGAAAAATTAATAGTTTTGAATGAATGGTTCGTATTTTCACAGTGATCCCTAATTGCTGATTGGGGTGGAGTGGTTAGTGCACGACCGGTTCTATGAGATATTCCTGCATGTTGGCTATGTCTGATGAATTGTTGGAGTTTGGTACTACCAACGTAAGACTGCATGCAGCAGTCACACTTATAAAAATAGACACAGCCACTCCACAGGCACTCATCCAGTCGTTCCTTCCTGCTAAAAAAGGATGCAATCTTAAAACTATTTCTATAAAACACTCTGACGTCGACCGTTGTAAAAACCTACTAACCAACGATACTACCTCCTTCTTCAGCTCTGCGTTCAAATAACCCATGAATGGTAACTCGACGTACAAGGTCTGCTTAGGTACGCTCAAGGTTGCAGGAGAGGGGCAAATTTTACGATCTAAAAATTTTTTTACACAATTCTGAATTAGTGATTTCGGATATTTGTTGTTGACCAATAAATTTACAATGTACTCAACTTCAAGATGGAATATTTCATACGTACTGGATATGCGGTATGCACGATGAAGTAAACAGTCAATACATGATTTTATATACCCTTTATATACACAACTAAAATAGTTCATAGTAAGCCCAGTGAATGTTGGCTTCCTATATGATCATTTTAAAATGACGTTTTCTAAGAACAAATGTTTTATTAAATTGAGCAGATATCATTTCTTGTGCTTCCGAGTAATTTATTTTTTACATACCAGTAATATTTATTCATGTATTTTTTGAGTAAGTTGACAGGAGTGCTGATTTTCATTGTCCGATATATACTAGTAAAATCTACATCATGAATTTAAAAATGATTTTTTGTTCTTATTTCAAGTACTTAAATGCTGCAATATTTATTCCCCATTCAAAAATCTTTATGAGGTCTTTTCAATGACGATATCTCCATAAGAAAATGAATTATGCTGCTCTCAAACTGAACGAATGCTCCCTCATTAACCACTAAATTTTGAATTCGTTAAGACCACATCGTACTATTTGGGTCTGAATAAATGAACACCTAAATACAAAAACACAAATTGGAATATCAGAACGAAAGTGTGAAAATATGATGACGATATCGGAAAATTGGCTCAAGTTGCTCAAGTTAAAGTTCAAAACGCCTTGTTCTGGTTTTTGTAACGAATTTACCTAATGAGAAAGAGACGAATACATTCGTGAATGATTGTAGTCAAATCATTGACAAGGAGGAATGTAACTGTGAGGTAAATAATCAGAGTTATTCCACACGAAAAAAACATGTGATAGAGCCAGTGAGTTGGAGGGCAATGTAGTTTGCCGGTATTGCGGGTGATAATGAAAGATCAATAAGTTCTACCGCAAAAATATATATCTGTTGAGCAGGAGAATTTCCGTGGCGCTGTATTGGAAGCAATAAATCAAAAGGATTTTTCTCTCTTCTGATGTTTGTGGCCACTTTTTTCATGGATTACTGACTCTAATGAAGCATTCAGACAACGACGAGGGAAGTTCATGAGATGAAAAGGACTGGAAAGTTCGTGTAAGGCACTAACTACTCTCAGGATATAAATTGATGAAGATCTCATTTTAAGAAATATTTTTAACGGAATTCTAGTCATCGATAAAAACATGCACCGACGTAGAAATTGTTCACAGACCTTGACTTTTTTTCTGCGTTAAAGCTCCAATAGAATTCGATCAAACCGAGATAACTGGATGAACCGCATCGAAAGCTGTTCGAGGACATTTCTAGTGACACCGCGAACACATACCATAGAGATCGACTAAATATTGGCTCGGACATACCAGTTCATGATCTTACAACCTCATGCGTTGTAACAATGACACAAATTTTTCCTGAGGCGAGTTATGAAATGACGTGCAGATAATAATACGAAACATTTTTTAATAAAAAAAGAGAGAGCCCGGAAAATGGTATAAAACATTTTTCATTAAACTGTATTCTCGAGACTGTAAAAAGACTCGTAAAAATTGGACGTTTCGAGCCTTCGCTCTCATCAAGGGTGCCATCATCAAGGGTCCTGCAAGGGTGGCAAGCTTTCATTTCTGGATTGTCTGGTGCATAAAGAGGAGGATAAATTTGAGTGTTCCGTGTTTAGAAAAAAAATTTCACAAGTCTAGGTACTAATTTTTACAGTTTTTCCTCCTTCATTTTTAAACTGAATATCATCAAAGTTTTATTATGCCATGCTTTTAATGTGTGCAGCTCTTATCGGTTTCTACACGAGGAATTTTCCTTTTTGAAAGTATTTTTTCGGAATAATGGCTTTTCTAATGGTTATGTTGAATCTCAAATTAGGAAATTTTTAGATAAGAAATATGCAAATGTTCCGGACTTTCAACAAGCAACAGACTCTGTACGAACGCTCTCTCTATGTTTCCCTTACTTTGGTCCTCAGTCAGAATTAATGAAAAAACAAATACTAGAGCCACTACAAAAATAATTCAGTAATGTAAAATTTAGATTAATATTGATCAACAATCACAAAATTGAATCATTTCTTAGATTCAAGGATAGACTTCCTACTGAGATGTAGGCATCCCTCATATACAAATATAGTTGTGCAACTCGTGCATCTGAGTATGTGGGCATGACTACCCGTACTCTGGGATGTAGGATTGCCGAGCATCAAGGTAGAGCTACCGGACGGGAAACATTTTAGCAAGCCCATCCAACTCAGCCATCCGTAATCATGCCTTTGAATGCGACACAGCAGTCAATAAAAATTGTTTCAAAGTCATAGACAGGGCAAAGTTGTGTTCAGAATTGCGGATTTTAGAGTCTCTGTTCATTTTTTAAAACGAAACCTGTTTTAAATAATCATCTAAGCTCATTTCCTTTATCCCTAGTCAATAAGTAATGTCATACATATTTTGAGTTGTTTTCTTTTTGTATTTTACAGATGACTTTTTGTTCGAATTTGTATTGCTGATGATGAGCGAAGGCTCGAAACGTCCAATTTTTACGAGTCTTTTTACAGTCTCGAGAATACATTTTAATGAAAAATGTTTTATACCATTTTCCTTGTTCTCTCTTTTTCATTGAAAATTCGAAAATACCGAAATAGCTGCTTCGAAACATTTTTCACGATGCAATTAAGTTTAACTCTGGTTTAATTATTTTTACTGGCGCTATAGGGTCACAGCGGCAGTTGCTGTTTCATGCCAGCTGTTTAGCAGCATAAAGTAATGTAGGAATTCCGACACCAGTTATCGAACTTGCCCAATTTAGCGGGCTTGCGACTATGTGTCATATCAAAGACGTCCGTAAAATCAAGCTAAGTATACTATAATCAAGACAAAAACCGTCTCCTACGGATCGTACGTAGTAGTCTGGCAATAAATGCAAATATCGTATCGCCATCAGCATGGGAATAGACTGAATGGATCTTTAACCGGTTTCCTGCGAAAGGACCCACCTGTGGTCACTAACGTGATTTTCATACATCTGATGACCGACCTGCAGTCAAAAACTCAATTTCTTTGAATAGTTAATGAAAGCTAAATGAAGGAATGATCCAGTTTATGTTTGCTATTATAAAAACCGCTCACTAGAATTGATTTAGAATTTGAATTGAATATCAACTTCAGTATAACCCATCGCACGAAACGTATTGATGGTTTCCGAGCAAATAATGTGGATTTCGCTTGAGTGTTACATAGAAGCATGTCTTACGGTTGCCCATTTCTCTCAGAGGGATATCAACAATTTCTTATACCCTCCAACAAGTTCTCATTTTCAGTGATCGCTGCTAACGTCGAAGTCCTCTTCAGGAGACAACGCAAGAAGGTAGCGGAAATTCACCTCTTCGCAGCTCGTACATCTTTTTCCTTTAGGATCCCTAAAAGAGTTTCTAACCCACTTTCCTCAGGGCCGTAAATACGCCGCAAACTTACGACCTGCTAACCCCCCACGAACGAATTTCAAGAAGATAAGCTCGGTAAGAAAATCTTCCTCGTTTTAAAGCCTACTCTCCTAGACATAGCACTTGATTATGCCTATCATACTATACGCTGATGGCACCGGTGGATGGAGCGTTGAGGTTTTTTCAATGCTGAATGTTTATTCGAAATAGTAGCTGTGGGTATGAATGCTCTCTTTCGCTGCGATTGATCTTTTTTAGTCATATAATGCGAGGGATTGACTCAAGCATGTTAGAAACCGGAACCACAAGTAAATAGAGACGAACCAGTCTGGTTTTTCTTGATGTTCATTGCCTATAGAGTTTTTATTTCGTTTTCACCAAAGCCTTCGATTATTCCCCAATGATCTTCGGAGAAATAATTGAAAAAAGCCTACTTTAATGATTTGGGTTGAAATGCAATTGATATTTGTACCATTGACTACTTTAAGAAACTTGAAAACACCTATAACTGGCAGTAAAAATAGTTAGAAACATCATTATGTTCAACTTTTGAAGAGATGAGAGAACACGCAATCGGGAAACGTTTCATTGAACACCAATGCAGTTAAGAAAGATAGACAGGAATCGTTAACAAGAATCAACAACTCGTGCTGGAATTTCTCGAAGCTGATTCTTGACTGTCAGCACACTGCAAGGTCGCTGATCGATTACTGCATACAATCAGGAATATCTGGAAAAACATATAAATCTCTGCAAAGTCAGTATTACGTTTGATGAAATAAAATGAGGAAGTTTAGTGCGTATTCTGGTAGATGGCTTCTTGCAGTGGATTTGGGCATCTGCTAAACATCCAATTTTCTTCTTTCGCTCTATCCTGTTTTAAATTTCCGATGCGAGTAACAAATGCACTTTAATGGGGGGGGTCATCTTTCCCGGGCGTGATCCACAGAGCCTCTCTTGCGTGTCATGCAGGTATAGATTTTAATTCTTTGCAGTATACTTCTTGCGGTTCAAGCGGGCTCGTCTGGTATTAATTCTCTTTAATATTAACTAAAAAATTATGATATACATGATTTCTATCAGGTTTTAAAGTCAGGTCCAGTTTTCTCAAGGGACAGCTCATGAGGGACCCTAGTTCCTGCACTGATACCTTCCCACTGTTTTTCACTTGGTGCAACACGTACGGTTGTGGCTGCTTCAAATGTTCTACGGTGCCCTTACGTGGACATTCTGGGGCTTACTGAGACAATTGCAAGCAACGCTGTAAAATCCAGCTTCCTGTAGTGACCCTCGTTTTTGCCCATTTCGGAATCGTGGTGAAGACTACCTCCTGCAACGTTTTATATTATCTGTATTACCACGTAAGCCCTCGCAATGAATCTTAGATATGTACTTGCATCGACTCGTGTGTGAAACTCTCAGATTCAATCATTTATGATGAGATGATTAGATAGGTGCAAACATGGGCGCCAATCTTTCTGAAAGTAATGAACATATGGAAAAACTACCGATGATCTGAAATAAAGCGATTATAATTAGTTTTATAAATATTCCTAAGTCTTAACAATACTCAAAGTTTGAGAAATTCTGTCAGAAAGATACCACCAAAATTTGTAAGTTACTCTCACAACAACCTATTATTGTGTAATTTTCATTAAAACCGACGAGACCTTAATTGCAAGCTAAATATTCCTTCTTGTTTCATATTAAAATTCAATTATTCCATTGTTCAATGCAACTTGTAAATAAATTTTCATCCCCTGAGTTCGTATTACATCCAGTTAACGTTATTCGTCTTTGTCATCGAATTCCCACAACCCCACGGATCACATTCGCCGCAATGCAGTATAAGTGCTGGCAACTGCTGGCCAGAGGCTACAAATACGAAGATGAGTGTTTGATATCGGACATCCCAAGTCGTCAAACAATAAACGCTGTGATGTTATCGTACTGAAAGGAAAAATTTTTCCCGGTCATTGATTCGGAAACCAATTAATTTGTTTCAATTTTTCTATCACAATTGATAGAGAGCTAACAATAACGGACAAAGCAATTATTTCAGAGACGATTCATTCAATGCGAAGTGATCTATTTCCAGTCGTGAGGGATTGAACCGAATTATCCGCACAGATTTATTCAAAATATAATTTTAATATTGAAGATAATTGTTTGTTTAGTCTCAAGAATTAAACGCTGGCTCACTCGCGCACACACACGCGTTTAAACAGAACATCGCACAATGAAATAAGTCCTTGAAACCTCAAGTCCATAATCCGAGCAGAGAAGGAATAATTACTCGGAGTTGTGGTATGTGAAGATCCGCTTATTACAATATGCGAAATAACTTTTAGTGTAAGCTCGGCGTTTGAGAAATTGTTTTCCTCTGGATGGCCGGAGGAAAGCGGCCGCTGAAGAAAAAATCATCTAATTTACTCGTCAAGAAAGCGTTTTTGCGAATTCTAATTTCGGTTGTAGGATATGGTGCTCATCTTTTAAAATGTTTGCCGGTTTTGTTATTCATTATTCATTCACCTGAGAAAATGCCCCCAAATGAGTCTGCTGAGCCTCGTCTGAGAGCTCGCTGGTCTGCGTGAGCTGGTGCTCGTCCCTGCAGTCTTTCGAGCCTGGCGAGAGAGAAATTTTTTTGGTCAAGCCACGCAAAAAATAAATGGAGCAGCAACGAGCTTTTGGCACTGGAAATAAAACGTTCAAGAATAATTGAACGCTGAGAGAAATTTATCGACGCAGATGTGGCGCTTCTGAAAAATTGAGAAGTGTGCTCAAGAATTGCAACAATGAAGGATTTTATACGACTCTCATAGCCGCCTACAAACGAAAAAAATTCGACATAGTAAAACTCAGCAAAATTTCAACTGGATTGCCCTCTCACTAACGATTATAGATTTCACGGTACATTTTCTACACACTTATTCATAAGATATTGGAATGAACAATTTTCAATATGAAAGTTGAACCACAAACAAACAAATGCTAAGGAATGAAACTTAATTAAAACTGAAGCTTGAAGGAAAATTCCACGAACAACGATGTGTACTTCAGCTCTATATGGTTCGACGACCGCCTGCCTTTGAACCAATGGACTGTCGGCGAAATGCTAGAACTATTCTTTCAGTAACAGATCATACTCATGACGCTTGAGAGACTGACATACTTCTAACATTAGAATTTTCGCTGAGAGTGATGAGATTTTCGTATTTATGTCCGTGGTAACATGAAACCTATACGTACGATTTAGTGTAGTCAGCAATCCAACAGAATATCCATTTTGCACACAGAAGACACATTTTAAGTCGCAAATCTTCAAACGCAAAATATGTATGAACAGCAGTCGCTCTAAAATTGTTTCAATCGTTGACACGTATGCAAACATTTATAGACAAGTATCCGTTTATCCAATTGTTTGTCAATCAGTAAATTACACTTGTAATCAACAATACAAAATATCGAAACATCTCAATGTGTTTTTCACATGTTATTCAAGCCTATTAGAAGTGAATACTATAATAAAATTTATTGTATAAAAATTTCTCACTCGCTGTGGTAAGAATGACGTCTGGTTCCCCGTCGGATTTAAAGCAGCCGTCGTCATCGACCGTTTCGCTGACGTCCATTTGCGTGGACTGAAGCCGCCTGGTGTTGTTAGTAGCACGCACTTTGAAAAGAACAGCAGTCATGATGCAGCACAGGAGTAACACTGACCCAACACCGGCAAAAACTCCTACCGCTGTCGACACTCCAACCCCAGTCTGTGTTAAAGTTTTGCTCAGCCTCTTCTCTGCGATGTCGATGGGAGTGAGGTGCTTGAGTGTCACTGGCTTTGTCGCTCCTTGACTGTTGCTGGCAATCACTTGCAAAGTGTATTCTTTGCCAGGCTTCAAACCTGTCACTGTAAATCGAGGACTTTCTTGATTCTCTTTCGACGCCACCATGGATGAGTCATCGCCTTCGTGAACCTGAAGAAAAGTATGAGGAGTCATGCTATATTTATTTCTGATTCACGGCAACACGGGTGAATAAATTTCAACGAAAGACAAGAGCTGTGGATCTCTTTTGAGGTGAAGTATTGCTTTCAATATCTCTGATGCAAAGTGACCAAAAACAACCACTTTCTAGTACAATTTTCAGCAACAAAATTCCCCTTCATAAATGTTATTCAGTGCAAATTGCAAAAATCACGTGAGCTGTAATACTTACCGCTCCTTCTTAGAGCGTATCGAACCCGTTCATTTATCGATGTATCAAACCCCGTTTATTAATGTTCTTCATTTTAGATGTCAATGGATTTAATTATTTATTGTTGCAGGGCTTATAATTAGGGGGATAAAGCTTCAAAGGTTTTCGAATAGGGAGCAAATTTTCGTTAGCTGCCATTAGTTCCAAAATTTCTTCATTGAGACCTTTAAAAGAACGCCAACTATACACAATGACAAAGTGCACAACATTTTTGATTGAAAAAATAATCTCGAGCGGGATAAAAATACGCATTTTGTTTCAGAAGCGTATCTCACGAGTCACACAGACGGTACACGGAGAACTTTGTTCTTCGAATACAATATCGTTTTTTTTACCTTTATGTAAAACTATAGCATTTTTTCATCGGAAAATCAGTGCGGAATTCACTTCTGAGCTCTCTAATATCAGACTCACTAGCAGTTGAGAATAACTGAAAGCTCTTCCAAAGTCTGACTTTTAATTTTGATAATCTTCCCTCTAGCCAATCGCAAGCCGAAGATATGTTTTCCGAAGGTTTTTGAATGAATAAAAAAGAAGAAACGGAATTTTAAAACGGTAGGCATTCTTCAGAGAGCAAAATGTTTGAAGGACTTGTCATCGTCAAGAACGTCAAAATTTTGAAATCCTGACAACGTCAAATGATTGTCTCCTGACGAAAGAACGAAAATTTTCAGCTCCTTTTCAAGCGGGGGAATTACAGATGTTCTTTTCAAACTATAGAGGCGGTGATATAAACTAGAAGTCACTGTTCACACCCACTATGAGATGCAAGTGCTTCGTAGAGTTCCGAACAGCGCACAATCGTAAACGTAATAGCTTTAAGCCAAGTTTGTATTGAAATTTTTAAACCTACCTCAATGAATAGTAATTCTTAACGTAAAAAGGGATGACCAGGCGAATAATATCTACTTTTTTGGTTACTCTAGTAAGCCTATCCTGAATATAATAATTGTAACGAGCAAAAATCGGTGTCGCTGTGGATGTACAATTCGCCTCGAGAGGTTAATTTTTTCAATCTTTGTACAGCAATGTGCTTAAACTTTTTTGCCCAAGAAAATAGAGAGTTTATTTAAATCAATTTGAAATAGTTAACGTAATTACCATAAGTTTTGGTGTCACTCGTGTTACAGTCATTAGAGAGGGTCAACCCATTAAATTATATTATCAAATAATTGTATAGCTAATGTTGACTTCAAACAATATCATAAACGCAAGTTTCAGAGAAGGAAGTCTATTCGAAGATATTTATACCTGTAAGCAAAAATGAATGGGAATGATCATTTTCCAACTTATTGAAGAATATTTGAATCACCGACGTGTTCGGTCATCACCATGCACAATGGTATTTTGTTCCTGATAAAGCGGATAGTAAAATATTTCAACTTGGTTCTAATAGAGGAGCTGAGAATTGCCTCTTTTAGAGTCTAGAGTCTCTACTGATCTTACCGTAATACACCAACACAACTAAAAAATCTAATTTTTCTTTTCATTGCGGAATTCTCAACCTTCAGATTATTGCTCACTCACTAAAGCTACACGTCAAGTCTGTCCCAGCTATCCATGGAGTGACTATGTGTTTGTCGTGACAATAAACTGCCAAAAGTAGAATAATGTAAGCTAAAATGAAAAATCCTACTCGCTCCTGGGGACGGTAAAAATTATTTTGACCAAATTGAAGCTCTTCCAGAAGAACTAGAGGAATAAGGGTGCACGCTGCTATACGAGTAGCATGAGGTCTACCACCAGCTACTAGTACTATAGCGTGAAGTTAGGTTAGGTTACTATTGGATATTACTCATTTCCATACATTTAATTTAGCGATAAACACTTAATTTGCTTAATTTTTATATCTCTAGCTGCACCTGGGTAGACGATATAGGGCGGTTGACCTCACGCTATAGTAGCACCGGAATAAGGGCTTGAATTGTACATTTGATCAAAATCCATTGAATTCCTTTGATCTCTCAGGCGCTCTTCAAACAACACAGACAATGAAGTGAATTACTTCAGATATACTGCCACCCGAATGCCGTAAAGCAGATTTCAAAAGAATAGTGTGTCGGTAACGAAGTGGGCAACACTAATTCTGCCATCAAAATAAAGTTAAGAATAGCTATCGTCAAGAATTTTTTCCAAAGACAACCCGCCAAATTTATCCGATTTCTCCCCACATTTAGAAGACAGATGCATTGCCTGCACCTATAAGAGCTGAGGCGAAACTCACATGGAGGCTGAAGGACTGCTCGAGACCGCCGTTCCAGCCCGGCCAGCAAAGGATGACGACCTGACCGGCGGCGCTGTTGTTGTGCCACGCCGAGCAGTTGTGGACGGGCTCCGGCACCGCTGCCGGCACCACCTGGTGGCGCAAGTCACAACGCAGCTTTGAGGGTGAGGGCAGAACTATGAACATTCAAAGACAAATTGCCGATATGGAGTCGGCATGTCCAGAGTTAGAAATTTTTTCTGTTGACGAATGGAGTGTGCTATACTAAATCAGATACTGGTATACCGGTGTCTCATTGACAGACATTCTCAATTCAACTTGCGACCATTGTAGATGTGTTGAGAAAATAAGTAAAAATAATATGGCTAGCTTTTGGGGAAATTTCAATTATAGTTACTTTCGTCGCACGTTCAGTTAAGTATTTCAGCCCAAACAGGTATCTGTGTATACGAGAATAGTTCTGAAATCTTGCGTCTTCACATACCCAGAGCAAGTCAAATATCCCCGGGGAATGATTTTGCATGTACGTTTTCACGCAACGTCTGTGCTGAAAAATAACTGTGGTTTTTATTTAGACAAGAAGCCGAGTTACTGCGGTCAATACTTTTTTTGGTACGTCATTGTCTCAAAACAGCGCCGGAGTGAAATATTTGGATACGATCATTCAATGCTCACGGTTATTTTAGGAAATTTTAGGATTCCGAATGAATCCTAAGGGTAACTTTTTAATTAGTAAACAGTGTTCGTTTTTATTCTAGCTGTCAATTTTATACTTCTATCTAATTCTGTGAAATTGAATCATGAAAATCCCGAATATTTTCCAGAAAATGCCTAATAAACGATTTCAAATATATAAGCGTAGGCTCACTTTGGGCAAGCTATTGTAAAAATTATCCTAACCGCATCGAATTTTCTAAAAATTAGCATTCGTCAGATTTTTTGCGTAAAGATAATCGCCAATTACACTGATAAAGATAACGATAAGCCAATAATTGTACCGCCATTAGAGATGACGCCCTCTGATGCACTAATGCATACTGACGAAAATATTCCAGCTGCATAATCGGAGTTTTGTAGGCCCAAATTACGGCAGCCACAGACGCCTGATCTGCAATGCCTCAACGTCCTCTGTGATCTACAGACCAAGAGCTGCATTACCTGAGTCGCTTCAATATGATCGACACAACTGCCGCCAATATGGACGTGACCTGGAGACAGGTCTCCAAGAAGCTCTAGTCCTCGAGACTTACAAAGACGTGACGTGATTCCAGAAACGAGAAGAACGAACGCTAACTTTAGGCGTCTTGTCTCGAAAAAATGAAGCAAGCACCCCAGAGAAGTCTTCCCCTCAGTAATTCTGTTTGGATTTTTTTAAAGTTAGTCTTTTGTTTTGTGAGCGATAGTTTGTGCTAAGCGACAATTTTTGGCGCGTTTCTGAATGGTATGTAATATCGTAATAATTATATCATTATAACAAACGATCTCAAGTTGAGAAGTTAAGAAAATGATTTTTTGGAAGTGATAAGCCATTGTGAAAAATCTATTGTCATTGTGAAAATATTTTCAATTCAAGCAACAAAAATAAGTCAATATTTTCCTTCTCCATTTTATTTCAAAAGAATTGTAACAATGAGTAGAAATAAAATACGGTTGTAATAACAGTCTAATGATGTTCAAACAAAACAATACCGGGACGAAACATACTACAACGACAAGTAAATATTCAGATAAGAAACTCCTCAGCAAATGAATTCCCTGAAGCTAACTAGCATCACATTTAACAAATTGAGGTGTAAACATTTCATCGAAGTACCAGCTAACAAAGCAGCCACTAGCAAAATCAAGCTCTGAATCTCTGTAGCCGAGGTGTAACTTACAAGAACCCACTTTTTCGTTTTTGCTGCAATTAAAATTTGAGAACTGCTATGAAGGTTTCATAACATTTAAACTCATTATTCGGTAACGATAAGCGAAGATAATTTTTCAGAGACCGGTCTTTATCTTAATTTTTTGGAGTTTATTCTTTTTCTAACTGTAATAATTTCACCTCTAATTCTAATCAATTTCATCTCTGTGATAATCTTCGCTTTCCCTTTTTTTTTTATTTATTTTCTTTCGTACAACCTGTTCTTATTTTTTTATTTCCGTGCCCTTCTTTTCGTTCCACTCGGGACGGAGTCAATTTTCTCATGAAAGCCCCAATTCTCAGAATGAAAAGTTTCCAGATTATAAGCAAGGTCCCAAAGGCAACTTCTCGTGCTTGTGTGTGCACTTGAAGGTATTGAGGTAGCTTTCTCTCAAACGAATTGCAGAGGAACATCAATATTTACCTGAAAGACGCAAGGTTCCTTTTGTTTGCCGACGGCGTTCTCGGCCCAGCACAACAAGGAGCCGTAATCGAGGGGAGTGTGGGGCGTGTAGGCAAGGACAGAACTGAGCTCCTTGTTGAAAACTTTACTCCGAGGTACATCCAGGAGGTCCGTGGACGAAGAGTTCAGCGACCAGGAAAAGGAATGCGGCAGAGGAGAAGCCTCTACGTCACAAGTTATGTTGACAAGGTCTCGTCTTCCGCTACCGTACACCAGTTGTTGACCCGTCGCGCAAACTGGTGCATCTAAGGGAGAAGGGAAGATTTTTCTAAATATTGTATTGAAACACAACATCACGACGTTGAAGTCTTAACGAAAAATCATAGAAATATTCCTCTCGGCTCACAATTTTCATTGTTTGGAGCATTATCGATGTTAGATGAACGCAGAACAAATTGGGCGCTAATTCTGTAGCTGTTCAATGAATGCATTAGTGGAGAGGTGAATTTATTGGATCACGGTTTGAACATGCCTTTGATCAAGCGACGCCAAATATTGATGTACTACTATGTTCCGGAGCTCCGTTACTGAAAATTATTCCTTGAACTGAAAGTCCTCGAGCGACCGAGCATTTGACATTAGCCATGGAACTAGCAGGTGGACCTCGGTACGACTGAACAGTAATAATCTCACATGAAACGGCATCTACCTTCACCAAATTATTGTAACAATTACAACATATTCCATGTATTAACGCCCCTCTATTCCGAAGTTGCAGCATTAGCAAAGCTACATGCCATTCCGATTTTGATCGCTCAACTCTTCAACAGTAATTGTTCACTAAGGTGTTATGGAAAATTAATTTTTTGACAGAGTAAGGACATAGCGAACTATTGCATGTATTCATTTCGTCCGTACGAAATGTAAACATTGGAAACAAAATAGGCTCAAAACAGGTATATCGTTAAGTTGATTTTCAAGTGTCGCTATAAGAGTGGTAATTGGAAAAATATCTTTGAGAACAGCCTAAAATTAGAAGAGTGCATATGCAAAATCATGAGGAAGGAGAAAATATCTAAGGTCTTTAACTTTCATGATGCTATTATAATAAATGAAACATAATAATACTCAAAATAGCAATAACTCCTTTTAAGTCATGTTCTAGATTTTACAATCTTGATTTAATCTGTTAATATATTTCAGTAAACCATTACTGTTATCATCAGAACAGTTTGAAATGAAAATTAAAAAAGATTATTTCCTGTTGAAATTCTCAAGAAAGGTGACACTGTTCTGCTCCCTGTTCTCTTACTCGTACTATCCGGATTTTCAAGCTGCATCATTACCATGCAAAAAAATTCATATCATGATATAAAATTTATTGCTTGAATGAGTTCTGTAAAACATAACGCACTTTCTTTCAACACAAGGAACTCGAATAAAACTGCCTCTTATAGCTGGTCAGGAACGCGTCGATGTTAGATTGACGTCCTGAGTGAGATCAGCCACCAAGGATTAATAAGGAGAAAGGTTGCCACGTTATTTTCTTCCACGAATCTGATCCTTTTTTACCTGACATAGCTGAATAGCAAAGATTTGGCAGAATCTAAAAGCAAGTGATAATAAAAAATGAGCATTGCAAATATTGCACAATTACGTGTACCTACTAGAGATAGAATTACACACTTGATGTGGACTCTCGGTTTGCTGTATATCTTAAAGCACACGGAAAAAAATATCGCAATATTGTGCCCTCGGATTAATTCAATTTATAAGTTTAGAGATATTAATTTATAGGTAAATCAGAGTAAGTCAAAAAACAGCAGGTATCAATGGCCTTCGCGGCAAACGTGTGACTGCCACTGGCTAGCGCATACATTGGTAGGATTCAAAAGTGTAAGAGATACACGAGTTGGTCGTGGGTAAATAGAGCTCTGTTTTGTCGTTAGCGAGTGCGTCAATGGTATGTCAAACACTCGTTAGGATGCACTGTTAAAATTTGTTAGTGAGGGCAATGAAAAATTTGGTTGGGCTTTCATTCACAAGCTAACAGTTACTTCTCGTAAAACTCCGCTCCAACTCCCAGTGGCGGACCGAGTAAAAATTTCTCGCCATTACCAAAAGCTAACAAGAATTTGCATCGGGCATAACTACAAACAACAATAATTAATCTAGTGTCCTCAACAATAGTTCCAACTATTCCCCATAACGTAAATGAAAACAGAAGCTAATTCTCGAATACCTACGGTCGAAATAAGACTAGCGCACCTCGCAATGAACATTACGCTCAAATTACTTGGGTCGTCTCGAGACTGGAGCGCCGAACTTACCTGCAGGAGACCGACTTTTCTCAGCACAGACTAACTTCATTCCGAACTGACAACTGAATCAAACTTGCGGCTCTTTTACTGTGACCAGAAGTTCTGCATTCGAAGTTAAGCGATTAATCATGGCCCAAACAACCAGAGCGGAATTGTCATACCTTAAGGTTTTCAAAAGAGTTAGATTGAGACAACTTTTCAAACCCGAAATACTTATTCATTCCCTTAATTACAAGTCACGAAAGACTCACTACGAAAATTCCATCACTAACTGCTAATTTGATCTCCATTATCGTTGCCTGCTTAGCGTGTTAATTTGATGTCAGGGGTCGCGCTTTCAATAATGTTATTTGTCGCGCTTCAGGGGTCGCGCTTCCAATAATTACTCCTGCTATAGCTACTGACGCACTTTTACCTTATGCAGTTACTAACTTGGAAATTCACACCACAATTATAACTTACGGTTATCACAACAGTCAACTTCTCGCAAGTACGTAAATAAAGTTCCACACAACTTTTGGATTGCATTATTGCGCTGAATATTTAGTTCCTGATGTAGAAGTAATTACGAAGAAGCAGCAGCAGACGATAGACCAATTAACAAACTCCTGAAGCTCGATACGCGACGAAACTTGTTTTAACCTCAAGGAGATAATGGCGGAGATGCTAAAATTATTTTCAATAAAACTAATTCTAATAAAAGATGATGATATCTGTAGGAATCAATATTAAACGCAAAGTTTGATATTTGTCTACAGAGTTAGGAACGCAGTTTTTCCCGATTTAATGAGTCTTGGGACCAAAACTGCTACTAGATTATCTGTCTGTAGAAGTATAAATTTTCCACACCTAATATTTACGGTATAATAAATAGAGAACTGTAGGGGAAGATCTTAAACTAAATATAATACAGAATGTTGAAAGAACGAAATGCAGATGATTTTCCTACGAAGTACCAGTGCACTGCAAAATAACTGATACTCGTATAACACGGATCAAGAGTCATTAAGCCCTCCCCTGTTCAACGCTGAGGAACCAGTCACTGTTTCATAACGCAGAGCTGCCGGTATACGTCAGTCACACAATTATTCAGGGCATGAACCTTACTCATAAGTGTCTGTCGTACAAAGAAGAAATCATGCTATGGGATCAAATATAGAGGTCAACTTCTAAAGTTTGTGCTGAGATCACAGCAATACCTTACGCCCACCAAGTTCGGTTTGTAAGTGTGGTTCTGTCATATTGTACAAAATGAAGTATTCTGGCAATATAAATCATTGAAATTTAACAAAACCTCAATTTTTCAGAAAATTTCCCAAAAAGCAATAGTTTAGACAATGACTTTTGGAGCGAGAGAAGCGACGAGTACACTCACAGTGCACGTTGAGGGTGAGGGCGTTGGAGACGGTGGTGCCCTGCACGTTGGAGGCGCCGCACGTGTACGAGCCGCTGGCCGTGCGAGCCACGCTCTGCAGCACCAGGCTGCGAGTGCTCAGGATGATGCCGGAGCTCCGGTTCGTTTTCACTTCTGTTCCCTGGGCAGAAATTTGACGCAAGATTGATAAAAATTCTCTCGGAAATTGCTTATGCGCTTTGGATGCAATACGCAGTGATAATTTTTGGATCCATTCTCGTTGATTGATTATCATAGGCTGTCGTAGCTGAGTGGATAAGGTTTCTTGATTAAAACTCCTGTATGTGAAAATTTAAGAAAAGCATTATTTTGAAAAAATTGGAATGAAATAGGCCTGCGAAAAATAGTTTTATATTTTTACGCAATTGAATTTGAAAATCATGTTCTTTGAAGTCTTTTAAGACAATTCTTTTTAATTACATAGTCTTTAACGAGTAAAACTGGCTTATATCAGAATAAACTATTCGATTTCTTGATTTAATTCAATTTAATTGTGTTACTGTTTTAAATTCATGTATAGAGAGTGTTTCACACCAAGAAGTACGAAATTGCCCACGAAGTAGAAAATGACCAAATAAACACTTTTTTATTTTTTTAATATTCCGGAAGACGTTAGAGTTTTTGGAATATTAGGTGTTTATTGTTTTAAAGAATGAAATTTTATCATACAATTACTCGCAATATTTGCTTTGAATTTACGTTACAAACACATCTATTTCATTAGAGTTTACAATAATAAAATTAAGTTTTAGTGATAATTTGTAAAGAAGTTTCAGTAAATTTTTTTATGCTACACCCATTGAATCTTATAAAGATCTCGTGGCCAGAATTGCAGTGGCTGCTAATGAGATTTCTGAAATGTGAGACTGGTTTCCTAATATCCGGCAGTCGTTAATTAAGGCTAAAATTTGAAAAGTACGTTGATGTAGGTGGAACTCATTCAGAACAATTTTTTGTAAAGTAAATTCAAAATAAATATAGCGTCTAATTGTGGCATTAAATTTCATCCTTTAAAACTATAAGCACCTAATAGCTAGAAAATCCGATTTTTTTCTAAAAATTTCATAGAAGAAAAAGTCTTTTTCTGCCTTTTTCTACGGAGTGCTATTTCGTACCTCTTGTTCAGAAGCCCCCTGTATATAGCAGCGAAAAAACAGAACTCATCATGTACATCAACATTACATTGAATATGGTTTTATTCGGAATACATTCTGTTTCTACGGTTCTTTTTAGTCATTAACATGCTCTCTGTGCTTCAAAAATACCTTATATCATGCACACTGAAATACAGTCCATTGCTGAATTAATTTTTTTATTATTTAACAGTAGCAAAAGAAGCATGGGCCATTATAGTAATATATGTATAACCTTTTAATTAAATTTCCCTGCATTGAATACCATAACCTTTCAACAGTAATTAATTTGTACACAATTTACAAAGAAGGAATATTTGAATGCTCTTTCGCTGTCGTTTTCAATTACTTATGTTCTTGACTGAAGGAGAAGTACATATCTGATTAGCCTGAAAATCACAATGTCTATCAGTCAATAATTTTTAGTTCCATGCAGCTTCATTTTCACACTTTCTTCATCCAGCTTATTTAACATTAGACTGATTGCTGTAACTTCAATTAATGAAGTTCATCATTTTTAGGTCTAAAAACTGACTTGAAAGCATTTCATACGCACAGAAATATTCCCGGCTTTCAAATATTAACTTTACCCCTATAACGGAGCACGCAGCTCATAATAAACTCACATTGTGGTACCAGACGATTGAGTTCACTTTCGGGTTGGCTGAATCCCGACACTCAAAGTAGACGTCGTCTTTTTCGTTGATGTCCTCGATATTGAGGTTTCGACCGAGGCTCAGCTCCAGCACAGGGGCAACTAGTCGAGAAGGGACATTTTTACCGCATGTGTATTTAAATTTGTCTTTCTACAAGACTTTTTTACTGATAAATATGCATCAACCTAATTTAAGGGTTCGCCCAGAATGCAACATTATCATTTATTTTATTAACTTGAATTGATTCAAAGTACGGCGTAGAAAAAGGAAATTATCTAAAAACTGTATATTCTAAACTGAGATTTGATACATTTATATACATTTCATACTTTCGCAAAAAGTTGTTATAGGTTAACCAAGTGTGACCTTTAATTATTCATTTTTTTAAAATGTCGGATCCCAGAAGCACTTCAGCATTCCCCATTTTCCGAAAAAAACGTTGAAGCCCACGGATTAAAATAACAATGGTAAAAATTGAAGATGTTTTAAACATGCAGGAAAGGTACGGATAAACGATGAAACGCAGGCAGTGTTGGGTAATGAGCGCTCCTTCGATAGTTTTTTTTCGGCAGTTACTTCTTACATGAATCTCATGTTAAAAACAAGAACTAAAACAAATGTTTTCAGGGTTAAAATTTGATGCTAAATCATTTGAACACACGGCTTAAAAGCCTTCATCGATCGCAAAAAAAAACATCTTAAATTCAATAATGCGCATGAATAAAATCTTCTCAAAGAATAATTCACAAATTTGATTATAGCTAAATTGTATTTGAAAATGTAGTAACTCCTTGGTTTTTCTTATGCTACCCTTAAAGCTGGCCATCGAATAAACTATATCCCTGTCATAGTTGCCTTTGGTACAGAACATACATGCAAGGTAAATATTTGTTCAACTACTACTAAATTAAAAGTGTTAGTTCCCACAATGAGGCCATATAACAATGTTAAGTCAGGCTATTTTAGGGTAAGGAACATTAAGCTTAGGATAAGCATAAACCAAATCAAGCATTGGCATTCACATTGAACTCTAGTTACTTTCCACTTTCAACAGAGATGGATCACTTAATCAATGAATTTCTGAAGCTCAGGTTTTAACCGATAAGTAGCTTCGTCATCTTTTGTAAGAGAATCGATACACAGAACAAAGAGTACCCTGTTCCCTTCACCGTGAAGAATGCTTACAGTGAACGTCAAGTATTCTTCGGTCCTCCTTAGAAATGTGGGGCAGGGCCTGGTTCGTTCCCCTACACACCAATACTTTGCCATTCACTTCGCGCGAGGCAGACAATAGCAGGGTCGATTGAGTCTGTCCTCGAAGAACGACTTCCTGCGCGAAACACCGAACCGAACAATGATTAGAAAAGAAACAGCGAATGGTGATGCCAAAAAGATAAGAATCTTTGAGTACATGAAACTCTGGATGCAAAATCGAGTCGACGTAATTTATGAGCGTTCTACGTCCAATAATATGTTAGACCGCCCAACAAATTATATTTCAATATTTTTTTCACCTGAAATTTAAAGAATGTGTGTTTTTTTCGGCAAGAGGGATAAATGCATTTACACTCATAAAAGTCACGCATGAAAAATCTAACAGTCCCTCACAGTTGAATGGTTGAGTTTGACACCGTCCTGCAGCCACATGAGAGATGCCGGCGGCCTGGACCCCGTGCTCTGACACACCAGAGTGTAGCGCTCGCCCTCCGACAGCGGTCCTTCCCCTCCCTGGATGTCCACGCTGGCTGGCGGAACTGAGAAATGCGCTCAATAATAGTATTGTGAAACCAGGCATTACGTTTCTTCATTTATAACGAATGTTTTGCTGTATCTGCCTAAGTGCACGAACAGTCAACATTTTGCAATTACGAACAGTCAGTGTTCTGAGAGTGATTGGAAATCAGTATTTAAGAACGAAACTGGTGAAGAAGAAATCAATAAAGTCATTCATTGAACTTAAATTGAGATGGTTTCATAGAATGGAAGGAAAACTTTTGGCGAAAATTTTACTTCGATTGAAAGACGAAAGAAACGCTGAGATCGTGGGTTTGAATATGACGAAAATTCTTTGAACGCGTTTCTCGAATTCTCAACGAAGAATTACAATAAGGTACCTGAAACTATTTCAGCCCCTCAAAAAAATTTCCAATGACGAACTCTTTCGTTATTGTATGACTTATTGTAGAAATTAGAAAACTATGGTGAACCTTGAATCGTATAGTATTCTCATGGTGGCTAACCTACAACCATGGACGGTTGCCTATAAGCAAAATTAGCCCTGTATGGCCGGATATTTTACATAACACTCACGTTTAAATCCTTCTATACAGTCATTATTACACAGATTCCCAGAATACATCGATCAGTTACGACTGATGAATAAAAAGAGGCTCTTTGCATTTGAAATTGCGAAATTATTTTATGTCCTATTAAATAGACTTTTCTTCGCAAACATGAATTTATTTCATCTTCAAAATACTTTTTCGGTGCTCTGAGGAGAGAACGCAAATTTCAACGAAACGCCAACATGTTGGCATGTTTGGGTTACAAAAAAATTGTACAACATTATGGATTATTATTTTCAAATGTTCAACACTGTACTTAAAACAATGAAAAAATTTCATTAAGAAATTAGATATGCCTCGGTTTTTTAACCTTATTGCTTTGTACCAGCTATTTCCCTAAATTGAAAAACTCTCAACGTTTACCTCTAAGTCAACAAGTAAAAGCTTTCCTGTTTGGCTGCAGGGTTTGTATTGAAAAAATCACATTCGAGCCCGACTAATGTCAATCACATAGACTTTGAGTGAGTATTCCAAGTACTCTAGCAGTGCCAAATGCATGAACTTTTACCCTCTCATTTGAATTCCTCGCCCGTGCGATGCACTATTTACTATAGTATAAATATTTAAAATTCAGTTTGAACATTGAAAAGAAGCCCTATTTGTTTATGGAAAGAGGCAAGAAACGCCAGTTAAACACAGATATCTATTGGATCTTAAATTATTCCTGACTTGCACGGCCTATCTTCTGTGAAAAAATTCAAAGTGTATGCATTTTCAGGTTTGATGGAAAAAAGATGGAGGCTAAAATGATGGTTGCCCAACGTAATTCACTAAAAAAATAAAAAAAAATACATTGCTTTAACAGTATTTTTACAAACTCATCGAATGAATAATTACCAAAGGTAATAAAGCAGAACTAGGGGGTACTGCTTAATACAACTAAGTGACACAGGGCGGTATCTAACAGTTTCAATTCCGACTTCCTTACACATGCAAGAGATGTATCGTAGGCAAAAAAATGAGCTATGCTCGAATGCAGCTCATTCTTAAACAGTGTCATTCAGAAACTTCGCCAAGAATTCGAGAAAAAAACAGCTAAAAAACGTGGCAGCATTATTTTTTTCGCAGACATAAAAGTTCGCCTGATACTGGGGTTACCTGAGCTGTGAAATTCCGTCATTATAGGATAGCTCTTGGGCACCATCATCCATGATTAGGATGTGATTATGGCTTAGATGGGTTTGAAAGCCACGATCATTTTCAAACATGAGCGAGAGTAAATCTATTTTATGAGTGATATGATGTTTTGGTAGTTTCAGGACTAAGCGAGCAATAATTTTTTTCTCTCTTTATCATCCTATCGATCGTGTCGCTCACTGACTGTGTGTTTATAGGACTTGGTTGATGAAGTCATTCAGTGTGTTTAATCGAACTGGACGCCATCGATTCCGCGTCACCATCAAAGACTATTACAACTGACATTTTCACTATTCCATTTATAGCAAGCTCACCGTTTATGTTGAGAATGATAGATGCAAAGCTGTCGTACTTAGCGCTCATGTTAAGGGCATTTGATGTGAGAATTATTCAGTTGCAACTCATGCTGAAGATTATTGACGTCACAATAATATTGTTGACGTACGCGTCGAGTTGAAGATGGTCTACATGAGAATAATTTAATAAAAGTTCGCGTAGAGGACGATCGATGAATCCATTATCAACTCACAGCTCATGTTGAGGGTGATCGACGTCAGAATGGGCTTGGTGAGGTTGCTGTTGCTCGCCTGACAGGTGAGCTTCCTGTCCAGGTGCTGGCGACTGAGATTGGGCAAAGTAATCTTGTTGACGGTGAGGTGACCGTCGGCGATTTCGCTGATGTCGTCAAGCAGGAAGCGCTCGTGCCACCAAGTCACTCTCGGCAGCGGGTACCCTGGAGCAGAGAACAAGCAGTGCACGGTAACTTGGTTGTCACGCTGGCCTTTTGCTAGCGAAAAATCTTAAATTTGACATTTTTACATGAATAAAGTCAAGAAAGCCACTTAGCATTTGATATCCGTGAACTCTTCCTGACGCAAAAGTTATTTCAGCACATAAAAGAAAATGAAAAATAGCTGGTCATGTAACAAGAGTTTACTCATAAAAAGCTCTTAATTTTATTTCTATTAATATGCAACATGAAGTAACGAAATTTGAGTTAAATCCCATTAGGTAGACAACAGTCATGTATGTGTTCGAATAGGTTATTTAAAAAATGAAATGATAAAATATTACTTCGGATATTTTATCCAGGGTTAGGGATATAAAATTGGTCACAAATGAAAAAGAAGAAACGTTGACCGAGAAAGACTTCGAGGAGACAATTTTCACTCCTAATAACACATAAGAAAGCTGAGCTGCGATAAAATGCAAGATATTGTAAATAAAATGAGCGAAGATGAACAGTTGAGGACATAAAACAAAAATCTAATGAAAAGAAAAATTCAATTAGTCGAAAACTCGAAAAATTTTCACGCATCCACAACGAGAAAAGGGAAACACTATGTTTCGAAGAAGTATACTGCTATTGTTTATATATGGAAGTCAATCCAATTAAAGAATGAGAAAAAATTTAAACACTGATACACTATAACCATTGTTCAGAATCAATTAATTTTCATTTGTCAATTACTCTTTCAAATACTTAATTAAATATTTACCTAATCTAATACAACGTACTAAAATTCATAATTTAGCCCCGCAAGAAGACCGAATTTTATTCACGACTCGTGTACACTGCATGTAAAACTTAAAATTACTCGGATGCTCAGCAAAGGAACATTATTCATCGTTTCTGGCAAACTTTAGTTTCGTTTAATTCTTGCGTATAAAAATTCATTAAGGATTGGCGAGCGAAATATGTCGATCAAACATGAGTCAGCAGCAGCGAGAGCCCGGAATTAGAGAAGCGCTCTTCCACAGGATAAATCGATACGATCTGAGCCCGCCCGTTCCATCGTGTGATTTAACAGGAGTACAACTTTTTCTGTCAATGAGATAGCAATAAGGCCTGCCAGAATTTATAATGTGACAGGACAAGATTCAGTAAAACACTCTACGAAGCATCATCTTCTCTGATGAGGAAGTTTCTTGAAGTAGGAGACTTTCTGTAATCCAAATAATAAACTTAATTCATAACGTACGGGTTAGTCCATTTCGTTCTAAAAAAATATTCCGACATTTTAAAAACTGAAGCACTTCCTGTTTTTATCTGCCAAAGTAAAAAGTAGTGAAGTACTTAAAATGTACAAAAATTGTAGAGGACATTGTTTCCACAACGCAATGCAAGTTTTAGCGATGACTACGCTCTTATTGTCAGTAAAGAGCGGCGAGCTGTAATGCTTTTGCAGCACATTTTTGACGTAAAATGAAGTGGCTTAATTTCACTAATGAAGTATAGATGACCTCCCTAACCCCCCAGACCTCGATGTCCCTGAGTTTATTCGAGGTGTGTCGATAGTAACCTTCCTCTACTCTCATTCGAAGCACTGAAGATCTGATGATAAATTGAATGAAACACTCGTAAAGAATTATAAGCCAAAAAAATATATCTATATACTTCAATTAAAGGCTGTCGAGGAAACGTCGAGTAGCAGACGGGGGGGGGGGGGGGGGGGGGGGGGTAAGAAGTATATTGAATGAGACTTTATAAAGTTGCTCTGCGTGTATAGCGTTCATTCATTATTGTCTAAAAGCTGTAAGCTGTGAAACTTAACTTGTATACATAATACATAAACGCTAAACGTATTTGTTAAGGACAATGATTAGAGATCAATAAACTTTAAATGGATATAGAAAACTAAAAAACCTTGCTAAACATTTTCCATTTTATCTTTCAAAAACACAGTGAGGATTAAAGTTTGAAGCTATAAATAGAGGTACATTCATCACCAAAAAAATTTGATTTACTTTCGTCTGGAGAAAAATATAAACTGAAACCGGGGAAGAATTATTGCTAGAAATTATAGAATAAGATGGTTGCTCATGTAGGTTCAGTTTTGAATATGAAGAATGATTATAAATTTCTCCGATCTGATGTGAACCATATTCTACCAAAAAATTCCTAGACTATTTTTAACAGCAATTTTCCACATATCAGCGAGGTTGCTAAGAGACAAATGAGGAGGAAAGCTCAACAGATGTATCGATGATACAGAAACTCCTTCGACGAAGCTCAGCGACCGTGGAACCTGAAGTACTTCCACGTACTTTGTTGTGAACTGAGCGCAATTACGCTCGTGCGCCGGCCTACGACGCAGCTTTAAGTTTAATCCTACAGTAAAAAAAGTGATAGTTAGCCGGTATCACTCAGCAGTTTATACTGCGGAAATCGATAACTTTGTACCGATGAAAATATTTTATAACCTCTAAACTTGTATCAAAATATGGGAATAAGAGCAAGGGTGAAGCCTTAGTAATAGTATCGTTTCGAGTTAAGTGGAGGTTAACATCTTGGGGTCAAAGCATCAGGTATTATGACTTTATAAAAAAGCGGAAAATTCATTTTCTCGAACATATTGTCTAAGAAAGATCGTTTAAGCTTGCTAGAACCGCATTCGTTATACACTGTGATATATATTGATCTTCCAGCTTAAGCAATCAGCTTGCTTTTGAACCGTTTATTTAAACTAAAAGATAGCGTAGTATATAGTTTCATTTTTGATTTTTATTGTAGGTTGACTTTTGGCTGAGATTTTATGTTTTCGACTTTCATGTTCTTTCGACATTATTCATTTTATGCGCTTTTAGAAAATATTAAATTCGTTTCCGTTCCTAATGATGTGGATGAGCGTGAAACACAGTTTTTTGCATTTTCATCATGTGTTTAATGAAGTAATAGAATGTTTCACATAGAATTCATAGTTTTTCTTCTAATTTTTGTAATTCCACACAACATGCACTTCGAACTTTTGCATTATTGACATCATATCTTGAAAAAAATTTTGATTCGCGATGTTTTCTCCTCATAAAAATTGGAAGTGAACAAGCATTATTTTCAGAATATTTGCATTTTATGTTCATGAGTGTGAACAAATTCTCTACCTCATCTGTGCACACTCGGATTATGGTTCGAAGAGTAGAGCAACTCAAACTGATTAACGTAGATTTCAGTACTTAAGTCCATGGAAGAAAAATCGAACTTCTTTCTTCTGGCATAACGGAAACGCCTGGCGCTGAAAACCATGTCCTGTCGCTTGTTCAGTCACATTGTCAAGAACTCTTAGACATTTTGCCCTCCAGAAGATGAGCGGGAATGACAGCATAGCCGAACTAATGGGCAAAAATGGGCAATTACCATTAGTTCCTAATCAGTCCTGGCACTTTTCTAGAGAAGCTGATCGGCCCATGTTCTCAGAGGCAATGATTGAAAGAATGGGAATGGTGAAAAGTTGTCAGTCGAGTCGCCGTTTAGTCGACTGGTCCAACGACGTTCGTCGAGTATCGTTATGCTGGCGACTTTGAAATGTCAGGCCCTTTTCTCTGCTGTCTAATGTGTTAACACTGGGCGCTCGGAATGAAAAATTTCATATCCTTGTGAGTTTGTTTGAACTACTGAATTTTATTTAGTATACTTCACGACAGATCTTCGGTAATTTTTAATGAGTATGATTTCAGTGAACATAATGAAAGAATCTTTGGAACGCTGATATAGTTTTTATAACCGACATTGGTTAATTTTTCGTACCAAGAAAATATAGAAGAAAAAACAGATTCTCGTTAAGTTTGTACCAAGCAAATATTGAACTATTTAAGTCACGTTTCCGGCAGACATCAACGTAATTGCATTAGTTTTCAACTTTTGTCACTGCACAACAAATTAATGAAATATGCCGCTCGTAAATCTGCAAACCACATGGCTGAAGCTTTCGCAATGTATACTTGCGTATACATCAATGCAAAATGCGTGCATACGCAATAAAAATTTGTGACGTAAGATGGGAAAACCCTAAGTATTTGGTCTAGTTAAAGAAAACATGGTTTCATCTATCTTCGGGCCAAAATATTTTACAGTCTACTGTTTGAGACCTCCATTAAAATATCTGGTTTGATGTGATAATAAGTGCGTACATCTGTTATGTAGCTATATTGGTCGTCCAGCTTTATTCGTCGATTCTTTTCTAATTCATGAAGAAAATTATCAACGAGAATAACACACTATTTAATCCATTCCTCACCTCCAGTTCTGATTCAGTGCTGAGGTACTCTAACAAGAGATAGTAAAAAAAAGACAACTTCCTTGTATTTTCAAACAATGAAGCTGAAAATCATCTCAAGGCTTAAGTACTTGTAACAATAATAAAATTGTAGGTTGAACTATATTTAAAATTCATTTTATACCCTGAATAAAACATAATTTTAATGTTTTGGTGATAGACCATCATCACTCTCAGAAAAATAAATAAGACAGAAGTTACCGATGAGGCCACACTAAGGCGTCAATGAAATTTACCCACAAACTGAATAACTATCTAAGTAACAACATGAGAATAGATGCGTATGCAACATGAGGATGGATGCGGCTTCCTATTTACTATTGTAAAGGTATGAATTGAAGCTGTTTGAAATTTTACTCCAACTGAATATACAAGACATATTTGCATGAACTTGCGTTTCTCATGCGATTGAAAATATGCACTGAAATTAACTTATTATATTAGTTAAAAGAAACCCTGGCTTTATTAGATTTTACCTATTAGATTAAACCCTAGGGTATTACATTAATATTAACTCTATGAGAAATATATTGTGTGATTACAATATTGGTGAACTATGTTTTCATCTCGTTTCGCCATCGCATTTCACTGAGAAGTCGTGGAGGTACCTGGTCAGGACTGCATGATGACAAAAAAAAAGGCAAGAGGTACACATAGTAAGCTTTACATTGTAAACTCCGACGGAAATATTTCAAGTCAGGATGCTGACATTTTAAAAATTCAATCATTCGTTTATAAGTTCATTTGCTCTAATTTACATGGAAGTACATGATGTTAATGAGATGATATCGTCAGTTTAGCATTGTGAACATTGCCTGATTTTAATTTAATCAACAGCTCATTTTCTACTTTCTCGGGAACATATTTTTCTTTTTTCCTGCCCATCCTCAACCAATAAGAAGTGGAATTGCAACTCTTATTCAAATCGCAACCTTCAATCTCTCAACGCCAAAATCAGCTGTCTTTTACATTATAATTCTGGTTATCCAATCTAAACTAGGTCAACTATCTAATTTGCCCAAATCATTTTAGTAGCGGTATAAACTTAAACAACCATGAGACTTGAGCTGCTGAATTCCTAGTTATGCGAAAACTTATACGTATCCAAAGACATCAAAGAAATAAGCTGTTACTCAGCATGATTTAAATAAATAAGCTATTACTTAGCATGAATGCCCCGTAAAATAAATCTTAAGTTGAATCATAATTGACAACGCACAAGGCCTTTATATAGGATGCATTGATACATGTTGTTGTTACGTGGCTGAAGTACGAAATGTTCAATGAACGGATTCGACTTTCTTGTGTGCGAGTTTTAACTTGAACTAACAGTTCTTGGATATTTATCCTACCTCTAAATGCACTTGAAGCCACTAAACTTACTTTGGACTGAAAGTATATTTTTCCGGAACTTTACCTTCTTGTGTGATTGGCTTATTTTCAAACAAACAAACAAACAATTTATTTACCACAGGAGATACAGAGGTAGAATGTTTCTTAAGTCTAATACAATGGTCAGAGTTGAGTATAGCTACCTGTGGGCCCGAATAAGTTCAGCGACTTCTAGGGCATCCTACCATTACATTATTCTAGGGCGTACAATAATGTTTAACCTAATTCACTTAGCCTAGTTTCGCATTAGACTGATCAACAGGATAATGAACTCGATATTGATGTTTAATTTTACAATATAGGTCATATGGACAATATTTAACAGTATATTCGATAACGATTTGGGAGCAGACTGAAAATCGGCGATATTACTCATGGCAAATTGCATTATTAGGACCAGACATGTAGGAGGCAGGATTTGACTTGGTGATCTTACACGACTAGTATTCTGATAAGAAGTGAGACTCAAGATTTCTTTTAAATACCTTGTAAGAATTACTTTCACGGATCTCCGCAGGTATTGAGTTCCAGGTTTTAGTTCCAACGAATAGTATACTATGTTGCGAGCGGGCCTTTGAATAATAAGGAAGCATGAATTTACTTTTATTTCGTGTTAAATGGTCGTGATGACCAGTTTGCGCAGTTAATAACTGTTGAAGGCTATTGTCGCCATCATTAGCTAATGTTTTGTAGATGAAATTGCAGATGGAGATTTTGTAGAGATCCGAGAGTTTAAGTATTTGTAAATTTTTGAATGAATCATTTGTGTGAGCATTATATTCTAGGTTCTTTACCGCTCTGATGGCTCTTTTTTGCAGAGTAAAAATTATATTAGTTTTATTTTTATCAGTTCCATGCCATGCTTCTATTCCGTATTGCAGGTATGGTGAAATGAGCGTTCGATAAAGCATTAGTAAGGCTGTTTCAGGCAGGAAATTTTTAACTTTATTCAGGATTCCGATGGATTTTGATAATTTAGAACTAATATGAGTGATGTGCTCTTTGAAGGTCAGATGTTTATCTATTATGATGCCCAGAAATTTACATGAGTTGGTTTCTTTGATTTCACCTTCGCCAATTTTAATGGATGGTAGAGATATATTTTTCTTGTATGAGAACGTAATATAATTTGTTTTATCGATATTGAGGCTTATTTTATTAGCTTTAAGCCACAGTAAACCTTATGGAGTTCATTATTTATACTCTCCGCAATCGTGGTGGGATTTTCGTTCGGAAGGACCGCAGAAAGCGTACTGTCATCGGCAAAAAGTATGAATTTAAAAAATGATGCAGATTTAATAATATCATTGATAAAAATCAGAAAAAGGAGAGGCCCAAGAACAGATCCTTGTGGAACTCCATAGCTAATTTTTTGTGGGTCCAATTTTGCGTCGTCAATGACAACGTATTGCTTCCGATTTGTTAGGTATGATCTGAACCAATCATGGGCAACCCCACGAATGCCATAACAATGAAGTTTCGAGAGTAATATGTTATGGTCCACACAATCGAATGCCTTTCGAAAGTCAAGAAATACAGAGAAGACAGTCTTTCCGTTATCTATATTAGAATAAAGGAATTGTAAATGATTTAATATTGCCTGTGTTGCTGATTTTTTACAGCGAAAGCCGTATTGTTTATCATAGAGAAATGATTTTTGTTCAAAATAAGAGTACACTTTTTTATACACAATTTTCTCGAATACCTTGCTAATAATTGGTAACATGGAGATAGGTCGATAATTGTTTACACAGGTTTTTTCACCATTTTTAAAGATAGGGGTTACTCTAGCAACTTTGAGGGAGTTCGGGAAAGTGCCTAGTAAGAGAGACTGGTTAATAATATTGGATATCAGCGGGGCCACAATATCAGCAATTATTTTAAGTATTTTAGTTGGAAACGTTTGTAACCCACTCGATTTATTTTTCATGTTGTTTATGCACGCAATTACATCGGAGGAGTTTGTAGGCGTAAAGAAAAAGGAGTTGTGTTCTCGAATATGATCCATAAATTCCAGGTGATCAGTAGGTTCACTTGGAATACCATTGGCTATAGTTTTCCCTACGTTTACAAAGAAGTTGTTGAAGAGATTAGCAATTTCATTCTTCTCATGGTATTTTACATTATCTTGAGTGATATAACCAATTTTCTTTTTTTCGGCGTTATTCGGTTTATAACAAGAGTTAAGGAGGCGCCAAGTCTTTTTAACGTCAGCTTTGAATTGAGTAAACTTGAGGGTAAAGTAGCTCTTTTTTGATGTTCTTATCTGGTTTGTCACATAGTTTCTGAATCGGTTATATGTTTCTCTAGATATTCGCCCTTCGCAAAGGAGGGCTAGGTACGCTTGGCGTTTCTTTATATTTATCACGATGTCTCTAGTAATCCAGGGCTTTTGTTTATTTTTCGGGGTAACTGTACGAGTTACAATTGGGCAACACTGGTTGTATGCGTTCATTATAGTTTCAGTCAACTTTACTACTGATTCATCAATGCTCCTCGCATTATTGTTTTGTTGGGTGATGTGCAATGTTGGCATTAAATCTTCTAGAACGGTGCGCATTTCTTCTAAATTTGATTCGTTTATTTTACGATATGAGTAAGTTTCAGCCCGTGCTTTGGTGCACGCAAGATAGACATTTTTCTTAATAAGAAAAACTGGAAAATGATCTGATAAGTCAGAAGTAATTATTCCAGCAAGAAAATCACTTGGGTCTGTCATAAAGATATTGTCAAGCAGCGTGGCACATTCTGAGGTTATTCGTGTTGGCTTTGATGATTTTACTAATATATCGATGGTTACCAATTAATTACAATATAACAATTTATTTAACACTTCGATGAGGCAGTTTCGAAAATTTTACTTTCTAGTGTGAAAAGCCTATCATACTAATATATCGCTGATTAATAATAAACTTGTTTCAAAGCATTTAGACGGTGCACTATTCTCACCCGAACAAACATTTCACTGAACTGTAACGCGGTGACATAGCTCACCTCCCTGGACCTTGCAGGCGAGCGTGATGGTGTCCTCCAGCGCGTAGGGGCCGATCACTCCGCTCAGCACCTTGCCGGCCTCGTCCTCGATGACGGGCGTGGACGGAGCCACTGAACATCCGTACGAAATGAATTGAAAGGATTTCGATCTAATTTATCCATGCAATATAGTACAAAATGTCACCTAGTAAATGTGCGTATGATATCATGGTTCATTAAATACTACAGAATGAATTATCGTTGCTATTTTTATTGCTGTTAGCGAACACTTGTTGCGTCATAATTGCGTTGAAGTATAATTTTAGTGAGAAAACACTTTGTATTTGCAAAAAATTAATGCTCTCACAAGTGTATTGGCTTGAAAAATACTGGAAATTTTCCCTGAATTGAGTGAAATAACTTTGAAGTAAATTTTCTGAATATCGAGATTCGGGTTATGAAAATGTTGAAACATAATTGGTAGCATACCATAAAGGATGACAATATGTCGATAATGACATTTATTTCAACGGTGTTATTAAAATAAAAATAATCATTTCACTGAGTTACTGCGTGACGTAAAACAAAAGACTGGCTAATTTGAATGAAGGAAGTTTTAATCTCCTTTTTCAAACCCTAGCGCATCTGACAACTTTACCGACCTCGTGCACCTCGTGAACAATGAAGCAAGGCGTCTTTGAACGTAAGAACTCACCTACGAGGTGAAGTCTGATCCTGGAGTTGCGCGTGGGGGAGTTGTGGAACTCGACCCTGCAGTGGTAGTCGCTCTTGTCCGACTCCTTCACGGGCGAGATTTCCAGGCCGCCGCCGCCAGTCCTTGAGAAGCGACCTCGCGCCCCCATGGCGTGCGGGGAGGACCACTTCCTGCCGCTCGCAAACCTCCCGCTGTCGCGGGCATCCACGCTAATCAAAGGAGTAGTCACAAATTGCGTTAGTTTTTCGTGATGAGGAACATGAATGAGCTGGAAGAGTCCTTTAAGCATGCTTGAGTGAAATGTATCTCATTTGGATCAAGCTTATAATTGAAGTAAAAATGGAGGGTGGCACTGAATTAAACTTAATCTGAAAAAAATTATCCGACTTTGCTAGAGTAATAAAGGCATGCAATAACTGCCTATGAAAATGAATATTCATGGCATAAGGAAGCGTTTAGTTGTGAGATGCATTCATTGAAAGAATACAATTCGCTAAGGCAAGGTTGAAATTTTCACACTTTCTGACGTGCTACTCATGTACCAATCGTTAATTCGGTCTTATTTACCGTAGGCTTGGATTCAAATAATTATTACACAATTATATCTTGACGACTATATGAACTTCAAAATCGTTTTCACCCTAATTCTTTCTCAACACCATAGACGTAGAAATAAAATGAACGTCAACCTATGGCTGTCACCATCCCAAATACATCGTCATGACCATCAAAGCATCATGTTTACATACAAATAAAATCTTGAATAACTGACTTATGATCTTTTTATGTCCAGGAAAATTCTCTAATGATTTCATAAAATAAATTACAATCATTGAACGAGAAAATTTTCGTAGATTGTTAAATTAGGTTTGTTTCCAATCGACTTTGATCATAACAATGTGAATTCGTGGTTTTGAACAATTCATATACCGCAAGCTGCGAACATGTAGAACTTAATGAAATCGAAAATGGTCTTGAAATATTCGACCAGACAATAGGAATTTGTCGTGCTGCAGTGCATGTACGGAACTTATGCTACAATCTCATAGCAAGCCGCAACTTTTGTGTTCCGTTCTATCGAAGAATATAATATGGATGAGATGGGCTCCATTGCACTTCATATGGTACACCTTAATTGCAAAATTTCACTGATCGACCGTCCTTCGGCAGCATTAAATAAAAATTTAATTCTCTAAAATGTTGTGTTTATACACCACAAAAAGCGTGCGTTGTGATTACGTAAAATTACACGATTGCATCAGAAAGTGTTATAACTACGTATTAAAAGTTATGCCAACTGAAACTCAGTTTTAAGATGAAACTATACGTTTAAGTGTGCGCTCAGACGTCAAATGGATAATACCTATTTGTTGAAAATTGGGTCGTTGGACGCTTCAGTACCCTAATGTTCTAAATTTTTATTTTCGTGACATCTGGAAGAGCTTATCAGGTATTATTTCTAACTTTGCACGTCAATTTGCCGCTAAGCTTTCATAAGCACTGATGTATGAGGAGCACCATTCAACGATAACAAACTGGAATCAACCTCGAAAAAACGTAATTCATTGAGGCAATTCTAACATCTTCTGACGTGTAACTATTTTGTTACACGAATAAATTGTCAGACGAAGCACAGACGACACTCGAGATTCGTTGCGTTAATTTATTACGACAACTCTCGAGATTGGTCCTTGACACATAGACTGCAATGGGTTAAATTTAACTCAAATTTTAAGTCAACTGCAGAAAGCAATTTTGAAAATAGCAAACTTTAACTGAATCGTGCCTTCATTTAGCTACGATTAGTATTTACGAAAATTGAGGTTGTGACAATTGATCGGTGGGAAGTATTATGAGAATTCCCTCCCTGTACACCGGCAGCTTACATCGCCACCAACGTGTTAATTTGACCCTAGTCCCCTGCTGTGTTGATATACTTTGCTATCACTTCATTTTTATTTTAGAAACGTTTTGTTCAGAATGACCAAATTCGTACTACGTTTGACATTTTCCACATCGAGAGACATATTGGTGATAAGCTGAAGACTTTTCTGCGGGCATTTCTTCTTTGCTTGACATTTCTGTGATTCTCATTTTTTCAGTGAACTAGTTTTTCTTACAACTATACGTAATGGTTATTCGCACCTACTTATCTCCTCTCACTAGTATCGCATGTCAGTAAGAATTAAAACTCAATCCGTTTCCGTCTTTCAAAATATTTATCACTTAGATAGTCTTCTTTTAGAAGGAAACAAGACATTTCGAAACATTTTGCTAACCATGCAGAGATTTAGAATTTGTTAAACTTCACTCAAAACAATTATCATTTGTATTATTTTGTGGAAAAATACTTCCTATACAACATTCATGAGATGCTTTACCAAGCGTCATATCAGGTCACCCACCATAGGTGAGTCCGTTGAGAGTGATATTACTGTGAGCAATTCAACCAATAGCAGGCAGCGTGGTTGTAGTCCTGTCCACTTACGTACCATCTTGATACCAAGTATAGAATGCAAATCCACCGACCCATCTATCGTCAATGACAAGTGCCGGAAAAAGAACGTCTAAGATAAATGGGGCATCTTGCATGATCAAATTAACGCAAAACGTTAGTGTCGGTTTAGTATGCACATAATTCATATGTATAATAATGCGAAGAAAATAACTTAATAATTCGTGCAATATTTCACGGAAACATCAGATATTCATTTATTTGGATATTAGAATAAGAACAATGCTATCTGACAATTGGAATATCAAAAAGTTTGCTCGACTTTTAATTGTGTATTTATGTCGACTAAGTTTGAAGATAGGATTCAAGTTTGCGTGCATGCTTTAAATAAAGAAAGAAAAACATCCACAGTTCAACGGCTGAGTTTCGGCCTTCCCAACCACAGACGCCGTTTCCGTATTCTCTTTTTGTTAAGAAGAACATTGATTAAGAACATTGAAGACGGCTTCTGACACCGAACTGTTTAAATTTAAAGCTTGCCAAATAGCTCGAACGACGACTTGAAATGAGATGAGCCGGTATTAGAGTCTTTTCACGAGCTTCCTGCTTGAGTATGTTGTCGTGCAATGTCCATTTGTTGGTGTAACTAGATGGAAAAACAGCTTGAAGTTATAAAACTCTAGCCGTTGTGGACGCCGTCAAGGGAACCTTCAATACGAAAATCCTCGCAGCCAACATCCCACGACAAATTGCTGCGAAAACGTAAAATTCCCTCTGGAGTTTTGAAGCTGAGAAAACAACCTCAACTGAAGTCTCCAGAGCCTCGTGACTGGCGGCAATGAAGTTTCATTTCAGGCTTTTCGAGCCTCAGTATTAAGAAAATTTCAGCATTGCGGAAAAATTGGGACGCGGCTGACGAAACACGTGAACAAAACTTTAGAGTCGTATCGCCGGCCAAATTCGGATCACGTAACCTGCTGTAAATTTTCCTTTGACACATTATTCACTGTGTTTGCACAAAGTAATGGGCTTCACTATGGAAAGAAAATTTAGTAAATAACTTCTTTATTGGAAATAAAGCTTTATACGATTTAGCAACGAAGTTATTAAACTCACTTGTGCCCAAAACTTGAAAAGCTTTTCGTCTTCAAAGGTAAAGAAAAAATCACCAGAATCGTGAATGACAAAAGAACAAAATATTTTAGCAGTTTGCCGCTATTGGCGTCGGGCGCTGAAGAAAAATCAAAAAGAAAGTAAATGTTCTCGTTGAAAGCGAACTGCTTGAAAACTCAAGATGTAAAGCGTTTCCTCGAGTTAAATCTGTCCGAATGTCAGGTTGCGTGGAAAAGATGGCTTAACATTGTCAGCAATTGAGTGTATGAAATAAGGGAAGATAGTGTGACTTTGAGAAGAATTGGATGAATGATGTATAAACGAATTTACGGTTGTTAGAAGAACAATAGAATGTATTCACTTAATTTTTGAAGAAGTACTTGTGAGTTGAACGCGCCTAGTTATGTTAATAAAAGGGTATGCCGACGAACAGAAGTGAAGTGACAAAATTTTGATAGCTTAAGAGATTAAAAGAACCAAGAAGGAGAGCGCACAAAATGGAGATTATGAGCTTAGGACCTTTCAATCAGGACACAATCAAGACATAAAGTAAACTAACCAGGCGATAGAGTAAAGGCATCACGGAAATGGCAGGCTTTTTAATTGGAAGAAAGATGATTTATGAAGTGATCAGTTTCATAGCGATCTTTGAAGAAAGCATGTTCCAGAAGAGGAATTGAACGGAATGATAATTGTTCCAAAATTCAAACTAAAACCTTTCGATAGTATAACAAAAATATCATAATTGCATTTACTAACTGTTTATATCTCATTCTTTTTGTAAACATGCAATGCGTTGCCCAGTATGGCAGTAACAGCAGAATTTTTCCCGCCCATCTTTAGTCACAGAAGAATTCAATTATTTCCTAGAACATCGTCACCCAGACCTGATTTGAAAACCACAAGCGTTAAATTAACTGCAAGAATGAAATAAAAATGTTCAAATAATTCATCTTAAAATTATGTTCGTCCTTTTTTTTCGGTTTTCGTATTAAATTTTCATTCGTAGTCTGGCCGTAAGAGACATTTGGACTTTTCAAGCAGATAGATGCGCGCACGAAATTTTCTAGGGAAGTAAAAACGCAGTTCAAATATGATGAACTATTTTCTTTCCAATTCAAGCCCCAGAAATTGTCATAGTCAATTATAACAGTCAAGTAATTAATGAAACTCGGTTTCAATAAAACCAACCTGGTGTGAGTCACAAGCTTCATCGAAACATTCAACTTCTCCATTATTCATTACCCTAGATTTAACATTTTGAACTTTAATTTAGCAAAACTTATTGCTGTCACTAGCTATTCCATGAGAAATTCGACTGAATATTTTATGTCGTCCTCACATCTTTACGACTCCAAGTTTTTAGTGAAAAAGAACTAAACGATTCGCAGCTTACATGAAAGCATTTGAGCGAAAGAGGGCGAAAACATCGCATTATGAAGAGTACAATGAGAATTCCCCCATATGAAGAGTTCAAAGATTTATGTTGAAATTAAAAAGGTTGTTTTGCAGCAAATATAAACGTTTACGATCGACGCCCTGTCGAGATACGCGGGTCGAATTTGAAAGGACACTCTCGTTTTATGCCGCAACAACTTTTATAGAAATGCTTTCTCCTGAATACCCGGCGCTGTAGGAGGTTAGGGGCCATAAAACCTTGGTGTAGAGATCAGTTAAGCTTAAACAGAGAGATTGCCTTCAGCTTCAGAACAAAAACGATCAGTAAACAAAATAGGACCATGTCATTAATCCTGCTCGAGAAGATTCTGTTAAGCGTAAAAAATACATAAAACAGTGTTTAAACGAAAAATTAGGACGTTCGAGAACAATTGAAGTGGATACGTGTCTAAACGTTTCAATAAAAATAAAAAGTGACCTATTTCATCGAAATATAAATTAATTAATATAAATTTTTCCTTTCCTTCGTAATAACTCAGACCACACCCGTAAATACATATCTTCAACACGGAACCTAATAGAAACTAGCTTCAAATTCAATCCTAGCTGTCATAAAACTTTTGAAGCCAATTGTTTGCAAATTTAACCAAGCAATCAACTAGTGGAACAAAGGAACTGGTTTAAAAGTTTTCTTCAGTGAGGGACTGCTGGCGCAATCTGGCAGGAGTTCCAAGCAATATTTTTCAGAGGTGAGGTCTCAACACATATTGTGCTAGAAGTATTGATCGTCCCCACATGATACGAATTGAATTCTTCAATGCTCCAGATATACTACAAATTTATTCGATTACGATGAACATAGAAAAAGTGAGTTCTAAACTTTGGTCATAGTTTTTTATTGTGCGTCAGTTGGGCGCGTATTACAATCAAGCTTTTTTACTGAATAAAGAGTCTAATTTTAACTTTTTCCAATATTTCAACCCTTCGTTAATATATATACATGAAGGACCAGTAATTGAGTTATGTACAGTATTCTAATCATATCTTTTACGGAAATTTCATTCCATTAGTTCAAAATTTAATTTCCAGTAATGCATATTTTAATGAGAGTTTCCTTCCTAGACTAGAGAACACTTGTTACAATATTAATACAGTGAAAATTTTAACATTTCTATACACCGCAGCATTTCACGATTCTACTGCAACAGTTAATAAGTAGATTTTTAAAAAAACACGATACAGTGGAGCCATGAAACGTATTCCTCTACGCAGCGAGAGTATACCGCCAGAGTATACGAGAGTATACCGCCACACAGCATCTTTGAACGATGGTTCCCGGCGTTTCTCCGACAATAAGCGTCAGTGATGCTTTATTCCCCCTACAACTTGTGTTTAAACCAACTGTCATTTAGTCCTCGAATTTGTGTCCACTTGAATTCATTTGCAATATATTATAGGAACGTCCGGTGATTTCATCACTCCCTGTTGTACTGTCAGTCAAACTAGACTCGCATCCATTTATGAGTGACTACCGTGAGAACTCTGTATTATGGAGAAACCAGAGAAAAAATTAATCACGAAATCTTCCAGCGCGCATAGAAGCATCACTCTTAAAACAATTTCACCCAGTACAAGAGCGACACGGGGGTAACCCGTGAGAAGTGATTACTAGTAGGTAGAGGAGTGACCAATCGAAAACATATCACCTGTAGACAGGCGTGTCGCCCTTAGAGATGAGCACGAGGATGGGGGAGTCGTCAGGCTGGGGAGCCGTCACGTCGCAGGGCAGGAAGACGCTGCCGTCTATCACCGCCCACTGCTCCGTCAGGGGACCTGCGGCACCGACCCATACAGCTTCAGGCACTGGTTAATGTTTATTTGCCATGTACAGTATTCCCTTCCAGACTCAGGCACTGGTTATTCCTCATTTATGATGTACAGTATTCCTTGCCAACCTCAGGTACTGGTTGTACTTCACTTGTGATGTACAGTATTCCCTGTTTACTGTATCCATTCAATTGATAACACCTTTCGTGTCTGCTGGAAATATATTGCCTTCGACTGAAACTTTGTGACTTTTGCCGCGGACATATAAATATGCAATTAAGGATGATTTCATGATAATTTTTTATTTCGCTCCCATTAGCAGCCTATTGATAAGATGTCACTTTAATAGAACATTATTCATTTTTTATGACTCAAATCACCAATCTAAGTTCCATCTTGGGCACTTCATTGGGTATAAATTGAAGTGTAAATTTAGAATTTAAATTCGCTATTTCACGAATATCAAATTTAACTGTATGATCCTTATCTAATAATAATTATTGGAACTAACTGGAAAAATCTGTAACATGATATATAAGGATTTTATGTTGAAGTTTATTCCTTATTTACCAGACCGACAGAAACACATTATTGCCAATAAATCATCTCAAATGAATCAAGTCTAATACTCACGTGTTTCACGAGTACAGTTGAGAAGTCACAAATGAACCACCGTTAAAAAAATTTACGCATGAAAAATGGTTTCTTTTCCAATGAGGCTATACGAACACACTCTCTCAGAACGAAAGCAAAATTTAGTGATGGCGTCATCTTTTGCTACAATAATTGTTGACAAAATGGGCTGAAAATTACATTAGGCTGGTGTTTAGTTGAGTATCTGAAAATGCAGATACGATCAAAAAACAGAAAAAAAGCATTTAGCAAATGAAAAAAATTCTACTATTCATTAAGCACGATGCTGAAATCATGCAAGAAAATGACAAGGGACTACAACAAATGAGATAATTACAATTCATAATCGGAAGCTTATTGCGCACACCTGAGTGAAAATTACACTACCAATGGATAATTTCGAGCTCCAACTTAAATTTAATGGAAAGTTACCCACTATTTATCGTTCACAATTTTCATTTACTTATAAAGAATTTATCTTTCGGTTTCAGCAAACACCTTTTATTCTCTGGTGCAACACAGGAAAGTTTAAAAGACTCACACCTGGTAGGTATGACCATTGTTCTAGAACTTTGTCTTCCGATAGATTTTTATTTTCCCCTTGCGTAATCTAAAAAATTATTGTGCAAGTACATGTTTCTCCCCACGGCAAAATGTGTGAACACATGTGTGTATTTTTCTCTATTTGTTGAATTTCATAGGCTCGCTAGTAATATCAATGAAAGATGACAAAGACTCCTACTGTGACCTGACGTATTTGACACAGCTTTCAAAGCCAGCATTGTATACTGATGTCAAGATTTTCCACTCCACTGTGAGACTTCTTGATTTCCACAAAACTAACGGAAATATATTTCGTGAAATCAAGTGTCTAATTTTATGGAAATCATAGTAACTCTCAAGTGAGAGTGGCTGATGGTAAACTTTTGAGCAACTTGGAGCCGTTGGCATTTCTATAATAATTTTCGATGGCTATCACATACCACGCAATGATCTGAAGATCTCGATTGTTTTGGAAGAAACTTGAAAAGTAACGCGGTCAAGTGAGTTATTCAAAACTGAAAATGAATGTATGATTATACAGAAACATATACTTCAAATTTTCAATGCGCACAACGTTCTTTTATATGGTTGATTTTTCTTAATATTTAGGTAATTATGAAAAAATTGTTTCAGACAGAAAATTTGTCGTCCTGGTCGGGAAATTCCAATAATTTCAAACTGAATAGAAACCCGCGTTTTTCAAGCTTGAATGAAATTTATTTTACTTTATTTTTTCATTGAATAAAGTAATTGTGACAACAACAAATATTCATCAGTATCTAAATTGATTATATTGGTCATAAGGCACTCAACCTGTTAATTGCAGTGCAACAGGTACGCTCAGGTCTTCGGTGAGCTTCTATATACGAGGCCTGTCTAAAAAGTATCCGACCTTTGGCCAGAAAAAATATTTCGAATACCTGTCGGAGTTGGGACCCTAATCCCCTTCAAAGTATGCCCCTTGTGCTTGCACACACTTAGCCCACCGATCCTTCCACTGCTGGAAACACCTCTGGTAGTTTTTTTTAGAATGGTGTTCAGCTCCATCGTCGCATTGCCTGTTTGACTCCTTCGATGCTGACTGTTTTCTTTGATGTCCGTGGAATTGTGCATCACGAATACGCACCGGAAGGACAAACAGTGACAAAGGAGTACTATCAGGATGTTCTCCGGCGACTTCGTGATGCAGTTCGGCGCAAAAGACCAGACATGTGGACTGCGAACAACTGGCACTTGCATCACGACAACGCGCCCGCACATTCATCCCATTTGATCCGCAATTTCTTGGCCAAACATGGAATTACGACCGTTCGCCAACCTCCCTACTCTCCAGACCTGGCTCCTTGCGACTTCTGGTTGTTTCCAAAATTGAAGACACCACTGAAAGGATCCCGTTTTGAGAGTAGAGAAGAGATAATGCGGAACGCGACGACAGAGCTGAACACCATTCCAAAAGAAGACTTCCAGAGGTGTTTCCGGCAGTGGAAGGATCGGTGGGCTAAGTGTGTGGAAGCACAAGGAGCCTACTTTGAAGGGGATTAGGGTCCCAACCCCGTCAGGTTGTTGAAGTATTTTTTCTGGCCAAAGGTCGGATACTTTTTCGACAGGCCTCGTATCATAAAACTCCCAAGTACAAGAAAGGAAGTGATGGTGACTCAAACCACACACACAATTGACAGCTCACACCCTCGGTCATACATTTTGTCTCTTACTGACTGAATAAAGCAGAGAGGTGCCACAAGTCTCGCTCACACGCTGCTGTTTTGCATTGATTAAGATCATTATTCACGCACTACGACAAAAAATGCAAAAGTCTTATCGAAAATTTCCCAACCCGCAACATGTTTCTAATTATTAATTCATTTCGGGCCTGACACAAATTGCGCACTCTGCGTGTTCAAACGTAGCCGCCCTCCACTGCTATCGAATATATTACAGACTGCCTCCAATGATCATTTCAGGTAATTTCAGAAAATCCTATTTCATTATTCAGGCATAGGTCATCATAATGTCAAGCATTTCAGTTTATTGCAATATATTCCTTTGCTCTTCCAGTTAGCTCCAACATTCATTTCTCTCGCTGTGTCATAACATGAATATCTAAACGCCGTGCCAGAATTCTATTTGACCCAGTGTTCCACGTGATGCTGAGTAATAATTGAATTATAAGAACATATTCTGCTGTTTATATCAAACGATATTTTTCTGCATTAAACAAACTACACGAGAGCTAACTATCATAAAAATGATGCATCTAAGCTCCATGTCGGAATAGTTCTCAAAAATTAATTGAGGAACAAATTGAAACAGCTTTTATTTTACAGAAACTTCCTGGAAATAGTTTTTGTTCGAACTCGTGCACATGTTACGCACGCTCCAGTTTATCGACTTGTTCCAAAATTTTTTTGGTTCAATCTCTAGTTAATCATTTCAGTAGTACTCATGGCGGAATCACATTTTTTGAACAATTATGCAGCTCCGTCAGCAACACACTGGAAGATGCCTAGCGCATTGCATCAATCTTCGATTGTCATATCTGCATAGTGGCAAACACAAGATATGGTATTCAACAAAATTATATAAGCCTACCCCAATTAACGAGAGGCTACTTTTGACGCATGAGGTTGTCTTCGTTTTTCATACGTCCAAGCACTGTGGACAAAAGAAAAACGATAAAAAAGGCCACACACAAAATCCCCGAATAATTTTCTAAAGCCACGATAAGTTAATAAAATGCATAATAAATAATTATAAAATTAATAATAATGTCCAATAATGAATAATGATAATAATAAATAATAATGAATAATAATTAATCATGGTAATGAATAATGATGAATAATAATTAATAATATAATGAATAATAATGTAATATTGAGTTGTGCAAATCATTTTCGTCATTCCATTTCATCAATTTAATTCCTCACCTGCGAGAACTTTCTACCATCAGCAGTTGAAATATTTCCTACGGTGACTCATCTTCTGGTTGTCAGCATGTTATCCTCAAGCCACTGAAATTACTCCCTCTCTTTCTCCACTGTAATAACTAAATGATCAAATTTATTAACTTCTTTTAATTCCATGTTTCACTAGTGGCTTTTGCCCACCGTTCGGCCTTCTCCGAAATATTTTCTCATCTGAAAAAGTGTGGACATTTTTGTACTCTCCAACTGCTTTCAATTTTGCTCCATTTTCAATTTGTTGTATTTTTTATTAATTGCTTACTAACTATTTTATTCATCGCCATCCTACGCTGTCCATTGAATTTAAGATTACAATGAAGTCGGTTTCTTTATAGTGGTTTGTGAATTATGATTTGTCTACCTGTTTCTGGCTTGTTACATTGCAACACTTGCGAGGAAAAGGTTTAATCAGTATAAAACAAAACAACGACCAATAATTGGCTCATATTATTCTGATAGCGCAATCACGCAGCATAAAACTATTAAATCGACAGTCCTACACCCAATCTGAAAAAGCCATGGAGATTGAAGAAGAAAAAAACGCAACTGAACCCAAACACGTAACACTATTCTCGAAAAAATTGCCTTTTTGCCAGCAGCTGGGACATCAACAGGAAACGCAGCTTTCTTTCCCCTCACGTTTCCTCTCTTTAACGATTTGTCACTCGTGTTTGCCTTCCCAAATCGTTGAAATTTTTCTTAATCCGCAGGCGCGAAGAACCTGAAAAGAAACTTCATTGCCTCAAGTCATGAAGCTCTCGAGGCCTCAGCTGGAGTTGTTGTCTTAGCTTTAATGCGCTTCGGGGAGTTTTACGCTCTGCTGCAATTTATTTCGGTGCGCTGTCTGCGACAGTTTCAACAGATTTCACAACGTCAACGATACTTCAATTTTTAAAAATTGCAGTGCATTAGCGTTTAAGAAAACAGAGACAGATTGTCATTTCGTTTCAGCACACACAAGAGGGGAGTTGTAGCAGAGCGTTAAGATTTTGTCACGGTTTAAATTTGCGTTCAAGATATGAATTATCAACGTATATCGTACAGGTAAAGCACCAGGAATGCTCTTGGAATATTAACTATTTAGCTGAATCATTAAACAAAATTAAGTTTTTTTACTCGTCATAAATAAATCTATCCTAACCGATCCTATTCTAACGAATTCTATTTCAGCTTAACCAATCTTCACCTAATGTAACCTACCATAACCCGTCCAAAGCCAAACTAACTCATCCTGACTAAGACAATGAAGGAGTGAAATCCTAAAAACATGTCATGTGAACCTTTCTAGCCTACGATTATACATTCTCATCCCATGAACCTCGCTCAAAGGAAATGAAACAACGTGCCTAAAAAAATGAAAAACACCGGCGAGCTATTTTCAGAGACTAATCACTCCGCATTTCATTAGGTTATTGTAAATACTCAAAAATGTAACACTTTAAAATTTTATCATATGTATTAATTATTTAATTGCACGAGCCATTTTGAACTTCAACAAGCAAGAAACCAACCGGTCTGTTCACAACAAGCTCCGACCAGCGAGCTCAGTGACCCTCAGATAATGCGTTCTGTGGGTGGAATCCATTCCATGCTGACATTTGAAGCAGGTCAGCAAAGCTGTCTCAAATATCTTACGTGCACAACAAAAAGGTTGAAACGCAACTGAACTGAGTAAGACCAAAAGCAGAGGGAATGAGTTTCCCGTAAAATGATGTTTGAGACTAACAGTTGGAACTGTAAATACAACGTCAATTAAATTATACCTATAATTGTTTTCTGGCTCCCGCTTTCGCTTAGTATTGTAATATTTTTGCTGTAATAGTTTAACAACAAAGGCAAATGAAATCACTGCTGAAGAAGAGCAAAAGTATGATCAAAGTTACTTTCACATGAAATTAGTCTGCTATTAGCAGCGCGTTGCTCCAGTCTATTCACTGTTGCACAAAAAAATTGTTGCACAGAAATAGTGGTTTGAACCCCCATTCCTAATTCATCAAATCATTTATAAAAGACGCATTAAAAGTGAAAAGTCAATTCTGTGAAGAAAGTTATGAAAGAGACTTGTAATACCAATTCCTTAAACCTTCAATATTTGCAGTATTGAGCTTCTTTACATTTAGTCTTGCTGCTTATACTACAAAATCCCTTGCCACTACTCAAAATAATCTTACAACTAATAGCATTACTGAGCTCAATTAAAATTAGTCTGCAATATATTTTTTCGTTAAATGAATGCAGGTGATCTTTTCATGGTATTTTTTGTGCATAAACTGTAAAATTTCGCAGCAATAATGAGGCTCGGTGCAGCATGGAATTTGCACTGTTTCGGACGTTACAATTATACTAAAGATGTAAAACTCTAGTACAGGGAAGAAGAAGAAGAAGCGAAATGAATGACTAAATATGTTTTTCATTTTCGAATTTTAGGTATAAACAGTGGAAAATATTAAGTGTCCACACACAGAATGTTTTTATTCCAAGCCCAATTTTCAGGTCCGAATATCATTATTGCGGGAGAAAAACTTAATAAAATTAAATGGAGCAAATATTTTTTCAACTTCATAGCTCAAAATAATAAAAATAGCTTGAAGCAGTCCGAAGCCTGAGTGGACTGCCTCACTAAAGGTTAAAATCTTGCTCTTCGTTCTCACATTCCGATAGTTCCTCGGGGAAACAATGCGTACTGCTACTTAGGAGAATCCATTGGAATCTAGTTCTTTTGTCTTGACAATTTGATGTCTTGTTTCTTTGAATATATGTTTACCGTTCTTGGTAGGTGCGAGGCAGAATGAAAATTTCCGTATTTCTTTTGTTCGACGTTGACTGCGAGAGACTTCTCGTGTCCGGAGTTGACTGTGAGTTACTTCTACTGTGCGATGTCAACTTTGCGTGATGATATCATTGCAATCTCATCTGAAGTTTCTATACCTTCGGTCCATAACAATAGAGTTGCCTAGTTTCAAATTTACTAGACAAATTGATGCATTTAAAGTCCGATGTTAGAATCATACAACCAGCTTCAGAAGCTTATAACTCATATTATCCTATATATAAAATCCTATGTTTGAAATCATGAGCTAGGGACCGTTTCTGTCCCCCTCACATCAGTGGCAGCAGCTCAGAGATAGTAAGCGCGCTGCTGCGCTCGTGGTTGGAGTTGAAGATGCACGTAAAGCCCACGGGGATTACAATTTCCCCTGCACTAACGCAGTGCACACAGCACATGAAGCTTTTGCGTCTATGTTCAAACCTTATACTTTACGAATTATCTTCCTGAATGGTTGCCTGAAACAGCTATGATGAATGGTCGTGTGCATGAAAAAATAGCATGGATAATTCAGTCAGCGTATTCCTAAAACACTGCTGAAGAATGCATGTTACCTAGAATGATTCATAGAATGAGTGTATTGGTTACCTGGAATAGCAATGAAATATGGTTGTTTATAATGGTTATATAGTACTGTGGTCTAGAATAATTATCTTAAATACTTGTCCAGTGAGGTTTTCTGCAGTAGCTGGGTATATGTAAAGGCTGCCTAGAATGACTGTGTAGAATTGTTACCTAAAACAAATACTCAGAGAGACCTACATGATAATCGAGAAGTTATTGAAAAGGATTGACAATCAAATTGCATGGAAAAATGGCATAAAATTTCTCTTCAGGGTTTTTCTTTGGACGCTTTCCCCGGAAATTTCAGAGCGATTTCGTGCGCCCAGTCAGTTGTTGTGGTCAGGGTTTGCGGCAGTTGGAACAACATCACGAGATCTGCTTGCAGAAACTTAATATTTTGGTACGTGTATTGGCTTCCGTTGAGGATGTCTTCCAGTTTGATGATAGCTTCCTTGTGTGAATACAACGTCACTTCGCTGACACCGAGCACAGGTGCTCCCAAATAACTTTTTTATTCAATAATTTAAGCAGACTTTACTGGTAGGAAGAATTAGATCGTTAGGGCTACAGATTTGTCGAAAGGTTGGCTGATAAATGAATAATCACAGAAAATAAACGAGTTTGCTTCTTGATATGTGTTCTGAAGAATTTTTATTTGATTTACTATCCCATTTGACTCACGCGTTGCACAGCCAACCAATGGAATTTGCATTGTACTTTCCTTAAATGTATGTACATATTTTCTCAGCATTTAAGCTATCGCTGGTTTATGAGGATGGTCCCTAGTATCGACTCTCCATTATATTGAAATCTCTTACTATCTGTGGACTCCATGGGAATTTACGATTGTATTTAAAAAAGACAAATGCAGGTTTTTGTGTCAGGATATGAGGCATTGAAATCGTCAACCAGCTCACTAAGATTTCAAGTCCAGCCTTCAACTCTCAAGCATTTGCGATTTCCACTAATGACGTTATCTTCGATTGTAGCTCATAAATCATACGTTGAGCAGACATCTCCTGTTATTTATCATCTTTTACTTTCTCCTTCAACAACTGCTTTTCCTCTCACTCCTGTTTTTGCCATCGTTTTACATGCCTCTTTTTCACCACACAACTTTTCCTCCTTTTTCTTTTCCTTTCATCATCATATCATCTTCCTCCTTCATTTCCTCTTTATTCTTCTTTTCATTATTTTCTTCGTCATCACGCTTATCTCCCTAATTCTCCTCCTTCTTCTCCTCTTTTACCGTTTCTTCTTCATCCTTTCCCCAAGTATGAACGATGAAGTCTCCTTTTCGACTGACGCAACTGTGATGACCACTCATCCATCAGGTCTATTCGTATTCAGCCAGGAGCGGCTCTTATAAGTGAAGATAAAGTCACATTGACGGCTCAGTCTTGGAATATATTGCAGAAAAAGTAAAAATTTTTTCATGGGTGATTCTCAGTTGATCGCTTCTTGCAACTGTTTCGAATAAGAAGGGCGTCAAATAAATTTACTTAAATAGTGAGATATTGGCGTCATGTCGGCTATCATTCGATTTTAGTTTTTTTAAGAATGCCTGACATAAGCTGGTTTTTCCAGCTTTTTGTTGCAATTTACCCTTTTCAGTATCTAATGTAGCGTTCATGAGGAATTTGTTTGACTATCGACGCAATAGTGAATAGTAAATCTAGAACATGTGTAATTCCGTTTCTGTTTCAAAAAATGCTTATCTCTTTCATCAATTTTTTACAACATATGTATAGTCCGATCATTTTGAATTTCTTTCGGTTGATAACTGTATTTAAAGGTACACGAACAGATTTTCTACGTATAATCTAAAGTTTCACGCTAAAGTTTCACTACACTAAAGTTTCACCACACTAAAACGAGAAATTCATTCTCTTTAGCGCATCGAGTAATAAAACTCAGATGAGTCTGAAAACGCCTAAAATAATTCTAAGCGTCCAGATTAAAGAGGGACGTGTCATAGCGTAGATTTGAAGCGGGAAGCCTCAGGAATTCTGAATTGACTTTGAATAGCAGAATATTGCGGCCTAGTGCTTTCACTCTGTTGCATGGGATTTTTCGACAGGGCTTTCATGGTGAGGAAATTTGCAAAGCAATCACAACAGATTGAAATGGAGATAAAGTGCGGAGTACATTCGGAGTGATGCTGTCGACAAGATGAGATAAAGTAACGGCGAACTTCCTGTACAGGTATTGGAGGTCGGAAATACAGTGCACGATGTGAAAGGTCTGTTTATTAAGGGAGCCTCGTTACAACTGAACCTCATGCGGGGTTGACCATTAGACTAAACTATCTTCAAGTAAAACATGACCAATAAAAGTAACTCCTAGGCGAACACCGTACATCTTTCCTTTTTATTAAAAGAAGCCCGAGTATCTTTATTAAAAGAAGCCCAACGATCGAACTGTATCTCTACACGTTATTCGGTACATCAATCTTGATAAGTAAAATGAAGTATAATTATCTAAGCAACTAGCTTCAATCAAAATTCTTAAAAGTTAAAATGCAACGTATTTTAAAAGGACATCTTCGAAATTTAATGAAAATGAATTTCTATCACATCCCAACTTGTAGTCTTTGAACAGGTTTAACTACTCTACCGAACCTAGTAGTTACAAGAGGTCTTGCATCCTGACATTCCTGATCTTGAGCGTGACTCGAGTCTGACGTAGGACTCCGAGTGTCCTGTGGCCCGCGGATACAGCCAGGGCTCCCCCCACACGCACCACCGCCATCTGTCTCTCCCCCCTCCTTGTACTCATCGGGAACAACTTTGAGGTGCCTGCGATGTCTCACTGCATACGCATTATCCCCCAATTTAGCCAGAGGCGTCTCCGTTGTATCGCTCCAATGTTTATCTTTCGGAAGCTTTACTCTTATTTTCTGTCCAGGCTCGATAGCAGGTAACTCCCGCACGCCATGTCTTTTATTGAAGTTTTCTTCTGATATTTTCTTCTTCATATGATCTCTGTGTTGTACTGTTGTAATCTCTGGCCACTGGGGAACAAGATTGGCAGGCAGCTGGGGCAGTTTAGTGCTTAGTTTTCTGCCCACGAGCAACTGAGCGGGGGAGCAGCCAGTGACGTCCAGTGCCGTGGTACGGTAAGCCAACAGAGCTGCCCACGGGTCCACGCACCTCAAGAGTCCCTTCGCCACTCGCACAGCTCTCTCAGCGCATCCATTACCCTGGGGGTGATACGGGGTAGAATATTCATGGATAAAGTCACATTCACGGGCAAATTTCTTAAATAAACAACTAGTAAATTGAGGTCCTCCATCTGATCGTAAATAGTCTGGTATGCCGAAGGTTGCAAACATTCTTTTCAAATTTAATATTACAGTTTCACTGTCGGCACGCTCCAAAGGACAAAATTCAATCCACCTACTAAAATAATCTACAACAATGAGATAAACAATTCCTCTAAATTCGAACAAATCTGCCCCCAATTTATTCCAAGGTAAAGGTGGCAACTCTGAAGATTTCATCGGTAACGCCCTATTATTTTGTGCATACATTTGACAATGTGAGCAGTGACTAATAAAATTTCTCAGTTGAACGGTAATAGATGGCCACCAGACTGAATCATTTATCCGCTCAATACATTTATTCAAACTAAGATGACCTTCTGAATGGATGCGATTTAAAATATCATGTCTCATACTAGATGGAATAACAAGTCTGTTTTTAAAAAGTAGTAGCGAGTTGTTAACGATCGATAAAAAATTTCTTACTTTAAAAAATTCTTTCAGCTCTACTGGAACCTTCGAAGTTGGCCAACCCTCTCTTGTATATCTAATAACTTTTCCTAAAGTATCATCCAATACCTGTCCTATTTCAATAGCTTTAATTCTCTGATTAGTAGCAGGAAGATTACTTATTACATCGTTCACATAAGACGAAACTTCGCATATTAAATCAGAAATATGGAGTTCTCCTGAATTTTCCCTGCATCTGGAAAGGGTGTCTGCGACAACTAAATTTTTACCAGGCACGTATTCAGCTATAGGGTTATACCGAGCTAATCTCATTAACAATCTTTGACACCGGAGAGGAACATCAGGTAAATCTTTTTTATTTATAAGTGAAACTAAAGGTTTATGGTCAGTTTGTAGCCTAAACTCCAATCCGCAAATATAAACATGAAATTTCTCACAGGCCCAAACTGAAGCTAAACATTCCTTCTCTATTTGCGCGTAGTTGATTTCCGTTTTTGTGAGGCTGCGTGAACAATAGCTAACTGGACGCCAAATATCTTTTTCTTTCTGGAGCAACACCTCCCCTAACCCATAAGAGCTAGCGTCTGCTGATACAATTGTTTCTTTAGATGGATCAAAATATGCAAGGACAGGAGCCTTCATTAAAAGATTCTTAATATTTTTAAATGCGCTTTTCTGATTTTCATCCCAAATATATTCTGTATCCTTGGACAAAAGATCATTTAGAGGTTTCAAAATAGTTTGAGCGTGAGGAACAAATTTTGCTAAAAAATTTACCATTCCCAAAAACCTTCTCAGCCCTTCGACATTCCTGGGAGCTTCCATATTCTGAATAGCGTCTGTTTTTGCCGAGGATACCTGAATTCCCTTCTCATTTACTCTATGTCCCAGAAATTCAACATCATTAGTTTTAAAAACGCATTTAGATTTGTTCAATTTCAAGCCCGACAATTTTAATCTTTGCATTACAATCGACAAAATTTTATCATGCTCCGCTTCAGTCCTAGCGAACACTAGGAGATCATCCATATACATAATTACGCCTTCAACATCACGTAAAAGCTCGTTCATTTTACGTTGGTATACTTCTGGTGCCAGATTAATCCCCATGGGCAACCTTTTAAATTTATATCTACCAAACGGGGTAATGAAAGTTGTTAAAAGTTGCGAATCCTTTGAAATTTGAATTTGATAAAATCCTGATGCAGCATCAAGCTTTGTAAATACTTTGGAGCCGGACAATTTATACGATAATTCTTCAAACGTAGGAATTTGAAAATTTTCGCGTTTTAAACTCTGGTTGAGTTTTCTAAAATCCACGCAAATTCTAACTTTCTTTTGACCGTTCGCGTCAGAACCTTTAATAACCGGAACAATGGGACTTACCCACTCGGTTGGAACAGTGACAGGTTCAATGATTCCCTCATTTACCATTTTATCCAGCTCGATTTTAACAGGTAATCTTAAGGGGACTGGTACACGTCTACTGACATTGATAGCGCATGGGACAGCATTTGGTTTCAATATGAACTTTACTGGCTCAGTGTCCCACTTACCGAATCCAAAAACAGATTCGACATCATTTACGAATTTAATTATTCCCAACTTAACTGCTAAACTTCTACACGGCAAATTAGCGGAGTAGTTTCCCGGCTGAAGCACATAACACGTCACCCATTCAATTAAATATTTATATTGAGTACAAGAGAACATTCCAAATAATTTTAATTCACCATTTGGAGTAAAAAGTTTCCTATCTGATCTTGAAATTTGACATTCGCGAGATATAATTTTATACGTGTTGTAGTTAACTACGTTTACGTCGGCTCCTGTATCCACCTTAAAAGAAATATTTGACACGGAAGCCAAAGAAACTAGAACAGCCCAATTCAAAGATTCCCTATCTATACATTCACCTAGAGATGCAGGGTAGTTGTCGCTGGGATCAGCCTCGCGCTGACTGCAACTGGAAGCCTCGATCTGACCAATAACAGCTCTCGTAGTGGCCTCCGACGAATTGGCGCGCTTGCAAACTTTGGAGAAATGATTCTTCGCATTGCAGTTATGGCATTTCTTCCCATATGCAGGACATTTTCCCTTTTCATGAAATGTACCACAATATCCACATCGCTGACTCCTATTTAGTGCTGCAAATGACGAGGTAAATTTCTTCTCTTCCTTTACCCTAAAAACGTCCGACGAGGGCTCCATGGCTCTTTCCTTCTTTCTTCCATCTCTGACTTCACAATAGGTCCGTGAAAACTCGAGGACTCTGTCCAGCGTAAAATTTTCTCTATCAGACAGATAGAGGTGCTCTAACCTCTCGGCTAATTCTTCATTCCGAATTCCCGCGATGAACTGATCCCTTATTCTCTCTTTCAGTAGACTTCCAAATTCACAGTCTTGAGCAGCAGTGTACAAGGCTCGCAAAAAACATTCTTCGTTTTCGTCAGCTCTCTGCATTCTACGCTGGAAATTCCTTCGGTGCCTGATAATATTTACTTTGGGTTTAAAATACTTATCAAATTTAGTCAGCACTACATTAAAATCCGTTCGCTCACCCTCGTTGAATGAGAATGTGCTAAATATTTCTTCGGTTTCGGGACCCATCACATACTTGAGACTGGCTATTTGCACCTCGCCATCTTCTTTGTGAAGCTTAGTTGCAAGTCTGTACGTTAGAAACGATGCTTTCCAAGCATCCCAACGGGGCTCAAGAAAGTTTAATGGAGCAGGCGTGCGATAGTTATTAGACATCCTCACTCGGGGCACCATGTACAGGTATTGGAGGTCGGAAATACAGAGCACGATGTGAAAGGTCTGTTTATTAAGAGAGCCTCGTTACAACTGAACCTCATGCGGGGTTGACCATTAGGCTAAACTATCTTCAAGTAAAACATGACCAATAAAAGTAACTCCTAGGCGAACACCGTACACTTCCGTAGTTGTAAGAGTTATCTAACATAGCAAATGATTTGATAAAGTGAGCATTTTAAATGAAAGTACCTTAAGACGACTCCTACAATCTTGTCGTTTCTCCTTTATTATTATTTTCACTGCTGATAGATTTATAAAATGTGCCACAAAAATAAACCGAAAGGTGAGGTTTGATAAGGAAGTTCAGTGACAAAACTTAATTCAATCAGCAGAATTTGAGGGGCTGCCGAAGTGATTTGTGAACTCTAGAATTTACAAGCAAAACAAACTAGTTTCCCCTGACGTTTCAGTATTGCAATAAAAATTGCAACCCAAATTAAAACATAAGCAATCAGTATTATGAGTTTCAAAGCTTACGGCTTTATGCAGGACCAATAGTCACAAAAAAATAAAACCTCGACAGCAAAACTTATCCCAACCTATTCACTTCCGGCATACCTTGAATCGATACCACGAGCACTGCGCATATCACTTAGAAACAGGGTGATGTGTACGACAAAAACTTCTACGAGACTGACTAATGAAGTGCCACACTCCAGGCTTCTTCTCAGAATTTACTGACAACCTCATCTCCGTGAAAAAACGAGAATAATTTTGCGCGCTTACAATTCTCTCTAATGGGTTGTGGCGATGATGAGAATATTTAGCTAAAAGCGAGAGAAGTAAAATTGAAACGTGACTTTTTAATTAAAAGCCCTGTTCAAGTGGATTGATGGTACTCGATGAACCTCATATGATAAAAGCGAGTCTAAAATAACGCAAGTTTGCGTTTTGGATCCCGTGATGTAGGGAAAGCAGCATCAGAGTAATCAAGCAGCCCAGAGCCTGTAATTCTTAACAGCAGTCTCCGTGACTGAGGCTTGCAGATCAAATACAATATGCATGACAAAAGGAGTCTGCCTTGTAACTCAGCAGATAAATATAAGTTTTAGACACTCTCTAACCCCAGCAATATTATTCACTAAAGACGCGTCTCGCATTCAAATACTGATAGTCAAAGCCTATAATCAATGGGACTATGGCCTGCAGTGTGAGTGATGCAATTTGTTTTGTTTACCCCACTGTCTGATACGGGCAGTAGCAACATAACATGAACTAAAGAAAACTTCTCTGAAATTTTACGTAAGACGAAAATTATTATTTCTCTATTCGAGGTTAAATTTCGGATGCAAGAAAAATCCTTATGTTGAAATATTATCGGTTTTAAACATTAATAATATTGTTACTGGATGTAGCGAGAATACATTCATCTCTTTCGTCACCTTTTGGATTTCTGCTATTTTCTCTGCGAGAGCTTTCCCAGCGTCTTGACACAACGAGTCTAAAGTGCTGATATTGAGCTCCATTGAGTTCTCCTCATTAGTGATAAAAATGTAAGTTGGTTATCACGATGGCGCACTGAACAGAAAATAAAAGAAAATTGCACTCCTAAATTGACGAAGTACGCATCAATTCCGCGTTCATCATAGAGATAAGAGGCCTCTTCAGTCTACGAGCCTCTCAAAGAATTCGTGACCCTGAGAATCATTTTCTGTACAAAAGAGCGGTGCTCTGTCTCTTTCTTAACAAGCCTAGAAAGTATCTGAACACGAAATGCATGAATACATTCTTGAGGCCCATGAAAAAATCCATATTTTAGAAACTTCGATTTCACGAGAACACTAAATTAAGATTTGAGAAGCATCAATGTATACGAGCGTCAGTTAAATTCTTGCATTCACAGGATTTTAAATTACTGGTGTGGATAAACACGAGGCAAATGAATAGCTTGGGGAGGGGACGTATCCATAAAATTGATTCCCTTGAGATTGAATTTTCAAAATCTGGAATTAAAATTCATACCGTAGCAGAAACGTCCTAAGTAATTTTTTTAAAACCAATTCGACTCTCAAACCTTTGTTGGCTTGTGTAACAATAATTCCACAAGATGGTACTCTATAAAATTCTCCGAAAAAAATTCTGTCCTCCAGCTGTCACCTGTAGCATGGCACAAAAAGCGGTGTGCACTGAACTAAACTAAACAAATTGATGCATTGAAAGTCCGATATTGGAATCATACAACCAGCTTTCAGAAGCTTATAACTCATATTATCCTAAATATAAAATCCTAAGTTCACCCTAAGAAAACCCTACTTAGTTATTTGAATACTAAATTGAAGAAAATAGTGTCGTATTTGGGTCGTAGCTTTTATACATCAGTAGATATCAGAGTGTTTTATTAAAATAGTTGTACGACTGAGTATGGTTTTCGGTCGGAAGGAGCCACCGGTGTAGTGGATGGCTTTGGTTTTACAAGTGCAACTACTGGATGCAGTCTTACGTTGGTAATATTGAACTTCAACAGTTCATCAGCCACCGCCGACTTTCAAGAAGTTCTCGTGTACTTGACACTACATCTTATTCAGCTATTAGATATCATTGTAAAAATGTATAAGTCCATTCAAAAGTACTAATTTCTCAGCCTTGCTTAGTGCAAATGATAACCAAGATATCAGAATTTAAGAATCCTATTCGTTTTTACTCACAAACCTAATCATATAATAGTTCTGCTTGTTCCTTCCTTATTTAGTTCTTTAGTGAGTTAGTCCGTCAGTTACGCCGTTGTCCGAGTTTGCAGTCTCATGCATGGTACCGAATTCCTCATTAAAAGATGGCCTTTACATCAACTGATATGTTTACCATTTTATCAGGACAGGTTCGGTTAGGATAGGTTATGATAGATTAGGTTAGAATAGGTTAGGTTAGGTTAGGTTAGGTTAGGTTAGGTTAGTAGAGGTTGTGATAAGATAGGTTAGGATAGGATAGGTAAGGATAGGTAATGTTGATGGAATTTATTTTCGGGTCCACCTAGCGGAACGATGAAACAGTCTGTGAAATTTTCACGGGTCCTGCTAGTCTCTATAATTACACTAATGCTGTCTAAATTAACCGTCGTTGCATCTACTGATGTAATTCTGTTTGTGCGAGTTTGGATAAGGGTATTCGTGTGTGCGGATGTGTGTGAGGGAGTGTCTACTATGTTCCTGAATGTGACAAAACCACGTATTTTAAGTTTAAGGAAAAGTGTATTTCATTTGGTTGCATTGTGCCTTATTTTGTTTTGACTCGTCTTTATTTCAGTATTGAAAATGAAATTTTCCAGATCCGAAACGTTTGTCAACGAAATGTTCATTCACTCATAGATTCTCCTGTTTCTCTATAAAATTTATTTATCATCAAATTTAATATGCTTAACTTTTACTAACAGGTAATCAACACCTAACAGAGAAATTTAACTTGGATCTAATGATATTGAAACAAACACGCACATGATAATGAAATGACGTTTAAAACAATCCTATCCATAAAATGGACCCTTGTACAATATTAGCGCAGGTTGAAATATAACTGAACCCTCTTCGAGTAAATCGTTTTCAAGTGTTGTGTACTTCGATTCAGTGCTGCATTCTTGTAGAGTTTTTACATCTACGTAGCGTGACCCATTAAAAAATCGACAGACATGACAGTGCTCTCTTAACCCAAGGCTGCTCGTCATTGCAGTAGTTTTTTTTACTCAGAAAAAACACATTTAACTCCGTTTAAGTTTGCTACCTCTCATCTTGTAAATTGGTCCTACAAAATTTAACGCAAAGGCTCAATGACGGGGACCAGTGGTTGAGTGGCAAATTATGGCTAAGTTCTCCCTTCGTCTTACATGGAAAGTCACTGGTCTGGCATAGGCTAAAATCAAACCGTCGACTCTTCTCTGAAGGCACGCCTTCTTACATTTTTTAGGCCACGGTGACCACCACTGAGCGGCATCGAGCTACTCTTAACTTTAAGAGGCAACTATTTGTTAATTGCAGCTTCATTCAGTTAGTACTGCAGCAGCGATACACTTCAGCCTGAACTATTGGTTCCATACGAGAAGGCGTGTCAACTCTCATGCACACCTACTGTGCTGAAGGGCAGAAAACTATTGTAGCCAGTGTACCGGTTTTTAAGAGGGTAAGAATTATATGTAAATGCTGAATTTTAGATAAATATTCTGCCTGAAAGATAGCCCAAAAATATACATTTTCCAGACAGAGAGTAGTCCAAAATGATAAAGGCGTGTTAGACTGCCTTCGTACAGTAGGTATAACATTTTACGGACTTATGGACTTTGTGATAAATTTGGGTATGGTACTGAAATATTTCGACTTCAACTTCAACCTTTACCACGGAGCTGTACTATTGACAGGAAAAAAAAAATCGTTCAACCTTTGTTCGACCCATTTTATTTTAGACACGTGAGAACTAGGTGCGAGTAAACATTCACTGAAACGGGCATTCAGGTAGTGAACTACGATATGTAATTAATCTTAATATTCTTTTTTGATAATTTTTCAATCTTTGAAATTCACCAAAGTGGGAATGCAAACGAACCATTCCCGATATAACAGATGTTGGAAAGGCCCTTCAGAGAAATCAAGGTTTCTGACATAATTTTCATTTTTATTTACTGGAAAAGAAAATATTGGGCAGGAATAAGAAATTTCCATTCACATTTACCCCCTGCTTGCATCAAAACATCTGCAAGCAGTGTAAAAAAGTTAGCATTCGTAACGCTTTCTTCATTGGTCGTATGAGCGCCAGCTTAGAGGACAGTTGAGTCCTTATCACTTAATGAGCGCTGCAGGCTTGGCTAAGATTGTCAAGTCGGTATTTTTGTTGCAAAGTTTAAGAGTATATTTTTTCGAATGAAATTCCGAGCAAAGTTCCCTGAACATCTGACAACCTTGCGGGGTAACAAGACGCTGGACTTTCTTTTCAGCCAAAATTCATTCGGAAAAAGCCAAGTTTGACACTTCGGCCCACAAAATGACTATCTGGCGACCCTAACCTCGACTGCGAAGCCGAGCCTTAGTTCATCTCACCTAAAAAATTCTCTTCTTTCATGTTCGAACTATTTTCCCCCTTCCTTTCTAGCGTAGTGCTCAAGTTTCATTAGCAAAATTCAACATCATTTACTTGATTGGCATATTAAATGTACATTCTCTTTTATGGTTGCAAGTTCATGAAGAAAATTTACAATTATGGAAGCAAGCAAGAGGCCTTGGGGCCAGAACCAAACCGAAAATCTATCCGACATGAGATAACTGCAGCCCTGAGCCCATTCTCTAGAGCATGATATTGACCCGTCGTCTTTTTCATAACTTCGACCAAAGATCTTTACATGTGCATAAAATTTTTTACTGGACTGAGTTATAAACTGAGTTTTAATGTCTAAGAAAATTACACATGCAAGCAGAAAAAAATGGGCGCCCGCTAACACGTTTTCTCAATATTTTTGACAGAAATGTAACCTCATGAATTATCATGTGAGTCGAAAACCTTGTTTATGTGTTACATTTATTCAGCTCCGTCTCACTCATGTTCAAAATGAACAGGAACTATGATGAATATTGAGTGGCAACGGTATGTCAGAATAGAAAAGTTATTATTGTTCTATCATTTACACTTTCAATAACTGTTTCTGGTAACTTCTACGTCAACACTGAATCAGTGGCATCAACTCATATAATTTCAGACAGTATTCTCAGAGTTGTCAATTATTTTACAATTTAATATTTCGAAGAGGAAATACAAGGAAATTCTACGTAAAAAGTCCAAAAACTGTACCACAAAACCTAGCGTGTTATGTATCGTAATTGTTTCTTGTAGAATGCGACAACCATCTAGATGAAAATATAACCTGTAGTTGCACAAACTTTTTTTCCCCATATTGATGTATGACATACGGAAAAATGCACAACATCCTAAGATAACTTGGCACCAGGCTTTTATTAAAAATGAAGAACGATCTTCCTTCCTGTATTAGGTTTCACTTTGCGGTGAAATAAATTTACTCCAACTCGCCCTTTTCAAGAAGCCGCCGGCTGCAGACGTTCCTCTCAAAGTAGTTTGCATCATAAATTTTAAACTTACTATTTGAACTACAAGAAGGTTAGTGTGTGTGTTAATGAGGAACGCTTTCTCAAGAAAATAATAAATACCTTTAAAGCTGCCTAGATATGTAAACACTTGTTTGCAAATTATACAACATTCGGTGTGGTTGAATTACAGAAACATAATTGATTTGACAGTATTTCAAATAAAGCGAAGATCTGAGCGCATTTTGTGTAGGAATTTGGAAAATAAGTTGCGTTGGCTGGAGGTTTATTACCTTGAGAAACAATTTTCTCGGGCTGCTCCTAAGAATAAGTAATTTTTTCACTTTATAGCTTTAACTTACGTTCAGGCTCAAATTCTTCGAATGTAGAATTTTTCAACCTCACTTCAGTCGTTCCTGTACTGGTTGAAAAAATATTCTTTATACTCAAAATACTTTAGCGTTTGACTCCGACTCCAAACAACGCTAGGCAAACTAATTATTATGGAAAAAAATGTGGGCCGCTAAAAAATTCCTCATAATGATCCCTAAGCTTCAAGTCATACAGAAGCAGTGCTGCTACCATCAGAAACGGTGAGTGGCTAGCACTTGGTTTTCTGAATGTATTGCAAGAGAAAGTTAGGATAATTTTTACGCTGCAGAAAGCATGCTGAGCATATTTAATTAAACAAAGAAAGAGTTTGTTGAGGTGCACATGCAAACACGCATTATTGCGTGCGTTTCACCAAAGCAACGTCACGCTGCTTCCACGGAACGCACGCGAAGTTTTTTTAAGTTGCTACAACATTAAACTTTCACACATGCATTTGTATGAAAATAAAATGAGGAAAAACACTTCGAAAAATCTGCCAACACTGACTAAATTAAGCTTCAATTTGTAGCTACGAACATTTGTAGTGGGATTTGCATTTTTAGGCAACATGCTCCTGAAAAAGCATGGATTTCAGGAACGAGCATGCGTGCTGATTTAGCTGAATATGTGTGAAAGTGCAATTGGTTGTCTAGGACACTTGTTCCATAACGTGAAATACAGTTCAACCATGCATACATCTTGAGTTGCAGCGGTATCATTAGTTAGTAAGCATACATGGAACAATATCTTACAAATGAAAAATGTAGAATTAAAAACAAGGTTATATTGATAAAGTTAAGTTTAGAATTCAAACAGGGCAGAGACACAAGCTCAGAAATATCTCTGGCCAATAGACGAACACCAAACATGCCATGACATGTCACGATACTCACCTTCAGGTCCTTAACGAGGGCAAGAAAAGAAAAATAATTAAAATTTGTGGAAAAATCTTTAAACACTACCATTCAAAAATTGGTTTCTACAACCTGTTACATCAAAACTTAAAACACGTTCAAACAATACACTATACAATTTTTTTATTCGATTCATGGACTGTGATATCAGGTTTGTGTTTTGGGCTCCAAATGTACGAGTATGTAGAGCGTTAATTATTTGTGTCTACATTAGCAGAAACTTCATTACTAAGATTCAAAGTAAAAAATGTGTAAATAATTCAGCTCAAAAACTATTGCGTAGTTCTAATTTGTATTCCCTGCCTAAGAGAAATGCAAATATTGTGAACATGAATGACGCATCTGAAGAGATTATACAGAGTTTGATTTTCATTTAGCAGGCTAACGGAGTGAAAATCTATAAAGTTGACGCGGAAGCACAGGATTTTCCTGTGAACGAAAGTCACTGTGGATTTCTTTTGTACGCAGCAAAGCTGGACGGTATCGATAAACAATTTTTATAGTTTCTCGATAACGTTTTATGCCTAATTTTCTAATTTGATCTTGAAAACTTCTTTTTCACGATGATGCACCCTCCCTCTGCTTTTCAGAAGTCGTATCCATGCAATTATTTGTTCTAGATTCAAATTAAATGGACAAAATAGATTTAGGATAAAACTCCTTTAAGCACTTCACAATCGCTCTTAGGTTTATATAGTACGTCCTACTACATGGACACGTACCAATGCATGCTTGGAAGGCATTTCATAAAAAGGAAACGCTGTGCACGGAACGACTCGTGGGCCGCACACTTGGTAGCGTGACTCACAGGCGGTCGATGAGGTCAAACAAGAAGAACGTCTTAATTAATTCCTTGTCCCAAACATTGCTGGGCATAATATGTCGTAAAGAGAGTGCCATAATTTCGTAGAAATATCCCGTCACACTGTAGCATACTAATGGACTATTTATCCCTTATTTATAGGCCTATTTTTTCTAACCTCATAAGAATTGGGCTCGATAAATTAAATTTTTTACTTACTAGGGTAAAAACATAAAAACAGAAACTCGAGGTTAAATAATAACCTATTTTCTACACGAAAATTTCTTCCTCGAAGCAATGCAGAAATTTTTTAATTGTTGCCTGAAATTTAGAAGCCCTTCGTTCACTATATCCATACTGCAAATTAGAATAAATAATCATAGTGCGATTGTTCACTCATTTCAGAAGAGGTTACCAGTACCTCAAAGACTGCAGAATCTTTCAGAAAAGTTTAATTTTTCTTGGATCTTGTGTTTAATATGTACCAATTCAATGAATAATTATACATCTACTTTTTGACAGTTGAAAATTTTCACGTTCATTTGAACGCATCGCGTTGAACTCGACATTCAATTTTTAAAGCTGTTTATTGAGGAGTTGTCTGATGAGAGATTATTATGATTTTGAACCAGTTTACAAAGGATGTGAGGGGTCGATTTTAAGTTTCTCCATTTCTTCTGTTTACTTTGCTTTCTTTCTTCTTTTGGTCACTGGGGTCCACTGTTGTTCATTTCCTTTTATTGTTTTAAGTCGTTATGCATGTTATTTTGTCTCCTCATTTGGAGGGGTCTGGTCATGAATAAAATTCAGGCATTAAATTTGAAACTCAATGTATTATTTCTCCCTTAAATACATTTAAACTTCAACTTTAAATAAAGACGATTCAAGATCCTAAAATTTATGTCGTAGATCGGCTTAATTTTCTTCTTGTTCATTTAGATATGTTAATGAAAATCACATGGGGCAACTGATTGGTTTTTAATCGAATTTATAGTCCTGAAATATTCGGGTAATTATTAGTGGCCAAACTTTCCTTACATTAACTTCACTCTTAAACTTCTTTCCGGTAAGAAAGTTCGTTCTTGAATCGCTTCTTATCTGGCAACATTTGACGGTTGGTGGAAAATTAATGTCTTAAATTTCCGTGAAAAACCTGTGAAATTACTTTACGCACGATAAATGTGCATCGTACTTTCTCTAATCATTTTATGGTTTTTATTAAAATGACTATTTCCTCACGGAACGTCGCGTTAGCGCGCTCTGACCGTGTCGACGCTTGTTAAGCGTCACTTCACCTCAGGGGAGATTGGCTATCAGCGGCGTTGAGCTACAGCCATTTGAGGTGGGAGAAGATGTTAATTACTGAACTTTTTTGACATAGTAAGAAATTTCGAAGTTCATCAGAGCAGTAATTTTTTTCTAACTTAGAATTTAGGATCTGGAGAAGATCGTGGAACTACTTGACTTTACGTCTGAATAAATTTGGAAGAGAAGTTTTAGGGATTGACGTACTAGACCTTCCTTTCTGATGATTTTCAACGCTTTGTGAGACTATGAAGAACCTTAACTAATATTCGATTCTAATTTCTCACACGATGTATGTATCAGTTGTAATTGGCAGCAAATGAAAATTCAGAGCTAGAACATAATGTTACAGGGTTGGATGAAATGATTGTAATCAATTTATCAATTACAACTTTCGTGCTGCTTCTCATTGATTCAGAGAGTTTGTGGAACTTTGATGGCTTCAATGTCTTCAATGTCGAACATAAGCGATCTCTCATCGGAACATTAATATTTTGATCCGTCATCAGTGTACATTGAAGTTATAAGGAGCAAATAATTAACTTAATCTGTACATTCTCAATGGATTTCTGGTCTGGAAATTAGTGTAGCTAAATCTACATAGCACTTAAAAAAACCATCAAACTCCAACAACCAATAATGAACAATTTTAAGCCTGTGGATACGAAAATAACTGTACACAGTAGATACAATGCATGGAAGAAAAGTACTCGCACTTATTAGATGCTGCGTTGGTTAAAATGTTTACTTACCAATGTACACGAAACAGTAACCAATTTCCTTACCGGTGGACCTGAAGTGGTAAATAAAAGTAAAATCTCATAACTGCTCAAATACGCTTCTCGTATGATGGAACTAAGTGTTCAAAAAATTATGGTGTTACACTTGCCCGTTCTTCAAGCACATTTTATTAATTTGGTATAATTTTGCCGGCCTCATTTCTTGACCTGATTTTTCAGTGCTCCCCAAAAATTTTCAATCGTGTTGCGAGGTAAGGCAATTGATTTGGCAGCTTGGGAACATTGATTTTGGGCTTATCAAACCATTCGCGGGTAAATTTTGCGGCTGATTTATTGGCATGTCAGTTTCCAATTATCTAAAAATTTAATTTAAAATTGATTACAAAATCAATTAAAAATTAATTCATTTAATTTCAAAATTGAATAAGTGAAGAGCAAACATGAAGAATGTCCTAACCCAAAAAACACAGAATTTTAGGACACTCAAGTTAGAGGCGTGGTGTTCATCGCAGGGTTGCCAAACTGGCTTTTCTAGCCAAGTTACTAACTAGGAACTGAACTAGGAACTAGGCCACTCAGCCTGAAAGACATCTACGCCTCTATGAGGTGAAGTTATCACTAAATTCACTCTTCAATTTTTACCTCTGATTTGTGGGTTAGGACACTCTGCATATTTGCCCTCCAATTAATTTGATTAATTAATTTAATTTTCTAATTGCGATTTAGATTATTCTCGAAAAAGAGACAATCCTGTCACCATCAATCATCGTTTCAAAGTTATGAAGTGCATCGCTGTTACGTGAGGTTATGCAACCCCACACCATTGTGCCATCACCTCTGTGCATCACAGTTGCTTTGGTAGTTAAGCTCAATGCCGGCCCCTCAGTCATCGAAAAATAACGTGAGGTATCACGCCCAAATTCTATTTAGGTTTCATCAGACCCAAGTACAGTTTTCCAAAAGATATTTCCTTTGACTGAATATTCTTTAATAAATTTTAAGCCATAATACTTTCAACGTGTCTTCCAATTAGCCCAAGCGTTTTGAGTTTGGATTTATCCGGTATAATTGCTGGGAAGTTCTCTACTGATGGGCTTGTCACCTTCTTCCGTTCCGAAAACTTCGGTATCAATTTTTTACTTCACTTAAGAAATTGTTTATTTTTAGCTTTTCCTGCACACATTTCGACGGGCAGAAATATTGATCTTTTGCAGCGCATCTGGCCTTGAAATCCTGGTTATTGAGCGATGTTTCTTAAATTTGAGCATAATTTAATTTACTTTGGATTATAATACTTTTGATACAGCAGAAATTTATGTTCGTGAGATTCCGTCCGAATGAAGTTGAATGATTTGCTTTCGGCTCATGAGAAACTCTTTTAATCTCTAAGCTTTACTGTCATGATTCCTTGGTCTCAATCACTGTCTCTTAGAACACCATTTCCATATTTTCAGTCAAAAAGTCGATTTTTTATTGCTTTAAAAGACTTTCAAAGATGTTCCCGAATCAATGTAGAAATATTAGGAACGTCTCTCAACTGCAGCGCCCCCACAGAAGGAAGGGAAGTGGGGGTAGTCAGAGATAAATAATTATTGTAGGCAATGCGACACAGCCGTATTTGTGCGACTATCTTGTTGTAATAATGTGTACATTTCAATGGTAAATCATTATTTATTTGATAAATCATTCTGTATATAACAGTAGCTTAGAAAGATCGGTCAAGACCCACACCGCCCCCCCCCCTCTCCCTCCTCCGAAAGGGAAGCTGGGCATTGGGGGGTAAAAGGGTGTTCATCTGCTTGTAAAGCAACCAAGTAGTGTTTATGATGAGACCAAGTAGTGTTTATGATGTGACCAAATAGTGTTCATGAAGTGCCCAAGTAGTGTTCATGATGTGACCAAGTAGTGTTTATGATGTTTATGTTTTCATAAGAAATACGTTACTTTTCTAGGTAAAAGTATATTACAGTTGTCCATGATCTATTTTCAGCCTATTGGGGGAAAAATTGATGTTTTTCCAACGCAAATTTTGGTGAATTTTTTCCATGGTAAAAATGGAAACTGACAACTCCCTGCTAGCCTCGCACGAGCCCCTGCTTATGTACCAGCTCCCTCTTAGCTCTAAAATGGCTACTGGTTTGATTTTCGATAATTTTTATGATACATTTTTAACGTAGACTTTCTAACTTCAATCGGCGCTCACGAAAAATGTATGTTATCAGGACTTTCATTTCCATTTCTCCGAAATTTACAGAGCTAGAGCAATGTGGTTTGCTGCATTTGAAAGTGAAATGTGTGCTCTAAAATTCCCAGGGCGTTGATTTTCGAAAAATTTTACGTGAAACTTTTTCCGTAGACTTTTTATCCTAAAAGTACAACTTTTACCCTACCTTTTCCAAAGTTTTTTATAAATTCGGAATGAATTCAAATTAAAAAACGGCTCCTAAGAATTTGGGAGCACACATTCTACTTTCAAATGCAACAAACCGCATTTCTCTAGCTTTGTAAATTTCGGAGAAATGGGAACGAATGGTATATATATATTGTTTGATTATCATAAATAACTCATTTTCTATGCCCTAATGCAAAACACTTGTTTAATAAAAGTTGTGAGGAATCTAGAGGTCTAGTAGTCTGCAAATGTTCTTGTTCTACAACCATTTTTCTACAACCATTGTTCTACAACCATTTTTCGGTAAACAACTATTAAGTACTAAATTGCAGTCCTATCACTGCTTGGGAATTTACATTGAGATACTGGCCCAACTCTATGAATGTTGGTTTCGTTGTTTTATTTTTATCATACAAGGATTTTATAACCCTAGTGTGACAATTTCTTTCTCGTTTATGACGCTCGAGAACTTTTTATGCCATTCATATTTGGGTTGGAAACTTCAGGAATTGGTGTGTGGTAGAGAGTGATTTCCGAGCTGCTTTGTACCTACTCGAATAATCTGTGTACACAAAAAGTGCGTTTTCATCATCTAATGAATGACCGTTTCAGTTTTATAAACATATGCAATCATTTACTTCCTCCCAACACACTTTCACAATTATTAACGACTACTGCAAAAGCCTGCAACAAAAGTGGAGGCTGTCTTCCAAGGCGATCTTCATCAATGTGTCACTTATGCCAGAAATAAATTTATGTACTCATACCCCTTTCCAGACTTGAAATAATTGAACTAAAGCAGTACATTATTCATGTTTTTCTCTCGATCTTTTGTTTCAGTCATTGACGCAGCAACAAAGAATATTTTTATTCTCACATTTAATATATCAAAAACGATGCCGTACATTTTTTTATTTCCATTCAAGCTTGAAATTGTAGGCTAATTTCCTTATACATCAATATACAATTAGCAAATGTTAAATTGCAAATCAATATCACCAGCTTACGTTGAATAGCATTGCTGTGTAGGCTCGTTAGCACAAATATTTTTTCATTCTTTTGTTTCCGCAATAAACCTCGTTTTTGTAAGACTTGAGAGACAATCTCTTCTCGTTTCTCATTTTGGCAAATGGGCATTACATGAATAAAGAATTTCATGCAGGTATTTCATGATGTATCATGTTCTCTCAGCTACACAACCTCTTGTTCCAAAACGTTATTTGATAACCAAACACGAAAAGTTAATTCCAATTTCATACTGCCATTTTTTTACATAATATAATCGCTGATCAAACATTAGTTTTGTGCAAACATTAATTTTTGTGTTTTACCCACCTGCGTGGGTAAAGCTAAAGCTTGTAATTGAATGTATATGTGTACGAGAGGTAATACTTAATAACAATGCCTCTGACATTCATTTCAACTCTAAACGCATTATCTTTTCATCAACTCCTGAGCCACCGCTTTGAAACATTGTTTCGTTGCATTGCTGCTGCTAAGTTCGTAATTTAATGTCCGAAATCATTAAAAAATTACAAAATAAATGTAAGCGTCATGCGTGGGACGAAATGTGATTTCTCTCGGCACTGCCAATTTCTAAAGCTTGATTGTGTGTTCAGCTTGCTAATCTTTGTATGCGCTGTGCATAATAATTTTTCTCGCTCAACTCTACCAACAATACATCGAGTGCAAAAATAATTTTTCTAAAATTTGACGACCAGAATATCCTGACGGCATATAATTTTTAGATGTTGGGTTACAAATAAGTGGCGTTAGAATATTATGTTAATTTACATTTAAAAAATATTAATTACACTCATAATACTTTAAACAACATTGGCTATGTGTATACAGTGGCAAATGTTGTTAAAAGTATTGTAAATAAAACTGCCAATATCTGTTTTGGGGGGGCAGTCTACATATGTCTGTATTTGTATGTACATATACATATATGTAAAGACTGTCCCCGAAAAACTATATCAATGTACATAGTCTTCCATGCGTGAGCAGTATTTATAAGCTTTAACTCATTCAGTAAACAAACCAAAGGAATGCTTCTAATGTTTTCCCATCAATAATTCATTCACCCATTGACATGGCTATCATGACACCTACAACCCAATTGAAAATCAAGGACGTGTCGCCGGTGAATTATGGACGAGACAGTCGATCATGTATGAATTGAAGGCGAGTCGGCCGTCTCGGCCTTATAACTCTCTCTCCCCGCTCATAACTACGCACGGTCGAGCTCGGACGTGATATTCTAAGCAGGCCAGTAATGATTTGAGGGCGCAAAATTTTCAGTTGGGTAATGGCCGTAACATTTGAGCACGGCCATCCATTGTTTGCAGCTATACAAATATCATTGAATTATCGCCGTATAATGGACGGAAGTAAGCCATGAAACGTGTGTTTTGACATTGTTGCGTACAATGCACCAAGCTAGAAACTGTACTTCGCATATTTTTTCAATTTCATGTTTTCCAAAATATAGGCAACATTGAAACTGAAGACTTCTCTGTGCTGTGCAATAAATGATTCGGTGCGTTTACTAGTGTTCATTTATAAATTTTCACCGTACATTTGTTATGGTTATGTTTTCATTTCCTTCTTCGATACCTTCTTCGATACCAGTCAAACATATTACTACAGTCCCCGCAGTATATCTATCTCTCTCAGAAGAGAAGTGCTACTTACTGAGAGGACAACGCAAGATTTCAAATTGAGAAATGAGATTCAAGAGTGAAATCAGTTTAATCACTTTTTAGTTCTAATTGCATTCTTAAGAATTTAATTATAATTTGGAAATTTCTAAAATAAAGAATAACATAAAATGAAATTAACTATTCTCGTATCATAGTGATTCAAATTATACCTAAGATTAGTTGTATTCATAAATTTTATGCTATATCGTTCTATTTTTATGGTGAAGATATCGTGATGTTGATTATGCTGATTATTTCAAGAAAAACATAGATTTCAAACAGTGCTAAGCGAAAACGTATTTTATTATGACAGTTTCTGATATCAAGTTTCTTGACGTAACCCACTGTAGCGGGTAATGAAATTTGAAGGAAACGAAATATCGCATAATATCGTTCAAATTTGGCTAATTACGTTGCAAAGAATAACATATAGTAGTACTGAAATTTTATATTATAACAAAGTAATCAAATTAATTCTCGTTTGAATAAGTAAAGCAATACAAGTCAAACTTTCCATAGTTCGCAATTCAAGTAACATTGCTTTTCAATTTCTGTTGGATATTTTTATTCCCGAAGCAGTTGTGCGTAGCTGAAGTCTGCTCTCAAGATATACGAGTGTTTGCAACATGGAAATTACACATAAAACAATGATATAACACTAATTACGTTCTGATAACATCGCGCAAATTAATCTTCGTTTGACGTTTTAAGCAAACGTCACATACCACAGCACTTAAACGTAGGCTAAAGATCGGTTATTATTTTTACTCAAATTAGAACAAAGACTTGATCATCAACGAAATATACTGAGAAGAAATATAATTATTAAAAAAAACATATGTCTGGGAAAGAAGTTGACAAATGGTTTGTCATGAGTTCGGTAAGTACGAGGTCGATGTATCGTCTATCAGTCGACGACCAATCTAAAAATTACCCTATCCATGTCATTTTAATTAAAATGGAATAACAAAAAAGTATGCTGTATTACATTCCTACTGCCTTCCAAGAACAAGAGATATATATACAATATTATTTAGTCTAGTATAAAAAACTCTTCCAAAAATTTGTTTCGAACATTTAAACGTTACTGTCTGAAAGCCAACTTACCCTAAAAATTTGCTCTATGAACTGGTTCGATCCAGTACCATTCGAAGTTTCGAGCGAGCAGTCTGTGGCATCGCACCGGCAGGCGGCGGTGCAGCTTAGACAGTTTGTTAGTTTTTAATGTCGCAAAAGGTGCTGTTACAGTGTGATTCCCAATTACTTCTTAAAAACTTTGAATATGAATTTTATTGATTGTAGTGCAGATGTTTGAACGTTCTATGTGTTGGCAAATTCAGAATTTATACTGGATGAAAGTTCTACGATTTTATGTTGATCGACCCGATTCGATCGTTACTCTCATCCGTAGAACTTTCTCGTCAGCTGGAGCGTTCAAGCTGAGTTTAATTTCTTAAAATCAGTCATGTGAAGGGTGTTTTAGTGATATTTATATCAAAGTCGATAGATTGCTCTTTCATCATATTTCTCTATTTCTATGGTAATCTAGAAATGATCCTACTTGAAAATAATTTTTTTTTGAGGAAAAAATTTAAAAAGTGCTCGAAGCTAGTTCTTCTGTCAAGTAAGATATATACTGAAGGCCGTGAAAAAAGAGCGGTAGCCCTCTCAAGGAAGTGTTACAGAATTTGCCTGTTGCCTGAAAGAAACCGCTGCAGGGGCGAGTTGGCGTTAATACACCTTCAAACATAGCAGTCGCATCAAGTAAGTATTTTATGCATATGTGAATAGTTGTTTTGAGTATTGGTCGTTTTGTGATAGGCTATACATATACCGAATATTTTATTATTTTCAAATACTTGAGTTTTAACCCTATTAGGTATAATTGTAATTTAATATAAATATAATTGAATGTGAACAGGTTATTATAACGACCTCCATTTATGGTTGCCAGTTCAATTTCTACTAAAAACTCCCATTATTTTACTTGCAATCGAAATTGTAGAATTAAATCCAACATTACATAATTTCAACCTACTTGAATTTCAACCGTGCTGTAAACCGCATCATTAACTGTAGGTTGACCGTTAACATTGACGAGTTTCCCTTTTATTTAATTGAACATAACATGACTTGTAATTACTCACCCTCACAAAGCTTAACTTAACCTTGCTCTATACATGTGCCCTGCTTTTAAATATAAAAATACATGAAAATGTTCGGCAAGAAACCTATATAGTTTCCAACATTATAATTTAGCGGTTACGTTTTAAGCAGTCATCCACACTAGCACCTATAGGGTTGGAATTGTAAATCTTCTGCCGGAAAATTTGGTAAAACTCTATTGTTAAGATGCTAAGGAGGAATAGAGAAGTTTAGCTATCAGGAAAAATGTGCTACACGTCCTTACCTTGACATATCTGGAAATATCTCATACACGTGTTTTAACTTACAGAAGAATTGGATTCATCCGAGGACTCTGAGCAAGGTGCTCAACCTGTCTCCCAACTGCTGAATTCGTTCCCGACCTAAGCCGGTGAGAATTACGTTCAGATAACGATGTTTCTTTCACATTGATATGTGCCCCTCAGAGGGATACAACTGTTGTATCTATGGGAATTAGCGCTCCCAGGGGAACTATGTGAGGGCCCGAGCTAAAGGTTAGGTAGGTCCTTTTTGTTGAAATAGAATAAGTTTTGTATTGTTACGTACCATCTTTTTTCGGGTCACTGCTGTCCTGTTTTTCAGCACCTACTACTTTCTTCTTCAACTTTTTCTTGTTTCATGATCTTCTTTCTTGGCTTTCTGTTTCTGTGCACCTTGTGCATAGATTCCTCGTTCCCTCAACTCCATATTAAATGGTGCTTTCCTCCTTCCTCTCTTGGAACGTCTTTGTCGTGGTTAAGGGAGGCTAAAACGTTCTTATATAATAATAGTAATAATAATAATAATAATGACAAAAATAATGATAATCACATTGATATGTGAACTTCGTTTTATTCTGTATTGTTTATGAGTCCGTTCATCAAAAAGAAATCTATTACAGTACATGTTGATGCGCTAATCTATTTTATGTATTGCTGATTTTATGCGTGATATTTTAGGTGCGTAATGTATTGGGACATTCTACTATTGCTTTACCTCTTTTTCTTCGATAAATCTCGATAGGAATTTGATGGAATAGTTTCTTTTCGACATATACGATGACACTATTAAAAATAGAAGGAATAAATCTCTACTTTTATTATTGTAAAAGCTGTGTGTGTAAATTCATACATTGCACTAACGTTAGTGTTTATTTTACCTTTGACCAGGGTTGCGGAGTCGGAGTCGGAGTCGGGAGTCGGAGTCGCCGGAGTCGGATGTTTAAGGGGGGAGTCGGAGTCGGAGTCGCTTCTCTGAAGTGTGGTGGAGTCGGAGTCGGAGTCGGAGTCGCTACTCTGAAGTGTGATGGAGTCGGAGTCGGAGTCGCTTTTCCGAATTTGGTGGAGTCGGAGTCGGAGTCGTTCATTCGGATGTGGTAGAGTCGTGGCTGGAGTCGCTATTTTTTGGTGTCTTCGATTCTAATTTTTGCTAAAAATTATTTATAATTCTTTAAAACTAGAAGTAAACCAAAACAGAGTTAGAATGCTTTGCTGAAAAATTTAAAAAAATACGCAATGTTTTCGTTGATCGTTTTGTTCTAAGTTTGAAACAGCGTATTTATTCCTATCACCTAATACCGTCATCTTATCTAGTCATTGAGGGTTTGCACAGATATATATGTGAAACCTACGAGTGCGAAATATAATTTTTGTACCCAGCATTAATGTATATTTTGTAGTTAAAAGCAGGAATTAGTAATTGAAAGCATCGCAAATTCATTCTGTATATTTCTGTTTTGTTCATTTTTCCTTCAATTAATACATAGGAACTGGAAAATAGTAGTAAATGTGTTGCAAGTTACTTGCAGAACATTTCAGCTGATGCAATACATTGTACTCACATAAAGAGTGGTAACTCTGTATGCTCAAAATGATGCATTGATTGATAATGATCATAAACATTTCTAGTCTTTTGGTTATGATTCATTGCCAATGAGTAGTCTTTGCCGAAACCTGAAGCTATGGTCTAGTGCACGAAGACTTCTAGTTTTTTAGTCATGTTATCAAAATTGATATGGCTTCCGTGTTTTTAAGTCAAGTTAACATGTATTAATAATAAAAATTTCTGCTCATTTCTCAAGTTATTCCTTGAATGTAATTTGGTTCTTTCAGAGTTATATTGTTTTTCACTATATCATCATCATGTTTAATTTTTATCTTCGTATCACTCCCCAGTTTCTAAGCTAGTATACGCTGAAATGCAGAATTTTATAATTATGTTGATACATTTTAAAAAACCTGAAATAGTATTTGTTTTGTAGCATTATGTAATTAATTACTTCTTGGTAAGGAAGATTTGGAAATGTTGTAAGGTTATCTATATCGGCATTGAGACACTTGAAAAAAATAAAAATACGATGTAAACGATCTGCAATGAAAATAATTACACACACCATCAAAAACTTCACTTACAGTCACACACACATTGTAACTGAAAACAATGCACTATCTCAGCTGCAATGGTTTTTGCATTTATGCGATAGTACAAATTCTCTTGCTGGAAACGTTTCAAATTGCTCCAAAAAACATGAAATAAGAAGAACCTGGGCGTTTATTAAAATAACAAAGTGTCCAATACAAAGTTAAAAGTTAGACGAAAATAAGAGATAGTATCATAATACACGCAAAGAAGCTAGAAGTGACTTTTATTCGTAACAAAAACTTTCCGAAAACGTCAGGCCCCTGCAATGAAAGCAGAACAACTTTTGCTTATTATAGCCGAAATGTAACATAGTGTTGAGCAATAATATGACACTTTTTCTGCATTGTTACCCTGCATAGTGTAGATACAAAGAAGAAAAGGCAGTGTGCAAATCTTACCTGTCTTATCTACACGTATATCATAATTTTGGGGATTTGAAGCATAGTCTTTGAATTAACTACTATAATTTCACTGAATTAGTGCATACTTAGTAATAAAAAACTGTTGATACATATCTATGCTTCTCAGTGTAGACAATGCCTACATTACCTACTCAGAAAACACTTGTCAGTAATATACGGGGTGTTTCAGATTCAGAATAAGAGGCAAAAAATTGCACACCAAGTAGAAGATATCCAAATAAAAACTTTTTCTTCTATAAAATTTTCCGAAGAAAGAGACATTGAGATATTAGCAGTTTATTGTTTTAAAGAGTGAAATTTAATGAATAAACTACTCGCAATATTTATTTTGAATTTACGTTGATCGGGCGAAATGTGCTAGTTGCAAGACCTCCTAGATCTCCTGACATGACTCCACTCGATTTCAATTTTTGGGGACACGTGAAGAGCCTTGTTTATGCTACACCCATTGGGTCTGAGGAAGTTCTTGTGGCCAGAATTGCAGTGGCTGCAGGTGAGATCCCTTAATGTCAGACGTGTTTCCTAATATTCGGCAGCCGTTAAGGCTAACATTCGATAAGTGCATAGATGTAGGTGGAACACATTCTGAACAATTTTTGTAAAGTAAATTCAGAATCAATATCGCGAGTAATTGTGCCATTAAATTTCAACCTTAAAAACAATAAACACCTAATGCCTCCCAACCCCGATTTTTTGGGTGAAAATTTCATAGGACAAAAAGTGTTCATTTGGCCATTTTCTACTTGATGTGCAATTTTGTACCTCGTGTTCTGAAACACTCGGTATACATAATTGTGTACACGACTCGTCAAATGACGGGATTCGATATTGTCTGTATAGAAATCTTCCAGATGTGAACCATAAAGAAATATTTTCATCCTAATAGCACCCGCGATTAAAATATTCTAATACTTGTGCACTGGTGAAACTCGCTTCACAGATACAGTAGTTAAGTATCTCTAAGAGCGTGAAAGGGAGACAGATCAACCAACAAAGACGAACATCCAATTTTGTTTGTTCAATGAAATTTCCTGTTGAATATTTTCCGTACTTCTGATGGCGGCTTTGTGGAAGAAAAAGTTTTCTTCAGTTGGCCTCTCTTAGTTCACAGACAAGAATTTGAAACTGATGAAATTAGATCTTTTTGTTCGTTGTTTTTTGTTTTGCAGCTGCATATTTTTTTCCGGTTTTTGTGTTCAAATTTAATGAACAACTCCAGTCACCCACTCCCCACAATTAGGTTCTAACGCTCTTTTTCGACGAGACGACTACCTGCTGTATCTACTTATTAGTCATCGACTTTCAGTGGCGAGTGATATGCATGCACATGAATTTCGAAACATGACTTCATGAGTATATATTTTAACACTTTGACCTCAATTGGTTAAACTGAGATTCAATTTTCAACTGAAATTTGAAGTCGATTAAAGTTAGCTATTTTGAAAATGCAAACAAAAACCGGATCCGGCCGTCATTTTGCTTTAATTAAATATTCATTAAAAATTTCATTTGTGATACCGTACGGTCAGCAGCATTAGAAAAATCCCCTCCTAGACCACCGGTAGAGTATGTTGCGCTGAAAGTGTAAATGATGATAGTAGTCATTTCGAGCGATACTAAGTGTAGCCTGTTATTAAATAGGGGATGAGGGGAGTGCCGGGTACACATGACCATCATTCACTGACTGAATCTCGACTGACCATCATTCACCATGCTCATTGCGCACGTAGCACTGAAATTAGATTTTTTCATGTGCTTACAACGACAGATTGATAGTATAATATAGATGTTTTCAAATTATTCTAACACAATTTATTTTCCAACTTTTCAACTTCGCGAAATTGTTTTAGTTCTCCACGTGTTAGAATACGAAGTTAGTCACATATCATTTCACTGAAATGAACACTCAATTTCTTAAAAATTCTACATATATCAGTCAATAAAAGGCAACATTTCGATGTTACTAACATTTTCAGGATGCCAAAGACAAAACAAACAATCACTTTGATAAAACTATGTCAGTCCAAAACGTACGCTACATCCAACTGAATGTAAATATTGGTAATCCCATTGCGATATGTCTAGGTAGGACTTACTTTGTGCAAGACTAAAATTACAGATACAGATTGATCACCAGATATTCATATGGTGACGGCACCAGAGATGAAGGCAAAATGGACGATCTACCGGAAGTTCCAAACGTCTAAGCCACAGTCCTACAGAACAATTTTAGAGCAAAAAATAATATGTACTTTCGTTTAGGGTAAGTTCAATTTTATAAATCTGCGGTGCTTCTATAACTTTAATTCTATACCGGTGAAGCTGATTTTATACGGAAGGTACGTGGACGATATTATCGTTGAAATTGAGATGGTAGAGCAGTTTGAGATGTTGAGGAATTTGGTGACTGATAATCCGGTATTACATTTACGTATGAGCTGGGTGTGTAAGTGGGAAGCTGCCATTTCTTGACGTTTCAGTTGAAGAATCTCAGAGTGCTTTTCATATAACTGTGTATGTCACCCTCGCATGCTGGTGGAACCAGAAACTGTGATTGTGATGCAGCGCATGTGTATTATGAAGGTGTTATCCATACCTTGTTAAAGAACATTTATGAAGTGTGCAGCAGCTGGGCTAGTTTTCATTCAGAAATGCTACGTGAAACCAATGCATCCAGATATGTCATTAAACCTTCGTGTTTACTACAAAATCACAAAATCAGTGATCTACAAAATCAGTGATCCGGAGTCAGTGACCTTGGCCGAGGCAATGTGATTTTTCAGTTCGAATGCAACAGGATAGACCGCAAGTCTTTCAGTAAGTGTTGCATTGGCATGACTAGAATGACACTGAAGCTAAGATTAATCTCGCACAAATATTAAGGTTCCGTTTTTAATCATTTCCGTGTTGATCATAGCTGTAAGCCCTCAAAGAAAGATCTGTGCTTAAATGCAAAAAATTTGTACAATGTTGTTTAAAGGTGCATATTCAAATAATAAGTCATAAACTTAAACTTAGCCTCAACGAAATTACAAATAATTTTTTGTTCTAAAATTGTTCAATAGGACTGTGGCTTGTAGACGCGTGAAATCTCCAGTTGTTCATTCATTTTACCTCTATCTCTGGTGCCGTTAACATGCGAATATCTGGTGTGCGGCAATAACTAGTCAACTGCAATTTCAATCATGTACAGAATTACCCTACCTAGTCTTCTTGCATTGTGATATTTGATACCAATATTTGTGATACCAATATTTTTGTTCTGTCTAATCTAGCTTAAATCAGTGATTATCTATGTATTCTAACATGTTTAGAACGATTGAAACACAAGTAAGTCGATATTTTTCTCTAACAAAGTTTTTTTCAGCCAGTATATCCTTATTAATTAAATGAGTAAAGCTACTGATAAGGAATCTAAAACGAAGGATAAACTTTACACACCTATGCTGTGAGGAGCATTTATTCTCGCTAAAATTTGATTAGGAAACTATTAAAGGTATTTCGTATTCAGAATATTCATTTGTTGGATAGCAATCCTATAACCAACTATTTTTTTCACCAGGATCAGTTGACTGGGATAGAGGAGAGGCAAGAGACCCGTCACTTATCTTTCAGCTATCACTTGGGCATTTGAAAATTGTGCACCAGCCCTTGACGAGCCAGTTTTACTCGAGTTCGGAAAGACACGGTGTATTCTAAGATGAAGTGTCACAGAAGGTTTAGACCCTTCAGACCATAGAACTACTATATCAATGGGATCTAGCGATCCCAGGGGAATTTCTGAGGCCCAGCTGAAGGTAAGGTATGCATTCCTTTTGATTTTATATACTTTTGTTTTCTTGGTTCGGAATAAATTCATGTTTTCTATGTCATGAAAGTTGGTCGCCGCAAGAAAAGCGTCAGCAAACGTGTTGGCGTTGAGATTCTTTTTTTGCAGCTTACTGCTGACTTTTTCGCTGTTTATTACGTTCTTTAACTTCTATCATGTTTCATGAACTTCTGTGTATCATGTTGATTCTGAAAACAAGGTGTTTCACGCCTTGTTCATAGATTCCCCGTTTGCTTAATTCCCTACAAATTTATTCGTTCCATCTTCTACTCTCTACAACGCATTAATTTGGACAGGGAGGCTTATCCTAAAATTCTAGATTTAGCTTAAATAAAGGAGTAATTTTAATGAAATATTTCATTTATACCTTTTTGAGTGCTTATAATGCCGTTCGTGCTTTGCATTTTCGTAAAAAAAAATAAGCAATGAATAACTTAGATGTCAAAACATGTTTTACTAACTGCGAGTCAAGTATGTGATCGTAGAAATAAGACCAGCGCAGTCTATGCTGTAATTGGACAGGTGTGCTTAATTATCGGCCAAGATGAGCCGTTATTTTTGTTTCTTAACATAATTAACAGCGGGCGGAGGTAAACATTTGAGTGTTTTAAAACCAATCTTTCTCATTAGAAACTCTCTGCCACGCTCAGCGAAGTTTTTGTTTTGAAAAGCAACACTCATATATATATATATATATATATCTGATATATACATCTGATATATATGATATATATATCTGAGTGTTGCTCTAAAAAAAACTACAACTTTCGACAAAAACTTTCGGCCGCGTACAGCCGAGATTTACCGCCTTTAAGCGATCCTAAAATACAAATATATATATATATATGTGATTATGCATGTATATATATATATTTGAGGGTCGCTTAGAGGCGATAAATCTCGTCTGTGCGCGGCCGAAAGTTTTTTTTTTAACGCCAAATTCAAGGATGGCCATCCGCGAATCATGTGCGTATCGCCGGTGAAATGGGTCGAGCAGGGACGTTGCATGGACTTGACATGTATGACCATCGCGGACGGCCGCGTACGTATCTGAGCCAAAAGTTCGTCCTCAAGTGGACATTTCGCCTACGATTCGGAGGTGATTTACCCATGTTACGTCCCTTAGGTTCTTCCTTACCCGGCCACAACACATCGGCGATACGTCCTTGATTTTCAATTGGGAATGGTTTCAAATCAATAAGGACTATTTTAAATATATTGAAAAATCACTTTTTGTAGCAAAATTCACGCAACAACTTTGTTTATTTCAGGCAACCTCCAACAAAGGTTGTTCATTTGTAGCAGGCCGTATAATTTTCCACCCAACCACGTAGTCCTTTCCTTGAGAAATCTCGGTGCTTAATGTATAGGAAAACATCAGGTGCTCTAATTGTCAATAAATGTTTTTTTAAATAATAACTATTACGAGTAAATTTCACTCCATTAGCGGAATATTTTCATTGTGCACCATGCGTGTTTTTAATATATATGAGTCCTTATAATCGAAAGATAAAGTGCTCTATTTCAAATCTTTAGATGAGTAATTTAATAATTTATTCTGTCAGAGTTTCGTGTTTGCAGGCCTACTTACAGTTTGATGAAAAAAAAATTTTCATGAGTGCTAATATTTTTGTTCCCTTGCAGTTTTTTATTTTCCCATTCAGCGCAGGTGGAAGTGCTTGATAAGAGTATCTGTAATACAGTTTTCATTACCTTACGGGCACAAGCACAACGCTTGACTCCATTTTTTTGATGGGTTGTGAGTAGTAATATCTTAGAATGCTTTATAGAATAACATCAAGGAAGCCCTTTTCTATCTTCTCCATTTTATAAAATTTTTCAAGTTCATCACGTATTAAAAGACGAAGAAAATTGCTGATCATATGTATTTACTACACATTGTCAATCTATAAAATTCTATACTCTGTTTATGGAGTTCAAGGAACCCCGTGAAGAGTTTCGCACCTGCAATACTCCTGGCAACAATACACCAAAGCAATGAAAATGGCGGACATGAAGGAAATGTTTATCTTGCAGAGCTCGATAGTTATTTCTCCAAGGCAGTTTGAGGTAATTCCTTGTAATCACGTTATCTTCTCAGTGATACGGGCTCTGCTCAAGCTGCCGTAGAAGTGCTCTCGAGAAGTCTGCAGATAACAGGTCTGTGTAATCTTCAGAGATTTAAAACTCCAGAAGTTTCGTTTAGCACACAAAAGATGAGCTCCGGCAAACACAATCACAGGGCTTTCGTCGATCAACTGGTCTTTTCTTCCCATGATTCCTTACCCTCTCTGCCCTTCATGTTGCTCGACTATATTTCATGCTGCCCACCACTGTTGATCGCCCATGGTTTTTCCTTCTGTAGGACATGATAATTTTACCTTGAATAACTTAAACAAAACGTTACATTAAAATTTTTATTGTTAATCAGAAGTTCCATTAATACTTAATTTGCTGGCCACTGTTCTCCTACACCATTCTCGATTTTGCTCGTGGTCGGTGCTCTAATTTTTCCTCTGAAGACATCTCAGGCACTCCAACCAAATGGCAACACGAGCAGTTTCCTCAGGCTGGCTCGCGTTGCCTGATCAGCTCTTTCCAATTCGGTGTGCGGACGAGACAGGTCTACCTCTTGTCAGGGTGACGTCGCCCGGTGTTTGTGTAACCGTGTTCAACTACGAAGGATCCAAGTCCTCTTCAATCGTAGTCTGTGCATCTACCACTGTCGCCTCTGTCTTCGTAAAATTCCGCTACCGCTTCATCTCCTACCAGCGAGTCAAGATCTGGAAACTTGGGAGCCAGACCTTCACGAGTATATATCTACCGATGATGTCGGACGTCACGGGGAAGATGGAGTGAGACCTCTGCACCGACTTCCGGTGAGCCTGTGACCTCGTCGGGTGGACAGTGCACGAGCTCGACTGTTAGCAATGGTGAGACACCGTCCATGAGTAGCGTCGCGGAGTGGTGTGCTGTAACGGTTCAGTGGCCTGCCTAGCGCATCCTTAAATAAATCTGGAGAGATGTAACTTTAAATTCATTTACTTGCGGCCTTGTGCCCTTAATTCATTTACTTGCGGCCTTGTGCCCTTCTCAACATAATTCTCTTGTTTGTGGCCTTGTGCCCTTCTCAACGTAATTCTCTTGTTTGTTGCCTTTTGCCCTTCTCAACTTAATTCTCTTGTTTGTGGCCTTGTGCCCTTCTCAACGTAATTCTCTTGTTTGTGGCCTTGTGCCCTTCTCAACGTAATTCTCTTGTTTGTGGCCTTGTGCCCTTCTCAACGTAATTCTCTTGTTTGTGGCCTTGTGCCCTTCTCAACGTAATTCTCTTGTTTGTGGCCTTGTGCCCTTCTCAACGTAATTCTCTTGTTTGTGGCCTTGTGCCCTTCTCAACTTAATTCTCTTGTTTGTGGCCTTGTGCCCTTCTCAACGTAATTCTCTTGTTTGTGGCCTTGTGCCCTTCTCAACGTAATTCTCTTGTTTGTGGCCTTGTGCCCTTCTCAACGTAATTCTCTTGTTGTGGCCTTGTGCCCTTCTCAACGTAAATCAATTGCTGATCAGTCTCTCCTTCGGCAGTAGTCGTGGCAATTCAGGCACCGGGGGAGCGCTACTCGAGACGATGCCCAACAGGCCTCGTCTCCATCCCTCCGGTCCATAGTTGGGACTTCATGAACCTATTGATCTTCGTAGCGTTTCCTAAACGCTAGTGCCATTAAAAGATCTTTCGTTCTATTCTATTTTTTATCCCTGCTATAGTTGTCACGGCATATTTTTTTGTCATAGCTAATACTTATTAGGATATCTCCTAGCCAGCATAACAGAGAGTTTTAAATCCAGGTATCTTTCATCGATGCGGCAGCGAAATTCCATGCTTCCCTTAAAAATACAGTAACAAAAACACATTACCTCAAATACTTATAACTCTGTTCCACCCAGGTAACGAAGTAGAATAGCACAAAAGCCTTCACCTGTTTACTCTCTCCGTAGAAGAGCCAGGTTTTTCCTATCGCACCTCAACTCCACAAACAGAAACCTGATGTTACAAAAGCGTACGGTAAAAATATGCCGGTCTACTTGTTTTCTCAACTCTTTTGTGTCGCTAGTGGGCTTGTTTGGCCTTCAATAGATTGATTATTTTGCAGAACGCCTATCAGTATTTTACCCATTCACTCAAGTTTCGTTCTCTTCTTTTCTTTTCTGATTTCATAACTTCATTGACCTAAAAATCAGAACTATTTTTCAAAACTTACGAATTAACTGGACGCTTCAAAAGCTACATTGTGTTCCAGTCCTCAACAGTTCTCCATTCTGTTCCAGTCCTCAACAGTTCTCTATTTTTATCACCCAAATTCTTCGTGAAAGTTTACCATGCAAACCAATCCAAAAGAACATCGCACTCGACACATGTACTCAGATGCCCGCCGCTACTTTAAGGTCAGAACTTAGAAGTTCCAGCACAAAACGAGCCGACACAACACTCATTGCATTGTTGTAAAGTTCTCTACACGTTTCGGCGCTCACCACGTCATGATATCCTAACCCACTGAAAAAGCCACCATTTGTTCTCTTCCCACATGCAAAGACAAGCGCACTAACAACTGATTCATAGTGAGAAACTCTGTGTGTACACGACAATTATCGAACCTATTATCCGCGCATCCACCGATGCTCAAAGCCCGTTGGCGAATTAGTAGTACATGATGTTTGAATACCCTAGACTCTTCACATATTATTATTGAGTAAGGATTAATTACATATTATTTTCCAAACCTGACTTTTCAGTGCTAAGGGTTTCCTTTAATATTAAAAAAAATTCATGTTGCAAAAACTTTTCATTTCTAAAGTTTATTGTAATTGAAGAATTCGCATTTTTACTCAATGCTAACGTAAACGTCATTTACTTAATGTCGTCATTTTTATTTAGCTGTCATAAATTGTTGTTCACCACAACATTCTACGAAATTCCAATAACGAACAAAACATGGTACATTAAACATCATCATTTTCATTCAGACTTTGATTGCTGGATGCTTAATACAAACGAGGTTGACTTGCTCTGTTACATTGTCGCAAGTCCGGTAATAACTTTTGACTTAAGTACGTCAGCGCGCTCCGCTATGTTTACGTTCCTAAACTGGTATAAAAATGTTAGCAAATAGTCATCAAGAATTTGAAAGGGTGTGAAATAACTGCATCTTTTTTCGAGCAAGGAAACTGTCCAATATAAAGATGCGCACGAAATAATTCGAGGAATTAAAATAACCGGCAAATCGTGCTGAAAGTCGCAACAAACAGATTTTTTACGCATGTCGTAAGCGTTGCTTCTGCTACAACTCAACATTGTGTTAATAACAATGACTAGCATGACCATACACAGATGCAAACAATGTTATTACACATGTAACATAGTTTTTCAGCAAGCTTAAATTTTTCCAAAACATTACGGGCTAGAAAAACGTTTTTGAGAGATAGTATGCTCGAGTAAGAAATTTCGAGTTGATGAGAAAAATGAAGACAAAAAAGTGTGATTTTTCTATCCAAGACCATAGTACCATGGTAGAGACGGAGGAGGTTAATTGCATGAAGTTTTAGACTGTTTTAGCTTGAGTTAAGCAACTAATTTAGACAACAATCATGTCAAGCAGTAACAGATAGTCAAAGAAGTTGTGAAATCTGATGAATGAACTAAATAGTGAAAAAAATCTTCCCGTTTTTGGCACAAAATCATAAGCTTGCAAGGCGGTTTGAATATTTCGAGAAATGAATCGAAATCCGTGACATCACAGCTCAAAAAGAATAAAAGTACATTTTAGATTTGAAATTCGTTGAGTGCTGGCTTAAAGTCTTTTTGAAAATTTTAGGAGCGAATTGAAAGTTCAAAAACATCGTTTTTCCTTGAAAAAAAACCTTCAACAATTGTTGTATGTTTCCGTTTAAGAACAAAACGTTCTCCCACATTAAAGACAGCGAGTCAAAATTTGCAGGGAAATCGTTCAAACCGTTCGATGACAGTTATCAAGATGAAAATTCCTGTCTGACTATTAACAAATTCATTTATTTTATTTTTTAACATGGAAGAATTTTTAAATTTTTTTCTTGAAAATTATTGCGAAATTAATCAATTTTAGTTTACAATTCGTAAATTTGAGAACTACATTCTTTAGTGCAGGACTTAAAAACACAAATACAGTTCAAAAATGTCCGAGCATCAAATAGAAAGAAATGACGAAGTAGTTTTAATATTCGATGGTGAACGAACAATTTCAAAACAGCAATTCGCTTCTCCCAATAATTCATCCCTAAAAAACCGATTGTTGCTCCTCGAACATTCCAGTTTCCATAAACAATTATTATTTCACCTTATCTTTTACATTAGTTCATTTCTAATGTCCACCCTTTGAAATTAAAAATACCTTATCACAACACATAATTTTAAATCAGTGCACCATTTTCTCTTCCAAGTACGTAAAATGTGTTAAAATCGATCGTGAAGTACCATTCGCTACTCTCATGATACCTACTAGACATTCGTTGAACAGTTGTTGAAACATCATACGAGTCATATTTACCCTCCCCCCCCTTCGCCACTGCAACGTGAAGCGTTTCCTACTCTTATGTTCGCCTGGCCTGACTCTTCAACTTTCATAAAAATATGTTCTAGAAGCTACCATCAAAGGCATTTTATTGCGACTTACGAATCAAATTATTATTTCCAAGCATTTGAACTTCTTCTCGAGCTTGAAATGCGCAACTGAGAACCGCTCAGTGACTTCGACACACTTAACGATAAATGTAGGTTTGAAGTTCATAAACAAATATAAAAGAAAATTTAATGATACCTCATTAGTAATTTAAGAGCATTTGGGACCAAACGTCCAGTTATATTTTTGCACACGATCTTCAAAACGTGATTTGTTCTCTCCCGCACGATTTGAGGCGCGAGTTGGACACTTGCGTGATGTTGGAGTCCCGACTATTAGGTGAGCTCACCTGAGCAGGCCCTCGATTTTGGCAATGCAAGTTTTATTCATTTTTGAGATCCTTGCGCATCGCTGGGATTAATCTTTTGTTAAAAACCCAAAACCTATGAGGGCATTGAAACAACGGTTTCAAACTTTTAAGAATGTCCTCGTTCCACGAAATTCACAAGGTTTTGAAATTTGCTAACGGGAATTTTCTAATCTATCACTACTTAGTTCAGACACTTGGACACAGATGAATTTTATTTTTCGGAATTAATTTGAGAGCACCTACCTTTTAAAATAACAAGAACATGTTAGTATATTCATTTGCACTTTTCTATTCATAAACTGTTGTTAAAGACGATCTTCGTACCTCTTTCCTTGCTTAAGTCAAACTTGAAATTCGACTTAGACAAAAAATGTAGGGAAACTACGCCATTTCGTCGAATTTCATGACGTATTCTGGCTGAGAAAGATGAATTTAACATATCTGTTCTGGAAAATTTGATAGCTTATTAGGAAAAAATTCAACTTTTTGCTTCTTCTCTCCACAGCTCTTGAGGGTACCTCCTCATACGTGGGATGAGTTTAGTTCAAACCTGTTTATTCTCATTGTACTCATGCAATGTCGCCCCTACGTATTTTAGGTGCTTTTACCCTGCTAATTCGGTTAGTTTTCATGATTGTGTAGCTTGTATTCCGTAATGAATTAGTTACGGAATAGGTTTTTTTGTTCATAATGCATTTGTTTGTTCACAAACCAATTTCACCACAATTTAAAACATCTCATTTATATTTATGAATTTATGTGCTTGTCTAATATTTACGAATCAATATCGAACCTTGCTCTTCGTGGAGGCATTTTTGCTGTTCTCTTGGCCTTCATTTCGGTACTAAAGCAATGTCTAAAACTCAATAGGACTCCACTCAAAAAATTGAGCCAATAGACTTCATATAAATCGACATTGCAAGAGCATCACGCGGGCGATTAGTGATTTTATAAATACGTTTTAAACGTTTTGTGTTGAAAATTAAACCAAGCTGACAAGTGTGTTTTTAAATTCACTATGAGAACCTGAGATAACGTTTGGCTCAGTTTTTGACTGTAGTATCAGGAATGATTGATTAAATATATTTACACTACAACCTGCTTCTACTATTAGAGTAGAAGTCTTTGAAGAAGTTAAGAGAGTTCGAGAGAGTTCAGTTCGACGGATTATTTCGTTTCAGCGCAGAAATGCGAAATATATCTTGAGCCTGAGGCACCAACATTTACGTGAATATCCCAGAATAGTTACGCGTTATATGGTAAGTAGGTAAAGCTTAGGTTTCGTGGTGCCATGCAGTGTTAAATGGCTTTTGAAACATTTTCCGTTCGTGTTTAGCCATGACATCAATTCTTAAGGGAATACCTGTAAACGGAATGGAGCTAAACGCTCATTCTTCCCCACTGAGCTATCTCTTTACTTAATTGTGATTTTAATGATATGGAAGCATTACGTCTGGACGCACTCCCAGTAACTATGATTTTTTCACAAAAAAAATCCAATATAATTTTGCAAATACTTTATCTCCAAATTATAGAAAATAAGATGACTGAATTTTCATTTTTTTGATAGAGTCACACTTGAACAAGAGCGATTCAAACTTCCATTTGATGCTAAATTGAAGTATATTATAATACTCTTCAATCTCCTCTGGTAAGGTGTCCGTAATGATATTTTTGACCGGGGTGTGAGAACGTTTTCAACATATTTAATTCCACCATAATATTCCCATTGTTCCTTTGAGAAATATACCCCTGCTTTACGCTTGTACCGTTCGGCTAGAGCCAACCATAAATATGAATATTTTTAAAAACGTTCCCCGAACATGGCAAAAAATATGTTAGCAAATATGTTGGGCTTTAATCATGAAGCACAAGTGTCACATTTTTCGCTTACTGAGGACAATTATATTATTTAAATTATTCCTATGTGCACTTGTGATATATTTTATGGAGTGTAATTTTTTTTAAACAAGCTTGTTCATTATGCAGAAGCTTATCTTCCATGCAGTTTGTGATCGTATTGCGGTACTCCTCGCGGCATTCAGTGATCTACAGAAGCCGGCGATACTCTCATTGCAGGAGCGGTTTTTGCGTTTATTCTGATTCTTTTATGACAACGTTCAGACGTTTTCAGCTTAAATTTAAATTAAGGTTCTTAATTTACTCAAAAATTTTTACAAAAACATGGTCAGGTATTACGTAAGAAGAGGTCAAAAAGTTCTTCTGCCTGAGAATATGAGTGCGTAATGTCAACAACTTTCAATTATTGTGGGAAATGTACGCCGCTGATCTATTTAATAATAATTCAAGAATGACAGAGCACATTGTTATCTCTCATTCCTTACCAAAACGTATCAGTTTCAACCATTGTGAAGTCGTAAGAAAATTTATTAAAATTGTTGAGTGAAAAATTCCTACTCACTTCACCTGAGAAATCTTTAACTGATAACAGGTTCATTCTTTTTATTTCGCAATGATCCGTCAAACTTGACGTGTCCGTATTCTGTTAGACCTTGCCGGTTAAAATCAAGTCAGTGTTGGAGTGATGTATCATGATCCTCTTCCTCAGCGGTAATGTTCTTGAAAATCGCGCATTATTTCATAGTACACAGTTATGCTGGTAATGCTTGGGACTGCTTTCAAAATATTACGAGAACAAGCCTTAAGTTAATTACTGAAGACCGTTGTTGATGTTAGCAGCGGCTTCTGACGAGGTGGATCGACCAACATTCCAGATCACTTACAGTACATGACTTCTGCCGAAAATCCATCATGTTTGACACTTATTTCACGATCCACAAAAAGGAAATCGATTTAAGGCTGTCAAGATTTGACTCAGAGGTGTTCATTAACAAAGATTTAACCCGTAATTTGAAAAGATTGTGCAGTGTTATAAGTCAAAACTCTTCGTGATCAAGCCGCCGACCCATTGCAGTATTCTCAAAATTCAACAACTCTGGTAAGTTCAAATTCAGGTGAACTGTAGGTACGGATGCGTGAGGAAGCGCTCTAATTTCGTTGCTATGCCTGAATTCATCGATCTGGGTCGAGGGCTGCACAGACTTGATTGTTGCGCATTTAGTTCGGGACTGAACGACCACTGCAGTTACTTAATATGTAGGGATTCCGAAATTTAGGGCCAAGGAACCTACGATGCAAAAAGTTTGATTTCCATATAGACGAATTGCTGTACGAGGAAACTGCAACTTTTAGACCTTAATTCTCTCATGAAACTCTTAAATGGGTTTATAAAACTTCGCCGAATTCCATTCGAAGAAAAATCACTGTAGCGTGGAGCTAGGAAATGGCAGATCAAATCACACGCAAAGTTTGCATTTACTCTTTGAAGTATTTTTCACTTTCACATGGTTTTAAAATGGAACCTTACAAAAAATAATGGTTACGAAAGATGGGTGGGGTGAAGACTCTCACCATCAAGTAGTTTTACTTCAAAACCTGGAGGTTTCAGAAGGTAACTCTCGAGCAGACTGATCAGTGATCCATACCATTCGCTCATTGAACCTTTTTTTCCAAGCATAATGAATAGTAGATAGGCAAATCATTCAAAGGTGATACCTTTTTAATTTGAAAAGTGTAAACTAAAATAGTGGTGGGAAGAAGTTATTTTCAGGTAGGGTCCGTGCATATTTTTCCCTCACTAAATTTTGCACTCAACCGTTAATTAAAGCAAATATTTTTCACTAAATGTTGGTGCATTGCATAACGTTCGGTACAGCTAGTATGAAAAGTGCAGCATCGGTGCATGATTCAAATTCTCCGCATTTTTTTCCTGCGCCGTGACTGTGAGTGCTACTGCAGTTATTATGTCACTAAACTCTACTGAGTGGCACCGACTGCAGTTGGCTGCAGTGCAATAGTGATTACTACCTAAAATCAAGCTTTCTCATAGCCTGTACTGTTGTGAGACGCATGCAGGCTTCACAGTAATGAAACGCTGGTAGCCGCAATAATGTTCTTCGCTAAAACTGGAACTGTTGGACTGAATGGAAAAGTTCACTCCCTGTACCGAACTGTAGAAAACTATTTGAGACATAGAGCTTGGAGAAACCTTTTGATTGATAGCGACAATTAATCTTAATTCTGCAAAACTTGTGTCGAAAAATTGATAATCATGCGCGTCTACTGAATAAATGTCTTTTAAATGAGAACGAGGTCTATAGGAGAACCAGAACAAAAATCATGGGAGCTAATATCATGGACTACCTCTGCTGCCTCAATTTGCTCAAGTAAACTCAAAAAAAATGTGAAAAGATGCAGTATCTTCGTTTAAGATTATCAATGGATATCGGAAATTATATTTGACAAACTCGCCACAAACTGATGACTTTTTTTCCGAAAGTGTGCATCAGAGACTGCGGATGTGAGAGTCGATGAAGAACAAAACGATCTTTGAACCTAATAATGACATAACTCTCAGTCGCAGCAACTGTTTATCAACGCAAGTGAATTGTGCTGGCGTTTTGAGTGAAATTAAGATCAATTGCTGCTCCCGAAATCAATGAGTAGTAAACTCAGAGCTGTTGGTATCAATAAGACGGCATTCCAATGCTTCAGTGAGAAGGGTCTCCCAGAATGGATACGAACATGAGTCAGCATTTATTCACTCGAGCCTGAGCTCAATTATGCTTCTTAATCACTTCAATTGTGCAGCCATGAAGTACGAGGCCTGTCGAAAAAGTATCCGACCTTTGGCCAGAAAAAATACTTCAACAACCTGACGGGGTTGGGACCCTAATCCCCTTCAAAGTAGGCTCCTTGTGCTTCCACACACTTAGCCCACCGATCCTTCCACTGCCGGAAACACCTCTGGAAGTCTTCTTTTGGAATGGTGTTCAGCTCTGTCGTCGCGTTCCGCATTATCTCTTCTCTACTCTCAAAACGGGATCCTTTCAGTGGTGTCTTCAATTTTGGAAACAACCAGAAGTCGCAAGGAGCCAGGTCTGGAGAGTAGGGAGGTTGGCGAACGGTCGTAATTCCATGTTTGGCCAAGAAATTGCGGATCAAATGGAATGAATGTGCGGGCGCGTTGTCGTGATGCAAGTGCCAGTTGTTCGCAGTCCACATGTCTGGTCTTTTGCGCCGAACTGCATCACGAAGTCGCCGGAGAACATCCTGATAGTACTCCTTTGTCACTGTTTGTCCTTCCGGTGCGTATTCGTGATGCACAATTCCACGGACATCAAAGAAAACAGTCAGCATCGAAGGAGTCAAACAGGCAATGCGACGATGGAGCTGAACACCATTCTAAAAAAAAACTACCAGAGGTGTTTCCAGCAGTGGAAGGATCGGTGGGCTAAGTGTGTGCAAGCACAAGGGGCATACTTTGAAGGGGATTAGGGTCCCAACTCCGACAGGTATTCGAAATATTTTTTCTGGCCAAAGGTCGGATACTTTTTAGACAGGCCTCGTAAAATGTGAATTATGGTCCAATGGAATCTCACTTCCGTGCACGCTGTGTAATTAACGCAATTCTTCAGAAACTTTTATCAAACGAAGTTCATTTTCAGTCTGAATATTTCTTTTTCTTTGGCTCCCTTTTAGAACACTTTTTACCTGATTCATTTTCAATTGTTCATTCTGATACAATTTTTAGTGTAGGGAATAACCTCCTTGTTTTGTTGAAGAAAAACTTCCTTATTTGCCGAAATGAAACGAATCCATTGGGAATAATAATTCTACCAGCTAAAGGAATTTTTTTCCAAAAGAATTCAAATTGATCATCACTAACTTAAGTGCGATATTGCTAAAGTTTGTCTATTAATCTAGAAAAATCTGAGTAAGTACTGTAAGGTCAATCACATAAAAGTTTGCAGGCATGCTTCAAATTACGAGGAATGCATGCTGCACCCGATTTCTCAGCCCTATTGCGTAGCGGATTAGACAAAGACCGCTCCTGATTGTTTTTTTACAAAGCAGGAAAATTCCCAGTCCTTTTGTCACTATCCCAATCAACAAATGACGCTCCGGTCTTCGAGCCTTAAAATGCGCACGAGACGAGCACAGAGGGCAAACTCGAGTTTTGAAGATGCGAATGACATCTTTCTACCCTCTGACGCTGTATGCAACGCTCAACGACAAACTTATACTGGTTTTGAATAATAAAAAAGAGACGATTTAAAAATTGCACAAATTTTATTGTGACAGCTGGTCATGGGGCTTTTAGAATGAGTTACTGCACAATCAACTAGGGATATAAATTCTTCAGGTAAGAAAATTATGACTTCTTGTATGCAGTTCACCGCGTATGATTATGAAATATTAATGCGCTGTTTGAATAATATCATAAATTGCCCTCTAAAGAAATAATTCTTATGACCTCCATTTTTCAACAATAATGTTCGTTGCGAAGAGAAAGACGAACACAATTCCACATTCATATTCAAAAATGTATTTCATCATTATTTAATCATGAAGTTTTCCTCAATTTTTCAAAAATTGTATGTAATATTTTTTACACAACCGAATTCCTCTCAACCATGAAACATTAGGCAAAACGAATATAATAAAATAAATTGGTTAAAACAAATATTGTGAAAAAGCATAAAACTTTTAATGGAACTATTTATCAAAGCAAGAAATCGCAAAATTGCAAGTTTCAAAAGCCATCTCCCCATGAAGGATGGGAACGAGGTTTTTATCCATGAGTCGAAAATGCAGTTTAAGTTGCGTAGGTACCATTTCAAATGAAACAAAGTCTGTAATTTATTGATGTATCTAGTTTATCTGTTGCTGGCTATTTTAAGCCCACTTCACCCCTTCGTTTCGCACTCATGCGCTACCTCCTTCATTTAATATACACATGCCATCTCCTACATTTAGTTCACACACCACCTCTGCTGTTTAGTACACACACACACTTCACCTCCTCCGCTCATCATACACACGTCACATCCTCCGTTTAGCTCACACATACCACCTCCTCCGTTTAATTAATTAGCACACTCACCTCCGTTGAGCACACACATGTCATCTTTCCATTTAGTACACACACGTACGTAACCTTTCCGTTTAGTACACACACGTCACCTTTCCGTTTAGTACACACACGTACGTAACCTTTCCGCTTAGTAAACACATGTCATCTTTCCGTTTAGTACACACACGTCATCTTTCCGTTTAGTACACAGACGTTATCTTTCCGTTTAGAACACACTCGTCATATTTCCGTTTAGTACACACACGTCATCTTTCCGTTTAGTACACACACACGTAATCTTTCCGTTTAGTGCACACACGTCATCTTTCCGGTTAGTACACACGCGTCATCTTTTCGTTTAGTACACACACGTCACCTCCACCATTTAGTACACACATGTCACCTCCTCCGCTCAACATACACATGTCACCTTCACCGTTTAACATACACACGTCACCTCCACCGTTTAGTACACACCCGTCACCTGCACTGCTTAGTACACACACGTCACCTCCACCGTTTAACATACATACGTCACATCCACCGTTTAGTACACACACGTCACCTCCACCGTTTGGTATACACGTCACTTCCACCGTTTAGTACACATACGTCACCTCCCCAGTTTAGTACACACACGTCACCAGCACCGTTTGGTATACACGTCACTTCCACCGTTTAGTACACATACGTCCCCTCCGCCGTTTAGTACACACTCGTCACCTGCACTGTTTAGTACACACACGTCACCTCCACCGTTTAGTACACACACGTCACCTCCACCGTTTGGTATACACGTCACTTCCACCGTTTAGTACACACGTCACCTCCACCATTTAGTACACACATGTCACCTCTACCGTTTGGTATACACGTCATTTCAACCGTTTAGTACACATACGTCACCTGCATTGCTTAGTACACACACGTCACCTCCACCGTTTAACAAACACACGTCATATCCACCGTTTAGTACACACACGTCACCTCCACCGTTTGGTATACACGTCACTTCCACCGTTTAGTACACATACGTCACCTCCACCGTTTAGTACACACACGTCACCTCCACCGTTTAGTACACACACGTCACCTCCACCTTTTAGTACGCACACGACACCTCCACCGTTTGGTACACACGTCACTTCCACGGTTTTGTACACACACCTCACCTCCACTGTTTAACATACACAAGTCACCTCCGATCAACGAACACACGCACCACCTCCCGCGTTTAGCACACGTACCACCGTCGCCGTTTAGCATGCGCATACCACTTCCTCCATTTAGCCTGCACGTCGCATCAGACATAGTTGCTTATCGACACACAGCTGAATCTTGACTGACGACATCAAAGTTCAAGAACAACGACTCCAACGGATTCCGGAGTTCAGCATATTTGCGTAAGAAATTAACCGCTCGAAATTTTCAGATTAACCGAAGGCACCGCTTTTAGTCAAAATAAGATAACACTTCAAGGAGTTCGCGATGAATAAATCATCGCAAAACTCACTCCCAAAAGTCCGTTTCATCTGCTTCACGCCAGGAAGACTCGAGTGGGGATTGCAAATCTCTGTCCGATGAGGGAACGATTGTCATTGAATTCTTACTTGCATGGTATTGTGCAATTCAAGACGTACGTGTTGCTCGAAGACGTTATGAAGCAAAAGTCACATTTATGGAAAGTTTACTGCTTAAGGCTTTAGCTAGCACCATAATTGAGAATTTCCACTTCGAACCTAAGTGAAATTTTTTGTTCCATCTGTAAAAGCAAATCATTCACCTTCTCTCCCTATACGACATGAAAGAGACTAAAAATATCCCAACCACTTTATGCAGTCAAACCGTCATCAAATTCAAATGCAGTGGAATGATACAAACTCTTTGGAGTGATAAAAGCATTCCCAAAATATATCAAATGATTCTCATGGAAAGGCTCTGCAATTCGGAGGAGCTGGTGAGTGTTGTTGTCGACCCCAGTGAACGTTCTAGGAACCATCTCTCATATTCCAGATCAAATTACATAGGCGACACTTAAAAAGAGGTTTCTGACAGCAACGACATTGTTTTGGACGGTTCTGTAAGGGACATAGTCTGTATGAAAAGTAGAGGTGACAGATCAATACTGCATGGGATAAATTTTATTTTATGACCATTAGGTGAAAATAACCACCGCTTGAGAGCTGAGGTAAATAATTGAGAGCACTGATGATATAGACAAATAATTGAGTGAGATTAATTTCTGGTTAGTGAGAAATTTGTCCATCTCTCGAGGAAACGAATCCTTTCAATCAAACATAGAACGTGTTAATAGATCATCATTCTGCAATTTGAAACTCGGAGAAGAATTTCTGTGCACCGTGTTTGTGTCTGTCAGCGTCTCCCGTTATAAGACTGTCGAAAATATCCCTGATATATACTTTAAGAAATGCGATATCTTTCCAGAAGTTATTCGATCAAAATTATTCAAAATCAAGCGAAGAGAGTTTAAGCAAATGCGCTCGCATGTGCTCGAATGTCACAGCTATGAAGCAAATGATATGGACGGGCTCACAGTACAGTGACCTACGGGTGATAAAATCAACATTTTGTTCATTTTCATATTTATTAATGACGAAGAGTTTACCAAACGTTCCAGAAAACAAAAGCTAAATGTGAGCTGTTGCGCTGGAGTGATACTTTGATGAACAGCTTTTTATTCATCACTTGAAAATCGTTCATCGTGCATATTACTTTAACACGTAATGTTAACATCATATTTGGAAAAATCCTTCGATGAAATTTTGATTTGTTCATGAAAATTTCAGCAAACCTACGTGTATCTTCTTGAAAATAATATAACTTGTGGTTATGTTTGCTTCGGCAATCACTGTAATTTTACGTCAAAAGAGCTAGATTAATCAAGGGACATCATAAAATCGATTCAAGACAAGTCAAGATACCTGGAAGATGTTCTGCAGGTGGTGGGCTCAGCACTATGTCTCTCACTTAGGCAATATGAAAGTGGTTTACCACTGAACCCTCAACTGCTGTGAGATTGCTGCTCATTTCGCACATTGGATCGTAAAAATTTGTTCGTCCATATTTCATAAATGAAAGGAGTGAAGAAACTAGCCTGCAGAATATAAGCCAACACTGGACGTCGAAATAGAAAAACTCTATTTCTCCAACACTACCGAATATTTTCGTGCGGGTCTGCTGCATTTACCGCAGGTTAATTCGTTGGTGGAGCTGACGGATGAACTGCACAAGTTAATTCGTTGGCCAGACTGATGGAAAAGCAAGCAGCGTGCAAGCTGAGGAGAAGTTTTCTGCTGTGTGTGGCAGGTGAAGCCTGTAATCTGGCCTGCAGAGTGCCGGTGAGCAGGTCACCGCAAATCCAGTCTAGAGATGACATCGCTAATTTGAGGCAAATCTGTTCTTGGGTTTTTAGGTAACGAAGCAGCCAATACTGATAGCCATTTATTGATAACCAACCAGTTGTTTTTCAAGCGTAGTTGTTTTTGAAAAAGTTCTTCTTGAGCGAAGAAGTCTCTTGCGAGGGAATCCATTAGGAAAGTAATAATAGGTAATGCTTGTGCAGCTTTCAATAAAAGTTCAATGGCAAGTTTAATGAGCTAAATATTTGTAATGCGTGAAATAAATTTACGGGGAATATTATGACAGAAAATTTGATCGGTGTACGTTTTGTCGCTCATTTATGAGCTCATAAATGAAAAAAAATAAGAGAAAGCTAAACTGATTCCAAATTATTTTGCAGTAATATCAGAAGCCACTACGCGCGCAGGACGAAAACGTAACTACAAGGTGTTGCAAAATCTAAGCAGTTTTCTGCTTGTTTGCCGCTGTTGCACATCTGCCTCTACCAAAAATACTCCCCAGGGAGTACAAAAGTTCTCCAACCCTCCGCAGCCAAACTATCATATACATTCATGTCAGGACGTACTTTTTACGTCAGGATCTGAGGAGTGAAAATGAAGCGATTAAGTCTTCATGCTATAAACAATTTCAGTGTTTGTACCATGTACATGACCGAAATAATACTTACTGCAAGAGTACTTTCGATTCTGTTCGCTCAGGAGCGGTACTATGACGGTAAAAATTTTAAAATTCATTGGTAATTAATTTAATATCTTCAAATAATTTTCATCTAAGGTTCATTTTTTCCGCTTTGTCGCTTCAGATAAAGAACTCGCCGTTTTGAGAAATAATTTCCCGCTCCTAAAGTTCAATTTAAATGCTAAAGGAACTAGAATTTGTCGTTTGATGAAAGGCTTCGTTAATTTTTTTTCATGACGATCTCATTCGCTGTGTAGATATCAAAGAGTTTTGCGCTATATTTTCCAGAACTGTTTTCTGAGTTCGATGAACTGCGCCGGCAACTAAAATTTTAATTCTGAATTTTAGCATCCTTTTAATTTATTCGGTCAAGCTGTTGTACACTTAACCGCTGCATAAACTATTTTCAAAATATTGTGCTTTTTGTTTGCTTATTGAGTTCTATAAAGCAAGCAAGGAAAGGTTAGTGAAGCTCAAAATATTTTGCATTTTGTTTGCTTATTGAGTTCTATAAAGCAAGGAAGGAAAGGTTAGTGAAGCTGTTACGATAACATTTTAAGTAAAAAATTTCAATGAAGCACTCGAGTCTAATGCTTACCTTTCAAAAACGTACAGTATAAACCATCAGTGTTCTAATCGGTTCCGAGAAAAGCACAAGCAATGTTTTACAACTATATAACTTATTGTAAAATTTACTGTGTTTGATATTTCCGACTCAGTTTCAATTGGCTTCATTTATGAGTTTAGGGCTGATCAATTATTTTAAGTCCTTTTCAGGGAAGAAACGAGCTCACACTTTATGCAGAGCTAAAATTTTCCAAGAAAACGAAAGCTTCAAGTGCTACATTTCTAGCTATAAAAGGTACACAATTCATTGCCAACTGACTTTCTTTGGATCCAGTTGAGATAGTGTTCAAAAATTCTTCGCAAGTATTGAGTTTTGAGCAAACGCGCTTCAGCCAGACCACCTCCCTCGCCTATAATTTCTGAACCAACACTCGTCAGCTCATCCTTCTCCTAGTGTATGGTTTCTAAACTAGCACGCTTCAGCCAGTCCTTCTAGCTCTCATGTATTAGGTGAGCAGATATGTGGCACACATGCCTCGTTTGCTGTCGATTTTTTCGACTCAAACTTGAGAGATGAACTGCATCAATAATTTGATTCACAGAGATTAATTATCTATTTAACAGCAACCAATCCTTTATTTCATTTCCCGTTATAATTTACTTCTCTTTCAGAAAAAAAATTTTGTACAGTAAGTAATCCTATACTCCACTGCTCTTAATCCTGTATCTTAGTTGGAATAAACTCCTGTTATGTAACCAATATTTTCAATTGTTTTATTATGCACAGAAATACAATAAAAGTTACTTTATGAGTGCTTTCGTCGCGCTGCTTCCGCTGCACGAATTAAGATTGAAGAAATTACGAAGCTAGACCGCTTCATCTCAAGGATGATATATGTCTGCAGGAAGAAACTACAGTCGCTTTACTCTACGAGAGCTTTAACGAAAATATTCTAATTACGTGTCAGGTGCAGCTGAGGTAAGCGAATCATTATATTCTCACTAGCTAATTAACGCAGCCTCAAAACTGTGATTATCAGTTTCATTTTTTAGAGAAAATCTTGGTCGATTTACCGCATGAGGTTGTCATGTCGGTTATCATTGTCGAGTTTAATTAGCGCATGTGTGTACAATACGTGTGCGCAAATCTTAGAATTTTACAAACATAACTTATTTTGTTGTCGGTTTCATTATTCTCCAAGGCCACGCTGTTGATATGTGATTAAAATCCAAATTTGAGGTGCAGTTTTCCAGGTGCAACAACGAAGCTCGCTAATGCGTCCCCCAGTGTCAGCGCGGCTCAGTTACGCGGTCCGGGCTCCTAATGAGGTGGCAGAGCTGACTACTTAATTCCAGCCCGGCCAGTCCGTCACGGGCCGCTTCATTACTTTATTAAGCGTACTTTTGTGCTGCTTCTCGCGCAGCTACTTCATGACATGGAACTCCACCGAAATGGGATTAAATATCTAATGATGAACGGGAAATAGAATTGTTCTAATGTCATTTTAAGACAATTTCGTGATGTAAGATGTGAATCTGTTGCTAGGTTTATGAAATGGACTTTTGCGAGTATTAATTAACTAGTGATGCATGAAAACGATGAAAATAATTGTTTGTGAGTGACTCGAATTAATTTAGAAAATACAAAAACAAGTTCTGTTCCGCAGGATTACAGCCTCTTTGAGCGTAGGAGCAGCTTGAGATGCAAACTAAATTTTGTGACGAAACCTAAAATTGAAATTCAGAAGCAACGCGTTTCCATAATTTCATGCCAATCTTATTATATTTTGTTAAACTTAGTAGACTCTAGGACGACTGTATACTCTGACGAAGATTTTAATTAAGAGCCGGTAATGTAGAATAATATGCTTTGGGCTCGTTACACGTTGAACGTAGAATAGTATTTTTCTTAGTCTCAAAACTTATAAAATATATGGGATAGGTATCAATTTATTAAGTTACAATATTTTCACAGAACAAATCTGAGTTTATAAGGTACTTTCCTTCTTTCTTTATGTTTTTCCTTGAATAATTTTTATCAAAGATATTTCTATGAAACGATGAAATTTTTAGTTGCCAGTCAGAAAGAAAGCCTTCGGTTAAAACAACGTCTCCTCCCTCGCTACTCGTGCTAAGAGCTTTAGCTACTTACCTTGATTTTATTGCTGCTTCACATTCATAGCTGAACAAATTAGTTTTGTTCAGACACTTCACTAAATGATGATCGGCAAAATGGTTCTTCGGTGCTAACATAGCCGTAGATGTTCTCTTGCCAACCAGCAATGGTTATCAATATTTATATTTACTAAATTGTATTATAACGTGAACATTCTTTCAACAAATTACTCAAAATTGATTGAAGGAATACGCAAAATTACTCTAAGAGCCGTTTATGGAACAGAAAATGAAATTTTCATCATTTCAAAAGTAAAATGGGAATAAACAATTCACGACATTTCAGTTAAAATTTTATCCTTGCAATGAATGTTTCACTGGTTTTATTCGTCTTCTGACATTGAAAATATTCGGACATGACAATATTATTCTTCTGACAATTCAGACTTGAAGCATTCACTGCAGGCTGCCACGGTCAATTCTTTTTGCAGTAGTCGGAGTTGCCACGCTCTCTGCACGACTGCGCTGCATGGAATAAAGCCAACAATTTTACTTCTGTTTAGGCATAGGGCGTACTAGGAAGATAAAAAGGTCAGCTAACGTTCACATTTTTTCATGCCGGAGGAATACATGCCAGCACTTAGGTCATCGATTTGATTTCTGCTTTTTGAAAATGCACTGGACAGAAAATGAAATGACCAACGTACCCCAATAGTGGGAATTGGTGAACTACAAGTAACGTTTTTCTTACGTTTGAAAAACTTGACAGGATTTTCTTCACATATCCGAAATCATGGGCCAATGACAAGCAAGCAATAACCTGTAGAGAGTTTCGTTGTAAATTTTGCAAGAAACACATCACTCCATAAGTTGTCTGCTAAAGTTGTGAAATTATGTAGACAAATGATACATGACACGTTTTACCTGTTTGTCATTGAATATGAAAGTTTTCCAGATAGCCATTGAATGCTGCCAACTCAATGAGTACTCATTAAAACTGCCTTTAATTTTCCTGTGTACATATTACTGCAGGTTTCCTCAGAGAGAAGTTCTAGATTCACAGACTAATTTATAGGCATGCATGGATTGAAATATACACCAAGTGCTGCAAAAGTACTTGTCCTCGATGCTTTTACAAGTCCTGTTATTCCGATATCATTTTCGATTTTAATGGCTGCTCTTGCCACATAAAAAATTAAACTCTGCGGTGCAACTCAAATTTGCAGAGCAGTTGTCGGTTTCGTTCACGTTTATTTTCTAATGATTAGGTGAAAGCATCAGCACGATTTCGGTTCCAGGGAGAGATGCCAGTAGTGCACCTGATGCATGTTGACGTACACTACTTCTGAACAGTAACGCGACTTTTATTGTGTGCATTTAAGTTTTAGAAGAAGGAAGCACTCAAAGTTCTCCACACCACCGGCAGATAATTGAGGGTCTGACGCGACACACAAGTGCACGACGGTCTTCACAACTGAGCGAAATGGAATACATAAAAAATGTATTCAGACCTTCCATTACTTCGAGTCAATGACCTCACAGTGAGCAATTATCTGCAAAGCAGACCATATTTTTACTCAAAATACACTTTAAAGTCGTATGGAAATATTTTTCAGCGTGTGAGCTGGAACCACATTCCACGATGGAAAGATTTATTGAGTCTTACATCCATTATTAAGGGTAATAAAATATGCAGCAAGTAAACCATACGAGACATTTGCAGTCTCGTTAGCCATAAATATCTAATCGGACTCAGCAATAAATCAAAAATGGTATATTTATCAACACTGGCTGTAGAGCATGAATAGACCAAAGGAAGTCCGCGTGACGAAGAGCTGATTATAATGTTAGCAGTCAAAATTGTAAATTATTATCTTTTAAATGAGAATGCCCCAATATCCTCATATTCAAGTCGCTATATCTTATTTTTTAAGTTTTCATTTTCATTTGGACTGATATTTATGAACTGCCTTCCATTTAAAAGAATTATTATAAGTTTGTACCGCCTCGTGCCTACGAAAGCAACGTATTTATTCATATCTGATAATGTTCAAATATTATTGTCCACTGAAATTCAGTGTGCAATAAAAATGCGTAAAATTTCATTTTTTTCACATAACAACGGCAGTGGGCGAGCTAGTAGAATGCATTTGGCACCAATATAGATGAGCGTAAAATCCTTTCTTCACTCGTCTTAATTCACTGTAAAATTTAACCCAGATATAGTGAAACAATCATTTAGGTTTCTGCAATACACTTTTTTGTGACATTTGGGATCAGATGAAACCCATCACCCAAAATACTCTGAAGGCTCGAAATCGACGTTTAGCCTTCATTGGTTATGGGTCATTACTTTAATGCTAGAGTCCGTGAACCACGATTCCTTCCCTACGAAGTATAGTTGTGAATGAAGAATCAAACACTCGAAGTTTTGTGTTCAAGGTTCACGGGATTTTATTCGGTCAAATAGCCCCGTTATTACTACTATCAATTGCTACTACTAGTTTCAAATTATTGTGAGAATGGTCTGCAACACGAAAATATACAACAGATTTAGTTAGAAGTATTTCAGAGTAATGAGCTAATGACACAAAATTTCAGTAGGAATGGCTATTTCAAGATATTGCGACTGCTTTAATTATAGTTCGGGAACACCGTGACGCGGTCTTCCGTCGACTGGATCGCAGTGAACGCATCGGAGGCAATGAACTAACTTAAACTTATTCTACTAAGGCAACTCTAACTCTAAGAAACATGGAGCGCGGTAACATACTCAGTGCTATAGCAGTTCGAATTTGCAACACAGAGATCCAAATGTCACGTCCGTTTTCAAAAAAAGTTTTCTTGTCTTCGCCTACGCGACTTTCTGAAGTAATTCTGTTAGTTAACTCCACTGAGCAACGCCATCCTGCATTACAAAAGTGACTATTTCTTACAAATCGTGTTTCTCGATCAGCATGTATTTTTTACGACATCAAGTTGATGGTGGCAGCATCTAGCTGCACAGCAACCTAGGCTAACGGCTTTAACCCAATCCTTGAGAGTCTCACTGAGCCGAACTGTACAGAATCATTGGAGACACCCATCCCACTTACAAATGTCTATGAAGTAAATACTTGAGTGAAATAAATTAACTTATACGATGTTTCGAAAACAACAAAACTGAGCAACGGGCATTATTTTGTTCTCAACTGACAATTCATTTATTTTCATGCGATTTACGTATCAATTTGTTGTTCACAATATTATCAAGCGCGACAGTTTTAACCTTTATAAGATGGTAAGCGCTAGGTACAGGAAAATGCATGACTTTCCCTATTTTCTAAGACATGAATTATATGAGCATTGATAGACGAGTGAGGTTACTGGTTCAAAAACCCCTGTTCAGTCCAAACATCTTCAAAAAAGTTTGTATTTTCAACGCAAATGAGCAAGAGAATATTCCACTGCATCATGCTTGTACTAAAGTGTCACCGAGCCGTCAAAATATCGGTATATATCACTTACAGTACACACACTAATGGCATAGGTTTTTCAAGTAACGTTCCTGTACGAAGTTTTTTTCGCCATTTCGCAACTAAGTTATCTAAAGGAACCTCATTTTAAGTGTTAAGTTTGTAATGAAGGAAATGGAAAATGTAGTGTAAGTCTTAAAAAAAATTAGTATGGATACTTCGGTCATGAGTTTACATATAATTAGCATAAACTTTAGCTGAAGAGTAAAAACATATTCAAATTCATAAAGAACGTAGATCAAAACTATTTTGAAACAGATGAAAAAGCACAAGGAAAATAGAGCGCTACGTCACTAAAACAATCTTTAAAAATGGACAAACATAACTCAACGGCTGACTGTTTTTAAAGGACTAGCCCTCCGCACTTTAATGAGTGATTGTTTCAGTTTATGGATGTACAGGACTGAAAGATGCGAGAACCAAAATTTACTGTCTGATGTTACAATGAGAAGGGAAGCAAGAACCCACCCAGTTTGATGGCTCCTACGCGCACATGCAGCGACCCTCAGAGAAAGCGCTTAGGGTGCGGAGCTCAAGTACTGAGGATGCGCCACGCGCACAACTCAAAGGAAAAACGACAGATGATCGCATCCTTCTCAGTAGCCCATCACCAGTAGCTCATCGCTGAGAGCAGAAGTCGTATCAAGTGTATTTTTGACTATTCTTACGCATGCCTTCATTATAAGTTACTTCGTATGAATTATTGAAAAGCCGGCCGCTAAATTTTTACACTGAATTGAAAAAGCTGATTTAGAACTCCTGTATTCATGCAACTATAAAATTTAAGTATTCCTGATGCAAAGAATGTTTTTTTTTTGCTTGGTTAATCATTCTCGCCCACTCTCAACATTCAGTAATATCATTGGGCAAAATGTCTTGTTTCAAGTGATATAGGTAAAAACTGGAAAACTTATTCTACTAGTAATAAAAAGGAAATATAAAGTCTTCTTCCTCTATTGCAGCTGCTCTAAGTTTTTATTTCCAAATACGTAGCGAAAAATACTTGATTTTTTATGTCTAACCTGTATGAGTTCCATACGATGCGTATAGATATGCTCATTTTACGAATGATGCATCATGTTGACTCTCAATAATTAGAGATTTTTTCACAGTTATAAATGTAACGATCGTTCAAGCCATGGTTATTAATCTACTTCTAGGGTAGCAAATTAGTTCTGTAAGCTACCTGAACAAACTGGTCACGAGATTTCTAGTGAACTCATAAAGCCCCTATATTTTTAATTCAAAAAACCCACGTTCATCTTTGTATTCGTCTCATAGATTTAAACTTCATTTCATGATATACGAAATAGCTAATGCAAAACACGACTTCTTCTTTTCCAGATGTTCAGTTAGTCATTGAAAGTGGTAGAAAAAATCCTCCGTTCACATCGCACCCACAAATAACTGTAGTAACATTAGTTTGGACTCGTGTATGCTTCTCAGCTTTAAAAAATCTGTTTTCATAACATTAGTCTCTAGAGCCTGCAAACATGTCAATCTCTGTGTTTGGTTTCCACGGTCTAACCCTGAAGCTTAAGCAAGTATTTGCAAACTGTGGTTACCCTCAAGCGCTTGTGTAACCATATTAAGAGAGACTATTTAGAAGTAAACTATTTCCGATTCTACGAACAGTTCTAGAGTATATCTCCATTTCATACCGATAAGAAATCTCGCAAGAATATCATTCAGTGCCTCGTAATACCGAGTAACAGAAACTGTCTAATCGAACTCAAGGGATATTTCAAGCCATACAAATTAAATTTCCATTACTGTACCAGACCCACCCAGCCTCCTACAGATGTGGCGGGAGTAACATCCCACTTCACTCGCACGCAAGATGCCTGTAATGCACTTCACTTGGGATCTACAACAAATGCCCTACCAAAGCGACGTAAATAGCAAAGATATAATCCCAGCAGAATAATAGTCCACATTTTTCTCAACATAACATAAATGTGCGTCTTGCTGAAACTCAAATCAATGGTTTTCCAATTGTATTTACATCAATAATTAGTATTTTTGACCGTGAATTTGTAATATCATATTACTTTGTTCATGAATTCGTAATCAGCTGAAAATTTTGGCATGAAATAAGAAAATAGCTCATCAACGTTAACTACAACCAAAGTTTTAACTTTTTCAAACCGTGCTAATCTGAGAACTTCTGGTTAGAGTTCTCTATATTTGTACAACGGACTAGTACGGTCGAGGAACCGTCATTTCATGTCGTACAGTGGTACCTGAGAGCAGTACACTGTTTCTTAAGCAATAGAGATGAGTACAACTGTTTCACGATGTGCCGAACTGTTGTTTGGTCCTTGATTATATTGTGCTGTAGAAAAAATGGTTACTAGTTGGTTTTACAGATAAAATATCATTTTCATTTACTTCTACACAAACTAGCGTATTGTGCTCAGACGTAGAACAGACTTTCAACCCAGTGATTCTATAGCTATTATAATTTTTTATTCGAAAAAGTGTTCTTATAATTTTACCGAAGAGGAAATAGTTTCTTTATAGAAATTTAAGTTTGTAAATCCACCAAGAAATGTTTTATACTTTCGAGAACTTTTTCCTCAGTTGAATCAGTGGAAATATTTTTAAATAAACCAGGTTTATTTATGCAACATTATTACTACAGCGCATCGGACTACAGCATTCGAGACTTGACCTCTAATTTACTTGATAGCTGTTCAAATCCACAACATAGTGAACAGTAAATCATAGGGTTCAAATTCTTCGCTGGTCAAACTACCTTTTCAGACACAACATTAAGCTGTAAAATGTGCGAATTTAGGTTTACCATACCATTTACAAATCGATTTTTCACGGATGACTTCTAAATTGTCCCGAACGAAATCTGATTTGTCACAATGAAAATCCAATTTGCCAGAAACGAAATTTATTATGCAGTAAATGAAGTTATGCTGGCATGGAAGAAATCTGATTTGTCTCGTATGAAATGTCGGTCGTCATTAATCCACCCTTACAGGTATTAGGGTGAATATTTGCAACCTACTGTACATTGTAAATGTTAAGTCGATATTCATTGAACTTAATAGATCTCACGGATTGAATTCGAAGACTTATTTTGTAACATCATCTACAGCGTAGACACAAAATAATTTTGAAAATGTGCAAATTCCATCAAACTGAGCTTGTTTTCTCAGGCCCAACTGGATCAATCTAGAAGATGTGATTTAACACCAGCCATCCTCGTCATCTAAAAATCACTGAGCAAACCCGTGTAGGCGAGACTGTGCCACAGGCAGCGCTTTGCGTGATGTTGCTCATTAAATTCTCTGCGGTGGAGCAACGCACGAAGTCAAGCCTTTGTAAAGCAACATTAATCTTTCCGTTATGAACCGGTCATTTCATTAAATGACTTCAAAAAACATCCTTCCGGACGGAGGCTAAAACGTGAACGGAGTTCAGATCAATAGGCTCTGAGATGGCCCGTGGTAAACACATTATCGGGTGACAAAAAAATGCTGCCGTGTTTTATATCGACCAGAATACGCTGAACGTTATTGTTGTAAACCTCGCCCAGGCTTTGAATAGAGACTTCAATAACCTGAAGAGAATGGAATATGGTACCGAGGTTTCTTCCGAATAAGCAACGTCAGCGAACCCGGATGTTCAGGGGATTTACAGTTAACATCATGTTGGTAATACGAATAAACAAAACCTGGAGTAATACGTATTTGAAACGGTCGACAGTGCAGGTAGTTCAAGCAGTAAAAATTTTATAGGCCCACCAAGATGAACAATATAAAATTAATGTGCATATTTGTACCAGTCTTAAGCCATACATACTGTATCAATATTTATTTCGGTTCTATTTGGTCGTCACATATTGTGTCAGGTGAAGACCATAGAATAGCATACGAGCATGAGACTTCAAAACAAATCTATGTATCGGATAAGTTTTCGATTGACCCTCTCTAGATTGCTGGCAAAGTATCAGTGAATCATTTCTATTTATAAAAAACTTTCGCTGTTCGACATTCAGAGAAATGTGTGATTCAGTTTACTTAGCGAAAATATTCATTTCTATCATGCATTCTACTCTATGTCAATCATTATATTTTTCTGCATCTCCTGGTATTAATTACGGTATTTGTATTCAACCTTCATACAGTTGAACCGAAAAATCATTGATTTTATTTTAATTAAAAATTTTCAATGCCGGTTTTCGAACAAAAATCTGGCAAACTGCAAAAGTGAGCATCGAATTTTCACCTGAGGAAAGACATCCATCATTTGGTTCCTGCACTACTTGGCTGAAGGTGCAAAATTTAATGCTGGCGCTAATTTGTACATGGAATTTTTTTAAATAAAAACGAAATGAAATTTGCAATATCACTATCATTACAGTCTGAACGTACACGATTAAAATTTTTTTTTTCTACGGTTAAATATTCATGGCTGAAAGGATAGAAGCCTGCTAAAAACAGTCCCTGGGAGGAGCTTCCCTTTCAAATGAATTCATCCCTAATAAGAAAATATGGATAAATTCCCCTCAACTTGAAAATTGAGAAAACCCAAATTGAGAAACTAATAGAAAAATGCTTTAAATCCTGAAAGAAAAGCAACAAGCTTTAGAAGTTAAGAAAATGTTCAAGGCTTAGCGTGTTCAGCCCGAAAAAGCAGCAGCATTTGACATCACTCACAGATCGAAGTCAAATACAAAACACGCTCAAATAAAATCACACGGAGGACACATAATTTGGCATAAGTATTGGGTCATCCGTCATATCCGTCACAATTTTCCTAACTTTGGTGAACAAATCTGGGATTCACGAATGGGAATTTGAGAAAATCTACACCCGTGCACGGGGAGATGACGAAAATACAAAAACCTATAAAAATCACGACGGAATATTTGAGTAACATCCAACGAAGTAGCACCTTGCCGCCCCAGAAAACATTGCTGAATATCTGCCCTCGATCCAGCTTGCAGAATGGGGAAAAGGTCCGCATCACTCTTTGCGAGTAGTTAAATTGAGAAGTAATTCGAATAGCAGACAGGTTCTGAGACTTACGAGAAACAGCTGCATGTCCAAGATCTATTTCTACCCAGCTCTGAGCAGTTCCCTGCATGGCCCGGGTATCTCTCGAAAACAAGTAAAAAAAAAATGTACTGGAAATGTTCCTCTAATCTTCAAAATTTTGCCAGCGTTGTGGCAGTCGATCTATCTTCTTTCAGCAAAGTGAAGAACTAATGAGCAAAATGTCAGCTTCCTTCGGAGACATCATAATAAAATTTAGTGAAATGACAGCTGATAATAATATGATTGGCTTGCACATTCTGTTTCTAGTAAAATATCAAAATTAGAGTATCTAATTTTAACCATTTCGTAAGCGTTATTTAGCCCGTTTTTAATTAACTAATTCATTTTTCACATTATCATTATTAGTGATGGTTAATTGTAGTGAACGCCCATCCACAAGAACATAAAGTATGAATCATCGTTATCTATTTCTCGAAACTTTGTGTTCAATGTCTTGCCCTATGTACGAATACATTTCACAGGAATATTTTTCGTTTTAATTTGAACGGTTAAAACGTCATTTGCAAATAATTACGAAACAAAATAAAAAAAATGAGTTTTACGTATGTATTTCAATTCATTTCTGCACAAGCTACTTATACTCATGAAACCTTCAACCAGACGTTAACCAATGCACTCGCAAGCCACGAGTATGCCAGTTAGTTGATAGTTGCCTGCACAATCAAACTGTGAGCGTAGAGCACCTAGCGTGCTAGTTAGCTTCTCATTACGCATTGAGAGTAATTATATGTCCACGGCAGAGGAAATAGATGAGGTCTTCCTCTGGACAGAGCGCCCGTGATTGCAGTCGTCATGCGACTGTCCAGTTCTTATTAGAGACCTCGGATGGAGCTGCCTCTGTCACACTTATGGAGTCATTCGCACCTGCAGAAATTTTTCCACAGTGTAAGTGCAGTTCCCTCCGCAGCTGAGTGAATTATGCTATCATCCAACGCTGTGTCGGTCGATGCACTAAAAATATTAAGAATCAACCAATGAAGCACCGAAATAAAGTAAATGAAAACAAGGAAGGGGATAAAAAGTACTCTGGCGATAACTCGCGACCAGAGACGTAAAAAATGAAAATGAATTACCCTAAAAAGAAACAAAATTCTACATTGAATCTCTATCTACAAATGAATGTTTCACACCATGTAGTCGGAGTTATTAAAGTCCTGTTTGATATGCTTGTGTGATGAATATATGAGGATGAAATCGATGCTGAAGTACGGGTACACTTTGCAAATGCATAATAAGACATTATCATCTTTGTCCATTATCATTTGCGGACTGTCAGAGATAGAGCCGACCGTCAGAAGAACTGTATGGAAGGCTTGCATAGAGCATGAAGCTACGCTACAAAGCATCATCGTGTGTTTGACTAACGTCAACTATTAACAGTAATTGTCGCTTGCGTCAAAAGTAGGAGCTTATTTCTGCCCGCTGCTCGATACAGCAACGCGCACAGTCTCCACAGGCAGGGCTGCGTCACTGTTTCCTTTTAGAGATGAATTTATTAACACGAACACCAGAACTCACTGCTCGTGAAATTACAACTATTTCTTTTAACGATCCGTAGATGTGGTGGTGCGAAAGTCCAGGTTTCTAGATTAGTAGCGATTAACTCAGGACTGAAGAAGATGTAAAAGAGAAAATAAAATAAGTGTTGCTATTAAACTTGTTGCAAATCTTCAATGGTTTGTGTTGAACTCGTGAAAATTGCGTTGAGAAACCGTACCACAAAGGCAATATTGCCATGTAACAGGTCAACCAAAAACCTCCTAAAGAAGATTTGGCATAAAATATCCCTGTTTTAAATAACACAACTCTTCCCTTCGTCAATTTAAAAACCAATTCATTAGCGGAGAATATCGTCCGCTGAGATAACTATACTTGAAATGACCACTAACTCAAATAAAACCTACTTACAGGTTGATGAACTTGTAACCAACGAGTTTTTCTCAACTCCTAAGTCCACTATTTACCGACCTTCATTTACTCCAAAGAGTCGAGCGTAATTTTCAACCCAGAATTACAACATCGCTCATAACTTTTTATTGAATCTGATAACAAAAACAAGGCGTAAAACTCTCGATCATGTTATCATTGGAATTATCGGCTCCTGGATTTCCCACGGGTATCATCTGCAGTCTTGGGAAACTTGAGGGAGAAAATAGCAGCTAAGTCCCCTAGATCTGGCCTCTGGTGTTATTAGGGTAGAGTTATTAGACAAATATTACACACTGTGAAAACTCACATTCCCACTTATAGAATTAAATATCGCAGCGCTTTTTTTAGTGCAAATCATAACAGGACGAACGCGTCAGCTTTGTGTACTGGATTACATAATAAGTTAAATTCGTACATGGGTCTGACGAAAATCAAACAGTTTATAGAAAAATTGTGCTCAGAGTAGGTCCTGTCAATTAGAAATCCCTTTTTAAAGCATACGAAGTTCTGTACAGTTGCTCTTAATGTATCAGTCAACATTGACCAGTTAGCAGAGTTTCAGAGTGAATATAGGAGCCAAAGAGAATTAATTTGCATGGAAATGACGGTATTGTAATGAATGCTGACGAAAACAATTGAATAATTTTTGATGGTTGTTCCTCTACATCCAGTGCCCTCGCGTTAAGAAATTGTTGAAGTAACGAGACATGTGTACACAGGTGGTACCTAGTTAATTCTTTAGATTTAGATTATTTAGATTTAATACGTCAGCATTGCTTTCATTTCGTTGATTCGTATAAGCAAAACTTTTAACGTCAAAATTAACATCTTATAGAGAATTATCTTGCGCATCGAAAGATGAAATTGGCTCTCAAGTACGTTCATTAGTTCGTCCCCTAGACGGAGTAGAAGACGCGCACTAACGTGACCTTGGTGCGCCAATGGATGAGTGCTTTCCCCCTTCTCCCCCCTAATTACGAACCAGTTTTGGGCGTTCCTCTACGGGAATAGCAAGAAAGTTCATTCATGGCCTTGCTTGAAATGCTATAGTACTCAAACAAAACATTCTAACTCTCAGTGCTGATTATGATGATGTAACTGAGTGTTTGTTCAGAGTCCGGCTGCTCCGAGTCATCAGCTAATTAGCTGTTGTGTAAACATACAATCGCCTCCCGCAGTTTTGAAGGTACGAGAATGGCGAATATATCATTCGAAAGGGCTCAAAAAGAGCTACGAACAGAAAGAGTTGAAAAAAAGTTTGTATGTAATTATTAAAAAAATGTTTTTTAAAAATGAATGATGTTCTGAAATTTGGATTCATTGTTTTTTATATGAATCCTTTTCCACAGCTTTGAAGGTACAGAAATGGCTAATATACCAATTGATAGAGCTTAGAAAGATCTACAATAGCTGTAAAATTTATTGAAAACAAATTATTAGTTCAGAAATAAAACGAAAAAAATAAAAAATTCTTTAGAAAAATGGATCTCATTTTTTCGCTCATCATAATAAATCAATTCGCTCATCATAATATGTAAGATAATTTTTCCCAAACCTAGAATTAAAGGCAATATCAAGAAGTAAAGAAATTAAAGGCAATTAATTAAATTAAAGCCGAGAAATTAAAGGCAATATGAGGCAATATCAAGAGCCCTTCGGCCACTCTGTTCATGGCGTAGCTCGATAAAATTGATTTATTACTGACGCGTAACTTCTCAACATCACACTGCATTCATTTAAAACTAACGATAGTATTACGTTATTCATAATTTATGCTTCATTACAATACTTTCAAAATATGGAACAAGAGCGTGCCCCGGTTTATTTAAAAAGAAAGAAATGTGCTCGCGGTGGCACAGCGGTTAAGGGATCGGACTTGTATGTTGGAGTCCCTGGTTCGTATCCCGGCGCTGGCGCTGCGATTTTCCCCGTTGGGTATAAGGGAAAGCTCAAGCACAAAACCCCACTCGACCCAGGTGTCGGAAATGGGTACCGGCTTTACGGGGGAACCGTCATGGTGTCCTATATATAGTGTTAGTTATAAGACATTTGAAAAACCAATGCTTAAGATCATTTGTATCAGGCTTGATTGGAAATAAAGCATCCCAAAGATGCCGGTGTTTGTTGTTAAAATACCATTTTGATGAACTAACATTTCAAGTACTTAATATCAAAGTCATTTTAAGGACTAACGCAATTTATTTGCAGTTGACTCGAACGAATGATGTTTACTAATTCAGGACATTACTGAAAATTTACAAAGAAACATCCGCTAAACATTAAACTAAGAACTTTCGTGGATTTGAAATCCGATTTAGAACTTTTTGAAAAGATATTCCTTAAAGCATCAAATTCCGAAAAATGCTCAATTGATCATTTTTATAATTTTTCGGGTAGTAGGACGAGCGAAATATAGAATTAGATTATAATTAACATCTGGGGAAATATATTTCCTTAGATTCACAGCATTAAATACAAATAAATGATGTATTGAAATACAAAAATAAATATTTCATATCTATTTAATTACTACTGTAAATGCATTACTGTTCAATTTTTAACTTGCATACTTGAATAAAGAGTTGATTTCTGGCATATTCAAATAAAAAGTGCTCGCAGTAATGATTTTTGCCTCACACACTCAAAAGGATCCGAAATTTGTGCACTCGTTCTGGAAACTAACTCCACCATAACTTTAAGACCAGGATTTAATAACTTATTCTACCTGTACAGTAAAAGATATAAAGTATAAAAAGGCGAAAGAAGTATAGAAAATATTTCTAGCATTCATGTGAATGAACATAAAATGCCAATGCCATTTAATAACAACCGACTTACACCAACGCAATTTTCATAAATGACCGATAAATGATGATGTATTAAAAAATTAAACCAAACGTAGGTAAGTAGATATATTATTATTAGACTTTCTATTGAATTTTCTCTTGATTTTTCTACTCTATTGAACGTTGCTTTCATGGAAATATTTTTCTATTATAAATAAATTTATTTTTTTGATGGAACTTTTTAAAAGCATTTAGCCAATTTTGATGGAACGATGCATTTGCGTACGACCTCAGACAGAAAACTGCATGTACGCTGATTGAAATTGAGTAAATACCATACTAATAATACCGTAAATCAAGTAGTTCAAGGGTTGATTATCATTTTTTTTTTTTGCGCTAAACAAGATCAATTCGTCTCCATAATTTCTCAAATTTTTAATCATACTAAATCTAAAGGGGATTCCATGTTCACCAAAATCAATGGTAACTTCTAAACTTTTGCTTTTGTGAGTTGAATACCGCACACTGCTCTTCAAATCAATTGAACTATGGCAAAGGGAGAAATCAGACAATAAATCTTCGCAAGGTGCATCAAAGAGTCATGATAATGTGGTATAATCGTTCACAAACTAATATAAACTTGCTTCTCAGAATAAAATTAAGTCACACCATATTTACTATTTTTATCTGCAAACTGCGCTCTACAAATCTTACTTTTTGCGTTGTTGAATGCAGAGGAAAAATAGACTAACACAGTCGCTGAAAGTAAAGGTAGAGGTAACATGCTACTCTCTCTTGCAAGTGTTGCTGCTAACTTCGAAATAAATTAAGTATAGCTATTTTTTAAAAACTCGAGCGATTGAAACCTTAATACTGAAAATTACATGATTAACAAAAAAAATTTTCAGCACTTTCTTCTCTTTCAGTCTCCAGCATTCTGATGCTCTGTTTCACGCCTGATAGTGAGAGAAAATACGCTCTGCATGGTGGCAAAATGAAGATTTCCATTTCGAGGCCTTTGTTTTCCTGGGATATTTCATCATTTAAAGTTTTCAGCGATTAGCGCAGCCCTGTTACAAATTCCATGAATCATGATATTTTTTGGTGTTTCACTGGTTCTCCAGAAATTCTCAAATGTTACCAGAGGTTTCAAAGTATCAAAGATCAACTCATTACGCGCAATTTACAGTCCAGTCGGTGAACTCAGACACATTAATAAATTCCCGATACTTACGGTCTCACTTATCATCACAGTTAAACTTACTTCCTTTATGAGAACTTGCGCACTTTATATTTGCTGGTCGAACATGAATTTTACGCTCATTTATCACTACCAGCGAATAGTAACTCAGGTTATGAAAACGTTTTTACCTCTACGCTATCTAGCATGCAACACTCACCACACCCGCAACCATTTCCAACATTTCCAGTTCTAATGAAGCACCATGGAATCACTAAATCTCCCATGATGATCAGGACTAACTTCAATGGAAATGAATTACCAAGCGACCTTCGGTCGGGCGGCAATCGATTTTAAATTTACAGGAAAATGTGAAACTTGTCCGATGGGTATAGAGTTGCTTGCGTGACGGAAATGATTCTGTCATTATTCTCTGCAAAAAATTAGTGATTCTGCGGAGTTGTGGAATTTCGTTTTAGATCCTGGATTGAATGAACAGAATGATGATAAGTAATCGGAAAGTTTCAGGTTCGACAGATGATTTGTGAACCATAACCTGCAACATCAGGTGACGGCGGTAACGATCAATTATTAAGCAGCCCTACGCACATGCATACAAGTCCAGCTATAGATTTTCGTTGCAGCTTCTCACACAAAGCAGCGTTATTACTTATGTCCTGTTATTTTTACCTAAAGTAGCGATTTTGTTGATGAGAAACGCATGATTAGTTAACTTGTAGACATGTTTTCTGATAGGTAAATGTGGCAGATGTCAAATATCTATCACATGGAAAACAAGGCAGTAGTCCTTTCCATAGACCATATCATGAGCAATCATAAATCAAAATGTGAGGTCAGGAGAGATTTTCAACGGGGTCAAAAGTAGCGAGCACGACATACGTTCGTTCGTTCAGTGATATATTCAGCGCTAAACTTTTCAACAAATATTTTTACAAAAACATCTCAGAGAAAGTGTAAATTGCTCATTGATTGTATTCCTACAATTAAAAAGTGAGCTCATAAGTACGGAGTGTACGAAGGTAGTTTAGCTTGAGGCCATCGTTATTCTATATTCATTTGCGGGCGAATGAACAATGTTATGAAAATGCATATCTGAAATGCTTGTGGAATCTCTAATTTAAATTCTTCGCAATTCAATTCAATCTTTCATAAGGTTTGAGCATCACGAACTCAGATTCTCATTTCAAAGTGGATCACTTTTTCTAACCCAGTGTACGAACTTGTGAAGGTGAATCAGAGGAGTCAAGTATTTGAACATCACTTCAAAAATATAATTCCATTCGAATCCTGCCATCGATGGCTTTCGTAATTCAGCGGCGAAAAGATAATCATTCAATTGATTCCAGACGAAAAAGTGAGTACAACGGAAAATTTTTTTATCGAACTATTCTTTACTTTGATACCGTATTAGTTCGATATCACGCATAGGTGAATTCACAATTGGGTCAACTGTGAAAAGCACCATTTAACTTCTTATGACCGTTATTTTGTTTCACGTAATTTTATTTTATCTGATTTCTTTAACTAGAAAAAAGATTGAATTTCTACCAGTAAGAAATCAAACTTTCTGAAAATGTTACGATACTAAACTTAAAAAATTAAATTCGGACTAGAATTACGCATAAATTCGTAAATTAAAGTTTCAAAATTAATTTAGAAAATTCTACTTTGCGGTCAGTGATCTGTATTCTCTTCGCGAAACCCTAACTCTTGTGAACTGAACTGTTTCTTCAATTTTCAATCTCCTCGGCTACCCTGATATATATTCTTCCTGTGAATAGAATATAAATATACCACCCGATATCGTAGTTGCATAAAGGAATTTTATTAGAAAGTAAATGATGGAAATGAAATTAGATTTGGCTCAATTTCTTTTATTCTTATTCAAAGCGTCGATTAATCAATACTGCTGAGTTAGACGCTTGAAAGTTCACAGATATTTGCGTAACGTAGCGAGTGAACTGATCCTAGCCCATCGAAGCTGATCATGACTTAATGGTTCTAACTTGACCTATCCTGGCCTATCTTGATTTAACCTTCTTTAATCTTTCTCTAGCTTACCTGAATAATCTTGAATTATTTGAACAAAACGATGAATTCCCTATTTGCCCGTTGATGAACGACTTGGTAAAAACATTTTCGAAGCGATCGAACGCCACTTGAAAACATACCTTTCTTAAATATACGACATATAAATAGCATATTATGTTATCGCTTTAGAACCTAGCGTACGGAATGTCTGACAGGCGGACGGCTGAAACACAAGCAAAATATGCATTTTGATTGGCCTGGATACTCACTTTCACTCAAGGATCCAGGGGAGCTGACATCTTCTCTCTTGTGCCTCCGCCAGCCGAGACACCGAGATGTCAGCAGCGCGATGAGCAGAACAAACAAGACTGAACGGCATCTCACTTCCTTCATCTTGAGTGATTAAAGATAAGAATAAAATTTTGACTGCGATTCACAATATGTCTTTACGCTTTGTATAATCACGGCATTATCAATTTACTGTAACTTTTCCACAATCTCAATTGCGTGAACTATATACATTACTCAACTCCTCTAGGAAAGGCGTCTTTTTCTTTTTTTCTGAACTGCATCAACTAACATCCATTGGCGGCTACAATATATTTAGTGAGCGTACTCTGCTGGATCGATTATTATCTGACCTTTCTGAGAGAAGCCAAACAAAGGAAAGTTTGCATCAATAAAACGTCCCTAGGCTCGCATAGATATTCAGTTCAGGCAAATAACCATCGTGTTTACATCGTTCGAAAGATCGAATCCGAAAGAAAATACCTCGTCAATAAGATAATGATGAAAAACTCAGCAGATGTTTCATAGAAATATATTCAGCAAAAAACTTCCTCTTCTCCTTCACATATCTTTCCAATTCCCTCGCACACTTTCAATTATGCTATCAAGTTTGTGCCAAGCTGCAACAATGCAACTGTCACCGAATTTCAAACCTCATCGGTCAAGACTATGACCAATGATCTCTTCATTCCCAGAAGCTCCCGAATTCCCGAATCCCAGAAACTCCCGAATTCTTTATCTAATTTCTCGAGAAAAATTCAATATTAATCGATGCAATTTTGAGCTTTTCTCACGTGATGTTCTCATCGCTTCGCTTTGCACACCAATAATTTGAAAGTGGAACCTCATGTCAGAAGCGCCTTGACGAAGATGTTTAGGTGCGATACCTTTTTTCGCTTTTGATATGTATTTTATCGTTTTTTATGCTTAAAAAGAATCAAGCAAACTTCAGTTTCTTTCAATTAACAACGTCACGGTCGAAGCCAGCTGTCTGCAACTGCCAAACACTGCGATCACAGAAATTGAGTGGAATTGAGTGTATTTTGATGCATTTTTCATAGCGAGATCACAGTGGATCAGGGACAGATTTTTGAGCATTTTACGTCATCGTAGTTGTGCGAACGACAGTGAAAATCAAACTGTCGATTTGGCTACCCTACAGGCTTTTTAATAACTAAAACCTAAAAAGAATGCTTTTGGAAAATCTACTCATGAAGACCCTAAAGATTTGTCAGATTATGAATGCTCGAGATTTATTTTTGAAAATGTCTGTACTTTTGTATTTTGGAACGAAAGAACACCACATAAGGTCAACAAAAGTTCCCAAATCGACAGAGAAATTTTACTGGAGGCTGTACCTAAACGACAACGAAAAATATTCGAAAATCTGGCTCTAGAGGTTCAATCACCTAGTCAACAATGCTTGGTGTCATTCTTTTCACAACGGAGTGAACCACTGTTGCAAAAATATCTAATTCACTAACGATTATTTTCCATTTTCAGCCTAAATACTCTCTCAATAAAAGATTTCGGCATGAAACATAATCCACGATCCGCTCAACATGATGGAAACAAAAGCTATGATTCTCGAGTACAAATTGAAATAACCAGTGAGATGATACGCAGTCAGTTGTTACCGATAATTTGACGGGAAATCTGATGCCTAGGCAGTCACTCAAATTAAAAATTGGTGGCTTCTTCGTAGCTTTCGAAAACTGTTGCAAGTGATTTAAAACTTGGTATAAACCTCGAAATTAAAAATACGCTCGCTCAGGAGTTTCAATTTCAATTTTTTTCGTTCAGATGCAACGCCGGTAAGACTTCCGCTCAATTTTACAAATGAGAAATTAAGCCTCAAAAACGAGTCCCAATCACAGTAATGATGGGATGCTCGACGCTTTTTCCGAATTAACACGGAAAAGCTCCAGCTCTTCTGAACGTATTCTGGGTTTATTTTAGGATGAACGTTCGCCAGTCGCCATGAATCTGAAATTCAAACTCTCGATCTCGTCTCAAGAGACAAAAACATTAACTAGAAGCCCAAATTTTGTCCAATATATGTAAACGTGGCTTTTTTCCACTGTTAGAACAAGTTAGGAAGGCTTACAAAACATCAATAATTTCGTACATATGAAAAATCCCTTCACCATCCACGCTCCGACTATATCGGTTGTACAATGCGAATGAAGAAAAATGTTTACTTCAAAAAAAGCAACTATGTTCTTAAAAATTATAGAGCTTAACAACTACGTCATTTACATGATCTACTGTTATTTTTAGATTCCATATTACAAATAAATTCAAAGTAAATTGGCAATATCAAGGTTCAATTTGACCAATGAGTAAAACAGTGCTAAAGTCCTCGTGCTATCTCCAAGCTCCTTATGAGATTCAAACATTGTTTTTCTTGAATGAGAAATCGAAGGAAGAAACTCTTATAAAAGCGTTTAATGTTTCCAACAAAATTGAAATCTTCTTGAATTTTAACCGCTGATGAGATACTTGTAGGCCGACGTACTTTACTTACACTAACTGAACACGTGTTTCGTTACTCGTATGAATAATAACCACTTAATTACACCCAAAATATGTTTCGGGTGAAGAAATTACAAACTAACTCTACACTAAAAAATTACAATTAAATTTATCGGTGAGTATTCAACTCGTGACTGGAAAGTCCCAAACGTGTCTGGTTGTAATGGAGTGTAGAGGTGACTAGCTCTTACTTCTAGGTTGACAAAATTGACAGAACGCCAAATATGCGTAATTCTCATTCAGAACTGTGATGTAAAGCATCTAAATCATTCAAATATTGTTACCTGATTGAAGATGGTAGTGTTTTTGCTCTACAAATTGCATCGTGAATTGTTTGATGGTGATCTTGGGATACACCGATAGACAGATGTTTAACTTTGGGGCAACTTGTGTGATTCATGCTTAATTTCTTTCCTGATTTCCGAACAATCAATAATGAATGAAGATTTTCAAGGTTAAGAGAGTAATTTAATTGGCTCAGAATTTGTGAATCGACATCAACTAGGCACTGTTTTACATCGACATCAATTACCACGTGAAAAGGCAACTGTAGACCAGCTTCTACGTCCAGCAATAGTGCATCATTAAATGTCTGACCGTTAATCGTATGATATCTATGTCCATCACTGTCCACCAATTCTAAAAACGTGGACTGAGCTTCATTATTTTCATTTTTCAAAATATTACTACAAGCACAATTTTTTCTTCGCTTTTCTTTGCGCGTTATTTGTTGCTTTCGTTTTCTATTGTTTGTGTTTTTTAATAGGAAACGAATAGTCGGTAGCGAGTAAAATCTTTGTGGAGGCGACCAGTAGATTAGTCAAAGAAATTTGGGAATTTCCAGTCATTTTGGGCTCTGAGTACGTATTTCGTGGGAAAAATTAAAAAAAATGTAAAATTAATTCACTCTACGGAAATATGATCGAAAATTTAATTTACTTTTCCAGAGAAATAATCAATATTACTCTTTAAACTTAAAAGCTCATGTTAGAAAAACACTAGAAATTTAAAAATATTGCTGTTCGATTGGTTCAAAATTTCTTTAATCAGTATGAAATACTCTGATTATTATATAAGAAACAATATCATTAAGTTTCAACTATTATAGACGAGATCCCCACGTGCTTAGCGTGGATAGTTAACTATCTAGGCTGCTATTACTGCAGAAAATGCCGATTTTAATTTTTGGCTTGTGTGCCTGCTTCTGTTTTTTTTTCGATTCATTTACAATTTAGATGCAGAGGGAAGACGAAAAAACAACCCTCGTGACGGAGTGACGCATTAAATACACCTGTCCTGAGTTGAGGGGGAAAACGTATCCCATGGTTCATCTCATAACAAGAGATACTCACTCCGTTTTTCAGGCATCTTTTTTCGGTGTAGGTGATAGCTCATTGGCTAACTGCTCACCCTTATACATGAGCACGTCAAATTTCGGTCACTTATTTGTCTTCTCTGTGAAAAAGCCAGATCAGTGGGATTTTTATCAGATATTTCAAAAACAACGTTACACGTTGAAATTTCACGTTCGTTGACTGAATCTCAAAGACACGAATGATAAATCTAACATTTTTGTCCCTGAATTTTAATTCAAAGAAAAAAAATTGAAGTACTGTATCTACTACGTTGTATAAGTATATCTGTCATTACTTAAAATTCCTCAAAAATTCCTGAGCTGAAAGCTTCGTGATTCATGAAAGATTCATGCTACTCAATATTACATCTTAAAAAATGACTATTGCAGAGTGGTTAGCTCAAATGTGCTATTTTTCCAAGCCTCCATCTCACAGTGCTTTTAGTGCTCCATCAACTGCATCGATTATCCCGAACAAAATCTAAATATCAATCCACACATTTTAGGCACTTTTTTCATGACTGATATTGAGCCAAAAAATAATTTCAATACGGACAGCCGCCTAAAACTGCATGGCACGCAACTGCAGCTGCTCGAATCAAACGTGCGCGTCGCTGCACGCCATGCACCGATTCTTTCAAAAAATTACCATCGTCGCGCACGGCCCGCGTGACGATTGAATAGACCTGACACCGAAATTTGCGATTCCTGGAAAACTGGGAGCGCCAGCTGGTCACTGGCCTTCTATTCATGTCTCTTTGAGTATGAGCTTGATTGTGAGCCTATATTGACAATTACTGAGTCTTTAAATAAAATATTTAGCTCTAAATTCAGTTCCTTGCTGTTCCGAACTCTACGCAGGAAACAAAACGTGTTAAAATAAGGTAAATCCGTAGATCTTCGCACGAAAGCCGCACTCTTCTTAAATTATTTATAAAGAATTTTTTATTTGTCTTTTGTGCATTTTTATGCTTTTAACATGAAGAACATGATCAAACAGTTGAAAATATTTATCCGTCGTATAAAGCTGTAGATAAAGCTTCCATCACAACGGCTGCGAATTAAAATAGAATTAACATTATGAATGCTCATCAGCGAGCGAAGTAATTCAAAAATAATTATAGCTAATAACAGAAAATAACTCATATATTGACGACTATTGACTAAACCTTCAGGTGCATTAGTAACAAGTATTTTTTAATCCTAATTTTCATAATTATTTCCCATAAGCCACAACCCCGCATAAAACTTCGGCAGAACTTTAACTTTTAAGGTTAACTGCGGCTGCGGACAGACGACGTTGGAATGCAAGATATCATAGGAAGTCAGAAAAGAAATATGAATACTAGAAATTGGCGCTTCAATGCATATTAGAAAATAGGTTTGAAGTAGGGATGATCAAAGTAGGTTAACACAATTTAACGGAAGCCAGAAGCTATTCTACAATCTTACGCGCACTTTAAATTCGACATTCAATATTTTTTTGGGCACTACCTCTGCGAGGCTTTTTTTACGTTCAGATACTTCAGCACGCAAATTTAATCACCGACACAATGACTGTAGCTGCGATATATAATGTTTTACTTCTAGTTCCTGGAGTTAACGGTAAAACAACTCTACTGCCGCACGAATACTATTTTTTTAAGTCGACAAAAAATGATTCACCGAACATACATGGTACTGAAGAACTTACGTCCTGATTATAAAACACATAAGTTCAAACTTTATTCCCACTTTTTCCGGATTATAGAATCAAAATGCAGAAGACAAGCATTAATCGAAAGCTTGTCATGCATTTGTTTCATTAACCCATTCGATGCAATTTCGATGCAATCTTACACGAAAGAAAACAATCGTGTGCCCAAAAAGCACCTGGAACAATTTTCAAATTAAATTTTCATCTTTTCAAAGGAAGCAACAAGACCCTTTCCGAAAGTCTTTCCGGACAAAAGCAAAGAAGCACCTGAAAATAGACATGTACGTCTCATCTTTCGTCAAATATTTGAGTGTCGATTATACATTGCGACGATGCCATTGAAACTATTATTGCATTCTGTCAAGCAGAGTGCAAAGTTTGCACAAGCACAACGATATGCAACCTTGCACATTCGTGCTGCAGCCACTGACTCTCCCGGGCCGGTGCGGGACCAGGAGACGCGGCGCACTGCCTATTACCACTACGCTCAGGGGCCAACTGAGCGCTCGCTGCGGCACAGCTGCCGCCGCGGTCTGCTTTAGGTAACACTGCCTCTCAAAAAAGCATGCCGCTTACCCAAGAGGTTTCGATACTTCCGATATGAGTAAACACCTGGTGTCTCTAGTCTCACTTATGCTCGCAGCTGTTGTGCGTTCAACAATTTACGTAAAATGATTGAGGCACTGAGCATTTCCAACAAGAAACTTATTGGTATACAAGTTGGAAAAATAAGTTTATTTTCTCTGATATTATATCATGAACTGGCAATCTTTTCATATTTGATTCAGTCTGATAAATTCATAACAAATTAGTCAATGAAATGAACAGCTGAACTTTTTCAAAATCGATAATGTTAACCTTGACGTAGCACGGCTGTCACTCGGTCTCACTGCCGCACTGTGGAATGTATGCAATAATAATGCCGCACAACAAGAAATAGCGATTGAATTTCGCGCAATATTATCACTTTATTATTGCCTACATCTATGAACACATGAAGTATAACCCTGGCATCTTACACAAACTCATTCGAGACACAAAAGAAACAGACAACTTCCACACACACAAAGCGTACAACTTAAAGGAGAAAAATTACACAGGATTTGACGGCGTTGAATTCTGCCTCACTTGAGACCATGAAAACGTTCTGACATCGGTCGGAAAAACCTTGCGTGTTATGCAGTCACACTATTTTATTCCTGTGAAACAGAATACGCACCTTTCAAAAACTGTTCGTCTAATTAGCTGTTAACTTTAAGTTATTCCAATGTCATAATGATGATAATGAGATTAACTGGCAATGCTGTATACTTCGTTCATTTTAAATCAAGTTCTGTTACTCGCAGCAACTTCTCAAACATATTTTAGGTGGCCTTCTCTGCATCTCTAGGCTTGCCTCATTCCAGTGGAGGCTGTACAAATGCGCTACTATTTTCTCGGATCTGTCAAAACTGCTATAAGTCCTGATGACGAGAGTACCCTAGATTTGTTTGAGGGCACGTTAGCATTTGTCCGAAGCTCATTGCATCTGCATCTGAAAACTAGAAAAAAGCTAGAAAAAACATTCGATCCATTGAACTCTCTTTGAAACAGTTGTTGAGAACTTTCAATCGATCTTTCCACATGTTCCTGAAGCGAAAAACGAAAGAGCATCTCCTACGGGGCGAATGCAAGCCGATTTGTGAAAATAATTTTGACCATCCATCATCTGATTAGTTAGTGCTGAATTCATTTATTCATAAACTGATTTCATGAAGTGGGAAAGTGCTAAAGAAGGTATGATTGTAAGTATTTTCTTTCAATCCTGAAACTCAGTAACTTTCAAACCACTCTACGGATATTACACCCAAAATTTAACTTACTTTTTCAATACATCTGCATTGTGTCATGAGTGGCAATGAAAAAAACATTATGTTTATAGCTAACTCAACGGTTCAGAGCAAGGTTTATGTTTAAAATCACTGAATATTACACTGAGTTTTAAGCAAATGATCTTGCAAGCAGAGAAGTCATGACGTTGCATAAAGGAGACACAAACTGCGAAGTCAATCCGCTGATGCTGAGCGTAGACCTGCTGCTATCTGCAGCAAAAAAGAAATTAAGGATTTTCATCATTGGTTTTTTAACAGAAACTTGATTCTAATGCAGCCATTTGCATTTCAGCTTGAACCTTGAATGCAGAACGCAGCCAAACAGCGCTGTGGCTCAGACGTAAAGAGTGAGGGCCGGCACGATAGAGCATTGAAGTTATGGCAGTGAATTACATCCTCCTCGTTAAAGATTAAACCCTGGCTTAGCTTGTGGGCTTAAGGTCATGAAAACTAGTTTCTTCCCTGTAAAAAATGTGTATCGACACGAGTGAATCGTTATGAGAATTTTATTCCTGTCATAGAATAAGTTTCCAGTATAAGTCCACATTAGACGCTAGCTTACACTTTGTTTTTTGGGAAACATTTTCCTGACATAGAAAATACTAAATAAGGAACTTGAAAAATAATGAACACCGGGTTGCACCAAGTTAATTCATCACTCTTCTCTTCGTAAGACCGTTGCAATTTTTCGTCAAAAATTTTTCACCAAGACCTTCATCAGCATCTTGCACACCTAGCAAGCTTACAAAATGTTGAATAATATTTTTTTCGTGCCTCATTTATGATTTTATAACCATTTCTATCAGTCCATTTTGATTTACCTAGCAAATTAAACTGTTCTAAAATTATGGCAACAGGTTCGTGACACTGCAGACATGTTATGGTCCGAGTTGAAAATGGAATCGAAGGAAAAATGCACAAAAGCCCTGAATCAGAAAAAGCGAGATTGTGTTTTTCTAATTTCTAAAAAAAAACGTCAATTTTTTTAATTCCTCGCCCTTTTGAATCCATCCGTAATAAAATCCCTGATTCATCCATGCGTATTGATAAAATTTCAGCTCCAAATCAAATGTGGCATGTTAAACTATTTTTCGGAAACATCCTGTTCATAACGGAAAAATGTGTGAGATTCTATTTGAAAAATTGAAAACTCAACTAAACTGGATAACCCTGTACTACTACTGGTATGCTGGAGATATTATTAACGTTTCCCACCACGAAATCTCAAACTCTAGTACTGAACAGCCTCCTATTCAAGGAATCTTTCCCAAACATATTCTTTCCAAGCAAACTTTCGTTCTCGATAAAATTGCCCATTTGTTTGGGAGAAGATTTTCTTCTCTGAAATAGTCTGGAAAGTTGCCTATCAGATGCTTCTTCTTCTCTGGAACCCAAGACCCAGCCGCATCGCATTCTCAGGCACATTCCTCGGACCCAATTGCAGACAATAGAACTGCTCTTCAGGCCATGTCTTGGGCTGCAACACGGCCGAGCTCGGCAGACTGGCAATGTCATCTTCCTGGTTTGGAGTTCAACTTCATAATGACATTTTGGGCTCATTCGTTGTGCTCGCGTCAACAAAGAAATCTCGACGTTTTGGCCCTGCATGTGCCTTCCCAGTCAGACGCAGAACTTGAAAAGAATTCTTCCGGAATGGTCAGTTTTTATCTGGAAGATCTTATCCTTAAATGGATTTTGCTATGGTTTCACTGCCATAGGCAATTAGTCATAGTGAAGCATCGTAATAATCGGAGGATGGATTGTGAATGCAAAACCTTAGTACACCATTCTCTGTTTTCATACGATTCATGTGCATTATTGCTGTCTCTATTTGCTGTTAGGCATTGAAAGTTTGAAATTTGTGTCAAATTTTGACCGAAGTGAAACTTCAAAGACTGAATAAAAATTTAATAACATTTTAGGTAGCAAACCGAAATTTAGGTAGATGAATTTGACTTACCAACGTTTAAGAGAATTTTTTGTTTGCAGTTCCTAACGTCTCACAAAACTACCGATCATAGATCAGAATTTTTAAGCTGATGGAGGAGTTGACTTAATTCAAAATTAGCCATTGCTGTTCATGTATTGCTTTTCAACGTATGTTTACCTTCAAAATTTTTTTCCGCTGATGACAAAATGAACCAGAAAGATATACAATTTAAATGAAAGAAAAAACTTTTGTCCAACATCTGTTTCTAATGTATGTCAATTTGCGTTGATTTTTTATATTTATTGTCTGCGTATGTTAGGATAATTGTGCACTCGCATATTAATGCTATACCATGCAGTAGATTTGTTGATCGGATCTCCATGTGATTTTTACACTGGTGAAAAACTAATAAACAAATATCTTTTAGACTTTGTGCTCATGAATAGAAAGTATACTCACTCAATTAATGATTGTAAAATTAAATTCGACCAGGAAAGATAAATACCCACAACCATCATTCGAATGAGCTGTCGACTTTGAAATCTCAACGAATTCGGTGAATTACGACACTTTCAGAAATGCTCAATTTTTTTTGCAGACATTTATTTCTTTGACGACTGAGTGGTTTGGTCCGATGTAATAGTTCACCCTGCAGAATTAGACGAAATACTTCAATTTATTATTAGAAATCGATCCATGATAAGAACAAAAAGGAATTTCAATCCTAAAAAACTACAATTATGATCTTTTGAAGAACTCTGTTAACTTAAGAGCCCAATTTCCTATCTCTTGAATTTTGAATGAATTAAGCAGAAACTAATCGCTGTACATTCGCCTGCTTGTTCGTTACGAAAGGCATTGATGAACAAACAATGAGGGTTAGTTAGCACAAGTTACAAATAAAAACAGTCAATTTTATTTTTCCATTGACCACTGCCCTTCACAGTCACGTTTTGCTAGCTATTGTATAAAGTGTTGTCAGGTCTGCACTCTAAAGGAAAGGGAATGAAATGCAAGCTAATTCCAATAAAAAGTTTCTTATATTTTCTTTCCTGCTGTTTTCTTCGTATTATACATCACAAGAGGAGCTATTTGCTGTGCTAAATCTACCACGTAGATGCGGGATCGAAGCTGGCATCTTTCGTACAAATTCGCAACGCTCAGTCTTTGCCTCTCAAATGCAGTAAGGAAACCCTTCATCGAGCATAATATGACTCATTTTATCTAAGATATCGCTGAGGAAGAAATATCTGATGCGCACAACCGCTCGTTAAACTGTATTTCAATGATCACGAGTGAAAGGAAATTGGTTACCGCATTAAGGGAGTTCGAAGAGCAAAAACGTACTGAGTACCTCGACTCGCAGCTTTGGAAATGTGAAAGCATTTTGAATTGAAAATATTGCAGACCTGAATAATTTAAGCGAAAACACTAAGGCTTCATTGAGTTTGCGTTGACTTCTCTTTTTCACCCAAAGCACGTTATCTGTAAGTCTAAACTTCACTACCGTAAGAAATCGGGTCACCTTCTACAGAGTCTTCGGAATTCAATGAACACGAAGAAATATGTGACGCGAACGCAGAACTAAATCCGTAATTTCGCTTTTCTGGAAAGGCCACGAACGATTTCGACCATACCCCACATTTTGTTTGCTCGATTTCCTTTGTCATTTTTGCGTCAATAAACCTTTAAGTTTAATCGATTGTGAATGCCTTAACCTTTTCCGTGTACAAATGGCTTTTATCTCATTATATTGTTAGTGTCAGTAATGAAATTGCAACTTTTTGAATGAAGAAGAAAACTTCGCACTTTATCGTTGTTGTGAAAAAGAAAAGTTAGAAGTCTAAAGTGAAAATTGTAAAATTTGATTCAAACCTATACTCCGTTGCCAAAATAGAAAATGTTGGACACATCGTTCTATTCACTCAGAACACGTATTTTAACTATTGAAACGAAGCGCAAATTACCTTTTTATTCATGAATTCAATTGCAGCGATCAAGTTATTTACGGGATCATACTCAAGGTATTTAAATAATATGGCTGATTTTCAACTACGAATACTGAAAAAATTATGTAGAGAAATTATAAAGACATTCCAATCCCATCTCAATAATTCCTGTTGCAAAAACAAAATTAGGAAAAGCATTTATTACACTTAAAGACCTTTTCAAATGATATCAGCATAGTTAAACAAATAGAATAAAAAGTATGTCATAATTTAATTTTTGATCAACAGTATTAACAGAACATTCAATATCACATTATCCAAGATAATCCAATAATAAATAATATATGGCTTAATATTCTATCCTCGTCGAGGTCGCATACCAAAGCAGTACCCAACAAACCTCACGGTCTGCATGTGAGTGTATCGACCTGACCACTTCAGCGTGTGTAATTTATACCTGGTGCCATTGCTGGAACCTACTGTCTAGCTAGCTCGACCTGACGTTAATTTATATCCAAAAGCATGAGTATCTTTTTAATTGGAAATACACAATAGCCTACAATATGTTCCTTCAGTAGAGGCCTCAAAGCGAGCAGATTGGAATATATGAATCAACGTTCAATTATATGGTTGACGTCACTGATTAACTAAGGGGTCAAAGAGCAGGAAGTCCATGGTTCAATGAAAGCCAGTCAACATTTATCAGATTCAATTTATAGGAGACTTTCTTTTCACTCCTGTGGCTTAATATCTTGCAAATGCGATAATTTATGAATTATCTGCGTGTGAACGGAAGACTTAATGTGGCCATAAGTAGTCCAAAAATCACGAGTCCGTTGGATTCATTCAGAAATTCGCCATTAAAATTAATTCAGCGATGCTTTTCCACACCTTTTTAGGTTCGGAAAAAAAACAGGATAGAAAATTAAAAAAATGGGGAAGGAATCTTCTAATGAATGCAGAATAGTGAGAAAATTGCTCGATAAAATTGAATGTTTCTTCATTTAAAAAACGGGAAAGAAAATGTTTAACTGATACGAAGGAGAAAGCTGTTAAGGTAAGCTATTGCTTGATAATTTATGAATAGATCAAACCCTTCGAATGAATTATTTTACACGGCATTTCGGAATATTGAGTATAGGATCTCATAATATAGCTCACAAAATGCTTTGTATTGAGAAGGTGTTCTATGAAAATCATTTGAAATTATAGAAGACGTTCGTAACCCTTCCCAACACTCTAATTATTATTATAGGAAAAATTTTCTAAGGTTATTTCAGTCATTACCCTGAAATATCAGCAAAATTGCCCTAACATGTTTTTTTACATAATCAGGTGCTTACTTCCTTTTTAACACGTTGACTACGATTGCGCGTGTTGTAAAGTTGATTTGGTTAAGTTGTAAAAAAACCGAGTGGTAAAACCGGTTTATTTGCATGAATAAGTTTCCGTCCTTTCTAAGAAATGTAGAAAATTTAAGAGCTTAATAATATTTCCATGGTATGATAAAACTCTTCCAAAAAAGGTAAAATGGTTTAAAATGTTATAGATTTACATTGGTGAGTGTATGAACAATTTACCTAGTGGTACACATTTATCCCAATCTGTGGTCAAAGTGTTGAATCGAAAAAAATATGCTCTAAAAATGTATGTATAAAATACATAAAAATGTATGTTTGACGCCAAAAAAGCCAAAAAATCTGAGAAAAAATATCAATTTAGTTTTTGCTTTATTTTATCTGTAAATACATGTACGTATGAAAAACTTGCTCAAGTTAAATAAAAAAAGTATTAAATGTATTGCATACACGAAGCTTACATTGAGTGGATATCAATAGCGAATTTCTCGTGTCAAACTTCTGGAGTGTCTAAAATCACAGTAGAATTACCCTGAAATTTTGTCAATTTCCCTAAAATTGAAGCACTAGCCATCTGGGTACTGGAGTTCCCGTCGGGAAGCAAATGGTTAAAGGAAACTTGATATGTGAATAGAGATCGCAATTTCGAACACCTAGTTTTGCTAAAATGAAACGTTATTTCGAAGCTCGAAACTCCCCAACTTAAATTCATGGATGTCAGAATTCAGCTTCACTTCTGATGTCTCCCTATTTGTCGAGGGTGACGATTCCAGCCGTCCAAATATGACGTCGGCTTCATTGCAACTCTCCTTTGTCAGATATTGATGTAAAGTTAGAAATACTCTACGCAACATGTGAGCTCAAGTTGGCCAAGACTTTGACGTCTAATTTCTACCCGTGAAATTTTTTTCAAAAATTAGCCTGATCATTCTGCTTTTCATTGTTTGCTGTCAATGAAATTCACATTGCGAAATTGTTCTGTGTAGTAGGGTGACGAATAGGATTTCTCTTTTTCAAGTTTTTACCTCGTCTATCTACATTGATATTCACAAAACCTCTGGTGAACACATGATTGTCTTCACTTCGTCTAAAATTGTTTATCTCGGAACATATGATAATCGTTTACAGTCTTTTCATTTTTCAAGCAAAAAATATTCGAGTAAAATGAAAAGTTCGTATTTTCTGTCAAACACATGACCAAAAATATGACGCTATCACTTAAAAATTTAGATCTTTATCACAAAAATATTTATAAAAACATTTCTTCGTTGACTTCACACTAACAGTTTTTCTAGAGAATAAACAATCAGTTATGAGTGAAAAGTAAACAGTGCAAATGAGTGTTATAATTTATGAGGGTCAATAATATTCGTGGGTAGTAAATTTCGAAACAATCTACTAACTGAAAATATAAGTACTGTAATATTGAATCATGTGGATTATTTTATTGGACTATTTAAATTTACCTTATTCAGGGAGAACACCCACGTTCTATCGACTGGCATCATAACAAAAATACACCGTGCTAGCCTCTTACAAAGAAGGGCCTGAAGTGGCTAATCGAAATTGATCCAGCGCCATTGAAGCCAACGTCCATGGTCTTGTTTGTTCAGCCATTGCGGTCAGGCAGCCGCAAATAAACCATGGTGCCAGTTTAATAGCATCATTTACATACCTATATTTCATCTACAGTGGTTGTACCAATACGCACACATCCAGCGTTCACGAATAATGCACCTACTGCATTGCTTAGTTCGTGCTTGTGATACGCAAAGCACAAAACAAGCCTCGCTGCACCACAACCCAGAGAACACGGCGGTGTGACGTGTGATTCGTCCGCTCGCCCACGCCATGCATCATTCAGCTCCGGTACGTCGAATAAATTTGCAACTCATGCAGGAAAATTGCGGTGGCGGAACGCACGAGTAGCTTTTAAATATTCACCATAAAAGCATGTTTGATTTTATGTGACATTGGTGTCCTGAGAAAATATTGGTGTCCCTGGCTTTGCGAAATTTAAAGTTAATGTGCTCGAATATAGGGTCGAGTTTGCGTTAAGGAGCTTTATGATTTGGCGTTAAAAACTATAAACTTTTTGTTTCTGTTGGCATGGTAAAAGAAGTAACAGAAAATCATCTAGCGGGGTAAATAATCGTTGGTCACATTCAAGCTGACCACAAAGGTTCACCCCCAGAAAATGAGATAAGACTTTTCAGAAGTATGTGAATGAAGCTTCCAAATAGCAATTCCCTATCAGATTTATGATTTTGGAATAATAGTGCAAGCGTAATGAGTCAAATTGATAATTCTAATCTAACCCTCAAAAATTTTTTGCAACATTGGGTTGTGTTCGTCGGCCTTCATTGCAATAAAAGTGTTAGCCCTACACGTTCTTATTATGTTTCACAGGTCACCACAATATGTTTCTGGGTTCATTTTTTTCAAAAATATTCATGCTCCTGTTTTTAAATTTTTGTCAATTTTTTTCACAATCTTCTCTACCACCAGGATTAAATCCTCTATTAAATGAAAAAATTCGTGATGACTTCTAAAATTTCTGTTTAAAAAACAAACCAAAGAACATGCCATGCCTACTCATCCAGAGTTTGTAAAACAAGGTCCAGGTATTTCCAGCTATCTTTATTTCACTCAAGTTTGCGCTCTTTTCAGGGGGTGCGATCGAATGCTTGTGAAAGTTTTAACCGTACCTCGAATTAGAGGAAAGTTGTCCCTTCGAATCGAAACGCATATTTGGTTTCGATCAGCATTAGCTGGTGTGTTCCTCAAGGAAAATTTCAACGACTGCTCATTTTATGCAAGCATTTTCACACGTATTTGCGAAAAACTCATTTGCTTTGCCTTTTTTCCCTTGAACTTCCATAGCGTTCTTTTAGCTCACAGCTGGGTTTCAAGGCTAAAATATTGAAGCTGGCTATACAGTGATTAAAGAGGCAACCTTGACATTTAATTAACACAAAAATTAAACATTGTTCGATTTTGACTAACAAACTACATCCAGGTTCCTTTAAAGCAAAAGGCTTCTCCATAGAGCTTGAAGATTAATGACAGCAGAAGTGAGCAAATTGAACTCTCAAATTTCTTAAGTTTTATTACACCTGGAAACACTCATATTGTTGTATTTAAAATAAGGCCTTTTTGTGATCAATATGAGAGCGCTGATTTCAATTCCAAAGTAGGTTTTGTCTGCGAGCTACAGATTTTATGCAATATGACATTTTTAATTTCTAATTTTTCGTAATTAGAGGAAATTGCAATATCAGCCACAATTCTTTTGTTAACTTAAATCTTAAAACGGTATGAAAATCATTTCTGTTTATTTATTAAGGCAAAAGAAACGGAACATTAAAATGTGATTTGAGAGTAAATTGTACTATTATTGTCGAACCGTATATCCTGATAGTGTTTCTAAGAAAATGTCAATTTTTCTCACAAAGTTAGATTAGCATTAGCATCCTTCAGAACATCTCCACAGCTAATGAAAGCTTATCAATTTATTTGTGTATTTCATTCAGGCGTGAATTTGCGTTTGTAACTTTTGTGTTTGATCATACTTTTGTGTCTGCGCCAATGAGTTTAGGTCTTGGTGTAATCGTTCTCCTCGCTCGTCACTCACAGCCCCCAGGGTGGCAGGGAACTTATCTATAGGTGGCTGCTCAAACAATGAAGCTTGATGCTCATGTTGCACCCGAGATCACGAAAAGCGAGGAGCATTCTGTTCACAAGGTCACTGTAGTTCTCCGTCGTATTGTTTCCAAAGAAGTTCTGAACGACTGCCACAAAGGATAACCAAGCTGCTTTTTCTAAAGCCGTCATTTCAGGAACAAACTGATGCTCAGGGATTAGGGTTCGAATCTGTGTGCCATCAAACACGTCCGCTTTAATCTTCTCAAATAATAAAACCTGTGAAGGTTTGATGATGTGTTGCACCCAATGTCTGTCTCGTGCTCAGCTGTCCCACATACAAGGAAAACTTGGAAACTTGGTGAAACCTTTCTGTTGTCCAAGAGGAAAGTTTGCCATCTTTAAGTCTACACAAATGATCCAATTGTGGTCATGATAGTCTAATAAGTCCATGACCATTCTCATATCATCATAGTCTTATCGTAAATGCTCTGAGTAACCGAAAGGTACTGCTCCATAAACATGGCCAATATGTGAAATTACTCACTTTAGACTGCGTTTTGAACTGTTTGAAATGAGTCTCCATTCAACAGGACTATTTTAAGATACACCCAGTTCTTTGAGAAGCCCTGAATGTGTTGGCTGTAAACAAACTCTCTGGTTTCAGAAAGAAGGATTAAAAAAGCTGGTCACGCTTTCTGAAATATGATACTTTAACAGAGTGATCAGCAAGATTTCTACCTTGCAATCTTGATGCCAAAAGCTCTGCTTCATTCTTTGAAAGACCTATTTTCCGCACTAAATCATTCAGTTCTGCCTGAAGAAAAGGCTTGGGGACGGGGAAAGGTTCAGTGTCTGAAGAACAGTCCTCCGATTGTGAACACTTTTCAGACAATTCACTGTTACAACTGTCTTGTTCGCTGGTACTACGTCCAATGTCTCCATCGTGAAATGAAGTAAAGCCTTTAAAACTGGAACAGGAAGTTCTTCAGAGTGCGGAGCAGGCCGAATAGCTGAGGGAATGTTTGGATACCTAATCTTCTGTCGTTTTTTTCTTCCCAACACCCGTTGTGTTTACCATGCAGAAATAACGGTCAGTTACATAGTTGGAGGATTCACGCCAAATCATTGGAACTCCAAAAGGTATATCTTTACGTTTTCCTTTGGTCCAGTCTCGAAGCATTCCTCACAATTGTGGCAAAAAACATGAGGAGCCCATTGCTTGTCTTGATCAGTAAGATGAACTTCAAAACATGCCTTGTAGGCACGCTTGATGAAAAAGGATATGTTACGCCTCTGACGATTGAGTGTGTAGTATACACATATTTAGCAGAAGGCATCAGGCTTGTTTCTGCAATGATGTCTCTTGTTGGAAGCCATGTTTAAACTGGAACAAATGAAGAATGATCAAAATATTAGAAGCTATCTATACATATGGACGTGAAAACCCTTATACATGGTTTACGCAAGTTTACACTTGTACAATTCATTAACCTCAAATTGCACACTAACCAGAGCTTGTAGAGGAAAACTAATTTCAGAATTGAAATCAGCGCCTATAAAGCTCATTCAGAATCAGTTTAAATTTCCAATGCAACTCAAAGTTACTGAAAATGTGTTCCCTAGTGTTCTTGATGTGTGACCTTCGCGACTGAAGCCGATGTATTATTTCTTGGCTATCTAAATCCGCGAGAACATCCTAACGAGATGAGTAAATGAGAGTTCCTTCGGTAAATTCAGTAAATATTGAAAGCAGTGTTCTTCCATGCATCATGCATCGTGGCAAATAAACGTGATACAGATTTAACGGAATAAGCCATGTACTAGCTCAAAAAAGAAAGTTATTCTAGCTACAAAAACAATTAACCCCAATGCAAATAGGTAATTTCAATTAAAGCTTGTGAGGCTCAGTTTCTCACTTCTAAGGATTACGTTCTGACCCCAAGTTCTCATGAACTTCTCAATTCGTTTCTGGCAATCACATTTATAAAGCTACGGGCAAAGCCCAGCATACAAAATTACCCCTAGCATTTGTATGGGATATGATATGACTTCTCGGTTGTCGGTAGATGGATCCGAACTTCTTAGATAGGATTCTTTTTCTTCATTTGTTTCGTGGGTGAACTGTTTGACTGCTAGTAGTATTGTGCTGCCCTTCTTCCTTATCATTGGTGAGTTCAACCGTTCCAATACACATAGTTTACTTGCCCGTACATTGAACCAAATAAAATGTCATCGTCTTGTGCCTACGGTTCCAATTTCTGTTGTTTGGTTGCAGGTCTTCCGAGCACCAAATTCCTTTGTCGATCTGGCACAGCTCAGTATAGCCTAGCTCATGTTCATTGAGTGTAGCTCATTGCAACTTAGTGTCGTTGTTCTGTTTTTTCTCAGTGTAATTCAGCATTGCAACACTATATAATTCAGTGAAGCTATTAACGCAGATGATTGGGCACTTTTTTTAACGGTTAACCTCACAGCTGGCATACCACGTCACAATTTGTTAATTTGCCTTTACGTTAATCATTAATTTTGCGGTCGTAAAGAAGATTTCGTTTTGTTTTTGTTTCTATTAAATGTCACTAATTTTAGAGATTGTTAATCCTCACTTAGTTCTATAATAAATTTTAATCATGAAAGCCCTCAAATAAACTATTTATTAACAGTCCTTCGCCCTCTTAGATATTACGAACTTAGGGCTAAATTTTACCCTGACCAAAATTCAATCAACATTATAATTTGTAAATAAGAGAAATAAGATCGATCGCAACATAGCATTCCTTTTGAATTGGTCGAATTTTAAATTCTTAAGCCATTCAAGATTTTTAAAATAAGTAAAAATGAATTCTCAAATTATTTCACGATTCTCACATCTCGTCGAGATGTTGAAAGAGTTTTGAATAATATTCGAAATGTCAGTCATGATGCATAAAAAATAACTTTACTGAATGGATATGAAACTGAATATAATAAAGAAATTCATCAATTGATTTCTCTTTTCCTAATTTTAAACTTTACGGAATCGTTCAAGCTCATCACGGGTTAAAGTCGGAAGAAATTCACTCATGATATTTGTACTTATTCCGTCAGCTAGAGGGCGTTGCTATGGGTTTCCCCTTGGGGCCCACGTTGGTCAACTTCTGCACATGCCGTGTGTGGAAAACCTGGTGATAAAAACTTTGCTTCCTAAGCCGTTATTGAACTGTATTGGATCATATTTTTGTTGAAGTATAAGGTATAGAGCAGTTGGATATGTTAATAAATATGATTCCAGATAAATCAGTGTTAAATTTTATGTATGAGTTTGGCGTGCACAGCAACCTGTCAGTTTTATGTGTTTTGGTTGAAGCGTCGCACGGTACATTTCAGAGATCAGTTTATGTCACGCCGTCTCATGCTGGAGCGACCTGAATTATGACTGTGAGGCTCAGCAAGTGTACAAAAAGGGTGGTATATACGCACTTTAATAAATAGAGCTTATAAATTGTGTTGCAGCTGGGCAAGTTTTCATTCTGAAATGCTTAGAATCAAGCGGTTACCAGTCAATGAAATTTCCCTAAAAATTTAATTTATAAAACTATTAGTAACTTCTTACACCAAATCATGAGCAGGAACAACAATATAAGACTTAATTCAGGCCATGTTAATATATTTTATGAAAACTAAATGCGCATGAATTACAGAATTGATGAAAGGGTCTTTAAGAACAATGCCCAAAATTTTGTTAAGGCAACAGATCCGGGCACGTCAATTAAAGTCTGTGTGTATTATAAAAATCGCAAAGTCAGTGACCTCATAAAGAAAAATAACATTTCCGCATCCAGGGTTAATGATCTAGATAAAGCCAGTGTGATATACCAGTTCAAATATGACAGGAGAGAATGTAAGTCTCTTAACAAATGTTACATTGGCTTCACTAGGATGACCCAGAAACAAAGATTAACTGCTCAAAAATATCAGGTTCTATTTTAATCATTTCCGCATTGACCACAGCTGCAAGCCTTCAAATGAAGATTTATACTCTAACACAAAAACTCTATAAAATTTTATAAAAATAACATATTCAAATCTTGCACATCCATAAACCTAAACCTGCTCTCAACGAAAACACTGATAACTTTTTTACTCTGAATTTATTTATTAGAACTGTAGCTTAGGAGCTTGATGAAACCGCTCGATCGTTCATTTCGCCCCTAACATCATCTATAGCTGTGCAATACTCTTACCTAGACTTACTAGTACATATTCCTGTGGTACAAATTTTATTTCTAGTCATTTTTTGTATTATGATTTTCGACATTCTTACTTCGTCTAATGTAGCTTTTAGTATAAGATTTGAATTTTATCAATATGACTGAAAACATTTTTTGTATATTTTCAGCCTGAAGATAATGTTTGTACACCGAAACGTTGCTTCTATAGACCACAGAGTTAGTGAATTTTTTAATGATTGACAGTGTATAAAAAAAATTGGTTGGGTGAATTTCTTACTACTTTAACACGTAATTTATTTTTCTTTCTCTACATTTTTTCTCTGTAACATATCAATTTTTATATCAGCACCCAATTATGAATCTGGATAAATAAGGTCAATTAGATAACCTGGTAAAGGTTAGCGTCTATTTTCCGAAAGATCTCATGGTTAATTTGACTGCCAACATATACAAATATTATTATACATTGTTCTAACAACAAAGTTATATTCATCAGATGCGCCATGATATACGATTAATCCGACTTAACTTTTTTTGCCGTTTCCAGTTGATTTCAAAATCCACTTTTATGTTCAGCTCAAATGTTCTAAATTTTTGTCTAATTTGTACTCTTATGAAGCTCACTGCCGAGTGCCAGCTAATTCCTCATTCAGATGTCGATGACAACTGTAGGCCGAAACTAGCTTAATAACGGTAGTTGGAAAGCAGGGATTTATGAAAAAATTCAGATAATAGAAGCTGAATTCAATGGTATAGACCTTCATAAAATTTTTAAAACTTACTGCCAATGCTTACTGGTGGAATAGCCCTTGCTGAATAATATTAGGAGTAAATCAAGGCTGTTCTTTCAATCTCCATTTGACTTCGTTTCAATTTAAAATTCAAGACGAGAGTTTATTCGATGTCAATCCATTTACTATTTCCCCGCAAGTGTCTGTCAATAAAACTGAAAAACAAATTATTCCTGTAAATAAGCCTCAAGCAATATCACGATCATGTTGCATTGTTCTCTCCCTCGCCACGCTGATTTTAGCGCATTCGAGGTTCATACTCGATGATATGCATTCCCCCACCATTGTAACTTCAAGTTCACTTCGCAGGCAAATGCAATACCACAAAGACAAAGAGTCGAGCCAATTGTCGGGAGCAATTTGGCCGAGAATGGCAAATGCAAAAACTTGGCAAATATAGAAAACTTTGCGAACCAGGAGATATTTTGCGGTAGCAAGTTGGGTTAAACCGTCGGAAGGGGCAAGGAAAGCAGAAAAAATGAGTCCCTCCGACCTGGAGTTACTTGAGCCGCAGGCAAATTGGACGTGACATGAAGCACTCCGGCTTCTAAGGCCCTCAACGCTCTGCATTGGGAGTTCTCTTTGCTAACTTTAAATGATATGTGACTGCTCAATAAATACCTTACTATTAATCGAAGTCTCCTCCGTTATGAAATACAACATCGAAGAGAATTTTAAAGGTATATTTGTTAGTCAAGGTTAACGAAAACGAGCCATAGCTTCTTCATATACACAGTCGTGTTCAAAAAAGAAAAATGGTCCAGAATTCAATCGAAAGTTACAGTCAGAAATAATATCCCGTTTAGAAAAAGTACAATCAAATCGTTGTTCACGTCAAAAATGTGTCTTAATTGGTAAAAATTCGGTCTCGCAAGATTGGTTGAATCACGATAATATCATTACCATTCATATCGCGATCAGTGGCGATAACATTTTAGGTTTACGAATTTTATATCTCTGAAGCGTTCTTGGGATTTTTTTACGTGAGGAAAACATAATGAACTGGCTGGGTCTCAACAAGCAAAGGTAATTTGATGCACATTCAAACCAGCACACATTCTTGATGCCAGAGTTAGTATTCGAAGGAGTAAACTGACTTCTTCCAATTATTCCTTTTTAATTGGGAAGAATTTGAACCCAATAGTAAAGAGTCTGAAACAAAGCAGCTAAATATCAGAAATATTGAATCTTTTTCGTGAAGACAGCTCAACTGCCCAAGTGGTACGATGAATATTAAAGAGTTGCGTTTTTCTACGTTTATATTCTAATCCTTGATATTTCATTTCTACAAATATTCATAGGAGAAAACTTTTAATAATAAATTGAGAACCGGTATAAAACTTAAATGTTTTTTCGAGATGTTCAAGATAATATAAGGATTGAATAAAAACTCATATCAGTCACAACGCATTAGTTGAAACCGTGTACTATAAATTACAAGCAAAAAGCGTTGGTATCAAAGGTCCTACAATTGTAACATTTAACACAAGGCAGAAACACAAATTTCTACAGTCAGAGTATGCACAACTTATCTAGGTCTCTGCTCGCTTCTATAATGAAATTGAAATTAAAAATTTCTCGCCAAGTTGCACTTGTTTTACCTGAGGCATCAACCTTGAAACTGAACGATTCTGTCCAGAAAATCGAAGCGCTTCGAATAGTCAAATTTATTGAAGCTCCTGGCTTCTATCGAGTGGGTTTTGGTGCGGGGCTGAAATTCAGTTGTGCAGCACGAGCGAGTCTTTCTCAAGGGCACCAGACTAATTATGACCCCGTACCTGCGGGCCCCGCACGGAGGCTCTTCCGCCACCTTGGTAAATAATTCTTTTCCATTTAGACCCCAGCAACAAAACCCATTAGAGCAACTTCTCTGCGAGACTCGATTTTGGACAATTGTATCTTTCCCGGTAGGGCAGTAATTCTCGGTTACTTAAATAATTCCGGGCCTAAACTTCATCGCAAATCTCGCACACAAGGATTGGTTGATGAGAATTTAACCACGGCAAAAACTTCTACTCATTATTTACAAAATATACGAGCAAAAAAATTTTTCGAGATAAAGATTTGTCCCATCTAAATTTACAGTGATTCATAAATGATATACAAATTTGAGATTTGATTTAATAACCATTTTTCAGTAGCGTATCGAACAGCTAACACTACGACTCGACTTGGAGTGATCAGTCACGTAAAGTTTATGGCTCCTATTGCAAGTAATTTTTTGAACATATTTTCTGACACATTACTACCACTGAACTCAAGATATGTCAATAAGCTGAAAATATCATACAAATATAAATTTAGGGTGTGAAAACATATATGAGGAGAAAATATTATTCCAAGATATGTACTACTTTTGGTACTAGAAATTGGTTAAGACGGATACGATAAATTACTTTCTTGCCTCAGACAGTTGCACCTCAGACAACTTTTCTTAGAATACTGTTTGTTATTATATAGCTTTCAAACAATAAATACCTTTCAATGTCTTGCGACTCCCATCAATTAGAACCGCCAGCTGTTACTAACAAGAAACAAACTTATATTCGAAGCCTGAAATTTGAATATAATGTACTAGAAACTTTTCTCAGTTTTATTGAACATATCAGTTACGGCTAATCATAGTTTTATTTCTGTCTCTGTGGATCTGGTGTTGGAACATCTTTAGTCTTTCATCAATTTACTGCGCTCTGACGGCTTCTGCGTGTAGACGACATGTATGCTTACGTATTTCATGCTGGCTTTTAGCTTCTTTCGTCAACAAGATAAACGATTACAACGCACGGGTAACCTAATTTTTATCTGTAGGTCAGGAAATTTTCCACCTTATTGAATCTGGCTCATGATATCAGCTTTATGCTGAACAGCTCATGTTCTTATATATCTTCAAATCAAAAATAATATTGAAAGTATTACTTGATCAATTTGTTCGCATGCTACATGAAACTGAAGTATGTCTGTTTCACAGCAGTTAAAAATAAGAAGCTCTTTCGCAAGACGTTATTCTTTTCACAAAAATTTAAGATTCTCTCTCGCCCTCACACCTGCCTCCCTCCGAACGCTTTATTGTGCTGAAAAAGCAAAGGAACATTCCAGCGTTTAATATGACCTTTCAATTGATTTATTGATCATTTATTTGCCGCTGAATTTCTATGTATCCAGATTCATACGCTCGAAAGTGGGTGGACAGCTGTATATATACCACCGTAAGCAGAAATTTTCAAAAATGGCCCAGGTAGAAAGCACTCCCGAGCTTCAGTTCTTGTGCCAAACAGTGGTTCCCGACCTACTCGAGACTTTAACTCAGCAAGCGGGTTCGGTGTAACCAAATACCCAAACACAATTTAGTTAAAAGGACAAATTAAGTTTTACCTCTTTGACATTTGTATTGAATAACAATGAAGTATACTTTCCTCATTAGATTTTTACCGTTAACTCAAATAAAACACGAATTAAAAAAATTAAATCAATAAAGAGACAGTGCATGATAATGAAACAGGTTTTATTGTTCTAAGATTTTTTCGCATATGAAGCAATTTCGGTTATGCACATCGTAAGTCTCATTCCAAGTTCAATCGGTTGGTCGTTTTATTTTAATCGTTATTATTGTCGAATATCCACTATCACTCCTGTCAGTTACGGTGAATAGGTTTAGAGTTTTAGTGTCTTTTTACGGTAATAATGGAGGCTTACATTCTATTTTCAGCGCGTTGTTCGCATAACGTTCGCTATGTCCAAGGAACTGTGTGCCTTGGCTTCAGTTTCAGCAACTGGAAGTATTCTTTCATCCACCGAAAAGGATCTCAGCACAAAAGTTTTTACTGAGGAATTTCCCAAATCCGATAAATATTTGCGAATAGCATGTACCACTGATGAGAAGTAAAGAAAGAGTATTTGATCTGTGAGTGAAGATTTTCAATTTCTTCCGTGGAACACTTTTGCTAGTTTTCAGTACGTCCACACCTCTAGGTTTGCGTAGGAAAAGCTGCAAATTATAATAAAACTGGTTCCCTTAACATGAGCTGTGAAATATTCATCATTTTTACTTGCAAGTTGAACGTAAGAGCATTTATTTTTCCAAGAAAGTGTGCAACGTGAACCAGTTTTCGAAATAATACATCAGCTGGTATTTAGGTTGCACCATTTTCCTCACATTCACTCGATTTCTTCCTTTCAGCAAACAAAAGTTATTTTTCTCAAGGCTCAAGCACTCACCGGACATACCAGTAGACATAGTCATATTCCCACAGGCAGCGTCGGTCAGCTAGCCTGACTACAGTACAAAGAAAGGACTTTACTTATTTGAGCTCCATGGCTAAAAAAAAAGTCACGACTTTTAATGCTGTTTTTAGAATGTTATTTATCTTTTCCTCTTGCTATTCTATAAGAACATCTTTAAACGTATATAGTAAACAAAGTTAGAAATTTAAAACGAGGAAAAATTCAAGAAACTTAATCATATACAATTGGAAAGCGTCCAGCCCCATCATCAGTTGAAAAATACAAAAAATTATGTCTGAAATAAAAGAAGAGGAAAAATGTTGTTGAACGTCATTAAAAGAGATCACGAAAACGAAAAATAAAACTTGTCACAAAAAAATCGACAAAATTGCTATCTAGTTACTATTTGCAATGGAAATGAACTATCGTTATTGTTGAGGGCCGGTTTTTGTTTCATAGTTTGATAGTTTGATAACTTCTCTTTGTGTCTGATCAATAGAAATTAAATCGTACGTTAGATGATTTGAAAAAGATAATTTGAGTCAGATGATTTTGCAAGTAATATTATTTTGTGACTGAGCAATAGCCCAATCCCTGTATTTATCTTTAACCCGTCAATTCCAATTTCACTCCATTAGGGGCAATTGCCTTCAGTTTGGGAATTGCAGGTGTAGGAGAAAACAAAGCTTCCCGTCTCCTGAATAAACCACAGAGAAAAATTCACGACATTGAGATTAGGCATTGAGGAGGAGCATTATTCTAGACTAATTGGTAAATGATCCTGTTCGAATTATCTAATTGATGAGCTGCTATAATGATATCTGAACGGCTTGTTTTTAAATGATTAAAGCTTGCTTACCATCTTTTTCAGACACAAACCTTAGGTATGTGGATGACAAATTTGATTTATGTGAGAATTTTTCGCTAACTTTTCCGCCAGGTTGAACGAGAACAGAGAAAAAACTTCATGGTGTTAAAATATGTCCAACCTCAATTGAAGGTGGCTTTTAACGTCTGAAAACTGTTGATTTGGGCCTGCCTTGAAAGAATTTTCATAGCACTCTGTCATTCCAGCAGTTGAACTCTGCCTCAGATACGGAAAGTTTCTCATCTGAAAACATAATATCATCTGTAAGCGTATTCTCCTTGAACTTGTTCACAACATTAGTGTCGAAGAATCACACTTGTGAGGGACTCTTCACCCACAAAACGAGTCAATTTTGTGAACGAGTATTTGTTCAGTTCCATGAATGGGACTTGCGCAGTAAAAAATATAATTTCTATTGACAAAATAGTTTCAACCATCGATTGCATGATTCGCCGATTCACGTCATGTCAGTACACGACAAGTCTACAACGTTCAGGGTGTCAGTATAAAGCTTCTATGAATATATAGCCTGTAGAGCAAAGCTGAATCCTCGAGTACCTCAACCTGGAATTCAAAACGATTTGAAAGCTCCTGGCACTTTTGTATGCAAAAACACTATTAGAGTAGCTCTTTGGAACGAAGGATTTGTTCTCGTGCACAATCGAAGGCATCTTTGTTGAAATCAATTCATAATTAGGACTGTCTGTACTTTTTCAAGAAATATTCAAAGAATCTTGTAACTTTTAGGGTCGCTGTAGGATGGTATGATGAGACGAAGATCGAGCTTTTTTGGGCCAAATAGTGCTAGTTCCATTTGGAGGCCAAAAAATTCGGTGCAATGATCCTAATTATGTATACTGTCCAACAACGAAGTGTGGCGAAGATAGCGGAATGATAGGCGGCTGCTTCTCTTCTGCTGCCCCTGGTAAACTCGATGCAATTAAGGAAAAATTAATGCTCAAATGTAATGCAGGATTTTGGATGATAATCTTCCAAAGTCTGCAGGCGAGTTAAAATTGCTGAAAATCTGCATGTGATTTAAAGTCGGACATTCCAGCAAGGCAACGATCCAAAACACGCGGCCAAATTCCATGCAGTAGAAATTCAACAGAAACAGATATATCTTATGGAATGGTCAAGTCAATCGCCAGACCTAAATCTCATCGAGAACCTGCAGCGAAAAAAAAAATTGGGATTCAGAAAAGTGAATTAATAAATGCAACACACTCCACAAAAATATTCCTAGAGAATGAATCACGATACCTGCAAATGGTTACACGAGTTTGAAGTCGAAATATCTGAAACGGTTGAAAGCTATACTGGTGACGAAAGGTCATACAGCCAAATATTAATGTTTTCCATAGAAGAACTGGATCATTTTTAAAGTTTGTTTACATCTTTCACCGTAATTAAAGTAATGTTTTATTATCTGTGTTTTCTGACTCCAAAGTTGTATTCAGCTCACAAGCAGACATATGTAAGTTGTTCACTTTCAGTCACTCTGCTGGTGTGTAATTAGTGTAAATAAACTTTTAGCCACGTATCGAAAATTCGTACCAACCAACGTACTGCAGAATAATGCCTGAAGAAATAATAAATTTTAAAACTATTTTAGCGTACGTTAAAGATGTCGCGAAAACAATGCTCTCTGAGCACGTAACGCAGAGGGAATTTCAACCCCCACACATAATTAATATAGTACACCTTTGTGCTTGCATGGTACCCACATAATGGGCATGGAAAATAAAAAGCATTGAAAGATTAAAACACATTCTGTTTAAGATGAACACGTGTAAAATTGGCACAGGGAAACATATTATCGCAACACTCATTTTTGCACCAGAGCCCTCAGGCAAGATGTTAATGATCTGCGACATGATAGTTTTATCCGGCATAATGATATGCTACATAGACAAATGGAGAAAAATTCAAACACATTCTGTTTAAGATGAACACGTGGATTTGAATATTACATATGAAATGAGAGATTCAGGTTAGAAAATTGTTGAATGCCAGCGAACGATCACATGATTTAACGCAACTCAGCCTTTCTTGGCAATCGTCAACCCCTAGGTTCACGCACAAACAACATGAAATTAGAAACATAAACATGAACATCCTGGCTAGCACACACACAATCATATTAAACACTGCGCGCCAAAAATAGATTTGTACTGTTCAGCGTACTTTTTCTTCCAATGCTTCTCCAGCAATTACCACTTTCGAGCTCGTTACCTAACTCATCATGAACACAGCGCGCCAGAATGAATTTCTACTCTCCTGCGTGCCTCTGTTTCTTTCCTTCTTCACATTTTACTACTTGAGTGGCATCCAGGTTTCCATAGCAGCGTAGAGGACCAAGCCAGCTGCCCGCTGCAAGGCTACGAACGCTCGGCCGGTTGTAGCGCTACGACTGCCGCGTGGGCCAGCTTCCCCAACCCGCCTGTGAACAATGCACAGTGTTATATTATCTATTCCCTGAGATGTAATCGTTATTAATTCCCCTTTAATCATCTACTCGAAGATTCCACTGACAATGTGGCTATTCCCGACATGATGAATTCACTTTCTCCCATTCAATATGAATCCCCTTTTGCGAGATAATAACCCCCTTTGAAATTTTACACAGATATTACAGTTAGACTCTAAGCACACCCTGTTTGAGAACACTCTACCAATGCAAACCCTCCAATAAGCCCTCGAATATTCTGATTCCCCATTTTCTGCCATCTCAATACAATTCCCTTTTAATAAATGATCATTTTACCCTCATACTAAAAGCCCAATGTAAAACATCCTGTTTGAGAGAATCAATGCAATAAAAAAAAATGCAAATAACAATAATTAGCATTCTGCAAATCACTGCTTCCAGAAGTTAGACGTACTACGTTTCGATGACTCCACATGAATTATCAATAAATTAAACCACGCATTCTCACCTTCCCTCTGGCCGTCAGGAAGCCTACATCCTTGCCACTGCACCAGTCAAATAGACCGGTTCTACCTTCTTCTACCCTTTTATACCTCACCCGCACAAAGGCTGCGCATCGAGGGTTGGGCGGGATGCCCGCGAAAATCCTCGCCCTCTGATTGGTTCGTTCTTAAGCGTCCTTTTCTTATGCGACGTGTCCCTCTCTCCACTTTGAAATTACTCCGCTCTTTACTCTCAAATACCAAGACTTCTTCGTCCCCTGTTCGTAGCCAATAATTTTTTTTTGACCCACTATTTTTCTGTGCTATTTTGTTTATTTACAATAACTCCCGTATATGTGATGGATTTCGGACTAGCCCTTGATACAGCCTCTACCCCCTACGTGCTCCTCCCATCTGCTGATGTGGTGCACCCCTCATCCCCTCACGATCCGCGCACTGCTGCAGAGCCGGTTGCTTGCTGCGTAGCGTCGGTTTTCATATATATGTGCATAACATAATTTATTTCATCACACATCCCGTGCGCTTCGAAAAATTTGAGCCTACGGGTCAAACTTTCTATGCCAATATCAAATTTGTATAAGGTCGTAAACTTCCATCCGTACTTTGCATACCCGCAGAAATGAACATAACTCTCACGTTATTATGTTATTGACGCACGCTGACGTTGATAAACATAGACGTATTATGTTAACGAAACACATCTCGCATTGGGTTACTATTACATCCTAACGTCCAAAATCACATCGAAAAGAAACATTCTAGGACTCGAAGGAAAACACATCTAACATAACACACATATCGGCCAAATAGACACAAGAATATTGAAACATACACATGACATTTAATATTGAAACACACACCTGACATTTAATATTGAAACACACACGACATTTATCTTATTTGTCGGCTTGCCTTCGGCAACACCAACGACATTAGAGATTGTTTAATAGGCGTGTTCATTACAAGGCAAAACATTATCGCGCTTATAAGCCACCTAACCACATATCTCAAAATTTGGGGCAATGCTTCAACCTTGAATATCTTCTTATTTATCCTCAGCTCGTTCTCCTTCCAAGCAGTGGTGCATCATTATTATTATCATCCTCAACATCATTATTAGCATTATTATCACATTTTCTCGGCAAACGTTATCATCAAAGGGGGCCCTCTGGTTCATCAGGGTTTGTAACATACTAAAATTTCGTTGTCGGTTCATTTGGTCCACTCCATCCTTGCGTCACGCTATCTGCGCGGAAAAGTGTTCGTTGAAATCATCCTTGCGTCGCGTTACACGCGGTAAGTAGACATCGCGTTTTCACGGAAAAATCTATAGATTCCATCGTCGGCGGTCGTCAGCTCTAGATCATCAATGATAAACATACTTTCAGAGGTCAACTTCATGAGTAACGCTTTTTACGCCTAACTTTCTCACTTTGGTGATCGAGAGACTGCGTACTGTCTGTTTAGTTCCTCCATATACTAGTTGATTTCTCGCATTCGTTTCAAGCCTGCTCAGATTGGGCAGAAGTGCGTCACAAGAATTTCTAAATAAATTAATTAAGTACAGGTATCCATAACGAACTACAGACAAAGTCAACAATACATCGACGGTGTCGCTGATCAGTTACTTTCACCTAACTTCCTAAAAATGGATACAAACAGATAACATATGCACAGACGAGAGAGTTACCAGGTCGGCCGACATCCCGTGTGCTCTTATAAAAATATAGAGTGTTAACATTCATCAGACGTACGCCACACTGCCGTGCACTGCAGTTTTAGGCGATCCAATTACTCGTCAACACCCACAAAATCATGAGAAAATTACAATTACATCCTAATCCACCTGATTTACCAGCCTTTGAGACAGTTTAGCCTTTATTCATATTCTGTCATTCCACTCGAAGAGACGTCGTTGAACTTTCGCGACATTATCAATGTATTTACATAACTCGGGAGCCTGCAGTATGTTTGCCGTACAATGACGGAGACAGTGTTGTATCAGCTTAACATAACTATTATACTAAGAAAATTAAATTAGCATATCCGTCGATGTTGGAGTACGAAAAGTTTGGGTGCCTGCAACATCCCTATGCGAAGGAAACAACCAAACTTCCACACATGAATGCTGCGACAACTCACACCAAATTGTATCCAAAAGTTAGTGAGTCAATCAGGTAGTCTAAATCCGGTAAACATCGCAGTCACTCAACTCCGGAAATAGGATATGATTTATTTCTCTCGTTGTGCCACTGCAAATGTAGGTCAAAATCCGCGAATACTTCCTATCCTGTATTACGTTTACATGGGGTCACCAGGGTTAGAAAACAGCGAAAAGATTCCCCAGCGGCACACACACATGGAAACGTGGAGGAATTCGGAAATATTTATTAATCCTAACTCGTAATCAACTAATTACAGTTTCACAGCGCAGAGGTTACGGGATCTCACCAGCACGCAAGCCAAAAGCACCCAGCGGACTCACTCACAACCTCAGGTAGCTTATGAAACTCTTCGTTTCTATAGAACTTAATCACTACTGTGTATCTTGTTTCATGTACAATTCTTCTGCAGTGAACCCTTAGCTACGTGTTCCCTGTCAAGCCCACCTAGAGTCTGACCTTCTAGTTGACAGTGACATAGGACACGATTTATTTATTTGCTCTGCTACTTTCATTACTGATAAAGGAATGGCATGTGGCACTTTTCTGTAACTGTACAACTCGGAAAGACAGAGCACAGAAAACGAGCTATACTAATTTGAAGAAAAATTCCCTGCCATTTGTAGTACAACGCATCTTTTAATTATTAATCGTCATATATCCAGATATATATATATATATATATCCTGTCGTCATCTCCTCCTTTTTACTCTCAAGTAAGACCACACTCGAGCACTTAAAGATGAGCCTCGACGCACAAGAATTTTTATTGCCCTCTACAGCAAGGCCATAAAGTCACACATGTTCCCGGACTCGAAAGACCGCCACTCGTACGCGCGTGTTAAAGAGAACATTCACTCATACATTGCAGTACTTGTCATTTCAACTATCATTCAACATTAAAATTTTTCTTAACAAATTCAAAGCTTCACTTCAAATACAGTATATTTTCGTCATAGAAAATAGTATATTCCAAGGAGCTCAATTTATTCAATACAGTTATGTGGACACATTCTCGATATAACATCGCAATTCGCTTGGAATTACGGAGGAATCGTTACCATCATTTTAGTTAAAAAAAATATATGAAGATTCAAATAAAGTTCCCCACTGCACATGAAATTCACACATAGGGCATTGCGGACGAATGCATTAAATCATCAATTTGACATCGTAACTCGTGAGTTTTACTGAGGTTGAGTGAATAAACGCACCTAGGGGTTCGTAGATTCTGGCATCCCCAGCAACGTCAAAAGAATCCTGTCTCACACTTGAAATAATCTGAAGGCTTTATTAATCACCCCACTAGCAGATATAGCAAAATAGAATCTTGAATTCAATGTACGGTTCAGTTGATAAATGAAAATTCCTTCCTCGCTTATATGCACTTACTAAGTCAAAAGAAATTGGCATTGACAACTCCACGTGTTCAGTCTAAAACTAAGTACACCTAAAATAATATTCCTTCCCAACTAGAGGAACTGGGATTGAACCACACTTAAATTAATATGCCTCACACGGTTGACATCTTCAAAATTATGTTTTTCCATGAATTTGAATAAACTGAAGCATGACACAGCAAAGATTTTATGTCCAAAAATAGAGAAAGCCACAAACAGAAACACAATTAATTAGAACTTAGGTCCGTCACCGCATCAATTATTCATCTCACGCATAGACAATGTGGCACCTTGTAATAGATGAATTCAGCCATCCCTTATTAATTGTAATACAAATTCTCAATTTTCAATTCTGGAGTTTAGCATCCTGTTGTTGTGAACGGAGACATCATGACAAAGGGGTTAACTTCAACTGACACATGTGTAGGCGGTATTCATATATTGCTAAGTAAGTAACTAAACTATGTCAAGAATTAGCTGCGTAGCATCTCAGAGATACCACACACATTCTTAAAAATCCACCACACTAAATTATCGATAATCCTACATTCCGTCACTTAACTCAATTTACTCCTACGATTGGAAGAGGTAATATTTACTCTGTCTATGATAGCATGAAAAATTGAATTTCGAAACAATTCCATCACTCATATCAGAGATGTTAAAATTTTTTTATAATTAAAGTACTCAATATTAGCGAATAAAAATGTGAATTGCGTTTGACGTTAACGTTACGTCAAACAAAAATTTATATTTACTTTAACCAGCAGCTGCCATGAAAGTGAATTCTTAAGACGCTTCAAAACTCGTCCTCAGATATTTTGGCGAAGGCGATTTTTCCTTGAATCAAGGCATTAATTTCCTGCGCCACCTACTTCTATTTCTACACAAAACAAAATTTAGGAAAATGTAATTGGTGGATCAATAATAGCGACATTCAAAAAAATTTACCACACAAAATATCATCCAACACATCGTTGAGAAAAGTTTTGCTATTATGTTATTTTATAAAAAAATGCAGCAGAATTAATTCTTTCAAAGTACATATACAATGTTCGAAACACCATGGCATTCACCTATGCTTTTAATTAAAATTCAATGATAATGGCTGTGCCTCAGAACTCGAAGGTTTTATGATGGCTTTTACATGCTCCCAAAATAAACATACTCAGAAGCTCCAGCATCGTTACTCAAGATACGGGTGAGATTTACTGCAAAATAATCAAAGTTACTGATGGTACTCTTCTCTCATGACGTGTAGAAAAATTAATGGCAACATGTAATACAACCCAAAAGTCAAAACCTGCACACTAATTCACGTTCATTTCAACGAGTCACTCAGAACGGTCTGGCCGCAGCAATGAGAGCTTCTATTTTATGACTCTAACAGCCGACTCGCACAGTCTTACACAGCGACCTGAGCCTTTATGCTGGAAACTTGCTTCAAATATTAAACTGCACTCAAAAGGACCCGGGAGACCAGCACACACAGAAACATACATTGAACTACTCTGTATTACACAGCAAGAAAATTTGATTTGAAGGAAAATTCTACCACCGTGGTTCAGAAAATATAAATTGTGGAATTTTTGGTCTCAAATATCATTAACAAAGGTATGCATCACGTTGCTAAGGCTTGTCAGAAATTACTATGGAAACAAATTCACACGACAGCCCACAAAATTTTCTACTAGATATTTTAATTTAATGCATACGGGATGGTAAATTTCAATTTTGATTAATTACCAGAAATTCCTAAACACTGCAAAATATCAAATCGGTTTCAAAGCTTCAACTGAGACAATCAGGTTTTTATAAAATTAAGGCATAAAATCCCAAGCCATTGCTACAAACTCAATCTGAAGTATATACTATGAGTGGATAAATCTACGTAAAATGCAGCACACAGAAAGTTCTTATCCCACACATGAACAAGAGGTAATAAAAAAAATTCGAGAGCCAGCCCCTGCACAACAAAATGTTACTGCTTTTATCTTTCAATGCACTCAGACAAAATTCTAACAACACTCAAAAAAAATGAGGGTTTCTCAATACTCAAAAATATGCTCAGAAGATTCGACAGCCCGATAATTGAGCAACATATGTAACACTGTTGATATGAGCTTATTAACCTCCCATTACATTTAGCAACTTACAGGCAGCTAGTTATGAGCTTTACATTTCTCGGTCGAGCACATTCCACTCATACGACACAATTTGATGGTTAATGCGTTACTCGAAGGGATATTACAACAATCATAAAAATTTTGAGACGGCTGAAAATGCTTAAAATGCCGACAAAAAAATAATTCCGTACAGAAATGCAGGTAGCATGCTAAATAACACGAGCAAAAAAAACGGTACAGGAAGAAATATCGGTTTAATATCGGGCACTTGTTCGACTAAATTCACTGTTTAAGAGAGCACCCCACAAAAATTCAAGAACAAAAAAAATGCGGCCGATTTCATTTATTAATGCACAACGATTACTTCCACTCATAACACATTTAATTGTAATTTTTCCCCTGAAGACTGAAAGAATTTAATTATGATTACTGCACTTCAGCATTTGGCAAGACTTTGGATGGTTTTGCAAGTCCAAGAAATAAAATAATTCAATAAAAGAAGCATTTAACTGACGCACTAGATGTCATGACAAATTTGAGCCACGAATTCAACATTGATATCTGAATCGTTCATTGTGTTAAGAAAGTTTTCAATAGAAATGTGGCATTCAATCTTTACTTGACTTAGTGAGCGCTCTCCAATCACCAAAATTTGAGCCAGACGCGCTGTGGTTGAGTCGCCGAGCCACACATTCCTATGTATTTATGATTCCAGCTCAATGGCAGGTAATTACAATACGGAACTGCAGCTCCTCAAGGCAAAGCTCGCAGCCACAAACTTTCGGCTGTGCTCCACGGCTTGTTATTGAAATGAATCAAACCACAAAGAGCAGGCGAAACATAATACCGGATCAATCTTTGCAAAACGATTGGACAATTATCTGAATTCTTTCTTGAGGGATCATTACAAAATTGTATAATTTTTAGGCAACTGAAAATGATGAAAAAAAAATTCACCATGCTACTATACAGGTATCAAGTTCGCATCGGGTACTTTCATAATTCTTTCTCCTGTCGCGAAAACAATGCTCTCTGAGCACGTAACGCAGAGGGAATTTCAACCCCCACACATAATTAATATAGTACACCTTTGTGCTTGCATGGTACCCACATAATAGGCATGGAAAATAAAAAGCATTGAAAGATTAAAACACATTCTGTTTAAGATGAACACGTGTAAAATTGGTACAGGGAAACATATTATCGCAACACTCATTTTCGCACCAGAGCCCTCAGGCAAGATGTTAATGATCTGCGACATGATAGTTTTATCCGGCATAATGATATGCTACATAGACAAATGGAGAAAAATTCAAACACATTCTGTTTAAGATGAACACGTGGATTTGAATATTACACATGAAATGAGAGATTCAGGTTAGAAAATTATTGAATGCCAGCGAACGATCACATGATTTAACGCAACTCAGCCTTTCTTGGCAATCGTCAACCCGGAGGTTCACGCACAAACAACATGAAATTAGAAACATAAACATGAACATCCTGGCTAGCACAAACATTCATATTAAACACTGCGCGCCAAAAATGGATTTGTACTGTTCAGCGTACCTTTTCTTCCTATGCTTCTCCAGCAATTACCACTTTCGAGCTCGTTACCTAACTCATCATGAACACAGCGCGCCAGAATGAATTTCTACTCTCCTGCGTGCCTCTGTTTCTTTCCTTCTTCACATTTTACTACTTGAGTGGCATCCAGGTTTCCATAGCAGCGTAGAGGACCAAGCCAGCTGCCCGCTGCAAGGCTGCGAACGCTCGGCCGGTTGTAGCGCTACGACTGCCGCGTGGGCCAGCTTCCCCAACCCGCCTGTGAACAATGCACAGTGTTATATTATCTATTCCCTGAGATGTAATCGTTATTAATTCCCCTTTAATCATCTACTCGAAGATTCCACTGACAATGTGGCTATTCCCGACATGATGAATTCACTTTCTCCCATTCAATATGAATCCCCTTTTGCGAGATAATAACCCCCTTTGAAATTTTACACAGATATTACAGTTAGACTCTAAGCACACCCTGTTTGAGAACACTCTAACAATGCAAACCCTTCAATAAGCCCTCGAATATTCTGATTCCCCATTTTCTGCCATCTCAATACAATTCCCTTTTAATAAATGATCATTTTACCCTCATACTAAAAGGCTAATGTAAAACATCCTGTTTGAGAGAATCAATGTAATAAAAAAAATGCAAATAACAATAATTAGCATTCTGCAAATCACTGCTTCCAGAAGTTAGACGTACTACGTTTCGATGACTCCACATGAATTATCAATAAATTAAACCACGTATTCTCACCTCCCCTCTGGCCGTCAGGAAGCCTACATCCTTGCCACTGCACCAGTCAAATAGACCGGTTCTACCTTCTTCTACCCTTTTATACCTCACCCGCACAAAGGCTGCGCATCGAGGGTTGGGCGGGATGCCCGCGAAAATCCTCGCCCTCTGATTGGTTCGTTCTTAAGCGTCCTTTCCTTATGCGACGTGTCCCTCTCTCCACTTTGAAATTACTCCGCTCTTTACTCTCAAATACCAAGACTTCTTTGTCCCCTGTTCGTAGCCAATAATTTTTTTTGACCCACTATTTTTCTGTGCTATTTTGTTTATTTGCAATAACTCCTGTATATGTGATGGATTTCGGACTAGCCCTTGATACAGCCTCTATCCCCTACGTGCTCCTCCCATCTGCTAATGTGGTGCACCCCTCATCCCCTCACGATCCGCGCACTGCTGCAGAGCCGGTTGCTTGCTGCGTAGCGTCGGTTTTCATATATATATGCCTAATATAATTCATTTCATCACAAAGATTCCACGTAGACATATATGGATGCGATACACTCTACACACGAGGCTGCACCTCACCTAAAAGCTCCTGTCGTCTGAGGCCTCCCGTTTCTTGGGAAGAGATTTAGAGTCGTACGGCTGCACAGTGCACACCTGCGCCACACATCTGCCCTGCACGACAACATCCTTGCAACCTACAGCTCCATACTTGCGCGCTGGGCAGCTGAATGCCTGCGCCGTGTAGCTGCGAACCTGCCTTTACAGCTGTCCACTTGCACAACATAACGCGCAGTCAATTGATAAGCTCCCAAATGATAAGTAGACTCATTCAAATAAATTCAACAGCGAATGAAATACGCTTTGTTGAGAGCTATGCAGGTCGGAATCGTGAGGCTATCTAATACCAGATTATTCTCTTATTCTGAGATCGAAACTATGTTCTGGATAAAACTGTTTCTTCTGCCACGAGCAAGCCAGAGTAAGTTTACAGTTACACCAATAAATATATAAATTTACACGAATATGAGTCGGTGTGTCATCTTTTGAGTCCAATGAAGTGATTCATTGAGCCTGCAATCAGGCGATGAACGTTGTGTTGGTACTGTCTTTCCAAGTAAATTCGCTCGATAAGTTGGACATCAGCTGGTCAGTGAGTTGGGTGTCATGTTTTATAGTAAGTTCGTTTCATCAGGTTATTTTCAGTTTAAGAAGATGCATTGACTCTCAATTTTAGTGCAAAGGTTGACTCTCAATTTTTCAAAGGTTGACTCATTCAATTCATAGGTTGACTCATTGACTCTCAATTTTTTAGGGTAAGTGCTCCTATAAATGTTCAAGACGATTGATGCACTGAAAAGAAATGAATTGATTACATCAATTGATGTGTTTTGCTTCATTTTCTACCATGACACACTCAATTGAGTGTCTTCAGTGACTCCGTGGTGTGAGGACGGGTGTGGCGCTCGCTCCGAAACAAAGTGCCTATTGTTAGAAAGAATGTACCTCTAACCTAAATGGGTACCCACTCTCGTCCTGAGTATTCAAATGTGATTTAAATACCCCATATATAAAAATAATCAAACTAAAAGCATAATATTCCCTCAAAAGCGTGAGAGTATTCAACCCTCGTTTACACAACGACCGCACTCCCTCAATCTTCAAGATGGCTAACAAACGACGCAGTACCAGCAACAGCACCAACAACAGCACCAACAACAGCAGCAACAACAGCACCGAATTTCAACCGAAGTTTGGTCAATACCCTGATGTGTCTAGCCTAACGAAAGGCGGTAAAGAAGTGGTCTCTGTCTTAATAAAATACTTCGATTCAGTGATGACAAAATTTAATAGCGATATTGAAAAAATGCAAAATGAAATAAGCCACCTTAAAACGCTATTTGGAACAAAAGAAGCGGAACACAAAAAAATTCTCGATGAACAGAACAAGAAAATGGATAGCTTAACCTCCCGCCTCGACCAGTTGGAAAAAAATAATCAACGCCGAGACATTGAAGACAAAAAATGTACTCTCGTCATTTCTGGAAGGGAAATACCGCAATCTCACGCAAACGAAATCTGTAAGGATACAGTCTGCAAACTCCTGAAGGACAAGATCAACATTGACCTCTCCGACACTGATATGACGTCAGCTACAAGAATGGGGAAAAAACCAGTAACTGGGAACGTAGATCAAAGAAACATTGCATTTGAACTAAAAGATTACAACAAAAAACGTGAAATTCTCAACGCCTGCCGAGAAAAGAAACCAAAGTTCTTCTTCATAAATGAATACCTCATACCTTCACGAGCTAACGCCATGTACATTCTGAGGATGGCCAAAAGGAAATTCCCGGATAAAGTTGGAACCCCAACAACACAGGATGGAAACATTTTCATATTTAACCCCGGAAACCCAGATTCAAGACGCCGCGAGATCAACACGCCAGATGACCTCGAGCAATACCTGATGCAACAACTCAATATGACATCAAAACAAGTCATGGGTGACTAGACTAGGTGATCTCCTCAATTTGATTGTCAGTTTTCGTGCTAGTTTAACCTCAATTAGATATCATATCAGCTTATCCTCAACTTGATGTTAGCTTAACCTGAATGTATACAAATGTTTAACAGATGTGTTTGTAAACATTTATGATAGGTGTATGTGAACTTTTGCAACAACGCAATCAGCAATGTTTACCTCCCAATATTACTGTGATTTTTTTCATTTTTTTTACCACTAAAGTTTTTTTGTTACGCGTAAACCATATTAGCTGATTATATCATTGTCATTAGGTGATCCCCTAAATTCCCTAGACTAGGTGATCCCCTAAATTAGTCAATTTCATTTTCATCCCCTAAATATGTCAATTTCGTATTAATTTAACCTCAATTAGGTATCATGTCAGTAAACCTCAACTTGATGCTCGTTCAACCTGAATCTATACAAGTGTATAACAGATGTGCTTGTAAACATTTATGACAGCTGTGTGTGAACTTTTGAAACAACGCAATCAGCAATTTTTTACCTCCCAATGTTACTGTGAATTTTTTCTCTTCTTAACCACTTAAGTATTATTACGCGTAAACCATATTAGCTGATTATATCATTGTCGTTGTAATCTTCTTATAATCTGATAATCGCTTCTGCCCTCCACTGCCATCGTACAACCATATTAGCTGATTATATCATTGTCGTTGTAATCTTCTTATAATCTGATTATATCATTGTCGTTGTAATCTTCTTATAATCTGATTATATCATTGTCATTATAATCTATCAGCAATTTTTCACTTACCAATACTACTGTGAATTCTTCCTTATTTACCACTACAGTTATTATTACGCGTAAACCATATTAGCTGATTGTATCATTGTCATCATAATCTTTAAAACTTATTCCCTCTTGTATGTGAACTTATGAAAACGCCCTCAGCAATCTGTTTGCACCAATGTAGTGATATCGAACTCCAATATTATAACAAATAAATAATAGATGTGTGTGTAAACATCTATGACAACTGTGTGTCACATTTTGTAACATCGCAATTAGTAATTTTTCACCAACCAATGTTACTGTGAATTCTTCTCTATTTACCACTACAGTTATTATTACGCGTAAACCATATTAGCTGATTGTATCATTGTCGTCATAATCTTTAGAAACTTATTACCTGTTGTATGTGAACTTGTGAAAACGCCCTTAGCAATCTGTTTGCACCAATGTTGTGATATTGAACTCCATTATCACTCGCTCATGGACTGAGTTTGTGTGTACTCACGAAATCGCGCTAGATTTTTCTTTTTTACTCTATTCTCTCTTACTTAATAAGCTACTTTTTAGACTGAAATATCCCTTTAAGCTTGACTCTGTATTTCGTCTTAAGCTCTATAGTACCTAATTCTTACTTTTACTTATTTTAAATGACTGATCACCCTGTAATATTTGAGGAAATCGATCCAGATTTCAATCATTTGAACAGAATATATCCAAACCTAAACGACTCTCAAGAGTGTAGGTATATTAATATATCAGAATTCAACGAAACTATACGAATAACTGACCGAGATTTCTCACTCCTGTGTTGGAACTGTAGGTCACTCTATCCAAAATTGGAAGAGATACAATGTACTATTACTGAACTTAAATATAACCTAGACGTGATTAGCTTCACCGAAAGCTGGCTAGATGACTCGACTAAAGACATGATTCGATTTGAAAATTATCATAGTTACCATTCGCTAAGAAAAAACCAGCGGGGCGGAGGCATCAGCACATATATATCTAACCACATAGACTCGAGAACCATAGCAAGTGCAACCATGATTCAGGATCATATAGAATCACTCTTCGTAGAACTTTTTAGAGATGGTAAACGCATTGTGCTTGGAACGGTGTATAGGCCTCCTACAGCCTGTCCTATATCCTTCCTGAATGAATTGAATCGTATTATTTCTCAGTTCAACAGGCCCTTATACAATGACATAATAATATGCGGTGACTTCAATTATGATCTACTGAAACATGAAAGCCATGAACCAATCTCTAATTTCCTAACTACCTTTCAGTCTCAATCCTTCCTTCCGATCATTACAAAGCCTACACGAATAACCTCAGAGTGTGCTACGCTGCTTGACAATATCTTTATGACAGACCCTAGTGATTTTCTTGCTGGAATAATTACTTCTGACTTATCAGATCACTTCCCAGTTTTTCTTATTAAGAAAAATGTCTATATTGCTTGCACCAAGGCACGGGCTGAAACTTACTCATATCGTAAAATAAACGAATCAAATCTTGAAGAAATGCGCACCGTTCTAGAAGAATCAATGCCTACATTGCACATCTCTCAACAAAACAATAATACTACGAGCATTGATGAAGCAGTAGTAAAGTTGACTGAAACTATAATGACCGCATACAATCAGTGTTGCCCAATTGTAACTCGTACAGTTACCCCGAAAAATAAACATAAGCCCTGGATTACCAGAGACATCGTGATAAATATAAAGAAACGTCAAGCGTACCTAGCCCTCCTTTGCGAAGGACGAATATCTAGAGAAACATATAACCGATTTAGAAACTATGTAACAAACCAGATAAGAACATCAAAAAAGAACTACTTTACGCTCAAGTTTACTCAATTCAAAACTGACGTTAAAAAGATTTGGCATCTCCTTAACTCCTGCTGTAAACCGAATAATGCCGATAAAAAGAAAATTGAATATGTTGTTCAAGATAATGTAAAATATCATGAGAAGAAAGAAATTGCTAATCTCTTTAACAACTTCTTCGTAAACGTAGGGAAAACAATAGCTGATGGTATTCCAAGTGAACCTACTGATCACCTGGAATTTATGGATCATATTCGAGAACCCAACTCCTTTTTCTTTACGCCTACAAACTCCTCCGATGTAATTACGTGCATAAACAACATGAAAAATAAATCGAGTGGGTTACAAACGTTTCCGACTAAAGTACTTAAAGTTATTGCTGACATTGTAGCCCCACTGATATCAAACATTATTAACCAGTCTCTCTTACTAGGCACTTTCCCGAACTCCCTCAAAGTTGCTAGAGTAACCCCTATCTTTAAAAGTGGTGAAAAAACCTGTGTAAACAATTATCGACCTATCTCCATTCCACAATTATTAGCAAAGTATTCGAAAAGATTGTGTATAAAAAAGTGTACTCTTATTTTGAACAAAAATCATTTCTTTACGATAAACAATACGGTTTTCGCTCTAAAAAATCAACAACACAGGCTATATTAAATCATTTACAATTCCTCTATTCTAATATAGATGAAGGAAAGCCTGTCTTCTCTGTATTTCTTGACTTCCGAAAAGCATTTGATTGTGTGGACCATAAAATACTATTATCGAAACTACACTGTTATGGCATTCGAGGGATTGCCCATGATTGGTTCAGATCATACCTAACAAATCGGAAGCAATACGTTGTCATTGACGACGCAAAATCAGACCCACAGACAATTAGCCATGGAGTTCCACAAGGATCTGTTCTCGGGCCTCTCTTGTTTCTGATTTTTATCAATGATATTGTAAAATCTACATCATTCTTCAAATTCATACTTTTTGCCGATGACAGTACGCTTTCTGTGGTCCTTCCGAACCAAAATCCTGCTATGATTGTGGAGAGTATAAATACTGAACTTCACAAGGTTTCATCGTGGCTCAAAGCTAATAAAATAAGCCTAAATATCGATAAAACAAATTATATTACTTTCTCATACAAGAAAGATGTATCTCTCCCATGCATTAAAATTGGCGAAGGTGAAATCGAAGAAACCAACTCATGTAAGTTTCTGGGCATCATAATAGATAAACATCTGACCTTCAAAGAGCACATCACTCATATTAGTTCTAAATTATCAAAATCCATCGGAATCCTAAATAAAGTAAAAAATTTCCTGCCTGAAACAGCTTTACAAATGCTCTACCGAACGCTCATTTCTCCATACTTGCAATACGGAATAGAAGCATGGCACGGAACTGATAAAAATAAAACCAACAAAATTTTTACTCTGCAGAAAAGGGCTGTCAGAGCGGTAAAGAACCTAGAATATAATGCTCACACAAATGATTCTTTCAAAAATTTACAAATACTTAAACTTTCGGATCTCTACAAAATCTCCATCTGTAATTTCATTTACAAAACATTAAGAAATGATGGCGACAATAGCCTAAGACAATTATTGACTGCGCAAACTGGTCATCACGACCATTTAACCCGAAATAGAAGTAAATTCATGCTTCCTTATTATTCAAAGGCCAGGTCGCAACACAGTATTCTCTTCGTTGGAACCAAAACTTGGAACTCTATACCTGCAGAGATCCGTGAATGTAATTCGTACAAAGTATTCAAAAGACATCTTGAGTCTCACTTCCTATCAGAATACTAGTAGTGTAAGATCACCGTGTCGAAATCTTGCCTCCTACATGTAACTAATGATAATGTCATAATGTAACTTGCCTTATGTACCATAACCAATCTTCTCTCTGCTCTTGAATCGTTTTATCGAACATACTGTTAAATATAGCCGACTTGTAAAATATCGAGTTAATTATCTCAATGATCAGTCTAATGCGAAACTAGGTTAAGTGAACTAGGTTAAACTTTTGTACACCCTAGAATAGCGTGATGGTAGGATGCCCTAGAAGTCGCTGAACTTATTCGGGCCCACAGGTAGCTATATTCAAACTTGTCCATTGTACTAGACTTAAGAAACATTCTACCTCTGTATCTCCTGTGGTAAATAAATTGTTTAAATTGTTTAAATTGTTTAAATTGTAAGGGCCTCAATTGATAACGTATGCCAGTAAGACAATGTATGTTTCTTTTGAAAACATGTTATGTGTTTGAGGAAAAACAAATAAAAATAAATCGGGCAAAACAAAAAGAAGGAAACGGTATTTGATGACGTAGTTTTCATGCTTGGGTATCACTTTAGAGAGTCTTTTGTCCGTGAAATCTGGTAATCTCGTAATCTGCGCAGGTACTCTGAACGCAGTTATACTTTTAAACTCCAAAGGATCTCCTCCGATATATTTTGGATTCCTTCGTCATAAATATTTTGTTTCAATATGCACCAGAGCTGTCCTACTCAGGTTGGGTGAAGCAAGAAACTAAATCGTTCAGTTTTCTCTTTGATGGTCAAAATATTCAAGAATGAATGTGATGGTCTTGCCTGAATGTGATCTAGAATGGCATGCGTAAAAATCAGGTAACGTTTGCATGTACGTGGCCGGTTATCTAGAATGGAAACAAGTGTTCATTCAGAAGCCGAGAGTAGGTTTTGCTGTTAACCTTAACACCTTCTGGTATTCGGAGAGGTCTCACCAGCTTGTTACCAACGATCTCTGCCTGAAACATCTTCCTACCGACATCTTGTTGACACCGGAAGGAAAGCGGCGGGACAACGAACTCCATTTAGCGGCGGAACAAGCTCATCTATCGAAATCATTCAAAGCAACTCGGGCCTCATCCATAAAAAAGATACTGCGAACGTTTGTCATCGCGATTATTTGGGGATCCAGAATCATTGAGTCTAAGATAAAGTATAGGAGAGAGAGTGTAATCCGGCCAACTTTGATTTGCATTTGCCACTCGATACCCAGCCCGGAGATGTGAAAAGATGAGCAACACATTCCTAAGCAATGCATTTTCATGCGCCAGGGGGGAAATTAAATCAAAAATTGCTCAACCCAAAGCAATTACACCTATAAATGCCGACACAAAGCCATAAGCCAAGTCTCAGCGAATAAATAGAGAATTCTTTTGTCTTTTTTTGCTTAAAATACCTGCGCAACTTACCAAATCCCATTGCTGAGCAGCAGGCAACCTAGCTGATATATAAGGCGCTCAATGATGGTAAGAAGAAGAGAATGATGTTACACAAAAATAGAGGAGAAAGAATATAATGAATCAAAGTGTGAAATGATTTCATTTGAAATTTCTCATTTCAGTTTTTCCTTTGAGAAAGTCTTTTCAAATCATGAATTAGTGTTCCTCATAGTTGAACTAAAGGTCAAAGACTGTTGGGAAAATATATTTACGCTCGGAGAAGAAATATCCTTCTGAGTTCATTCATCATTCACGCGCAGAAAAACGAAACTCTTTCAGCATTGGATTCAATTTTTTCCTTTCAATTTAGCAAATACTAGAACAATACGCTCGCCCCATGACGCACTAACGCAATAACGTCAGTGCTTCGTGCGCGAGAAGAACTCTGGGAAGTTTAACCAAGTTGTTTAAACTGAGCACATCTGAATTATTTCTAAAAATGTTTTAACGTGAACAAAACTTGGTACAAAAATGTTACTGATTGTGGGAGTATTATGTTACTATTTAGCTATTAACCCGATGCACCGTTTGACCTAAATCCCCAACTAACTAAAATTTGAAAATGAAGAAAATACTAAAGATATGCATTTTTTATTTGAAAACGTTTCAGAGTCCAGCTCCATTATCAGTCCAGACTTATGACATCTTTAAATATAAGAAAAAGCATCCCCAAAGATAATAATTTTAACACATATCAAGCACAAAGTTAATTATCCATTTATTAGTGGAAGTTGATGTGATGTGCCCGTTGACTCAACACAAGCTTCTCATTTAAGATACACTAGATGCTGTTTCCTGTGACCACCGGCTGAACCAATCACTTCGATTTAAGTCTGTCTCAGACGCCTGAGCATTACACAGTCCTGCATGAAGACGAATGGAAGAATGAGGTAAAATACTGGGCGAATTCCACCTCATAAATTTTTGACTTGGTCCTTCGCAATCATGGCATATACGTTACGTTAAAAATTGTGGCTTACACAGACGATAGCTGTAACAATTTTTTGAATTAGGTTAAAACGTATATGTAGATGCTAAAGATTTTCGTGTCGAAGAAAGATCCAATTGACAAAGATGGATAAATTTATGATAGGAAAATTCGAAAAAGTAACCCTCATGACCCAGAAATATCCTGACTGCTCCCAATTTTTGTGTAATTTACAATCCGTTTCAAACGAACATTGCTGTAGCTTTATCTTTCATATTTTTGACTGTTTTCTAGAGGAGTGTTTTCTTATTGTCGAAGTCTCTCCAGCAGGACATAAATAAGCCATCGTTTGCAAACCGAAAATCTCTGTCATGGGCGAGTGTAGTTCTACTGAACTCCTCTTAGTGTCATCATAATATCATCTGTAAACATTTTCTCCTTGAACTTGTTCACAACATTAGTCTCGAAGAATCACACTAGTGAGGGACTCTTCACTGACAAAACGAGTCCCTTTTGTGAACAAGTATTTGTTCAGTTACATGAATGGGACTTGCGCTGTAAAAAATATAATTTCTATTGACAAAATAGTCTCAACCATCGATTGCATGATTCGCCGATTCACGTCATGTCAGTACACGACAAGTCTACAACGTTGAGGGTGTCAGTATAAAGCTTCTATGAATATATAGCCTGTAGAGTAAAGCAGAATCCTCGAGTACCTCAACTTAACAGAAAGCGTGAGAAAACGTGAGTTTTTAGCGTGTGAAAACTGATACATAACCAGGTAAAATTTTGTGGGATGAACGAATCAATCAGCAAAACCATTCTGAGAATTTAGTATGAAATTATTAACTTTTTACGGGAATTAAAAGGGCTGTCACTCATTCCGGATGAACTCTACTGTAAATGTAATACTTTTTACTGGTCCGAGCCTCGCAATTCTCTATGGTCAGGGTCCCGTAGTTTTACCGTCCTACTTCCTAATTCCCATTCAGAAAAATTCTCTCGAATAACAACCCAACCAATTTTAAATAAGTACAAAATTTTTAGCATCGCTATCGCCATCTTAATACCAAGAATTTGCCAATGACGGGGCATCTTACTTCGATGATAAGCTTGGATACTTTTATTTAGAATATCACCATGGCTGTCTTTAACGTTGAAAATTTGTGTTCCACCATTTTGCGTACAAATTGTATGGTTTGATAAGGAAAAGGTTCAAGTCTGGCTTTTCCTAACATTTTATTTTGAATTACTAATATTTGTGTTTATTATTTTAATACGATTTTATTTTTATTGTTCAAGTCTGACCCACAATAACCCTTGCTTACTAACTGACCTCCTCTGTTCGTGCCGGTCTTTTTTATTTATATACGGTCGAAATTCTCACGCTGTTTAATGTTGTGAAGAACCTTTAAAGTTAAGGATTCAATTTGGAACCAACTTTATTTGCAATAAAGTATTTCTAGGTTTAAGTTGAATTCTGATGGATACATAAAAATGATTGCGTACCACTCCAGCACCATGGGTGACATTCATGTAGTTAGCCGACATGTCGTTGCCTGAATACAACCTGCCTTAAACAGCAGAGGTTACTTTAACTCGTCTCGGAGCTGTCTGAGCAGTTCACTCCTGCTCTCCGAGCTGGCACCACTGCATACGCACTCTGAGGTCTATGACGTCATCCGTGACGCCTCCCCGCATCCAGCTGCTTTGCAAACTTCCGACTGTGCTTCCTGCACCTTCTGTCCTGGGGGAGTTTCTGGCGACCCTTTCGTCATGTTCTCCACGGCTGGGGATGTGGTGATGGGCTGAGTGTGCCACCAGCTGCTGCGACGTCTACGCCTGCCTACCTCTGCTCTGCTCACTCGCTGAGGCTCACGGACTTGTGGAGGTTGGTGACTATTGTCGTTAACTATGTGAACGTCCATTCCGTGAGCTGATTTTAGGTGTGCGCAATCCAGGCCTCGTATCTATTCCAATCTCTACCATAACCTGTAAGCCCTATAACTATGATTACGTAAAACTACAACGGCTTCATAACTACTTTAGAATTATAACTTAAATACTTAATAACTATAACTAAAACTATAACGGTTACTATGACCATCTTATAACTACTGTCTGTAAGACAACGAACGATAACTAAAAGGAGGCATTATTATGCTCTGAACCTCAACGCAAACTAAATTGCATTTCTTTATCCCCTTGCAGTTCCTTCGCGGCTTAATTGAGTGCAAGGTGTGACGGTCCGCATCTTCAGCCAGTCACCCTGCTCGTGTGGAGCTTGAATCTCCCTGCTAGGCACTTATTATAAATTTTCCTGTTTATCTTTGTCTGGTCAACCTTGTATAAAGTTGTAACTTTCAATATACGGATAAACGCTTCAACATTATTTTTTCTCCCATAAATATTTATTTTCTGTAAATGTTCCTTCAAATGTTCCACAGATGTTCCTTCACGCCTAACTTCCTCCACGCAACGGAAAGGTTTTGTCAATTAAATTTACCGTTGAACTGCAGTAGAACATTTGTCTGCCGTTATTTGACTGCCTCATACCAAATCGTTGCAACAGCTTCGTAACCTCCGAGTACAAGAAGCACACTTTCACAGGGGTGGAAATCAACCTTTATTGTTTCTGTTGTATGTAATAGTTTTCGGCTCAGAAGTGCGTGCATCCTGATAAATAGAGCTTATAATATCTCATCCAGGTTAGAGAATATCAGCTCTGAGGTTTAACCTGAAAAAAATTCAACACAAATGCATTTTATTCGGTAGTGCAAGGACACAAGTTTAAAAATATTTTCTATACAGAATGAAGTGTACAAGCTTAGTCCTAGCGTTTTAATTTGTTTAACTATTCTATTCTATTACTAGCCCATTGTCTGAAAAGTTAAGCCATGATCTAAGACAATTTCTGTGTAATTTTTTTACGGCGATAAACTGACGCTCCAGATATATCAATCGCGATAAAAGTTTGATTCTTCTACCGATTAAAAAATTCGCAGCCCTACAACTGCATTCCCTTCTGGTTTATAAACATTTTTGCAAGCAGTGTACGTTTGTACTGGACAAAATGTCATCACGTACTATCTGCACCAGGGCGGCGGAGCACCAAATCAAAAGTTTCCATAGAGGAGCTCGCTTAGGACATCAACTTTATTCCCCCATTCGGCTTCATGCCGAACAGTGCAATGTTCAAGTTCCTGAGACAGACTCCAAAGTTATTCGCTCTGTCGCCGATGTCAGAAAATTTGAAATCTTGACGTCTTTGTACATCTTCAAAGAGAAGCTTGTCTTGAAACAAACAGTACCTCACACCAATTTCAAATATTGAATTTGTATAGGGTGGCCGGCACTTTGCTGAACAAACTTTAATATAAGGTTGGGATCGTTGAAACAAATACTTTTTACCCAATTACTTGGTGGTCGATAATTTTTTCTTAATGTCTTCAACGGATTTGAAATTTGTGACGTATTGGAGAAAAATTTGCACTTTGATGTTGGTAGGGAGACGAAATGTAGAAGTTAATTAAGAAAACATTTTCACTTTGGACACAACAAAAAATGAAAATCTCAATCATTATGACTACAAGAAGCAGATAGTCATATTATGTAGGTTAGATTTTTACAAAACAAGTTCAATATCACTCCCATCTGTTGTGATGCAGCCATCGAGAACATCAGGAGTTTCACGAATCCTTGCTTCAATGTTTCTATCAATGTCTTCTGCGGAATGAATCAGTGTTTCGTACTGTACACCAAACTCTTCAAGTGTCCCCAGAACTGAAAACCTAGGGGTGTAATATTAAAAAGCTCCAGTGGCCTTGTGAAATGTTTGTCTATGTAATTCTTTAACAAAGCATTTTCGACCACACAGTTATTGAGTAAAAAGAGTTTGTTTCAACGATCCCAACCTTCTGTAAAAGTTTGCTTAACCAAGTACCGGTCACTCTGAATATGTATTTATGAGAGTTTGAAACCGAGAGTAGTCTTACGAACAAAATTTGCACCATGATGAATTCCTTTTTATAGCTTGTAACGTAGCGGACGAATGAGCACACATGCTGACAAAATTTGGTAGCTGTTTAGTCAAATTGGGTAGAAGAGGTCAGATGACGGGATCCGTGGTAGGTTTCATCGCCTATAGAAAGCCTGGAGTCAGCTTCATTTAAGCTTCTGTTTGGTCGCGTGCCATGTATGATATTCTCTTTGTTAATCTTCCTCATTTTCTACTGGATGGCAGACTTATGTCAGGTAGCCCGTAATGGGCATCATGTGAGAGAGTGGGTGGAGCTGGTTTCCGAATGAGCCAACTGAATACAGCATCTGAACAGTCGGGTTTTCCTGTTAAAAAGTGAAGAGCTTCCAGAAAATTTCAGCAAAAAATACTTTGTTAGCTCACTGAAAATATAAATTATTATATTTAAACTGAAAATAGTTTTTCTTAATTTTTTGTTCAAACATAACGATTCAAAAATCGTATTTTTAAATTTGCAAAGTAAAATTCATTTGTACAAATTCTAGTGTCGAATGACACTAAAATCACGTTTCTTGAGCAATCCTCTCGAAGGCAGTTTAAATTTGCCGATCTCTCTGAAAACTTGGATTTTACAGATATCTCGAAAAAATTATGGCGAAAATTAAAAATGTTTCATTACGAAAAAGACGCACTATTTAAAAATAAGCACCAAGCTCCAAACCGATCGGTCCCATAGATAAAGTTCCAATTTAGTAGAAATGTTCAGATGTCAATGAATCAGTCTTCAATTTCTGCTGAAACCCTGAGCAACACATCGTTCTCATCAATAAATTTAAAGTTAATTTCATTTGAGGCCTATAAATACTGAAATTCGGGCACTTATCTGTCAAAGATACTCTGCCCAAATTTTTCCGTCATTCACGAAATAAGTTTTTGGCTTAAAATAAAGCTAATGTATACTCGCGCATTCTGGCACAAATTCCCGGGCTGCAGGACAATCTGGTCCGGGGTGAGGCTTACGTGAATTTTTTAGCCGCCATAGAACAGCTGAAATCAGTTTCATTTCAGTCTTTGATTGCTTCTCAGCCATGCTTAATCTTCTCCTGGTAGATCTTTATTACTTTCAGTAAAACAAAGAACTCAAGTCAGTCAGCCCATGAAGGGCACCGAGTGTCGTTGTGTATGTTGCTGATTCTCCGGATAAGTCGTTCACCTGATGCTTGTCAGCTGTTCTGTTTCTCGGTGTGAGAATGTACACCACACTGAAAGTATTTGATGAACAGAGGTCGTTGCAAGTTCATTGGAAATTAAATTTTATCATCCATAGAGTAACCTGAGCATTTTAATTCATCGTCTTCATACGGAAGGTGCGTTTCATTTAAGGAAATGACCACAACTTCTCATTTTGAAAAATAATGTGAATTTTTTCCGAAAGAACGAAAAATGATGTGATTTTTCCTCGTCGAATGAAATTAAACTCGTATTTTTAAAGTTATCCCTTAAGTGGTTGTACTGCGGCCCCTGAAAACTTCCTTTCTACGATTATCTCATTTCCCTTGGAGAAAATTGAAAAATGTACTGAATCTACTGAAGCAAAATGATGCGTAATTCAAAAATAGGCATGAATGCCAAAATTTCCGACTGGTCACATAGGGAACAACTCTGTCCAAAAAGTAATAGATGTCCTTAATGAATAAAGTTTTATATTTTTCATACCTTCCTGTCAAAACCTTTTCTAAACTAACTTAAATCTAGTTCAACTTATTCTAAACTGATCAATCGATATTATTTGACAAATTTGACAGAGAGGTCCTCGAGTTCCGCTATCGGGCTGTACGAAGTTCAGGCTTTTGCTCATCTGAGTTCCAATGTACCCTACGTCACGTCAATTTTATGAAATTTATAACGCGTTCTCAAAATTAACAATACGGAAATTTAGCCAAAGGGGAATTTGTTTAGTAAGAAATCATTCTAAACAGGAGAGTGCATTCGAAAAAGCCGTCATGGTGAGCTAGCCCATTTTGCTGCAGTACTCTGACGAAAAGTACCTTTGTCAACTTTCCCAACGTATGGTTTATATGTACTTATTGCACGGCACATATAATTAACACCAGTATTTTTGAACCATAAATATTCAGCTCTAAGAAAATATGGATCAATGTAGCAGATTTGAGCAATTGGGGAGCTTTTGGAATTCGATGGTCAAAAATAGATATTCAACTTAAATAGAAAACTCGACACGGGCAAATCTTTCGTTAGGAATAGCACGTTAGAATAAAGCTAACTTTTTGAAATATATCTAGTAAAAAGCTTGCTATTTCGTTAAGTTTATTAAAGCGGAATGCTGTTTCACTGCAAATTAATTTTGTCGAATAATGGAGAAATTTCGTACAAATGTTCATTCCAATGTAAATTTATAATAGAAACAAAAATTGTAGAAATAGTACGTTTATTCTGCCAGCTAAAGTAAATACTGACGCAGAATAATAAACTACGGTGTCAAAAGATCAACTACTCGCAGAAAATAATTACAATGGCGTCAGTGCAGAACACTCCTTCCTTTAATTCATATCGGGAAGTTTTCTGAGAAGCGGACCAAATACCTACGCTTTCAGAATCATCAAGCCAATGCCTCTGAACTAAACTATTCTCGTTTCGCTATTTTCGCGACACGCAGACTCCCTTGCGGCAACTCGGATAGAAGCGAGGTCACTGATATTGGCTGGGATTTGTGAGGAGTTTTAATTGTCACAGAGCGAAGACCTTTGAGAGGACGTCCTCTAGCGTCCTCTTCACAATGGACTCAAGTTGTGCGGCCATGAAAGGCGGAGACAATGCCTGGCACGGGAACAATGACTAGAGAAGCTCCTGAAAGCTGAGATGAGGAGTCAAAAATTGAGCTCTATCGGTACAAACACGCTCATTTCAGTGACTCAATTCCAGATGACGATGAATGGCTGGCTTTTGACAGCCTTAGGGACGCTTGTTACACTCCTTATTTTAGAGGAAACTCAGAATGGAATAAACGTTAGGGGATTCAAATTTGAACAAGTATGATGGAGGATTTTCCTCACAGTATACGTCTCCAGTTTGTTTATTCGGGTGACTCTAACAGAACCCAATGTGAGAATGAAATATCCTCAAGAAGATATTACGATAGATATTATTTAATTCTTGTGTTTATAAATTACATGTAAAAAGTCACTATATCTACGAATAAACTAAGAGCATATGTTTTTTCAATAATGTATGCTAAACGACTTGAACATTTCAAAGCCCATGATGAAGCGACCGAGTCTAGTGCATATGCATGTTGACACCTACTTTACATCCCCACAGTAACCGGGACGAGATTTATTTCGAATATAACACACATTCGTACCACAGTTATTTCCTCACTATCGAGAAAAAGTTTACACAAGCCCCGTGTGCCAACAAGAGTTAAGTATTCCTGGGAAACAGCATCAGTCATCATCGAAAAAAACCTTAACAAATACAGAATTTACAGAAATTTCCGTTTAACTCACAGAATTTGGCGTGACCTTTATATTTATGAGCTAAACCGCTCCCAGCCAAAATGCTTCTGGCCTAATTTCCGGTCCGCTATTCTTTGCGCCAGAACTCGGTGCTCGTCCTCTTCCACGCTCGGTGTTTGGTTGCGGGCAAACATGGTCTGAATCTGCGCAGCCTCGCCGTTCTGACTCGAGCAAGTACAGCATTACTGATGAGTGTAAAACTTGCTCCAAAGGAAACAGCTTGCCAAAAGAAAGGAACAGCTGATAAGTGGTTTTATAGCTGGCTATTATTTAGCAGATATTGTCACGAAATCGCGTTGCGAAAGGGATTTATTCAAAACCATGCATATCTGTCAAAAAATAATAATGAAGGTCTTACAGAAATCCCGTGAAACCGAGTTCATATGATCAGATTCCGCCGATAATTTTGGCCACTCAGATCGAGTTCTGAAGCTTCACTGATAGTACCAGCTGCATATAAAACTAAAATTACTTTCAATTATTAAGCAAATTTGTAATAACAATGGTTTAATTGAAAACAATAGGAAAGATTGCGTTTTTCTGACACGGATTACGTAGTAAAAATGGAATGCTGCTTCTCACTTGCTTCGTTTTCATGAAGTACCCTCCGACAAATCCTGAGCAGCAGAAAGATCAACAAAATGAAGTTGCTCATTATGATCCCATCACTTTCACGGTAATTGCATAAGTGAGGATCGGGGGGGGGATTCTATAAAGTTGTAAACCGTAATTTTTACGATTCTCGGACGGTAAAATTGAAACATTCGGTTTCTTTCTTCTTGACACGAATAGAATTATTATGTTGGCAATTTGAAAGCCATACTACAAAACGTCAGGAGAAAAAATATTGATTTCTACTGGCTACTTACTGTTACGGTATTGACAGTTTGTCAGTTCAACGAAGAAATAGAGAAATACGAAAATGACACAAAATTCAGAAAAATTGTGAACAGAATCTATAATCAATATTTTGAAGTTTTGATTGATCGTAGCTGAGTTAGCACACCGAAATCCTTGCTGTCGCTTGTTTTTTTCTGTTGCAGCCTGCATAAACTACCTCGCTTTTAACTCGGGCAAGTTTTCTTTTACATAACCCTAAAAAATTGTTCTTTCACTGCGGGCATAATATTCATCAGCGTCTGCAAGCAGCAAAATTTGTATTAGCTCCCCTTGGAAGCTCACATAAACTTCGAGTATATGATATTCAATTCTAACTTATGCAATAGGGAATCCGGAGAGCACACACTCCGTTTCAGGATGCAGACATCAACGAATTAATCTCAATAAATTCGAGATGCAACGTGAAGTTTGTACAGAACTTTATCTTGCTTCGTGGTATTGAATAATATCATGGCTTCATTTGGGCTTATGACTCATAACATGAACTGTCAAGTTTTAATTTACGTGACAGTCGTCTGTAAAATTTCATTGTACCATCACATTAATTTATCTCTTTTTCGTACGATACAAACTGTTTTTGATGAAAATTTTAAGTTATCACGCTGAAAAGCCGGTTACAGACAATGCTTAATCATCTGCATTTACTGACAGCAGGGCGTACAATTACTAATAAGTTGTGAAGTCTTCTCAGTAAAGTCGAAAATGATGTTTTTAGATTGTTCAGAACTTTCTTCATTATTTCAAGCATATTGTGTTGTACCTTCACTAATCTTGTATGAATCACGCCACACTATAGGAATGAGTGTTTATGATAGGGGTATTCATGTTGACATTAGCCACCTTTATGAGGATACCATTTATGATGCTAGGGAACTGCACCGAAAAACAGGGCTAATTTCAAGATATGAGAATTCCCATTTCTCTATACGGACCTAAAGGATTCAATATAAAATTATATTACACCAGACCAATCGTGACCCGTTATTCACCAGCTTACATATCAAATTCACTAACTTAGGGAATAAAACAGTGATATCGATAACGAAATAATTCCTGAACAATAAAGAAATATTCCTACGAATAATTGGTGCTGAGTCAATGGGAAATATCTATTATAAATGAACTTTTGTAACAGACCTCATCCACAGATATACACGATCATTCATAAAAATTTATACACTTCCCTTTCTATGCCTAAATCTTGACCACTCACGGAAGAAGTAACAAACTACTGTAAGTAACAAAGTAACAAAGTAACGGAAAAAGTAACATACTACTGTGTAAAGTATCTGAGGGCACTTACATTTATATAATTTAAACTAACCCGGTAATAATGAATACACTTTTCATTTCAGAACATCAGATACTACTATAACTATTGAAATTAAAAGACTAGCTCTAATAATGTCTATAAAAGCGAAACGCAGAAATATTATTTAGAAATTGCAGAAGATCCAAAAGTCACCAGATCTTTCGTTTGGAAAGGTAGAATGGAGCTGAATGAAAACAATGAAGATGAATTGGCCACAAACAAGAGAAAACAGCATTGTCGACGCTTTGACTCAAAACACCAAGTTTCTAGCAACAGTAATTGTTCTTGGTATTGTTTGAAGGGCCCATCATGAATTCTCATTTTTTTCGTCAGGGCCTTCGGGCCAGTGCAGATGCCTATGTCGAGACTCTTCAAATCATTTTTAAGCCTTGGATGGACAATGTAGCTAATAGAAAAGCCTGTGTCTCCCAACAAGAGTCGGCTCCATCCCATTACGCTCTCAAAACCCAGGATTGGATGTCCGAGAATTTTCAAGATCATGTCACACCAAACTTGTGGTCTCCTAACTCACCAGACCTTAATCCTCTAGATTATTCCGTGTGGAGCGTCGTTGAAAATGAAGTTAATAAGCATCCCCATGACACCAAATCCTCTCTGGTGGAAACAATTGCCCGAACAATGGAAGACATAAATGAAGACCCCCTGATGAAGGCCTGCAGTCGCTTTCGGACTCGACTTGAGTCGGTGATAGAAGCTGAAGGAGGATATATATGATAGAATGAAAAGTACAGTAGGTTAGTATTCAGTTTATTTGCTTTGTTTCAAGAAATTGTTAGTTTCAACGATTAACACTTTCAATTCCTGTTTTTCTACAAGTGCCTAAGATGTCCTTAGATACTTACGCACCCTGTACTTTGAAATCTGGATGATTTATTCAACCGGCCGGGAGAACAAGAATTCATTCGATACGGTTGCTACGTGTGATAATTACGGCTTTTTCACGCTTTCAAAAGCTGGACACGGCCGCAGATAACTCTGCCGTTTCTAACGATCACAGCTATTTCTCAAAGGCTGTGGTGCTGTTTGGGCCTTCGGATAACCCTTGGCCTTGATTTGCAACGAAAAATAGCAAACCAACGGGTTCGGGTCATATGAGTCGGATAGCCTAAATCGCACAATAGGCCTCTTGAACAAGTAAACAGTTTTGCTCTCCGTGTGGGTAGGAGCCGGGTGGTGTTGGAACATGAACTTCTCATTTAAAGCCTTGGCTTTCATCCAGGAAATTATTTCTGTTCTTGAAACGTTGTAATAAAATTTGCCATTCACTTTTTCGCTGTCGATGTAGAAGGTGATAGAGACGTCACCCTTACTGGAAACAACGCTGAGGGTAATGACGCTTTTTGGATTCTTCGTGGTCATCGTGAGTTGAGCGTCAGTGCTCGAAGAGGCAATCCAGTGATCGTTACGTTTTTCACAATCCCTTTAACTGTAAAAATCATCTCTTGAGAAAAGAACTTGCTGTTCGCTCTGTTCTTCTTCAACTTCAAAACTTTCTTGTATCTCTCCAAACAAACTTTTTTCCTCAAATTAGTCGGAAAATGGTTCCTACCTTACGCAAAAAAATGGGCCAAATTCTTTAATCGCTCTGTGAATTGACGTGATGCTGACGCGCCCCTTCTAAACTAATGATAATGACACAGTTGAACTTGCCTCGATGCTTCTTTTGAGGTCGATTGGAAAGCGAAGTTTACAAATTTTGCCATTTTTTGACACGTGGGTGACTCTGCAGTCATGGCCGAATTAATTAAAACGCTTACAAACGCTGTAAACTGTCTTTCTAAGATACTGAATGATTTTTGTAATTTAGATTGGGTTTCTGTTTGCGGGACGAAGTTCACAGTTAGATGAACGCTTTATATGCTCAATTGCTAAAAGTTCATGCAACAAACGTTAAATGTTAATTACCGGTTTCACAGGTAACTACGCATAACGACGATGCTCATTTAAGTTGCAAACTTTCGGTGGAATCAGAATCCCTTACATTTATTTAATTTAAACAAACTTATTTAATAACTTTTCACATTTTCATTGTGAACCATGCCCTACATAATTTCTCATCCAGTATTAGTGATAGCCTTCAATTATCTCCAATAGGAACTTATGAAGCTGAATGACAAGTTAGTTAGTAGGGTTTCCAATTTCTCTGTCTTTTTACAGGAAGCAGGGGCCTCAATTTCGCTCCATGTTAAATACTGAAAGCAGAACATGAGTGGAGATAACTAAACCAACATTTCAATAGTCAAGCAAATGAGGAAATAATCTAGTTTTATACGTTTCAGCTTATCACATGAAAAAATTAGTTATTTTACTAACTAAAGTAACCTAACCGACCACATCTCCACCGAACCTAACCTAATCATATCCTCATTTAACCTAACCCAACATACGTTTACCGATCCAACCAACCCTCTCGTAATTAGTTGCCTACCAATTTTTTAATTTATTTGAAAAGTGACTCATTTTCACAAAACTTATCTTAACCCAACATTACCTACCCAAACCTAACCTATCCTAACTTAATTTAACCCATTCTAACCTACCTTAATTAATTCTATGAGAGCACCCAAACGCATCACAACCTAAGGATCAGATTTTTGGTTTCCTAACGCCAATTGACACGGTAACAACAGTCGTCAAAAAAATTAAGGGGGTCTTCCGGATTTTTAAATTTTGATCCGATTCGCCTGAAATTCAGCGTCAGTTTATGTATGTTTAAAAATGAAACCTATTTTACTCATAAAACTTTTTCGATTTAGGCCTCAGTTTTTTGAAAAAATTGGAAAACTAGTTTTTTGGTTCTTTTTATGGATATTCCAAAAGAATAGAAGTCATTGAGTTTTTATGCTAGAGCAAATTCAAAGACAGCTTTGAAATCCTCGTAACATTGCAAACAAACTGACATTCCTGAATTTTCTATTCGAAACATTTTGTTTTCTTCTTATATGCGATACTTGATCACTAAATAAAATATACAAAATTTTTGGTTTTGAACTATGATAAAACAAAATGAACATACAAATTGTAAAATCAAAGAATGTCAATTTGTTATAAATGTTCCAATAATTCTAAAACTCTATATGTTTTTTCCTATAATGAAAACTCACTGACTTCTTTTATTTTGATTGTTGAAAATGAGGGGTTTTGGGTATAAGACACAAACATTTTTTTGTTGAAGTGTAATATAATGGACAATTTTTGTACTTGAATGCTGTTTTCATGTTTTTGCTATAATCTCCATTCATAATTTCATGCTTAAACTGAATTGTAAATTACAAGGTAAAAAATAAAGTAAATAAGAAAAAAATATTTGTTTCTTGAGCAATAGTGATTTTTTTTTATTTGTGGTCTGATTCGTCTGAAATTTAACCATTGTAAATGAAGTACTTCATCTATTTTCATTGAGTCATGAGTGTAGCGCTTCTAGGATAGTAATCAATGTTGCAGAGAGCATGGCAAGAGGAAATATGCAAAATATCGTTCATTGAGATTGATAGCATGTACTTAAGTTATTTATTTAAGATCGAAATGTCTAATTATTATTTACAGTCAGATGGTTGTGGTCGTCAAAACTTACCACAATTAATTTTTACATGAATATTGATAGAGTTAGAGACAGACTATCAACAGAGCTCGTAAAGTTGAGCGACTACAAAAATATTAAATTGAAAAAATCGGTGGTGGAAGAACAAATCGCATTTCGTGAGGTTCCATGTACATATTTTCTATTCAAAAAGACTTCAGGCACTAACTGACGAGCTTACCGTCAACTGTGTATGTATCGATATGATTTTAGAAACAGCGGCTTGGGAGTTGATGAGAAGCTACTGCGTTAAGCCTTAAAGTGAAAGCGAAAGTCAAAGAGCTTTTAAGCACTTACTCTTATTCCTATCCACATAACACGCATTAGCTTAACGACACTTCGAGGTAATCACATGCGCGTCCAAATTGATGTTTGATCGATAATTGTGCAATGTAGAAGAATGGCAGAAAGAAATTGAAGCTAACGTTTCGTGCACACATGTCGACAAGCACAAAGGAATAAGAAAGTCTGTATATCAGAGAGAACATGCTCAACCCCGCAATGAGTTTATCAAATTTCCTGCCTTGGCAATGCCAGCAGAAAACGTTTCGGAAATGACGAACGAAATAGTGATAGTGATGCAAGATAATGATGGAAGTCTAAACAATACCGAGGTCTCATGTGAACACAGATCATTAGTGAACATTTGTGCTCACGAGCCATTATAGCAGTGTTTCTTACCATACACTGACAGTATTGATTTACAACCTAATATTTGATAATCGTACATCGTTATGTAAGGGATCTCGCCAATTCAATACCTAATTTATGAGGTGCAAAAAACAATGTTCGGCATTGTTTTATCGTGTATAATGTGTTTCAATATAAACATCCTCAGTTGGTGAACGCATCGCGATAGCCTGTCAATGATTTTACTGACCTGAAAGAAGAACTTCTACGTATATTTTCTTGGTAGAGTTATTTTAAGTTTGAGAAAGTATATAAGTGCATCAGTGTGTTACTGGTAGCAGTGACACATTGAAGAGAAACTCGTTAGAAGACAGTCTCCACAACGACCTTTGGCTTCTGCGGTAGCTGTCTACGAGTATATTGCTGAAAGTATTGTGAAAGGATGTAACTGATAGAACTTTATCGCTCCAGAACGCATCGCTTCTACATGCAGTTACTAAACTATAATAGGCTGTTTATTGTATACTGAATAATCAACACCGAGGGAGATTTTTTTAATTCCTGAAGATAAAAATACGTGTGTCGCATTCAATGTGATATTTAAAACGTTTCCCTTTCAAATCTTATTGAAAGTAGATCATATAAGGTGATTTTTTTTAATTTCTTCTTGACATTTCTACCGCAAAGCAAAATTGTCTACCTCAATTTTTGATGAATTTAAGTGGGGAGAATCTAAGAATTTAAGAATTTTTGTGAGAAAATTTCGTACAAATTCCATAATAGCTTTGCGTCTGAACCAACTACATTCAAGACTCGCAATACAGTAAGTCATATTTTTAAAACAAGTCAGCCGCCCGAGCATTAAAGAAAATAAAATATAATTCCCTAATCGGGCAAAAGCAAATGTTCTCTATCGAGCTTCGAATGGAGGCGGTTCCAATTAATTTTGTTGCTGAGGTCTAAATTGAAAAGAATTATTTAGCGGCGAAAGGCCTCTCGTGTGGGACCCGCAGCTACGGCGGAGATAATTAGTTTGGTGGCCTTGAAAAAACCTGCTCTTACAACTCATTTGCATTCAGCCTCCCGCATCAACAACTGCTCGCTGGTTGCGAGCAGGCTCTGTAAATGTGCAAATTTAGAGCGCATCGTCTTGCGGGAAATGAATTTTCTAGTGACAAGTTAGAGGCCGCCCGTAAAACAAGCGAAATTTGGTGGAAAACTGGGAAGTGCGCGTGAAATAATGATCAGAAGCCCTTCAACTGGATTTGGCCTATAGAAAACGTAAAGTTGTTTTTCTTCATTGTGTTGCACCATTCGATTTTTTTTAAGTGAGGTCTTTTCTACAATAATAAAAGTTCAGGAGCTATTCTGAAATTTGATTTTTTTATTTCGATGCAAATGTTTTTTTCGATACTGAAGAAGTAATTTCGAAATTTTTCGTCAGGTGCTGCGTTTGTTCAATTTAATGCTATATGCTGCGTAATCCAATACAAAACGGTGATTAAATTACGACTTAGCCTTGCATTTCATTAAATGAGAAACTATTCACAAATTTTCGCGCACGAAGCGGACCAGAAATTAACCGCACCGAGAGAATGTCCCCTATTTAACTCTGCTGTCAATACGAGACAACCAGTAATTATATTCGTTAAGGTACGACATTTATATCAAATAATGGAATGACTTATATCTAAATGTATTTAAATGATTGCCTTTATGTTCAGCCCTTTTATAGTGCAAATCCAATCCGGCCCATTAGTTGACATTCTTTCTCTTAATAGTTTACTATTTGTAATTGAACTATGATCTTGAGCCTAGAAGATTTTTCTTCAAGTTTTCCATAATAAATAATCCTTTAGCAACATTTCAAAATTTACACTGATTATTTGAACATTATTTTTAATTTCCATAAATATTATTCAATGATTTATCGCCCCAAATTTAACAAAAATGTTTACTCCTGATAGTTTATCGACTACGGAGCGTTTGTTTTAAGAGTTTTAGCCATGTTGAAATTCACTTATCCCCATTGCATTCAATGTACAGCAATGCTCCTCTCGGTAATTACAACTGGCTGGAAGTGAAATGCGTTGCAAGATATCTCTTCTAAAATTACTGACTGGGTTGCTATTAAGTTTCAAGCCGGATTGTGTCACGCGCAGTCACAAATCTTCTTATGTTAGCAAAGGGAACTCCCAATTCTGAGCGTTGAGGGCCTGAGAAGCCGGAGTGCTTCATGTCACGTCCAATTTGCCTGCGGAGGCGAGTAGCTCAAGTAACTCCAGGTCGGAGGGACTCATTTTTTCTGCTTTCCTTGCCCCTTCCGACGGTTTAACCCAACTTGCTGCCGCAAAATATCTCCTGGTTCGCAAAGTTTTCTATATTTGCCAAGTTTTTGCATTTGCCATTTTCGGCCAAATTGCTCCCGACAATTGGCTCGACTCTTTGTCTTTGTGGTATTGCATTTGCCTGCGAAGTGAACTTGAAGCTACAATGGTGGGGGAATGCAAATCATCGGGTAGTAACAACCTCGTGTGCACTCAAACAAGCATGGTGAAATACTTCACAGTTGAGCATCAACTTGAGGTTGAAGCGTGTTTATTGAGACGAGCAATCATTCTTTACGAAAGTTTTCGTGTATTTTTCGAGGATTATGGGCGAATAACGAATGCAATTTATTCAACTGAACTCCCGTTCAAAAGTTCGATTAACACTGCTAGGGTTATCAAAAGCCAACTTCTATATATTTAAATAAAAGTTCCAAAAAACTATTTTTGCCTTTTATTTAAAAAAAATTAAACTAAAGAAATTTCGGACAAATTTCATCTATTCAAATATTCTGAAAAAATATTTCTCTGAATTCAAATGGAAGTAAAAATAATTAAATCGATAGTTCAGTTCTTATCGCTAAGCAAAAATGATCGAGTGCTTTCGTATGGCTGGCAAGAACATTTTTGCAAAGTACAGTATATTCATCGAAGTGAAGCCTTACGAGTTACTTTGAGAGTATCCTGCACTGATCTGTTGATTGTCTTTAGCGAACGAAAGAAGGTTATAAACGAATTATGAAGACAAAATCGATAAAATAGCGGTGAAATTATATTATCAACGATATGAGCAAGGCAGTTTACATTCTATTTTTCTAGGTAATGTTCGTGATGCCCAAACCGTGGATCTTGAAACATCTTTCAACATGATTCACAGTCAGAATTAGTCCCCCATATAAAGTTACGAAATTTCGATGGTTAAAATGATGGGAAATTATTATAACTAATTTTTAAAGCAGGTAAACATGTCATAGTGTCAGATGAAATGTTATAATATTTTCTATATAGTCTAATTTTTGACAGTTAATTTTTATCCTTTCAGCCTATCAGATTTCTTTAGATATTTAACTGAGTATTATTTACAACATTTTCTCTCTCGCAATTAAACTATTAAAGGCTAATTGTGTAAACAATTAGTGAAATCATTTTCAAACATACGTCTACAGTCATTTGATTATAACATCGTTATCTTCATAACACCACTGAATAATTGAAGTTAACATCAAATACGGATGTATGTACTCAAATTTCTATTGGGTAACGTCCTCTATAATCAACATTGCCGTCTACAAATGTAGATAAGGGAAGGCGTACATATGTTGACAATGTTAAAGTTTAAATCATTATTTAGCCTTCGCACGACTCTCATTGATAATGAGCCTCCCTCTCTGAAAATAAATGAAGCCCGCTCCCTTATTGTGACAATTCACTTGTCCAGCATAAGTTGCAGGTATATGGCCCTGGTCACAGCAGCGTGCTGCATTGTGCGGACATGCCCGACCACCTGCCTCGGCGCCTGCTTCTCTTGCTTTTTCTGCAGAGCTTTCTGTTCTAACCAGCACATCAGCTTCGTGTATGAACGCTTGAGTGAAGGGATGAATTTAAGGAAGCAGAAGTTCTTACGGGGGACAAAGCATAAAAAAGCTTAGAGAGAAATATCTCACCATTGCGGTGAATTCATAAATTTTCATCCCCTAAATATGTCAATTTCGTATTAATTTAACCTCAATTAGGTATCATGTCAGTAAACCTCAACTTGATGCTAGTTCAACCTGAATCTATACAAATGTATAACAGATGTGCTTGTAAACATTTATGACAGCTGTGTGTGAACTTTTGAAACAACGCAATCAGCAATTTTTTACCTCCCAATGTTACTGTGAATTTTTTCTCTTCTTAACCACTTAAGTTTTATTACGCGTAAACCATATTAGCTGATTATATCATTGTCGTTGTAATCTTCTTATAATCTGATAATCGCTTCTGCCCTCCACTGCCATCGTACAACCATATTAGCTGATTATATCATTGTCGTTGTAATCTTCTTATAATCTGATTTTATCATTGTCGTTGTAATCTTCTTATAATCTGATTATATCATTGTCATTATAATCTATCAGCAATTTTTCACTTACCAATATTACTGTGAATTCTTCCTTATTTACCACTACAGTTATTATTACGCGTAAGCCATATTAGCTGATTGTATCATTGTCATCATAATCTTTAAAACTTATTCCCTCTTGTATGTGAACTTATGAAAACGCCCTCAGCAATCTGTTTGCACCAATGTAGTGATATTGAACTCCAATATTATAACAAATAAATAATAGATGTGTGTGTGAACATCTATGACATCTGTATGTCACATTTTGTAACATCGCAATTAGTAATTTTTCACCAACCAATGTTACTGTAAATTCTTCTTTATTTACCACTACAGTTATTATTACGCGTAAACCATATTAGCTGATTGTATCATTGTCGTCATAATCTTTAGAAACTTATTACCTGTTGTATGTGAACTTGTGAAAACGCCCTTAGCAATCTGTTTGCACCAATGTTGTGATATTGAACTCCATTATCACTCGCTCATGGACTGAGTTTGTGTGTACTCACGAAATCGCGCTAGATTTTTCTTTTTTACTCTATTCTCTCTTACTTAATAAGCTACTTTTTAGACTGGAATATCCCTTTAAGCTTGACTCTGTATTTCGTTTTAAGCTCTATAGTACCTAATTCTTACTTTTACTTATTTTAAATGACTGATCACCCTGAGATATTTGAGGAAATCGATCCAGATTTCAATCATTTGAACAGAATATATCCAAACCTAAACGACTCTCAAGAGTGTAGGTATACTAATATATCAGAATTCAACGAAACTATACGAATAACTGACCGAGATTTCTCACTCCTGTGTTGGAACTGTAGGTCACTCTATCCAAAATTGGAAGAGATACAATGTACTATTACTGAACTTAAATATAACCTAGACGTGATTAGCTTCACCGAAAGCTGGCTAGATGACTCGACTAAAGACATGATTCGATTTGAAAATTATCATAGTTACCATTCGCTAAGAAAAAACCAGCGGGGCGGAGGCATCAGCACATATATATCTAACCACATAGACTCGAGAACCATAGCAAGTGCAACAATGAATCAGGATCATATAGAATCACTCTTCGTAGAACTTTTTATAGATGGTAAACGCATTGTGCTTGGAACGGTGTATAGGCCTCCTACAGCCTGTCCTATATCCTTCCTGAATGAATTGAATCGTATTATTTCTCAGTTCAACAGGCCCTTATACAATGACTTAATAATATGCAGTGACTTCAATTATGATCTACTGAAACATGAAAGCCATGAACCAATCTCTAATTTCCTAACTACCTTTCAGTCTCAATCCTTCCTTCCGATCATTACAAAGCCTACACGAATAACCTCAGAGTGTGCTACGCTGCTTGACAATATCTTTATGACAGACCCAAGTGATTTTCTTGCTGGAATAATTACTTCTGACTTATCAGATCACTTCCCAGTTTTTCTTATTAAGAAAAATGTCTATATTGCTTGCACCAAGGCACGGGCTGAAACTTACTCATATCGTAAAATAAACGATTCAAATCTTGAAGAAATGCGCACCGTTCTAGAAGAATCAATACCTACATTGCACATCTCTCAACAAAACAATAATACTACGAGCATTGATGAAGCAGTAGTAAAGTTGACTGAAACTATAATGACCGCATACAATCAGTGTTGCCCAATTGTAACTCGTACAGTTACCCCGAAAAATAAACAAAAGCCCTGGATTACTAGAGACATCGTGATAAATATAAAGAAACGTCAAGCGTACCTAGCCCTCCTTTGCGAAGGACGAATATCTAGAGAAACATATAACCGATTTAGAAACTATGTAACAAACCAGATAAGAACATCAAAAAAGAACTACTTTACGCTCAAGTTTACTCAATTCAAAACTGACGTTAAAAAGACTTGGCATCTCCTTAACTCCTGCTGTAAACCGAATAATGCCGATAAAAAGAAAATTGAATATGTTGTTCAAGATTATGTAAAATATCATGAGAAGAAAGAAATTGTTAATCTCTTTAACAACTTCTTCGTAAACGTAGGGAAAACAATAGCTGATGGTATTCCAAGTGAACCTACTGATCACCTGGAATTTATGGATCATATTCGAGAACCCAACTCCTTTTTCTTTACGCCTACAAACTCCTCCGATGTAATTACGTGCATAAACAACATGAAAAATAAATCGAGTGGGTTACAAACGTTTCCGACTAAAGTACTTAAAGTTATTGCTGACATTGTAGCCCCACTGATATCAAATATTATTAACCAGTCTCTCTTACTAGGCACTTTCCCGAACTCCCTCAAAGTTGCTAGAGTAACCCCTATCTTTAAAAGTGGTGAAAAAACCTGTGTAAACAATTATCGACCTATCTCCATTCTACCAATTATTAGCAAAGTATTCGAAAAGATTGTGTATAAAAAAGTGTACTCTTATTTTGAACAAAAATCATTTCTTTACGATAAACAATACGGTTTTCGCTCTAAAAAATCAACAACACAGGCTATATTAAATCATTTACAATTTCTCTATTCTAATATAGATGAAGGAAAGCCTGTGTTCTCTGTATTTCTTGACTTCCGAAAAGCATTTGATTGTGTGGACCATAAAATACTATTAACGAAACTACACTGTTACGGCATTCGAGGGATTGCCCATGATTGGTTCAGATCATACCTAACAAATCGGAAGCAATACGTTGTCATTGACGACGCAAAATCAGACCCACAGACAATTAGCCATGGAGTTCCACAAGGATCTGTTCTCGGGCCTCTCATGTTTCTGATTTTTATCAATGATATTGTAAAATCTACATCATTCTTCAAATTCATACTTTTTGCCGATGACAGTACGCTTTCTGCGGTCCTTCCGAACCAAAATCCTGCTATGATTGTGGAGAGTATAAATACTGAACTTCACAAGGTTTCATCGTGGCTCAAAGCTAATAAAATAAGCCTAAATATCGATAAAACAAATTATATTACTTTCTCATACAAGAAAGATGTATCTCTCCCATGCATTAAAATTGGCGAAGGTGAAATCGAAGAAACCAACTCATGTAAGTTTCTGGGCATCATAATAGATAAACATCTGACCTTCAAAGAGCACATCACTCATATTAGTTCTAAATTATCAAAATCCATCGGAATCCTAAATAAAGTTAAAAATTTTCTGCCTGAAACAGCTTTACAAATGCTCTACCGAACGCTCATTTCTCCATACTTGCAATACGGAATAGAAGCATGGCACGGAACTGATAAAAATAAAACCAACAAAATTTTTACTCTGCAGAAAAGGGCTGTCAGAGCGGTAAAGAACCTAGAACATAATGCTCACACAAATGATTCTTTCAAAAATTTACAAATACTTAAACTTTCGGATCTCTACAAAATCTCCATCTGTAATTTCATTTACAAAACATTAAGAAATGATGGCGACAATAGCCTAAGACAATTATTGACTGCGCAAACTGGTCATCACGACCATTTAACCCGAAATAGAAGTAAATTCATGCTTCCTTATTATTCAAAGGCCAGGTCGCAACACAGTATTTTCTTCGTTGGAACCAAAACTTGGAACTCTATACCTGCAGAGATCCGTGAATGTAATTCGTACAAAGTATTCAAAAGACATCTTGAGTCTCACTTCCTATCAGAATACTACTCGTGTAAGATCACCGTGTCGAAATCTTGCCTCCTACATGTAACTAATGATAATGTCATAATGTAACTTGCCTTGTGTACCATAACCAATCTTCTCTCCGCTCTTGAATCGTTTTATCGAACATACTGTTAAATATAGCCGACTTGACCTACATTGTAAAATACAGCATAAAATATCGAGTTAATTATCTCAATGATCAGTCTAATGCGAAACTAGGTTAAGTGAACTAGGTTAAACTTTTTTGTACACCCTAGAATAACGTGATGGTAGGATGCCCTAGAAGTCGCTGAACTTATTCGGGCCCACAGGTAGCTATACTCAAATTTGACCATTGTACTAGACTTAAGTAAAATTCTACCTCTGTATCACCTGTGGTAAAAATAAAATTGTTTAAATAAAAAATGGTTCTCACCATTCCCGAAGTTAGGCGGTGCTGTCGTTGAAATTAAACGAACAATAATCGTAGTTAAATTACAGACTTTTAATGCTTACTTATTATAAGTGTACTTAAGCCCTTATCAAACTATGATCATCTCCTTTTCTTAACGATAACTTTTTAAAAATAAAATACAACTGCGAATAAAAGTTTTCAAGTTCAAGTCAGAGATTTCGTACCTAGAACGTGTTTGGCTCGATTGATATCGTTTATGAAGAGATATTGAACATCAATCTCTCACTTAGCAACAGCTTTGTGATCCTACAAAATAATCATTCACGATTGGAATTTTTATAAAAATGCTATCTGAATCCTATTGCATAGTTGTAACTATGGAAATATCGTGGGCAACCTAACAAATGGAATATTTTTAGGCTAAAATTTTGCATCAACTTTGCAAATGGTTTGCAATGCAACGAAAGCACACCACATATGGACTAGAATCAAGATGCACGATTTTCAGAGAAAATAAAAGAGCCATTTCGTTAGAACATACCATTTTTTCAACCTTTCCATTACCCTATTAAAAATTAAGGGAGTAGCATGGTTGATTAAAGGAGACAGCGGTGAATTAAAGGAGTATTAAGCGAACCGAGGCCTCTTCCTTTCTGACACTTCCAGGGCGCGACTTATAAGCGCGATGCGTGCAAGTTCTCCCATGTTGCTACCAGAGGCCACCTGGGCAGATGGCCTCTAGGTGAGATGCCTGCCATCTTTCTCGAGAGAAATGACGGTTGCCATCTTTCGCGTCAGTTTTGAAGATGGTGTTGTGCGTGACAGATGTCTGGATCGTGTCTCTATTATTTAAAACGTTTCAAGTAGTGTTAGAGTGTATATCAGTGCGCGAGTGTGTATTACGTGAGGGTTTATTTTACGTGAGGGTGTCAGAAGAAACAAGAGATGGAAGAGACGTAGAATGCTGGTCTGTAGAGGCATTATTTCAAGAGCATGAACGGAGCAAAGACCCCACTACTAGTTTCACCACCTCGGTCAATTGATATTTATGACAATTCATCGTTGTGGTGGGACTGGTAGTGAAGGCAAAACCTCAATGTGAGCAAAGTAAAAACAACAAAATGTGGAAACCAAACCTGAATTTTCCCTCGTCAGTCTTCTTCAGCAACCTTTGAATTGAAGGACAGGTGATCAACGATGTCTTCAGATACATATTTGTGAATGTGTGTAGGGGGGGGGGTTGTGTGTGGGTGTGGGGGTAGGTGTGTGGGAGGGGGGTGTGGGGAGGGTTTGTGTGTGGAGATAGGTGGGGGAGTGTGTGTATATGAATAGCCGGTGTAATTAAGCTCGGGCAAGGGAAAGTCATTTTATTTTCCTTTCTAATTTCAGGTATGAAAATGAAAAAACTGTTGGACGATAGTTGTTTTTGTTATATATATAGCTACGAATATATTCTTTCAACGACCCTAGGGTATTGTTGCTATATTCTTTTCAATGTACATTTATATTGTTCCCTGCAGGCTTTCGCCTCCAAGGCTGCGTACAGCTGATTTCCCATTATTGCACATTCAACCGTTGACGCTTCTCAACCAAATATAGCCAGTTGCCCATTAATTACCTTAGTTATTGCGTTACGAAAACTTCAAGCATAAGTTATACGTCACAAACATATCCCATTAGAGTCAGCTTAATAATGAACACGCACCCTTGAAATCTTCTGCACATTAGTAGGAATGTATTTAATTTCCATACTCTGGTACATTTTTATTGTGCTATCAACCGTGTTTGCTTATGATGAATTGATTAATCGCGCAAGAACTAAGGTAATTCAAGGGCAAACTGGTTATAATCGGTTTGAGCAGTGTGACGGTTGGAAAGTGTGACTAATGGGAAATCAGCTGTGCGCAGCCGTTTTTTTTTTAATTAAATTAAGAGGTGGCCATCCTGGGCCTCTCATGATTCTCCGATGGTGAATAGGAGAAACTGGTCGCGCCTTGGGAGCGCGACGGTAGTGCTCCATGCTGAGCCAGCGTGGCCAAAGCATTCAAGGCGTGAAGTCATCGGTGCACTGAATTTTTTTAAATTGCCCGAACGTGGGTCATTTCCTGCCAATGCAGATGCTTGTTCATTTATAATTTGAAAATTTGACGCTATCTTGTCAAGCGGGGTTTGGTGAGAGGGAAAATGCCTTCTACCGGTAAGAAAATATGCAGTCAAATCATAATGTATAACGTAAGTTTTATTCTCGATTATGTCTATCAACGAAGCGCGATAAAAATACAAAACACCAAATCGAATTTGACGAAAATAAAGTATAAAAGCGAGGTCTGAATCATGTGGAGTGAAGCTGTTAAGAATTGAGAAATAATACCCGTGAAACATCGGTTGCATTATAAAAAAAAGGTTCCCTTAATACTACTGACCGCCCCAACTTTTATCGTTTTTCCCATTGTGTTCCCTTATACTCAAGTGACGCTAAATTATTATTTCTTTTCGAGAAATCATAGCACCGAATTATTTCGTTTTACTTAGTACCACCAGGAGCAAAGGGCTAACTTTTGTTATAGTTAATTCATGTCATCACATATTATTCCACGTCGTTAAAGTTCTTCGTAGTATGGAGGACCAGATAGATGTATATTTTGTGCATATCCATCATCTTTTCATAAAAATAAACAGAATGACAATCAAATTGGGAACATTTCCCTGGCAAATTTCTATTCCTTACGACAATCTGTCATGTATTCATCACTTCTGTTAACATTCTACATTCTATTACCTGCTCTTTTTGTAGCCTCCTTTGCAAAATATTTTCACTTTAGATCAGAGTTCATTTCATTTCAGTTCATTTTCAACCTCTCTCCAGAACGATGGATTTTTATAGAAGGAAATGTCTGACCTGCCAAAAAGGAGAATCTTTGTAAAATTTTATTTGAATAGAACAGAGCAAATACAAGGGTTCTACAAACTTCAGGTCGTAAAGCGCTCAGATTTGAAAGAACAATTTTTCAATGAAACAACTCGCTCGCAGATACAGCACGAGTGCTTTACGGATATAAGCGGTGGCGCTAGGAGAACGTATGTATTTTAAACTGGTATAATTGACTTTATTTTGATCACATTCAAAATGTATTCTCATCTATACTATTGGTAATGTAACCAATTTGTGAACTGTTACGTTTTCTCTCGTTTTTCACGTTTTAAAGATAACGTCAGACAGACGGCGGTCTTCTTTGTGATAAACATTAAAAGTTTTTCTGCGAAGTTCGCCTTCCCTTTCGTCGACGTGTCATGTGATTGTCAGGTATTTCTTCAAGTATTGCAACTTTCAGATCATTGTACGAGGATTTCTGTCGTACACTTTACTTTTTAAGTAACCCCATAAGGAGACGTCACAAACCGACAAATCTCGCGACTGTTCCGGCCAGTGGACATCGCCAAAACGTGATATCACGTGTTGGGGAAACACATCTGAAGCAACTGCTCTAGAAAAATCACCCGTGAGCGCTGTGGCTCCATCTTGTCGGAACCACATGTCTGCCATGTTCTTTCCTAAAAGTTCCAGTTGTGGCAGCAAGAAATCGTGTAGCACTGCAACATAACGTGCAGCATTTACTATTACACAACACCGCTTTCTTAAAAAAAAGGCCCAACGATTCCCCCTCGGGGCACACCACACCCCACACTCACTTTTGCCCTGTGTGGGGTGCTTTTGAAGCAATTATTCTTATAGCTTGTCTGCTGCCCAGTAGCAACAGTTTTGTTTGTTCACATAACTGTCTAAGTGGAAGTGAGCTTCATAGCTCATCATCAATAAAACATCATCAGTAGCAAGATCATCAAGCATTCTCTCACAAAAAACTTCCGTTCATCATCATCACGCTGTGAATCTTCTGCACGATCATGATTTTGTAAGGAGGAAATTGTAGCTCATCCTTCAGAATGCGCTGCAGGGAGCGTCGAGGCAAGCCCAGATTTGGAGCACGCTGCCCAGTGGAGCGGCGGGGATTTTGAAGCACAGATGCTCTTACTCTGTCGACATTTTAAAGCATTAGCACCGTGCGAGGACGACCAGGCGACTTCTACTTCATGACTGATCCAGTTGTGCGAAAAGAGGCAACCCAACGCAGAATTGTGTTGCGATCAGGTATCGAACATTTCGTGAACATTGAAGTGCATGCGTACGGAAAAGCCGTTGAACTGTGGTCACAGAGTCATTACTGGACGCTTTAACCTACCAAGCAACAGGTCTCCCTCCACGTCATTGCACTCTCAACATTTAAACTAAGAAAGTCAAATCCATTAGTTCGTTTTGCGCCACTCTGTGTAAATAGGCTTTTGGCTACGAAATACACCGCGACCACTCAGTCACCAATACCCCACCAATACCTCAAGCCCCTCACTTGCTAGTCCGACGTCGTTTAATTTGACTTTAGCCTAGCTCACAATCTTTAGGGCTATTTTCTCTTCTGAAGAACATTGAATGTTTAAACCAATTTTAAAATGAGCGACACTTTAAATTCAAAAATCAAATATTTCATAGAAGAACGTATTCAAAAACTATTTAGTTGACATAGATTGATGACAGAAGCAAGCATAATGCGGATGATGAAAATTGAACTACCATGAGCAAATAAGATTAAAAGTTAGTTTCAGCCTCCATAACTAAAACAAATATAGTGAAAGAGAGGAAGGATGAAAAGCACCATTTAGCATGGAGTTCAGGCAACGCGGAATCAATGCGCAAAGTGTGTCCCCAAACAAGATCTCCTGCGTATAAGAACATTAAGTTGAGAAGAAAAGTTATGAAACAAGATAAAAGATGAAGAAGAGAGTAACAGGTGCTGAAAAATAGGACTGCAGTGAAGTGAAAAAGGCCCGTTACAAAGCAAAGAATATGTGCTATTTCAACAAGAAGAAATCATCGATCCTAGCCTTCAGCTTGGAACCACATATTTTCCCCTGAGAGCGCTAATTCACATTGATGCAACAGCTGTATCCCCCGGAGGTAATTACTATAACTACTTGGTTAAATCAACCTTAATAACAAATTGATAAACTATCATATCTGAGGTCTCTGCCTTAAAAACGGAACAATTTGACTCAAGCAACGCGAGCGCTTACTTCATGAACTTGACCGAACTTATTCTAGGCTGGCCGTACATTGCCAGACCGCCTAAGCTAGTATGACGAAGCCCTCTGTTTTACAGGCTGTTGGAAATGACTTCAACCTGGCTTGTAAGTCAATCAAAATGTAACCAGCTTTTAAAAGCCGGAATTGCTGTCTTTGTGGATATTAGGGTTACTTTCAGTGATGGTAGAAACCCGTCAATTTTTCAACGTTCTAATTATTTGTGGAATGCATGGAATTTCAGACCTTTGCAGTTGATGAGACTTAGCGTCTATTGAACTTTTCCAATTGAAGGGATGCGGCGCTTCTTTATAAGCCGCTTCCAGTGATTTTGCCCTCATGCAGGCGAGTCGCTTTCTTCATTTAACCTAATGCCTTCATTGTTCTTAAATTGTTGTGACTTTCTTTCTTTTAAGACGCTCTTAGTGATTTAAGCTGTGGGTTGTTCAAAGCTGGTGAAGCTTTTCAAATCTTTTATCACGCAGTATATCAAAACTTTGAGGTTAATGGTAATCGTACAGCTATTATGAAGAGTTCAGAGCGCTTCAAAAATTTAAGAATCTAGCTGCTTAGTGTAATGCTTACCTGCAATGGGGCTCCACTTCTTGACTGAATCCAGAAACCTGTCTTCAACTGCCGAGTGCTGGCGCGCGGTACGAGTGGCAGTGAGCAGTGGCTGCCTCGCACAAAATAATTAGATTGTCATCGGGTATCCGAAGTACGAAACGCTAATGGTGTAGATGTTTAAATCAATTCCGTAATTCTTTGACGAAGCCTCGTTACTTTTATGTTATTTTCCTAATTCAGCGCATGATTCGTGACTCTCGAGCAGACAGCCATAGCACGATGCCTGTTTAGGTATTTTTAAACTGCTTTCAGTTTGGCTTTATTGAGATTTTTATTCACTGTTTTACTACATAACCATAGATTTCTTTCTTCCAAGCACTTATTCGGTAAAGATACCAAATGAATGGGGTAGTGAATAACTCTCAAATTTTAAATATAAATTAGAAAACCGAAAAGATTACACGAAACTATCTCTTGATTACCTATGTACTGAATGCGTTTCCCTGTGAAAATAATGCAAAAGGGATTGTTACTTAGAGCTGCCGTTTCATGTACTCGTATATTAACATTTTTCTTCGAATTTATTTGAAATTTTGAAATAAAACACTACTTAATACGCACATTAAAATACGCCAAATTAATGCGCTGCCTGCTTACTGCGAATAACAAGTGAGAGTTAATAAGATTACTTAGAATAAATTTGATCTCGAAAATGTGCAATCAGATTTCAAAAAAATTATAAAGTTATTCAATTTCACAAGCTTGTAGAGTCATTCGACATGATACAGAATTGCTGGACTGCAAGATAGTTTGTTGATATGATAACTGCTAATTTTTTGAAAATACTGGCAAGGAGAAAAGGACCATTCGGACAAACTAAGGTTTTCTTAAACAGCAGTTAGATATATCTCCATGAACGCTAGGGAGAGAATAAGTGGACAGCTCGACGGTTTCACACTAAGTAGCAGCAGCTTTTGGGTTACGAGTTGCTTGAGAGCAGTTGCAGTGGGGACTCAGTCCTCTGAACGAGGAACTAGGGCCACTGTGCCCTCCACATTTTCTGCCGTTCCCAAGAAATTACAGCTTGAGTCCCGGGTAATTGAATGCTTAGAGTTCAGTTATGAAACACTAAGTTGAATCATCGGAAACGAGATTTGCTGTAAGGTCCCAGTCTAACTTTTTCGCCGCCTTAACGATTTAAGCGATTAAATCGCTTAGGCGGCGAAAAACATGCGTGCAGGCGGCGAAAAAGTTAGACTGGTGTATAGCGAAAAAATTCGACACTAATGTAACAAGTCACCAACTAGTATTCCGGCGTAAAATGATTCTGTTATTACAACTGAAGAAACATGGGAAAAGTAAAAAGTAACAATAAAACTTAAAATACATCTCGAGGAAATGCTGGGCCTAATTTTACAGTGCGCGGGACGCACAATAAATATCGCGCCAAGTACTGCTGCGCTACCAACGTGGTCACTGATCTGGACCATGGATCTGACCCAGTCAAAGTCTGAGGTTGGAGGTGAGAAATGCCGTCACAGAGATCTACCATACCTGGTACTGCTAGAAAATAAAGTGGTTCCCTTATGGTTACGGTGCTGGTGAGTGATGGCTCGCTGGAAAAGCAGAATGCGAGCAATAGGCCTATACGAGCGAAGAAAAAAGTTGGAGCCATGCCGTTCTGGCTTGAGTTGAGCGGCTGACAAGGATATGTTAGCACTTGCTAAAAAAAGCTGAATGGTATATCCAGAGTTCTGACACAATTGGGGCAATTGGGGCAAGGAAACGAACATAATGAAGAGTGGGGTTTTAGAAGCAGTAATTAGCGCAGGCCATTGTTTTCATAGTGGCATAGAACAGATGATAAACGGAAAAATGAAAAAATTATTCTTGAATGAAAACCTGGAAAACATATTAAATTAATTTTATTCAAGTCTAGAACCTCTAAGTCTACTTCTTAATCATGCCACAACGTTCAGCGACCAAGAAGTCATTCCTGTACAGCCCACACGGAGTGCAGGAAGTCATTCCCACGTTCTCTGATGCGCGTTGTATTCAGCTCAACATAATGTAAACCAGACAGACCTGAAGAGCAGACAAGATTCCCCAAACGAATTTATTGATTTGGATTTCATTTTGAAGCTGTTTACTCGTTTGCTCGTTTCATTGTTTCGTTTAAAAATCATATTTTTGCCATGTTGGGAGCCTCTTTGGTTTAAAAATTTAATCGGGCTTAACACGCATTAATAGGTGGGAATTACATCCTGTACTTTCTACGTCAGGATCGCCGAGCTTCTTGGTTAGAAATATCGCATTGACAATCTTTATCCTCCATTGTTTTCATTTGAATATTAAGGTCTACCTTAATCAATTTTATATCCCTTAAGCATTACAAGCTTTTGAATATTGGGTTGGACGAAGTTTTCATTAGCATTGCAAATTTCAGAATTGTTTTACATGTATAAGAAAAAATCTAATTTAAACAATTTCGTCGAGTTCCGTCAATTAGCAGCTCATTAATTACTTTGTCCTTTTCGTTATTGTTTCACAGCTTGGTTTAATTGTAAGTAGCTTTAGTTGACATTTCATATATTAGAATTGACGTAGTTCGTTTTGTTTTATTTCTACTGACAGAATATAAATTTCATAGAGCTGATGCTGAACAAATGTATGAAATCTTAACTAATTCATTTCTTTGTTGCTGGTTAAAGAATCGAACTATGTATTTTCCCGGCCTTCTCAGTTCTTCATTTAATGAACAGCAGATTTGGCATGTACTAATCCCAGTTAGCATCATATCTAAAATTCAATACTTCTACACTGAGTCATCATGCCTACCTTTAATGGAAAGCTTGATGTAATCGGCTCTTCTTGTTGAATTATTTCACATGTCAAGCTGATCCTTACCTGCACTCGCTTGTTCCAAAGCTACCTAATTAAGCTGAGTCGGCTAATTCAAAAAGATAATTAAATTATATTAGCGACAGATCCAGAAGTTCTACGTGTTTGCTTTGGTTTTTACGTATTTGCCGAAGAACTCGCCCCGGACCTCTGTCTTCGTAACCATCATTGTACTCTGTACGTCCAGCAACAGTGTTGTGGTTCATCAAGTTACGAACGTCCGGTGGAACAATTTGTGAAAAGATAAGTATTTATAGCAGAGACTCTTTCCTTCGCTTAGATGATACGCAAATTTCCAGGATTAGGGATCGTGTGTTCCTTATTTAATTTTTATTTTAATCATACCAAGGCTTTTAACTTTAAGTTAGACTCAAAGCCTACCTTTTAATTTGACTGAAGGTAACTGATATTATAATAGAATAAAAAGTAGGAAGCTTAGAAATGGGTTCAGCGCTGTATTTTTCATGCATCAAAACGCGTGATCCTGGTTGAGAAGTGTACATGGATAAGCGAGAACACAAACATATCTGACTTGTCCCTAACTTCGTCCGTTACATATACTTCAGGTGAATCATATGTTATTATTACAGTTTTTTGCTACGGTTTACTTTTGTCTTATTTTTCGAAACATCCCAGAAACGCTCACCGAGGTAAGAGACATTCTTAGCTGCTTCTTGCTCGGCTGAACCTGGTGGCTGGTGGCTTTCTAAATTAACTACCTGGAGCCAACTTTTCATGGGATTCCATGGTTTTGATTTTAATGGTGAGGTAAGGGTATAAATTGTGCAGATTGGCAGCGTCCGTAGGGCTTGAGGAGTGGAGGCAGCTACTTGCATATCTGCAGCTATAAAGGGGTCCTACTTGCTACTACCCAGCATAGGCTCCTCAACTTCATCCCTGTCGAAGCCCTGTCTCACTAATTCTGCTAAAAGCAGCAATTTGCGATAACCTGATTATTTTTTCGTATCGTAAATATGAATCTAAATTTATTTGCTTCATGACGCACATGAAATTGTTTAAAAAAAATCGGGTGTGATTCTACACAAGCATGACTGGCAGAAACAGAAGGTTTATTTTCTCAGAGCAATCCATCTCGAGTACGGGAGTGTTCCTCCTGAGAATATCGTTGTCCCACAGGCTTAACTGTCGACTTATCCGTTACTCTTAATCCGAACGATCTCAGTATTAAAACGTACGCCACATTGTATTAAGCATCTCACAACCTGTCTCGGGTCATTGACATGGAATGCTTAGCTTTGAGGACACACTCAAGAAAAGAGTCGATCTCTTTGAAAATGATGATGACATCCTGGAAAAGTGAGTGATGGCTGAGGGGAAATTTTGAGTGATTTTGAGTGAAAAGTGAGTGATGGCGGAGGGGAAATTTTGGACAATTTAAAATTGTACAAAATTTCCCCTCCTTTACCTCTCTACCAAATTTCACTCACGCTGGTCACGTTCATGGTGGATGCGTAAAACAATTGTGATATCAGCCATAAACACAACTTCTTGAACGAGGTTAGCGGGAGGGAAGTAAAAACCGAGGAATTTTCCCACATGAATCTCAAAGAAAGATACTTTGTGAGCTCAAATTTACGTCGTTAAAACTCATGGAAGAGAATCATTCCTCCGGAAACCAATTTTCTTAGATTTACGTCGTATGTTTACTTTTTATCCAATGTTTCTTTGGTTATCAATAAATAAAACCCTTCATTAAAGGCAACGGTGTCTTAACTATTCTCTCAAATTAAAATACCATTGCAACAAAGCAGACGATCTTCTGGTTTTAAAGTTCTTAAAATTATATTTAAATTTTTCAATTCAGTATGTTCCTCATTGGAGTTATGAATTTTTAAAAATTCATTTTCAGATTGCAGACATCAATTAAAATGTTGTATCGAGATACCAAAATAGATTTCTAAGTTTAAATATTAACATTAATTCAACGAATGAAAAATCATGTTCAATAGCAATGCAAGAGTTTCCTTAGATTATTCCGAGTTAGAACAAGTTCATTCAAGGACAACGACATTCTTTTTTCCATTCTGAGATAAAAAAAAAACATAGGTATTAAATCTGAATATTTTTCCAACATCATTATGCTTTATTCCCAATTAAACTTATTTAACTTAAATTTGTTGACCAGGGAGATATCAAGGGAGATATAATTGATTGAAAAATTGTGCCTCACTAATTGGAAGTTAGTTTCTCACGCGTGTTCATGAGCAGTATAGTATAACAAGCTAATGACACATAGTTGGATGGCAATTTCAAAACAATTATCATTTTTCTGTTCATGCAATAAATACTTCATTGATATCGGCAATTATTTGAACTAACAAAGCACCAGAAGAGTAAAACTACTTCCGGAGGAAAATAAACTTGCGCACCAGAATAACTGATATCGATTTCAAGTTTACTATTCACTTCCAGCAGACAGGCGTTTTAAAATTTCAAGACTAAGTTCTCTGGGAAATAATTATTATTTACCAACAAATTTTGAGAGGCTTATCGAAATTAAAATCAATATTCAAAGTTTTAACAGAGATTTTCTGCTAGCTTTCTGGAGCCACGGAAAAAGGCGTGGAGAATTCATCAAGGTTCCAAAAAGACAGTCAACACTCATCGGAATGACTCACTCATTTTTGACAAGTGCTTCTTTCCATTTTTTCTAACAGATGATGTTCAAATCTATCTTACTTTCACACCGTCAACACCTTTTTCATCATCATTTTCAACTTATTTAAACAAAACCATTATATAACGTTTCTAACATTGCTTATTATTTAGATTTAGACAACTAATAATGAATTTCTATCAATGCGAATTACTTGAGGCGAGCCCGAATACCAACGCACGTGTATTTCATCCGGCACAATGCGCTAAACATAACAGCGGGTCGCTTTGTGAGGTATTGACGTGAACTTGGAGATAACAAGCTTCACAGAGAACTATTAATTAAATCCTGGACATTGGAGTTATTATCAATAGGGATTGAAGTTTCAGTCGGTTCCCGTTGCTAGTTCAATCAAGAATCAGAGTGACCAAAGGTTCAAAGTATTTCGAAATTTAATATACCTCAATGCAAATTTCCTCCCAATCCGAAAGTGAAATTGTATTAGCAGTTATTGAGGTAAGGAGTCTCACTAAATCTCATGTAATTCAAGTTTTTAAGCTGCCGAGAACTGATTAGAGGACAAGATACCACAAATACGTCTAAAATACACTGAAAAATCAGTTCTGAAAATAAAAGTGTTGTTTTTTTAACTAAAAATAAAAAATCATTGCATGGTAGAACAAAATCATTCGAAGACAACGCCATTCGTTTTCAATTCTGACATAATTACAAACATCTTTCTAAAATTTTAACTTTTTCCAACACCATTTTCCTCTACTCCCAATAAAAACTGTCTGGAATTAATTTCTTAACCTGTCGGAAAATTTGGAACGGATCTCAATTAAGTTCGAGAATAGCATCTTATTTTCACGCAATCATTGTTCGTGATTAAATTGTTTTGAAAAATTTAAATATTGATCTTTCGAAAGCTCAACAAATCATTTGAAAAAGAGAGAAATGCTCTTGGCTGAAGTTTGGTCACCAATGCACCACGAGTTACTTATTTTTTAGTTATGGTTTTCTTGCCTTTTTCCGCTGAATTCATCGCATGCTGAATACCGAATATTCAAGTAAGTCGACCAGGACACCGTAAACAAATAAGCAAATTCATATCTATAACACTATTCACTCGTTACAGAAGAAAACTTCACAAGTCATCAACAAGGACAACGAAGGCGTTGGGGTTCCACAACTAACCAATAAATCGCTGAAACTCCTCACTCTTAAATGAAATGATTCTTGATAGTCACTTCTAGCAGAAAATGATGATGACGGAGAATACCAACCGAAATTAGCGGTTGAATAATGCTCTCAATATAAATAGGGGCCTTCATAAGAATTAAAGCTAGGAGAGCCAGTAGGTGCTTCCAGTAATACTAACCATCAGAAGCACAGATATATAGCTGATAGTTGGTGTGAGACAAGAAAAATCAGTCATTGTATTAAACAGAAGAATCAAAGATCGCGAGCAGTACCAGCAATCCATATAACATTCGTGCTCGTTATTTCGAGGGCGGGCAGAGAAATCAGCCAATCTATTCGTAGTACATAGAGGCAGCAAAGACAGACTGCCAACAACACTGTAGGTGCAATCATTTGCACTCACCACCTACGATCTATTAATTTAAAGGAGCGAAAATCAGACGGTTCCTAAAGCATTAGGCTGGAAGGTTGACAGCGTCTTTCACATTTACTCTTCTTTAGAAAACAGAGTCAAGTCTAAAGAATAACCAAGAATTTCTCTAAAGAGATATTATTGGGATAAAATAAAATGCACTTGACTGTTATCAGCCATTTCTTCGTAATTTAATTCCCTAAAATTTCGAGTTTAATAAAGAGTTAGTTACCCATATTTCTGGTCTGGTTAGACTAAGTAGAATATAGAAAGATGAATAGTTCACTCTGACGTTAATGTACATGATTAACTCTTCTGTTTTCTGCCCGTCAGCACGTAGTGGTTCAATTTCTCAAGTTGGTATGCAAAGGTCATAATCCAAATTAACGTCAAAATATACCAATTATTTAACCTAACTTGACCAAATATGCTGACAATCAACTACAAATATAAATTATGCAAATTATGTTGCAGGACGCCGATAGATAACGATTAAGTTCAACACGGAGTAGTTTTCGATGGTTACAAAGGAACTGGCATTAACATAACAGAATATGTTACTCGAACTCGCTGTCATGAATGTCTTTTTTGTTCAACTTAGCGTGTGTGAGCGTATTAAAATTGCGTACAGTTAAGTTGCCGGCTAAACATTTCTAGCTTTGCGAAGGCAAACCTATTAGACACGCTTTCAAAAAATTTACACGACCATATACTTCGGTTGAACACTGTGATTGTGGCAAGTAAGTTCCCTTAAAACTGTCATTCGGCCAGCAAATTTCTTTCTACCTGCTTTTAACAGTCCATCAACGTTTGATTGAGTGATTAATTTCGGCACATATGCAGACTTAAATTGATAATTTTATATTTTATTGATAAGGAAGTAAGACGCGGTACGGTAAAATAAAAAGCATGCAAAACAAACAGCATGTGACTTTTCTCTATGTGGTTTTTGTTCCCTAACTAAACTTCTATGCAAAAGTGCCTCTCTGTAGCTCTAAAAAAATTAAACAAACTTCGAGAAACGGGCACAAACTTTTGCTGGTGAAATATTACACCATCTGGCTCTAATTGCGATGCAAAAGGCCGACGTAATTCGCTATGTCCACGAGAAGTTTAGAGAAGAAGAATTCTTTACGCTGAGAACAAACGAGCTATTGTAATAATTGATTTCTCTGAGGCTACACTGGAATTTGGGGCTTAACCGGACGGCGGCTATACCTGTTTTTAATAAGTATTTTTCCTATGCATTTCCCCGGCCTAAAAAGAATGAATTTGCTCGAGTAAAGCGTTTGATTTGATTGTTCTGGTAATATTCCACGATGTGTTTTTAAGTAAGGGAGAAAAGACTCGTTAGTATTCAATGCGGAACAGTACGGTTTCACGTCAAATTATTATCGGGGACTGTTCTACATGGAAAATCCTGAAGCAATCCTACTGGTTGTGAGTCCAGGCCATGTGATGATGTAATTGCCAGCTAATCATGCACCATAACTTCTGTAGTTCACTCTCTGGTAATGCACCTCTATAACCAAGTATTTTTACCTCAACATGCGCTCGAACCATCCTTTAATTCTCTTCTTATACTCTCACTCCGACTAGATCGCCTTTATGGCCAGACAACGCCCTGGAGTTCTCTTGATAATACCAGATCGGCAGCGACGTAAGCCATGGTAGACCTAAGCCTTCAATGCCAAAGAGTCTTGAACGCTAAGCTGGGGATACATTGACACTCGCATTGGAAGCTCACAACCATCGGGCGCGGGCAAGCGCGCGCAGCGAAAGGGCAGCGATCGTTCACATTGGCACAGCGCTAGCAGGCAGAGAAGCGTCAAAGTCGGCGGGCAGAGTGTGTTGCTCACACTGCTCAGTTGCAATCCAGACGCTACGTTGGGAGGTACTGCGCTCCGCGCTCTAGTACTTCTCGCCAGGAGCTGCTGATGCTTAGTAGAATAGCGCTAATAATTTATTTCGTATGGCATTGATTGCACGTTCTTCAATGTTCTTGTTTTTGCTGATTTTTGTTGCGCATATGCAGCATAAAATATGAAGGCTTCGGCAAGAATTATGCTAGAAAAACCATATGTAGAAACACTCGATGCATATATGCTACACTCTATGCATAATTGTGGAAGCGCATATTACATGCTAAGCAGAAATATGCATCCATATAAATGCTTCACTTGAATAGCTCCAAATTTATATTTTTTGTGAGGAAAATTGTACAGAAACAATGATACAGGATATAGTGTACTTCTTCATACACGGAAAAAATAATTTCTTTCATAATTTTCTATTAATAATTGAGTGTATACAATTCTCAACTAATTTTTATAACTTATCTAAACATAAATATTTTGAAACAAAAATAATTCTAATCTGAACGAGTCAAGGACGATGATAACGAACGAAAAAAAAGTAATCTAATCCAAGGCTGGTTCTGAACTATATATTTTTTCATGAATGCAAGGAACATTTCTTAATCCTTCTTTTATACGAGGAATATATTTTAGCATCAAATTCGAGGGTTGCTCTTGATAATTGCGTGGTAGTTGAGATTTTTAAAAACAAATCTTCTAAGATTATCTGCCAGCCAAGTTTTACACTGCGAAAACTTCCACTCGACATCGCAAGAAACAAGAGGAGCAAAAGTGAAGCAAGTTAGTTCGAATATTCCTTTATGGATTCATCCATTGCGTCAGAGATCTCACGAGTCAAAATTGAGTTGATTGTTTTTATCTTTTCAAAACCTTTGTTTATCACCAAAATGCAATTTAACTCTTCATAATACCTTGTATCATATCTGTTCTTCAATGTTTCCTCTACGATATCCATTAATTTTATTGCTCTCGAAGTAAGAAGTCCCAGTATTGTTATGCAAGAGCAATAATAATTATTCATATCCTTCGATAACAATAATTTGATAAAGTGTGCACTAAGCCCAACAAAGTTCTGCGTGATAATATTTAGAAACTAAAAACTTGTACCACGCAAAACTTCTCTAACGTGTTCTGAGTGAAAAAAAGTTTTATATATCACCTGTTTCTCGCAATAAATGCGATAGAGAAATTCTTCCTGGGCTTGAAAATCTTCAAATTCCTTGAAGTATTCTAAATATGATGCTCCTTGTTCACCTTCGGCATGATTGTAGATCACTTTTAGCCGCACTAATCTCAAATAAACTTCATAAGGAACTATATCTAAAAAAAACTTGAGCTAATTCCCGCAAAATTAAAGTAAACTTTTGAAGTAGCTGTAGCAACTTACAATTATTATTGATTTACGAAAAATTTCAATTTACAAAATTGATCCAGTTATTCAAAAAGAATTAAATAAAACTGGATGAAAAAAAGAATATAATTTAAAAGTAATGGGAAGGTTTTACTAGGTTTCAGTTTACTGCCACTTACAGTTAATCATGCATGTTCGCCATATTTTATGCTGTTCCGAGTAAAATATGCGATATGCTCACACTGCATATATACTTGTGGGCATATTTTATGCTACCTAAAATATACTCAAAAGCATATATATGCAATATGTTCAATGTCACATCCCTACTGATGACATGCTGCAGGCTACGGCTCATCTGTAGATGGAGTGATTGACGGGCAGGCGGCGGCAAAGAATGGCTAGGGAGAATGTCCAAGTGAACCTCACTTTGCCCGCCTGCTAGCCCGGCAACAGTGTATGTGCCCGTCGAAGTGACACTCAGAGTGTTGAAAAGAGTGTCAATATATCCCCAGCTTAAGGTCTGGACGTGCAGTCGCTCTCAGGATTAGCGAGGTGAAACTTGGCGCGTCAGAGGAATTGTGTCGGTATACAGCCACCACTTGCGAGACTGTGTCAGTCCCCTTTAATTTTTTCAGTGTTTCGTTGGGGGTTTTCAATTATTCATCAATATCTAATAATTCTGTTTTTTCAGAAGACAATTGTTCTTTTTCTGTTTTATTTTGGGTTCAGCTGATCTGTTCAAGTAAGTAAATTTTAAATTCCACCGATATTAAAGCTCGTTTCAACTGTCATATACTGCTAAATGCAGGGAGACAATATTTACTTTAAAAACGGATTTAAAGGAATGTGTACTGGGCTGCAAGTCATCAGAAACTGCAAGAAGCACTTGCTGCACAGACTTCTGGATCAGCCAAAACTTTCAGTCTAAGTACTCTACTATTTCTGAACGAATATCGCAAATTTTAGATGTAATTTTCGAAAATTCTCTGGTAGTTATCTCAAACCAAATGATTAATTAAATTCGAAATAGTTTAATTCATACCTGCGCAGCTCCTGTTCTCGGATGAAACGTAACACAAAATAATTTATGAAAATAAATGGGCCAGACAATAACGAGGACAGATTTTACTAATTTCAAAAGCGAATGCGCTGGGTATTGTAAAACGGAGAGAGGAATTATAAGGAGAGGAATAAGAGGCTGTCAGTGAAACGATGTATCAATGAATTTATCATTAAAACCACAAATTTCAGATTCAAAGTCCATTTTCAATAAAGAAATTAATTAAAAATGTTTGTTAAGAATAGTTACTGCCAAATTTAAGTTGTAAGATGTATTGAAACTATTCACAAACTCAAGCTATTCGCAAATGAGAAACCGATAGAGGGGCACTTAAAATGGGCATCATCTACACACGACTGTATAATGAGCGGGTAACAGGATTCGAAACTGAGACTAAAACATCGACATTCTCTCACTGTACTATGAGAGTATATTTTTCGGTATGGTATCAGATGCCTGACTGAGAAGGAGTTGTAAAAGGATGATTGGTACTGAAAAAACAACCCGCATGCTCTGCAACGTGTAATTGCAGCGCTCTTGGGGTAAAGCCGACGTATTCAAACGTACACGTACTGCGCGCTCCTAGGTTAGTAATGGCTGAAGAAAGCATGTTTTTCCAATTTTTATAATTGAAGTTACTAAATATGTTAGGAAAATAAGTTCATGTTCTAAAATAAACAAAAACATCCAAAGAAACAATAGTCTTAGTTTTTACGGATGCATTTGAGCAGACTGTGCCTTTGAATACGTGGGCCCTAACACTACAGGAGAACTGTGTGTTCGCCTTGCGAGCATGCCAGTAGGTGTTTCAGTGTCATTCATCCTCGTGCTGCTTTTTCAAAGTTAGTCATCCTAGTCCAAGCTGAAAAGTGTCACCCTGATGTTAAATTATAAAATTTTGATGCTCTTACCTCAGTTTGTCAATCCTGTTTGTCTCTTCAATATGGTTTTACATTTTTCACAAAATTCATTATCAATTGCGTTTAATCTGCTTACATTCTGTAAAAAAAAATCAGTGTTATTTATTTGCCATTTATCAAGTTTTGAATGTATCTCCCATGTTTTCTTCATCAGTCTATTGCTTGGATAATACTATGTTTTTTCCGGTAAATGTTCATAGTATTTTCTTGATCATTGAGTCAAATGTACTTGCGCCTTCAATGTGCTCACAATGTGTTCGTGATTATTGAGCCAGACTGATATCTACGATGGCAATACCTCGCGAGGTAGTTGACTGTTAACAATCAATTATGTTAATGTTAAACTATTATTGAAAGCTTTATTCATTGCTTTTTCAATTACTCTGAAGTTTTGAAAAAAAAATTTATTGAAATATGATTCAGTTTTTCATCCTTCCTTTTGATGTTGATAAATTATTTTTGATGAAATTCAAGACGAGATAGATCATTGCTTTACTGTTTGTGATAAAAGTTACCTTTACCATGCTGAGGTATTTACAATACATTTCTTGAGAATAAAATGATACCTTCTGCAGAATAAATTTCAAGGCGTGGCGGCCCTAACATTTTCAGGAACCAAAATTCTTACGCTGAAGCCTCTGCAAAACGTGAATGCATGAAAATATTGTTTTCAATATTTTTCCAAGGCGGACAAACTTTGAAATTTCATAGACTTCAACGGCACTTGAAGCACTTGGAAGCAGCCTCACGATGCAACGAGTAAAGTTAGGCTGCCGATATTTTCTGCATACCTGAGGAACTCGTCTTCACATGAATTTGGCTTATTGAACACGTACCCAAAATATTTGGTGCTGCACGCAACGCTCCACTTATCTGGAAACACACTTAGGTATTGCATTTGGATCACGATAGTCTTCTTGCTTGATCGTGATAGTATCGTTCATGAATATATAGGTATGCTCGTCACGTATCATTAAGTTTATTAAGCACCTCTGCAGCACTAGCAGAGGGCCGTTAAGAACATTGTATTAGCATTCTATTGGCCAGGAGCCTTAGTATGCAATTCAGTGGCTTAATGTCATCAGTTGCAGTACTGACATGCCCAGCAGCTTCGTTTAAGAGACGCCGCAGCGCCGTTACAATTAGAGTGCGCAGTATATGCAGATGTAACGTTCAGACGCACGGCTGATTGTATCAGAGAGCAATAATAGACCTAGTAATCCTTGCTACATTTGTAAATAGTTTATTTCAGAAACGTTTTAGACGTACGATCATAGTTGTAAGAATTGATCTAACTTCGCTTGAGCTTACGACAACGAGAATAATATGACTGATTCAACCAGTGCTTAGCCTAAATGGTTTCCCTAAAATTCAGCGTTGCTTGACCGTTGGGTTACAAAACATTTACAACTGTTTCTTTATTCTGACAAGAGCAAATGTACATTCAGATACAGGCACAAAACAAAGAAGAAAACCTGTGAAGGAACCCCGAAAAATTCAATTAATTAGGATTGAGGAGCCTTTGACGCGAATCAAAGCTGGCATGTGGCGTAGAATTGACAAAATAACGTCGTGTCCAAAGTTCATGGGAATTCGTTGCCATTCCTCCTGCAGAGCTTTCTCAATTTCAGGTAGTGTAAGTGAAAGAGGAACCTAAACATAGATTTCGTTCCCTAAAATATACCCAACGACACAATTATGTTGGGAACAGGAGATTGAGGACACCTCAGGAGATGTTTGAGGACACCAATCTGATCATGTTTTGACTCGGTGAACCGAGTAAGCAGGATCTTAGCAGTATTGGAAATGGGAACGTGTTGTCCAGAATAGAGTTGAAGCACAAGGTGTGAATATGTGAAAATAATGCGATAATTATCGCCGGTGATCTTTTTTCTCGGAACTACAAATGTCCTCAGCTGGGCCAAAACATCTCAGCACAGAAGTCCCTCCCTACCGCATGTTAAGGACCAGAAAATATACATGCGTGTGTTCACCAGATGAACACACTCCGATCGGGGATCTAAAACAATGGAGATGGTGATTCTTCAGGCCAGATTCTCAGTTCCCGCCGCTGCCACCGCTGTCGTCGCCTAACCGTATATATTCCGCCGCGAATAAGCGGCTCAGCATTGATCTCTCGTAGTAAAGCTTTGGTGGAACAGGAGTTTTGGGGGTTGATGTTCATTTTAGTAAGTATCTACAGCACTGTAGTTCGGGTATAAATTTTTCCCAACTCGTGCTTATCGGAGTCAGTCAACTTTACCTTTCCCATGCGTTCTGCAGGGCAAATACGAGTACACTTTTCCAAGGCCTGCGCAGGCTGTCATAGCCCTTGACTCAGTAGTTTTTGAAACACAATTAAGGCAAACTGTTCAAGAAGCAGAAACTACAGCAAGTCCGGCGAAATGACGCTTTCCGGCTAACAGAGATTTTTCATGCAATTTTGATATCAGGAAATACTCTGCTGAAGATTGGCTCTTTTCAAGTGTAGTCGAAAAAAAATTTCTGTTGAATTGTGATTCGTAAATACTTATTGTTGTTGATTGCCCAGATTATTGAAACATATGTGAGAAACTATTTGTTATCATCCTTAAAGTAAAAACTATTTTCACTTACATTCTCACGAGGAAGATTAAAGTGATGAATAAAAAATTTGTATACGTATATGTATGTAAATATATGCTGTATATATTATATATATAGAGAGAAACTTTTGAGTAAAAAACAAGGGACTCAACATTGTATATAAATTATTTGAGGTCAACTCTAAAACGAATGTCTCGGGCCTTGACTCATTACCAACTATAAGATCTGCAAAAATATATATATATAAATTGAGAGCTGTAAAATATTGGCTAGCTAATTTCATACAATATTATACATGACGAGATGACGAGAGATGTTTGTACTGCAGTAATTACGAAATGACTACCAAGCCCTAAATGCTGAACACAGGTAGAGAAAAAATGAACGAAAAGCACATTGGAACTTGAATGGAATGTGATTGAACAGAGCGTTTCTAAAGCTGCAGTTGCCCAACCAAAAGCAAGAGATGCGCGTGGGATGCTCGGTTGAAATTTGTCAAATTTAAAACCAGATCCAAAGCATTCTGGGAAGTATTCTAAGGACAGATGAGACCAAAACTCAATTATTTTGTGGCAGTTCACGGAAACATACTTAGAGCTAACACAGTGCTATTTTTTGTCGGAGAACACAATTCCTAGTGTTGAGTTTGGCGGAGGTATCATCATGGTCTGGGGGTGATTTTTCCGGGAACAGGACAGGTAATATACTCACAATGGATGATAAAAATAATACAGAACCAAGCCAAAATATTTTGAGCTCTAACTTGCATTCGTCAGCAGGTAGCGAAACTGGAGTTCCCAGTAAATGGGATCTCCGGCTATGATGATGATCTCGAGCATACACTGGGAGCTATAAAAATTAGCTAACTGATCACAAAATTAATCAACTCGAATGGCTAAGCTTATATTCAGATTTGACTGTATTGAAATTTTGACGTTGAATAAAAATTAATATCCCATCAAGGTATTCAAACTGCATCCAGGAGCAGAAGAAGATTCGCGTAGAAAAATGAAAATAACATTCTGAAGAAGCGCGCGAATAATTTGTTGAAGGGTATAGATGTCGATCGGTTACTGCGAAAATGAATAAGAGTTATACGTTAAAGCATTAAATAGTGGTTGGGCAATTAGGTTTGAACTGTGCGAATACTTTCTTCGCTTTCAAACGTACATAAAGGCATATACTTTCTAAATAGTTTTTTATTTGCCCAGCGTTTTAAACTTCTGTGTATTATTACCGTGTATTTTGCCAATTTTTTATTTTAGTTCGGCCGAGAATTGTTTAATGAAGAACTTCTTTGTGAACGAAATTAGTTTCTTCCCATTATACAAGCCACAAATCAACATGTGAGGGCTTTTCGCTTCGTAATTGACGCATTAGAGGACTCACTGACCATTTTCAGACCCGCACTTTCTTTAACTTCTTTATGTAGTCAGAATTAAGGCCTAATGTGATTCAGTTTTTATTTTTACATCTAAATATGAGATTGCATTTCTCAGTTTCAATTTCCACAGAATTATCCGAAGGAAAAATTGTGTCTAAGAGTACACGGTCCATAAAATGGTGCCTGTTATCTCAATGTCACATGACACGCCACCGTGCCATGAAAGTGCTGTGAAATTTTTTACTCGATGTATGTAGGCTAGGCTCAGTTATGTTGGGTTAGGTTGGGTCAATTAGAAGTTTTTAGTTCATGTCGATAATGCTTCAACAATGACAAGGAATTAAATTTTGGCCCCCATCCCCCCAATTCATGAAGCAGGCCCCTCCTTCACTGCCTAAAGTTCCCCAAAGGCTTAATTCGGTATTTATAAATGTCTTTTTTTCGAGCATTGCCCGTTTGGGGAACTCTGGGAAATACTGGCTCTACTCCGTAAATTGGGTATCTGATATTAATCTGCTATGAGTTTTTACTGACTCGACATGAGCCAAAAACAACTTATTTGACTTGACACATCCTAAATAACATAAGAGAACATAAAGTAAAATGATTCCATGAACATTTTCATTTCACTTAAGCACTTTATCGCGTATTACGTGATTCCTATATTGGGTGATATCTTTTGATTGAAAAAGATATTCCAATTGAATGATTTGCGACGAATGTTTTTAAATATACATCTATATATTTTTTTAAGTTTCTATTAGATGACTTAAGAAATGAAAGATCTACTTTCGAAGTTGGGGCCTGAAATTAAACAGCTGCTACATTTTTATGCTGATTCAATAAAAGCTAAAATAATTCATCCTGATCTGACCTAACGTAACCTAGCCTAACACACATAAAGGGAAAATGAAAATATTCTGAAGAACATTTTTGATAATGTGACGTCATTGTGACGCCAGCTGGCTGTTAATGTGTTTGTTCACCGCGTTTTACCAACCACTGACAAATTTTCTTCCCGTCGAGCGATCACGGTTGAAATCAAAATAAAAAATAATTTTTGAAACTGATTTGATATTGAAGCGAACTGGTCGAACAATTTTTCGTAACCGTTAGTCAAAGAGAATGAGGGCCTGAAAAATAGCTCTTCATTTTGAGCATTTACGCCGTGCTGCATCAAATGTACTTTGAATTTTACGTATGTACTCGAATACTTATGTACTCAGAGTACATACTTTGTACACGGACTTAATGGCCCTCAAGTGTACTGTAGATCGCAGTTAAGATGCATACCTTGTAAATCTAAAAAAAATTAGAATTGATGAAGGTATCATGAAAAAAGTGTGAATAATAGCTTCAACATAATTGAAAGTCTATCGTGAACAATCTCTCGATAGCAATCTGAGATTGTAAAGCGAAAACTCAAATCTATGAACCAATCGAGTGTGAAAATACATTGAAATCTTCTCTAAATTACGAACTGTTTTTGTAACGAACTGGCAACATTAATTCATGTGCCTCATGCTCATGAGAAATATCAAATGAACTTCGTCGGTATTGAGCTATTACAATCCTATAATTTGCTTCCGAGTAAAATGCTGTAGCTTGGCTATCGTACTTGTATAGGAGAATTTTTTCCGAAACTGCACATCCAGCATCAACCTTAGAAATAAATAGACACTGAAAGTCATTTTAAAATAATAGTTTTTTCGTAATTCGAGATATGCTTGAAAATGCTTCGATTGGTGAATAGTTACACTGTTATAAAATCAAATTCAACAAATTAATGAACGCTTTTTCGTCATTTCGAGTCAAACTTAAAGTGAAACTCGCGAACGTTGCTCATCTTATGAACGATTTGCTTTTCAAGGTTGTATGATTCATGGTATAAATATTAAAAACTGATATTAAACTTCTAGGCGTGAAGTTAAAATGACTTAAATTGCAAGCGACGATTTGCTTTTCAGCGCAGGCTGCGGTGTGTGGCGGCGGTGGCGGGGCGTCAGACGAGCGAGGATTGCCTAGGTCGGGTAATGAGTAGTTGTAATACTTGCTTTTCATCAATGACTTTCTAATTATGAGAAAAAGCGAGTATTCAAGTAGTTTTTACTCTTAAAAAATTTTCATTTTCTGATAAAAGCCTAATGTTACTCTTCTTCGTGTGACCAGCTGTCTCCATAAGTTTCTCTTTTTTTACTGGAGGCAACAGTCGTCATCCCTTTGAACGAGTTTTGCCTACTTTGATGTAGGTTGGAGCACACTCATTGATGTCATTCTTAATATTCCTCACTTCTAAACGATATGCCCATGATGGCACAGTGCTAAATCAGGGTATATTTGTGTTCATCCCTTTTTGTATTAAGGAGAGTTGGGCGACTAGTAATACATATCTCTAAACTTAGTCTAGAATTGACGAACAGATGTTTTATACACTGCTCATTTGGTTAATTCGCATGTTCCGTCATAAAAGTATTGAACGCTCTATACTCTTCCCACGTGTTGCAGTCGGAGGCAGAGGTTCAATTACGTCAGCTAGCACAAGCTCATACCACGGCTGCCAAGGTAAATAAGACTATTTGCACTTCATCGAATTTTTCTTAATTTGGTCGAACTTTTATACGAGACTTATTGGTTTCACTAGAATTCGTCATAAAAAAAACAGAGAAACAATAACTTTTCTCTGCACCAGTCAAACGAATGTTCATTTGGGGAATTGGTACATCACGGAACAACTCCTAAATTAATTAATTGGATTAATTGGATTATATTCGTGAGAAAACCTATGAAATTTTCGCTGTATCACTGTAACCGCATACCCTGTGAGAAGCGGCTTCATTGATCTGGACGTTTCATTTCAGCGGGCTTCACGAATAGCTTAAGAAACATAAGAATCACTCTCAAGTTTTTGTATCCAAGTCAAAATTACATTTCATTGAATCGGACGGCTACATATTATTGCAGAATAAAAATTATAATTTCATTCAAAAACTATTTTGTCAAGGAATTTTGGTGACAGGTGCTGCATATTACTGAAATAAAATTTTTACGCAAGTATATTACACAATGTCCCATGGGCGTTAACGATTTAATGTCAGCAAAATCCGTCGTCCATGGTTCAATCCCTTACATCTACGCAGTATTTTCAGCCCATGGAGCAAGAGGCTCTCTGGTCAGAAGGAGGGTAGAAGAGGATATACAGAGACCTTACTACAGTGATATTGTGTCTCACGTCATTCGCTCAAGTTAGCAGCAGAGAGGCCTTTGTAAATGCGAACATCTACAACTTTAAAATGGAGCGTTGAAGGATATTTGTTTTATGACATTGTGTGTTTGTACTGAATTCGGGGTTTGTACTGAAGCTTGTGATTCGTGGTTTGTTCTGAAAATTGTTTCAATACGTAAAGTTTGAAAACTTATGTTTTTCAATGAAATATTAGATCTGATTTTTAGATAAACCAACTTAAGATGCATTTCAAAAATAAGCTGAAATCTAGCAAATGCATAGGGCAAAGTGTCTTTGTAAGACGTGTAGAAAGCATAAAGCATACTGTCTTGCAAGTCATGAGGAAAAAGAATGAAATACTAATGTCTGCAAATTAGAATCTCGATCAGACAACCACAATCTAACGAAAGAACATTCATTAGGAAAAATCCTCACTATTCCTTTAAACGTCGGGAAAATAACGCTTAAGTAATGTGAATTAAGCACAAGATTGTCCTCTTATGAACCAAAGTAATTCCGTCACACGCTTGAAACCTGATACAATATTATGAACTGACATTTTACATTTGCTCAATCGAATTCGACTTTAACATAAGAGAAAAATGTGAAATATTGCTTAAATGAATTAGTTTTTAACTTTTTAATCTATTTCGATTGTAATTTGGCCAATATTTCTATTTTAAGGGACGGGTTTCCAGGGACGGTAATTAGATGGTATTTGAAGAAGAAAGACGCTGCTTGAGTCACTTGAATACCCACCGGACGTCGGGAATCGAACACTTTGTCGAGAAAATCAAGTCTCGTTTATGTACATCCCCCCTTGATTCTGGGACGTTTTTTTCGGTTGCCTGTCATTCGCAGATAATACACAATAAATTGTAACGTTTCAACACCATTTGACCGTGAACTTTTGACGGCGGCTCACGAGATCCGTGTCCGGATTTCCCGGGGTAACGTCTTTGGTTCTGAGCATTTCAAAGGTGAGAGCTTGAGTTTGTGTGCTCAAGGAGATCTTCTCTGCCGGGAGCGACTTGAATGTCAATGCTGATGTGTCGCTAGGAGCCGTTTCAGCCATCCAAATCCTTGTTTAGTGGTGCTGCTGCTTGGGAGAGCGTGCTGAAGGCATAAATGCTCATTTCATTATATAAGATATAAAACAAGTGATCGGAGAAATTTTTATTTTAATGGAAGAATTTGATCTTGAAACGATCATCAGTGATTGTGCTTCGAAAGTTTTTGGCCTGAACCATGCGTAGGTGACCAAAGACGAAAAATAGTCCACTGGAATGACGAATCAAAAATCATGGAAAATTCATACATTTGGTGACCGATACTTGACATCCTAAAGATATCTAAGGATAGACTAAAAGTTAAAACATAAAATTTAGTGTACATTGCCATCCTTAGAACAGCTGAGTCTCGCATTGTCTTGGTCGAAATTACGTATAGCAAATTCCTTACAGTTTAATAACTTTCATAAGTTTCAAAGGTAAAACGCAGTGTTCAACCACATAGCCCTCAGTGGAGATATTCTAACGTGCAATACCCTCTGTGCTACGTGCCGCGACTCTTCACCTCATCTTGCTAGCAGGGGCGCGTCTCGCTCACGCCAGCACGCGCTGCTGAGCGCTCGGCTGAGGCGCGGCGCGGTGGGGTTGGGTCGTTACTGCCGCCCCAAATTAATTATGGCTGCTAGTCTCTCATCAGAGCAAAGAAGCAGCCACAATTTTGCTTCATTATCTCATCCACGGCACTCTCCCTCTTCCCTTTTAATTATTGGTAACATCAGCGGTCTAATTTGACTTCAGAAACTCTTCAGCGAATTTTTGGTCATCTAATGAGAAAATTGCGGCATCTTTCGGTTTTGGCTGGCTGCTATTAATACAGACAACTCGAGAGGATATGGCTGCAGATGAGAGGCTCGGTACGTCATTGAGAAAATTAGATAATATTGCTGAAGATGGGGAGACATATTTCTGTTGGTGTTATTCAACAGTTAACGAGGTTCTGGAAAATTTAGATCGGCTGTCCCTGCCACGCTATTTACCTTTACACTGATTTACACTTCTCATTTCAAATTGTTCATACAAGATTGTTTTGCGCCAAAGTAACGTAAAAATAGTCTTCTGTTTAAATAACCGTCCAGCGGCTAACATCTGCTGCTAAAACATGCATAGGTTTAAACTACTACGCAGTTTGCTACAACAAACATTCAGCGTAACACATTCTATGGTGTTGTAAAATAAAAAAGCAAAATTCTTGTTTTTAAACTTTAATTTCCACAAGCTGAGCTCGGACACCTTATGGTGAATAACGCAAGATGTTGAAAGGATTTTTACTCAAAAACCACCTCGCTCACATGTCGCTCGCCGTAGCAGGTTTTGGTAACCGACGATCAATTTTCAACAAATTTTTTCTAGTATTCTCGTTTGAATGAGTTGTTTGTTCCATTTTCCATGCATCCTCGACTCGCACAATACTTCATCCATACACACATCCCACGTTGGAGCCGTTTGTTACGCCCCACAATCTACGTGAGGAAATTGCATGTTTGCTTCGTGCGAAAATAATTCCCGAGCCATTTACAAGTAGTCAGTCTCGCTAATGAATTATCCTCCCACTTCGATCAATACAGGCCTGACTTAAGCACATGAAGAATTAATGGCCCACAAGTTGTCTAGGCGCTCGCTGCGCAATCAACTTAGACGAAAGATGACTCAGATGTATTATGCTACCTTCGTTATGCTCGTATATCATTGTCTTGTGAAAGGACCTGAAAGTAAAGAGGTACAGAAGGACTTCAGTTCTACCTCTGATCGATCTAGTCAGAAGGGCCTCAGGAATGGGACTATAGTGCAATGGTATGAAGTCTTTTGGCATTTGTATTGTGTGTGTGGAATATTAGCTTTTCATCATTGCCCTTATGCGTTTCATCTTACTTACTTACTGCTCAGAAGGCGGAAAAATTTGTTTTCTGAGTGGATGATTGGAATTCTGTCTATGGTCTCTAATTCCTGATTGAGAAGGAGAACAAAATATCATGCTGGTTTTATGGGGAATTAGCGAAAGTTAGCTATGTGCAAACTGTTGGAGATTTGCACTGTTAACATGAAATTGCGTGCAGCAGCCACACTTATGAAATTTGTTATGTTCTCTCGGGCGGCATTCCTCCAATCATCTCTTTTTGGTAACAAAAGATGCGAGCTTATACTCTGATATCTATTGAGAATAAAAACCTCAGAACTGAAGTTATGGTTCCCTTTTCCTGTTCTGCTTTAGAAAAATCACATGAATGGTAACTTTTATGCAAAGCCTAACTACGCTCTGAGTGATGAGGCAAGGACAAGCTTTTAATTCATCCATTTCCTCATAAAACTTTCGAAAATAGATTCGGGAAATTTTCATGTTACCTAATAATTTTCTATTGTGGACTATAATAATTTGGAAGGTAAAATATTTCAAAAGAGCATGTTATACGAAATGCAAGGTACAGTAAACTTTTCAATTAAAATTTTAGATATTCTTTAGAAACACTTCATGACTGAAAGAGTTCATCCCAAGACCAATGACTTACAGCTTCTTGCAAACAGCATTAATGAGCATGAAATTTGATTTTTACGGGCCCATGTAGGAAAGATATTTGATCATTTCGTTCTGTCTATTATAAATTTAAAATAAGGATATGATGCACTGATGTGCAGCAAAAAGTTATTGGCGTCGATCTACCTTACTTTAGTACATGAAACAACTTCAAACTCATTTGAATTACGTCTCGTGGTTCATTTGATACTCTTGTGAATGGTAGAACTGCTTGAGTGTGCGCTGTTGTATTGCAATCTCACTTATAATTATATAATAGCGGTTGACTTTGCCCAAATGGAAGTGAGAAACTTCATTGTGATATGACGCTGCAATCGACGTGACGCGGATAAATTCTTTTTTAACCTTTCTGATGTTTCTATTGTCAAGGGTCCACTAATTAATAACTTGTCGCTCACTGTGTGGCTGTAAAGAATCTTCGCTGAATTGCCATCAGGTAAGGAGTATCATGCACTGCAATTCATGTCTCAAAGAACTGAAATTTTAACCATAGAGTATACCGTCTTACGTTGTGTATGTTGAAAAAATGTTTTCGAGTCAGTAACGTTAACTTAGAAAAAGGTGTACGTAACCTTCTTGAATTAGGAGAGAGAAAATTACTCGTAATCTCGACGAACGTAAAACAGAAAGATGAAAAAAGAATTTTGTGCATTACGATTATATGTGAGTAAACGTCCGTAAATGTATACCTCAGATGTTAATTATAACATTAAATGAAAGTAAAATGAACTCATATGAGAATGTTTTCATCATTATAACTAACTTTGATATTCATTTCTGAAACAAACTCAAGACACCTCATCCGAACGAGGTGGACAATTAATTTTTCTTGTTAAATTTTGTGCATGACGGCCAATTATGATCTAAACACAAGGATATTTATCACCCAGTGTAACGTTTCGAACTAATAATTGATGCAACTAATAACTAAATTTTTATATTTAATTTAAATAATGAAAACTTTGAATGCAATTCATTACTCTATAACGCAAACTTTTCCCACTGTATTGTTTATTTGAACAATTTTAATTTATTTTTTTGCAGTACGAAAATGTTCTATTATTTTATTTTATGATTCAGAATGTATTCTCAAGAATCGAACACAATTTTAAAGGTTTTAGAAATTAAAGTATCAGCTACGCCGGAAAAGCTCTAAAAAAAGCCTTTATAATTATTGCATCTGATTACAAGACAATTTTTTGCAAACTCAAAACATATCATTCGCACAAAGTTTTAGTTTTGAATCTATAAATAATACATGGATAACCTTTTTGGAAACTGACCGTTGAAATCAGGAAACAAAATCACATGATACTTTTCTGCAGCAATGATCAGGAGAAAAGTTAATGAATAACTTTGTTGCGAACAAGGGGAGCAACAAGACGAGCTACGGCACGCATCGAGCGCACTACTCATGGAAAGCTTCTATTAGCGCGAAGCCTGGGCGGAATATTAGACATTTACTGACAATAAAAGTCGTTTCTTCTCCAGGCGCCATGAAATGAGGACTTTACAAACAAGAACTAAACGTACTTTTGCCGACGTGGCAACAGAGACTGGAAGCCTCCACAGCGCATATAGGGAGCGTCACAAAAGTCTGGAAGAAATCCCTGCGAGGGGGCCGCAGTTTAGCGGGGCCTGCTCCTTGTTCATAACAGCCGTAGGGCTCCTTTTAGAAACATCTGCTCTTTAGCTTAATTCTGCTGCCGTTCTTGGCTACATCGCTTCGTTAGGACATATTAATGATTGAAAATGTGACAGGTATGCAAGTTAGAGCGATCGAGGTTAACACTCGGGTTTTTCCACTACTCGAATTACGATCTTGTTTTAGCCTCTTTCTGTCAAATAGTGATTTATGAAAAAACTCAGTCTAGCATTTCATAACAGGAGCTTTTATTTAATCTTCAACTGCTGAAAATTCAAAAGAGCTACCAAGAAACTCTCGAGTCTTGCCTCGAGCGATGAAAGTAACGGTTAAAGGAGGAAGGACAGACTCTCGATGCCTCGACGCATCTTTTGGGGCTGAGGTCGCTGCCCTGCGTTTGGTTAAGTTATTCGAACTGGTGCCATTTTGTGCTCAGATTTAACAGCACACCTTTGCTGATAACTTTAAAATGGTATCAGAAATAATTTAAACAAATTATAAAGATGATATAGGTGTAGAACGAATTGTTTGATGCATATTTTTCCTTTGTTAAAATGTCACTGAAATCAAATTCATGACTGAAACAACGAATGTGATTTTCACTTTCCTTCACGATATGATCTAAGAAACAATGTAAATGCTTGAAGCCCATAAGTGAAGTTCAGTTTAGTTTTTCTGTTACACGATTCTTTATCGTGAATTTAAATGTAGGCAATGTAGGAATGGTAACTAATTGCGTGCCCGTCTACCGCCATTTATGGCCGTCAATAGTCTCTATTAGAAACTAGAGTTTCTACAGCAGGACTTGTGTGTGACGTTTCTTCAAATTGAACGTTGAATTAAGTTTCGTTTACTTTCTTGTACTTTGCACCCAGATCCTCTATAAAAATACTACCTGAAGGATCAATATTATAATCGTAGCCACTAAGGTGGCTGACGTTAGCATCAATATAACCTGAGAAACACCTCCCTACTCGCTGAATGAAACTTGATGAATAGCAAAGCAGCTAAATTACCCGATAAAAAATACATAACGACGTTTCACTGAAATTCCCATTTCCTCCGAGTTACAAACTTTATATAATCGCAAATAATTTTGCAGTCTTCATAGCAGACATGCTGGAAAGTTCACATGGATCCGTAATAATTGAAGACCTCCTGCGCAACACAGCAGACAGCAGACATCCTTGAAAGGTTCGTTGAGCGGTCTCCCCACAACACAGTGCATTAGGTTGCTAAGCGACCTGATAATGTAGCGGTGACAATTCCCTGGCAACGCTTCAATGATGCCCCCAAAGGCATTCAAATTGCAGCGTTATGTTGTTGTGTGGGCCCTTTAACTTGTCTCGCCTCGAGGAGTCAAGAATAACGTGACGCCTACCCGGGCAAACTAAGTTCGATTCGATGGTGGAGAATTTTACAATATGAAAAATAGTGCAGCACTTTGCCTGTTTTATTTATGGGATAACAAACTGTGCCTAGGCAAAAATAGCACTCGTGAATAAAATGATTGGCGTAGATTTTTTATTATTTTTATGTCAACCTTTTGAACAGTTTTCCCAAAAAGAAAGGAACATTCGATTGCAGATCCCATCGAAATAAATCATCCCATTATACTAGCAGAACAGATATTGTATCTTGTATGCTTGGGTATTTACCTGTTTTTCTCTGTCTACACGGCTTTTAGTGAAGATAGGGCAAAATTGAACACCCGGTTTTCTATAATAAGACAAGAGAATTCTACCGCGTTTTCATACAGCAGATAAGTCAAGTTTCTCACGATGAGGTAGGGAGACATTCAAATTCTTCCTGGTTCAACCTTCCATCATAATGGTCTTCTAAACATATTAATTCAAGAGAACATATATTCTTACGATTCTACAATGAGTTTCACAGAGCATTGTTGTTAAATTATATTGCGTTTTGTATCTACTTTCGGGATAACGCTATTACAGAGCAATTTCTAGGCTAACAAATAATTAAACAACCAACCTGACTCGACGAGGCTAAAAGAGTCTTCATTGTTATACATGTATTTTTCTACTGGTCGCACCCTGCTCTCTGAATTGGTTGAGGAAAGAATTTGACCCTCGTCTATCATGTCTACCGGCTTTGCTCCAGCCAGGGATCAAATAATTAGTATATCTTTCAGGGAAAAACGGGCCGGAAATTTATAAGATTTTTGAATTCTTTCAAGCATTTTTTAAATTTTTTACTTATATCCTGGATGCAGGTCTGACAGCGAGACCGAAAAAATAACATTGACTGAAATACGGTAAAAGGGACAAGGAAGAGTCATTTCTATGGGGGAAACTTTTCCTCTTCTTGTTCGGCTTGCTAATAGAACAGCTTTATTCCAAACAAACTTTATGTTGTCACTATTGCGACATGTCGTTAGGCCAATAGTGATACCAGATTTGGGGCTAGCAGTGTTGTCAGGTGCAATATGAGCGCTGCTATTGGTTCGTTCCCATGACGGTAGCATTGGTCGATAAAAAAAAACTGGTGTGACCCTACCTTTTTTCTTCTACCGTGGGCTGAAATGAGTTTCAAACTTGAATTCGAAACAAATTACTGGGATGGGTCAGGAGGTATGGTACCTAATACATGATTTATCCATTTTTGATATAATCAAATGCCGTCATTTAACGCAGACCCTGCCCTATAATAAATAAATAAATTTTTAAGTTATTTACTCCATTGACAAATTAATAAACAAGAGCAATGGTCGTTTCTAAAATTGTTACTAATAAAATCTTGAGAACGATTTTCATACAATAAATTTGAATTCATCGAGCCCCACACAGCCTTGTCAATAGCAATTTTGCATGTTATCAACTTTATCATGGTTTTAACAGGCTAGAATTCTGATATTTGCAAATCGACTTGAGAACATGCAACTGCTGCACTGAGTTAAACCATGTCCGTAACATTGTCTGTACATACCTACAGTCGAGGCTTGCATAGCTGCAGCAAAAATGGCGACCCTCCTCTATCCCGGAATAAATATTTTCGAAAACTCAACTCTTCTTTGCCCTCATCAGTCTAGCGTGCATTGAGATTTACAGCCCATAGTTTGCGTGCTCTCAGAATGACGTTCATGTGTCTTCCAAAAGACTCATTTGTGAATGGTTTCCAATATACGCGTAAAGTTTAAAATGTATTGGAAAGAAATTCTCTTGCTATTCTATTGCTGAGTGACTCTTTCAGATGCCAAATTTTCTGGGGAAACAATGCTAAAAGTGTGCTTTATTGTGGTTCGAGCTTTTTATCACCATATGAAAATGTGAAATGTGCCTTGCCATTTTGTCCTTGTTGATAGCGGCATTAAAAATACCTCTACGTCACAGAGTGTCTCTAAATGACTTCCACATTACGTTCTAAGCCTTGGGTTAGGTGATGGCCTTTAGGGCCCCTTGTCATTCAGAAAAAGGAAGTTGTTGGGCTGCAATAGGTCAGCATTCTAACATCATGGGGTATCGAAGCTTGCGCATCATTGGACGTCAGACACTCTTCTCTATCAAAACTCGGCATGGTACTACAGCATTTCGGTGCTGTGACAGTAATACAGCAGTATAGACTTCTCGTTTCCTTTTACAAACATATTTTAGTAGCTGTGGCTGTCTCTTCAGTAATTGCATCGGTTAGCTCCACTGATCGGAAACGAACCGCAGTGAGCAGAAATACAATAGTGACCTCTATTATCATAATATTTTTGTTTTCGGGTAATACGAACAACTACAATTAGCTTAACACGTTGACTGCGACACGACCCGCTGTTGGGTCGTGCTTAAGTTTTTCCAGCTGTAAAACCACACATCCATGGGTCGCTTGGAAAAATATTACCAATATTTTCAAATTAATGGTATTTAATATACGCTGTTAATGTTTGCCATTGAAAAATTTTTCAACAACTTTTGACGTTAAATTCAAGTTGAATATTGAACTTCAGTTTAACTCATCGCAGTCAGTGTGCTAAAGTTTCCACAGTGTTTAAAATATATAGGCTGCAACCAGAGTTCTTAGAGCCAATTACGACGTTAAATTGACTTTGAAGTTCCCTAGTACGCCAAACTGCAAAAACTATTGGCTACAGCGCCTGTTTTTCAGCTGAGCTGGACTAGGGTGGTAAACTACTGAATTAACCCTTCAACGCCCAAGTGGACCGTACGGTCCTTATAAAAAAATAGCAATAATATTTTGCATTTCTCATTCAATTTGTTCACTAATGTGTCCTTTGAACTTCACTGCCGAGTGGCAGTTCCTTTCCCCTCTTTCCCCTCTCAACAGTGACTACCTAATGCCAGTGTCGGTTTAGTGATAGTGGTTGTCATAACGGTAATATGAGTATAAAAATGTGGGCATTAAAGGGTTAATTTTGAAGTTTTCTGTTTGTTGCGAGGTACCTGGGACTGGGCATACATGCTGAAACGGAGCCCTACCAGACTGCTCACAATCTATGCTATCTCCCTCAAAAAATTGGCCAGGAGCCTGTAACGCAGAACTCGACTAAAATTCGAACGAACGAGATTCGATTAATGTGACTTTCCCAACCCTCTAAGGCCCAGAATCAGTTCAACTCTCTAACTCTTATAATTAAAACTTGTTAGTTTCAGTTGTTTTTGTTCGTTTCCGGACTTATTTACATCACAAACAAATCAATTCCCAGAACATCTCGTTCATGTGATAAAAAAGAGAGCCTATGCATAAATGAAAATTTCTGTAGCTCACGTTTCCGAATTCAAAATTCCATCTTCAGTGCAGTAAAACGTGGTAGAAGGAACAGCAAAAATGTTCACTGTTCTGCTTTACTGCGCTGAAGGCGAAATTCTAACTTCTGAAACGTGTGCGATTTGAACGTTCATTTAACTTACTTGTTCTTTATAAAATTGAAAAAACTCATTTTAATGTTAAGTATAGCATACGGACGCGAATTGGTTATTGAAGATTAGAATCAGAGATCTACATGCATTTTAATTGTAACTTTCTGGTTTCGTATTTTCAGGTAGGTAAGGAGCCTGCTTCGGACTCGTCTTTAAGACGAACTCCAACTGCTGGGCGAAAGCGAAAAGTGTCGCACTTGAAATTATAATAAAAAAAAATTTCATGTTTAAAGCACAAACTTCATTGGTTCTGATAGAAAATTTGTTGGTTTCGGCAGAAAATTTCTTGGGTCAGGCAGAAAATTTCTTGGGTCAGGCAGCAAATTTGTTAGTTCAGGCAGAAAATATATTGGTTCAGGCAGAAAATTTCTTGGTCGAAGCAGAAAAATTGTTGGTCTAAGCAGTAAATTTGTTCATTCAAGCAGAATTTCTTTGGTGCTAGCTGCAATTTTCCTAGTTTAAGCGGAAAATATGTTACTTCAGGTAGAAAATTTATGGTTCAAGGAGAAAATTCCTTCTAACAGAAATTTTGTTTTATATGACTCATTTCTATTTGAACAAAAATTGATATTATTGCAAAAAAAGTTTAGGATGCTAGAAAGCCCTCGAACAACACATCGGAATGAAGTTTAACATCAGGATTAGCAACATGCGCGGTGCTCAATCAATAATCTGCGACTTTTCTAAATGAATTTGCGGCAGTTACTGAGGATGACCAGTTTGGTGGAATTTCTATGAAGTTATTTCAAAATTCAAATGGATGTACTGTATAATGAATGGTAGATTAAATTTTATAATGTTAGGCATATTTCGAATCCTCAGAGCTGATTACGGTTAATTTATTCAAAAATCGCACATCATTAGTTTATTTTCCCACGGCTGGGTATTTTTTTAGTAAGTTTATGACACAGAACATTGAATTATTTAGAGACACATTGCTTCCGGTACACACGGGCAAATAGTAGCTTGTCACAGCGTTTCAGCTAACATTAATTGTATCAAGGCTCTAACATTCTTTTATATAATATACTGAGTTCTAAAATATTTACTTTGAAGACAGTATATGTTTATCCGTCACTGTTGCATTTACCAAAAAAACGATCTGATAGAATAGGCTTAAAAATCTTAACATTCGACCAATTAAAGTAAAGCGGCATCACGATCCCAATCCTTCGAGAGAACTTTGGATTTATAATATCATAGGTAAACTTGAATTTAAGCTTTGACATCGCCGATAATATTTTAAGCAGAAATGTACTCTAATTTTTTGCTCTTCTTATTTTCGATAAAAACAACTAATGGATTTTATTCAGTAACAATTGAAGTGCAAATATGCAGAGTGTTCTTACCCACAAAAAAAAACAGAATTTTAAGACACTCAAGTTAGAGGCGTGGTGTTCATCGCAGGGTTGCAAAACTGGCTTTTCCAAGCCAAATTACTAACTAGGAACTGAACTAGGAACTAGGTCACTCTGCCTGAAAGACATCTACGCCGCTATGAGGTGAAATTATCACTTAATCCACTCAACAGTTTTGAACTCTGATTTGTGGTTTAGGAAACTCTGCATATTTGCCCTCCAATTGGTTCTAGTGTTTAAGAGAACTCGCCTATGGTTTATTCCCTCTCACAGGGGAAGCCCAATGGAGGGAAGCTGGAATGAATGCATTTCGACAGAAAAAAGGTTCCCTGTCCTGTACATCACATCGCATGTACTTTCGTACCCTCGACAACAACGCGGTTTAAGACTTGGAAAGAATACCCACATCTTATTCTCATGGTTTGAATTGGACTGGGAACAAAACAAACATCAAGAAAAACATCCAATAACTACTGAGAATATCATGAATGCATGTTGAAATTTGTTTGTTCTATTTTTGTCTTTTCTAATGATAAAATCTATTGTCTCAAACTGCTTAAAACAGTTTGATGACCGTATATGCAATACAGTTTTCCCTACATCACAGGCATAAATACATAATTTGAATTGCTAGTATTGATTAAGGTTGACGTTTTAGTTAAGTGTCGAAATCTGAATGACCAATGTAAGAATATTTCAAGTTGTGGTTTAGTTTACAACACAGACATCCTCCTCACACACATTCAGGTATTTAAAAATAAATGAGAGACCAGTAATATGGCACAAAATAATTACACTAAACAATATTTTGACTTTGCTTTATATATATTTCACCTCAGTAAATTTTATAATCGCATTGATTAGAAATATTGAAAATAAACACTTTTTTTCTGTTTCAAAAAAAAAATTCCAACTATGGTGCAGGCAACCTTGATATAATGAATACAAACCAGTTTTAAATAGCTATCTTTGTTCTTTCGAATGGTCTACAGCCTTTATAGTCTACTTTATTTTTATTTTCTGTATAGTTTTGAGTGTGTTCGACTTTCTTATTCAAGTTCACCCCATTTTTTACAATTGAATTTTTACCTTTATTTTTTACGGACGATGGGCAAATGCTTGAAACGTGTTTTCACGATTGAATGTGTTTTATAATACAATTTTTTTTTCACATTATCATGTGGATACTTCACTGGAGCTCTGAAACATGATGATCGTGCTTCTTGTACACGATTACAGCAAATTTCAATTATTTGTATGTTGAATCATGTCGATCATATAAATATGGCTTCTTTGAAAACCAATTTACAGTAGCAAAAGCTCATTGTAAACCTTTGAGTTTGCATACTAATAACATTTCATTTAACATATGGTAGTTGAAGATATGCATGTTTTCCTTTCATAGTAATATTAACTTTTAACAGTACATGAACAAGCCAAACCAAAACAATCAACTATCGTTGATTATTTCAAACTTAAGTTTAATCGATACAAACTTGAATTTGATCAAGATGAGCTTGGGTTGGGTTTATGTTAACTAGAGTGTCGCTTTTTCGATTCTAGGTTTTGTACGATCTCAATTTTCCATCTACATATATTTCAAGGCCTATTTCCTGAATCAAGGAAAGGTAGCCTTGATCTCTCCTAGACTTAAGCTATGCATTTCGCGAGAACGACATGCATACCTTAAGTCAAATATCCCACAATCGCTCGCCGCCGCTCATCTGCGTCTTCCTGAAGTCTTTCTCACACTAAGGCCCAACAGTACGACGCTGGTTTACTCCTGTGCCGCTTCATGTTAGCTTGAAAATTTCCGACCCACAAAAACGACCCAAATTCAAATTGACAAAGCTGAGTAACTCCCGCGTGCAGAGAATCTCCGACCCAGAAAATCTGAACTGCATCACAGTCGGACACTCACAATCGCTCTGCACTTATCCCTAACTATTGCTCATTATCTAGCATCGCTTCGCTCAACTCCATCCGTGTATTCTTTAGCCCACCTCTTACATTTCTTCTATGCACGTCTTATTTCATCATTCTATTCATATGACCTAGACCCTTCAACGCACGCCCGTTTACTCTTCTCGCCATCTCTCTCCTAACTCCCGCCATGCTCCTCACCTCCTCATTCCTTCGTTTATCCCACAACATCACTCCTGCCACATTCACAGACACTGTCTTGAACACATTCATCCTATTCCTTGGAAACACTTAGAAGCCTCACGTTTCAGATCCATTCAACACTGTATGTATGACAGCAATTTTAAATAACCTCTTTTTACTGTTAATACTCAGGTATCTATTTATTGCAACCTCTTTCAAACCTTCTGGCGGTTGTACCTCGTTCTTGAAACATTTTTCAGCTGTTTCTCTAGTTCAGCATTGGCAGCCACACGCGTTCCCATATACTCAAAATACCTCACTCCCTTTAATGCCTTTTCATTCAAGCATGCATTCATTCCTCCCAAAACCTCTTTTAGAAAAACTAATAACTTTATTTCTAAGTATTTATGTACACCCAGTGTTTCTTAGTATTACAAGCACTGCCGCGCTTTATCACGAATCTACACAGCTTTTCCCCCCACCCAGCCACTAATGTCTTTAACTTCAGTGAACTCTTTTGTGCCAGTATTATCAGCGTAGGGAGTAAATATTATAAACTTGTGTTATGGTGAAATATTTTATTCCCCTCGAACTCATTATTTCGGCATGCTAGTCGATACGTGAGAATGAAAAATTATCCCGAATATCGACCTAATAGTCTTTGACGGAAAATAATTTAAATCTGTTCATTTCACTTTCAAAATCAATCCCTTATATCACTAGTTACTATGTTCGTTTGCTCATATTCCAATACAAGTGCGTGCTAACGAAATTTTTTTGAACTATGCGTCACAATGATTACGTTTTCTTAGTTATTTATAAATTTTTGCGTATACAAAATCAGATTAATCAACGCAACGAAGGGAACGCATTTTTTCGTGCTTTTCTCTCAATCATTTTTTTTTCGACATATGACATGGGTATTACGATGCCCTTGTGCGAGTCTCAAGAAAGAATTTGTAAATTTTAAGGTATTTGCGCATTTTTTCGTTCATATTAAAACATTTTAAAAGGCCACGTAATTTGTCGTATGTAATAACTTTATAGAACATCATTGTTCCATTTTCTTATTCCGGTCTTAAAATGGTCTCGTTAGTCCTGTATGGCAATTTTTAGTTTCTTACGCTCGTGAGTACATCATGACAACACTATTTTAGGTAGTTAACTTTTTGTACTGTTCCAGCCATGTTGAAAATGTTACGGTTTGTACTGTACAACAATCCTTCTCATGTCTTTGACTCCGGTGAACTCTTTTGTGCCAGTATTGTTAGCGTAAGTAGGAAATATCATAAATTTGTGTTATGGTAAATATTTTAATCTGTCTGAGCTCATTATTTGGCATACTAGCTGATGCGTTAGAATGAAAAATTGTCCCAAGTCGTGAATGTCGACATCATAGTCTTAAAGGCAAATAAATCAAATCTGCCCGTTTTACTTTTGACATCAATCTCTCATATCACTAGTTCCTATGTTGTTACTCATATTTCAATATAAGTGCACACTAATGAGATGGCGTTCAACAATGTTTCACTAAGATTATGTTTTCTTAGTTACTTGTATATTTATGCATTGTCCAATCTTAACGCATAGAAGGGAACGCATTTTTTGTGTTTTTCTTTCAATCACATTTTTTGGTTAGACATGTGACATGGGTATTATGATACCCATGTGTAACAACTATGGATTAATGTCCAGATATTTTTAAAACCAATGTTTGAAGAATTCATTGTTAAACTTTATTGGAAATAAATTTTCTTTAATACTGCCTTTGGTCAGATCGTCGACCTCGTCATGTGCATCCAATAACTCCGGCCCCTTATTTATGGAGAATATACACACAAAAGGTTCAATGTTAAACGGTTAACGACAGCAGAAACTTAACGTTTATTCAAAGATGCAACTAGCAATAAATTCAGATGGAGCGAAAAATTTTAAGGCAGAACATTATGATAAGGCTCCACGAACCAGGAACAAGAATTAACAAATCTTAGGACTAATCCCGGCACGGCGTATATGACTATGGCGTTATTAATCAAAAGTAACAACAATAGTAAGGCTCAGAAACTGAGGTTTATAGGGTTAAACCTAGCTAAATTAAAGTAAAGCGATCCCTTTAACTTAAACAAATGAAAATGGCGACCCCTCGCAGGGTAGAGTAACAGGCAGCAGCAGCACCGCTTCAGCTACGAGGGAGCTAACTATGAAGCCTCCTGGGGCAATCCCAGTCGGCTTGCGTCGGAGAACTCTGGAGACACTGGCCGTTTCGCCCAGCAGGCAAAGTCACCGTCTGCTGCACGGTCCCGAGAATCCTCTGAGTACAATGCAGCTCAGTAAACCGATTAAAGGAGAGTGTAGACAGCACAGCACTACGGTAGTAACAGCCTCACCGAAGATCGTAGCGCAGAATAAAATTAGGTGTCCCGCATCGTCCCCGGTAGAGCAGCATCACGCTGGGCTATTGGATCCCCAAGATGCAGATACTAGAAAAATGAAACAATTAATTAATGTAAAGAAATCACGATAGAGCCTGTAGTTATTCATAAAGATTTGCAAACATGAACAGTATTGCAAGAAAACTTCAAAAGCTAACCTGAGTTAAATTATGCCTCAGTGTGGAATCCATTCGTAGAGTTGAAGAGATGGTAAAACGTGGAAGAAAGAGGTTCAAGTATAGAGCAGGAGCAAGTTTTTAGGAAGTAGAATTAGGTTAAGATTCAACAGTACTACCCGGAGAATAAGACAGCTAGTAAGCCGTATTTCAGTCAGGCTCCAGGTAGGATAATTAAGTCAAGGAAAAGAGTTAATGGTCCATTCCAAGCAGGCTCGGAATAGATTAAGGATACAAGAATTTACGATATTAAAGGTATGAAGCTATTAAGATATTAAGGTTTGAGGATTTAGTAATTTAAGAATTTAAGGTAGCTTAATAAGCTCACGCACACTCACTGTCAGTCGATTTACGATAGCGAGGTTATTTAATTGATTAATAAGACAAAGGTAATTAATTCATTAGAAAATAGAAGTAAAGATGGCTTTAGAAATTAGGGAGAACAGGTGAGAAAGCGAACCCCCGAGAAACACGCTTGATGACATGCCACGGCTGAAAAAGAAAGAAAGAAAAAAGAAATATACCAAGAAAGAAAATAACACTGAGAAGAAAAGAAATATAAGAAGAAGAAGAAAAGAAATATAACACTGAGCGTCGGTACCCAAGGCTGCAGGACACCTTCACTCTCGGGATAACTTGCTGCTGAGATCACGACTATAGGTTACCATGTGCACCATAGCTTGGAGGTCGCAACATAAAACAAAGGAACGAAAAAGTAAGCGGTACCAAAAGGGTACCACTGCAACAAAGGGATCGAGCCAAAGTACCAATAGGATCGAAAAGTAGCTACTGAATCGCCGTAAAGCAGGTCCCACCTCACCTGCCCCGAGCCACGCTGCAAAGGTGCTAAAGTTTCAACTACAATGTATCTCTCAGAGCAATGGGGAATGTCAGAATTCTCCATATATTTCCCAGTCTCGCCTTCAACTCACGCACAACCCTGGAAAAATTATTATTTTATGCCTCAGCTGATGTATCTGATGCAACGGTTCATATTTTTCACCACCCGAATTACGTTATTTTAGGAATACTTTCAATGACATATTTGTTATATGTCGCCACCAGTCCGAAATGAGAAAAATCATCTAGGTATGATTTTACAGATGTCCTGTATAAAGTAGCCGATTTAAAAATGCTGTAGTTTGTAAAATTTTAGGGTTTGAAGGCTGAAGTAGATTTCATTGAAAAGAACAGGATTTAAAGTCTGTTTTATTTCAATAATTTTGTTCATTTCGCTTACCAGAAAAACCAAAACAATATTTAATATGAGAAAGATTTTGATTAAGGATGATAAAACGAAATCAGTGAGAAAATTGTCTGCTGAAACCCAGTAAAAAACAAGAGCAGTTGTGATCAAATATTGTTGGATAATATAATTTTTACTTATGACTATCACATATATTCGAAAGGAATACAAAACAGACAAAATTATTTCAATAAAATAAAATTTTAGATTTTGTTCGTTTCAATGAAACCTATTTCAGCCTTTTAGCACTAATATTTAACAAGCTACAGAGTTTTTAATTCGGCTACTGGTAGATTTCTGCTCTCACAATTCTGCACGAGGCGTAATTAAAACCAATGAGAAGATTATTTCTGCAATTGAAGAAGGTACCCGAACTGAGGGTAGCAAATTAATGCAAATCGTATAACAAACTATATAACTATTAATGGGTTAAACTTCATTTAAGCTTCGAACGTAGACGAAAAAACAATTAAACTTTAAAAACGATTTAAAATATTGGCGGCTTATATTTAGTTAAAATCCTCTCTATAAATACGACTCAAACTTATAGCACATATCAAAGGAAGCCCAGGCACAGCAGAGAAAGTCACCGCGGCTCATCCAGTGGACAACGGGCGCAGCAGCCCTAAGACGGTGAGAACGGCAGCACCTTCTGAGTACAGACAAGCGAAAATCACAGAAGTGCCGACACTGCACTGCTGAGTTTTACGTGAGCTTCAGAAAACGTCTCCAAGAAGCTCGTGTTCAAACGGTCACCGAAACAGATCAAAGCGGCACTCAGAGGGCCCGATGCACCACGGACATTGTTGTGCACCTAAGGAATACAACCACCTCGGCCGCGTTTACAGGGCGTACACTTCAGTCTACATAAGAGAAAAAATATAGATCAGTTTTGAACAAAAAGAGTTACAAAGGTTAAGTGCGAATAATGATGGTTATGTTTCTCAATTAATTACCGTAGAGGAAGAACAATGTTTGCATAGACGGCAGAAAAAAAAGCTGGGTAATTGTCCGGTTTATCATCAAGATGCATCCGGTCAAGATACTGAAACAAAAATCGAAACTATAAATATACTAGATGCAGCTTCTAGAGGTTACCAGTAGAAATAAAAATCACTGATAGCATCAAATATTCGACACATGTTCGTACCTGAACTTTAAATGGTCCGTCCTGTGTACGAAGACTTTTAGATGACAGGTGGTAGAGTTCCAATGAGTTGTTTAACGTGAAGTTGCGCCTTGGTAAAGAGTTTACACTCCTTTAGGAAACAAGCCGTACTTTTTGACGGCAATTTTAAAGTTCCGCAGGAACTCTGGTTGAGTTTAAATTTAAGTTCAGGGGCTAAGTTTAATTAAAGAACTTAGTAAAGTAGGACTAGTTTATGGAGTAAAGTTTTACAAATAAAAGAACTTTCAGGCGCACGCATACCAGCAGAAGTACGAAGATTTGAAGGAAAAATTGAAGAAAATAGTTCTTTGAAAGACTTTCGGCGCCCGGCACGATAAACTATTGCAGGTGTTTTGCCTTTTCCTGCAAAGCGATCACATAAATTCACCACAACCCGCTGAAGAAACCGCGATGACGGCACGCGGCTATCCTCCCCTGCCGGCCTGACGCTCTGTCCCCTGCCCAGCCCGGCGCTACGTGAGCACACCTGCGGCGCTGCCCTGGGCGACTGCAGGCCGCAGCGCGATGTGCCTCAAGGTCGCACTCTAGCGACTGTGAGGGAAAATCCTCTCAACTTTTTAAGCGGACATTGTAGAATTTGACCGAGTGGAGTACGCACATTAATCATCTCTTACCTGCTAATGACTCAGCCGGGTGTGATATAATTATTTTAATGAATAATGTAATCGAATGATTCATTTCGGTTATTGTGATCAGGTGATTATTTGTGGCAAGCATGTCAAGTATATTAATTAAGCTGTATTTTCGAGGCAATCAGTTACCCTTGTATCTACAATATCATTTCCTGAATATTTCTTCCCCTATCCCACCCATTCCTCGCTCTCTATTTTTAACTTACAAATGAAATTAAAACACGAAAGAGTTCTTATTTCACTATTGTAAACTGATGAACGCTGAAAACTATAAATCCCAAAGCTATTGAGATTGAATTTCAGTAGACATGATTATTACGAATAATCTCGTGAGCCCATTTAGGCGGCAGCTATTCGAATAAAAGAGGCTGATCGTATTCTTAACTGAAATTTGACAACATTTAATACAGTCGAGGCGAGATAGGTCTTTTCACCCTCTGATCCTTTGTGCAGTGTCACACGACACTAAAGGGCCGCTTACACTAAGGGAAATTTTGGCCGTGAGGCGCGACACATGTATACGAGGCTCACCACTGAGGCTCAAATTTGCGTGTATTTATACGAAGTTACTTATTCGCTCTGATCGAATTCGTAATGCGCGACACTCATGAGCCTCGTAACTACCGTGGCGAGTAGGGAACTTCGTATAAACACACACAAATATGAGATTCAGTGGTGAGCCTCGTATACACGTGTCGCGCCTCACGGCCGAAATGTCCCCTAGTGTAAACGGCCCTTAACTTTCACTTTTATGCACCCTTTTCGAAAGGATTATGAATCTATCATCTGATGACGATGATCCTTAGAATGAAAGACCAGCGTGATATCGTCATGGTGCCCTCTCGCGCCATCCTCTCCTGAACCTCGGCAACCGTCACAGCCAAGCCCTCTCCACGTTACGGAACACGTACATCACGACAGTTATTGACAGTTAATTAGTGTAAAGGCCCAAAATTATAATTAATCATGAGGAAACTAAATCATGCGCTTGATCTCTATAAAAGGAATAAAATTCGACGTGGTTAAAATTACAATGATCTAGGAATATATTCTTCAAAGCAAAGTAGTAACCCACTGCAGGGTTCTTCATACGAGCCAGAAAACACCAATATATATTATTGCACCAGCACTCTGAGGTCCTGACTTTTTGAAAACTCTCTTTCACTGTCAACACTTCCGTATTCATTCTGCCTCACTTCCTCATAAAACACAACCAACCTCTTCTTATGCTCCTGTTTTTGCCTTACGTCACAACGGTGCACAGCTCCAATACTTTCACTAACCTACGCACTCCTTCTACTCTCCTTCCTCTCCCCCAATGCTCACACACTCCTACTCATGCCTCCACAAGATAATGATCAGACATACCTCACGGTTCTCCTCTCAGTAACCGCTTCTCAATTATTCTGTTAGAATATACCGTTCTGTCTCCAACCACTCGGACATACATATGACATAAGTAGATATACTTACACCGATCATCATTCTCAGTTCCGGTATTTCAATTGCGCAGTTCATTCGCTACACATTTATTTAAGAGCTTCTCACCATTCTCATTCAAGACAAAATTCCCTACTTCACTTCCAAACACGTTATTCCCCACTTCCATTAAGATCGCCCAAGACTACTACCGGCGTATCTGTTATGAAATTGCCCGCACAGCTTGTTAAGTCTGCCCAAAACCCAATCATCTTTTTCACCTCTTGCATCCTGGACTATATGTGCTTGCCCAAAACACCCACTCTTCCCGAGCTCTTTCACCCATATTGGTCTCGCTGACTCCTCCTTTCCCTCCGCGTCTTAACTCAGTATAACTTCTCACTCAAAATAAAGGACACTTCCTCTCTCGCTCTTCCAGTCATTAAACCCGATTTTTTTTATTCACCACATCGAACCGACATTCATTACGCCCATTAATCTTCGCCACAATTAGTGCAAACACATCACGTTGACGCCTTTGAAAAACTTCCACCTTCACACCTTTTTCCCGGCACGTTCTACAAGGACACACATTCACAATTCTATTATTGAGGGTTTAGCAACCCAAAAATCCTGGTCATCGTCGGTACGGGGGAAAACGTACAAGGTGGGCCAAAAGAAGTCACCCCATTGTAATATGCCTTTTTTTGTGCAGATTGCGGCCAATGTGAAATCTGTTTTGACATTTGTGAAGTCGACAGATGTTAATATCGGACAGATGTAAATATCGGTTGTGGCTCGCTCACTGTGTGCGCGAGCCACAACCGATATTCTGAAGGGGTCGTCCCGGGTCGCCTGATTTCTCGTTTTGGCGATTTGGACTGGCCCGCAAGATCGCCCGATTTGACCGTTCCAGACTTTTTTCTGTGGGGTTTTTGAAGTCCCGTGTGTATATGAACAAGCCCGAGACCCTGGAAGCACTTGAGGACAACATTCGACACGAGTGCGAGAATCTGTCGCCCGAAGTTCTCGCCGACGTGTTGAAAAATGCCATAAAACGAGCCCGTATAGTAATCAATTGTGGCGGCACCCATTCGGCCGATATCATCTTCTCGACTTGAACAATATAATTGTAAAGGTTCAAATAAACATATTAAAAAAACAAAATCGAGGTTTTCTATTTCTAAAAAAATTAGAGCCAAACAACATCGGATGACTTCATTTGGCCCACCCGTACAAGGAAAGGGATTTGCAGCTCCCTCACTCCGTCCTCAGATCGCCTCTGGTCTAGCAGTGGTCGTATTCTTCCTCCCCACCACAGGGGCTTGAATTAGATTCATATCGACTCGCGTTTTATCTATTTGGATTCAAGTTTGATTGACCTGAACTTGAATTGGGTTCAGCTTAGCTGAAGTAGGAATAATTTCTATTTAGGTATAATTAGTTTGAACCTGAGTTTGAGAAATTTCAATTTTAGTTTGATTAATTTAAACTTTACTTGAATTAATTAAACCCTGGCATTGATAAAATTGAACTGGAGAAAAATAAATTTGAATTTAAATCGGTATTGTTGTATTGTATACAATCATATTGATATAGAAGTAAAAAACAATGATGTGCAATGAAATCACGAAATGTTCACAGTATTCTAACACAAATGCCTGATTCTGTATCATACGTTTTAATCTCCATGAACAAAAGTTGATCGGAAAGATAAAGCTACTGTAAGAACGAATTTGCTGAAGATTACTGTAAATTTGTCAAATAAGTCCCACAGGTATCACTTTTTTATAACGTTCAAGAAATTATTTTGAGACCTCAACCATAACACAACTTAAAGATTTCTAACATCTGGTCAAAAATACCTAATACCGTCGGAAAAAAAAACTGATTTTATCATCCTAGATTTACTGGCCAGGCACAGTTACTGAATGGAGGATTTAGGAAGGGAGCTTTAATCGGTGACGGCGTTAACTCCGTGTTCTGGACTGCCGTTGCGTTCACTTCCTAATGAAAAGCTCTCCATGACGGCGCAATATCGGAGACCTGGTCGTACCGAGGGCGGGACACCATTTGCAACCTCAGATTTCGGACATATCTCACTACTGACGCTTGGGGGGGACGCTGGTGAGTGATCGCACTCTGCTTTAAGTTCCCGTTACTCGATAGAAAATCCAATTTCCACAGATGAAAATATTGAAAATTAGAATACTACGAATTTGTGCCATGACTACTTAGGGAGATTTTCGTGTTCATATCTCAGGAAAAAAAATTTAAAATTTTCAAATGAAATGATAACCGAATACATTTTGCGACAGTCTGTTGCCCTGTAAGTCTAACAACTGACATTATATGCTTGAACCAAATCA